>JAWWMK010000040.1:2741929-2780986 GCA_035047105.1 Galeopsomyia nigrocyanea | reverse complement strand
ATATATCGCTCAGCTATTTTTTAGATTATAAGGCGAGAGAGACTGAGAGAGCAAGAGACACATAGCGAGCGAAAGAGTTTTCGCGTCTCATAATGCAATGCTGCTAAAGCGTTTTTCCATTGTTAGATAGAGATAGAAAACTACTTGTATATGTGCACCAAAGCTGCGTCGTTCTGCCGTGCGTTGATGTAATCGGTTTTTCTGCTAAATATTTAGCTGACACACCAACGCAGTAGCAGCAGCCACGTACTTGCGACTGCGGTATATAAATTTATGTGGCTATATATCGGTAATTTGTACGTTCCTTCGGTTAGTAAGAACATGTAGTTTTTCTTTCTCTTCTTTCTTCGCAATCTTTTGATAAAATAAATTATATCTCGCGTGCGTTTATCTTTGAAAAGTTCGCATGGGAACTTCGCCAATATAACTATTACTCTAAACTGTATCATGTGATTATGTTGCATTTATGAATTATTATCGTCTCAATAGCGTAAAGTAATAATTACATATAGTAATGTTATCTTGTAAAATATATCTGTAAATTTAATGTGATGCCAAAATAAAGATGTTTTATACACGAAATCCAATTGTTGCCACGCGTCCATATTCATTCTCCAATTGATATGTAAATTAAAACGTTCGTGATCATCTTGCAAAGCTTGCTATTATTGTTGTATGAGCGCATCGTGAATAATTCGATGGCAGTATGTATCACATACGTCCACGCGCGTCATCCACAATGATGCTCTCGCACAGCGGCGACCTTCTTAACCTTACTATAAATTATCGTATTTTCATAAACAAGATACCGAATTCCCCGCGCTAGAGTTAGTCGTTTTAAAACATCTAAGCAGACAAGATGTTAGACAAGAAGTCAATCTTCAGTTTTTACTGTGTCGCTTTACTATCGGTTCTAGCTGTCGGCGCTGCTAGTAGATTAAACTACGACAGTTCTCCGGCACCCGAGAATGGCACGTGTTACAAAAGAGTTCCGTAAGTATATAAAAAAAAACCGAGAATTATTTTTGTTTTTTATCATCGCGCGAAATTCTTTTTTGGTACGCCGCAAATCTAATTTACGCGCGAGATTATATAAAGTGATACATAAACGATAAGAGCATAATTTTCAATGCGTAATCAACAACTCGCAATAAAGTCGAGACATTGCTAATTCCTTCTCGTAACCGTTATACAGTGAAAAATCATCGTGGCATTTCAAAACACATCGCTACTTACTCGCGTTTAATAGCGTGTGTATACATATTAGATAATCGATTCGGAAGGTGAGAAAATCACATTCGTTCACGATAAACACAATTTTTGCAGATACGACGAGGCTGTGATAGCCAATCTCTCGCGAGGATTGATAAAAACTGAATCCACAACACCACCACCCGGCATTCAAACGGTATGTAATTTTCACGGCTGAATTGGTATTCGCCTGACGAGAAAGTTCATGCTTAATTATGTAATCGCGATCTCAAGCGTATAATTATGTGATTGGCAGTGGATAACGATAATCGACTGTTGCGATGGCTACCGACGTGACGAGTACACCGAAAATTGTGAATTCTACTGCGAGGAACGCTGCATCGGCGGAAACTGCACTGGTCCTAATGAGTGCACTTGCGAAGATGGTTGGCTCGCTGATCACGGTGAATGTAAACCAGTGTGCAGGCAGAGATGTCCTCAAAATGCATACTGCTTTTCGCCCAACGTTTGCGCGTGTCGCTTTGGCTTTGAGGAGATTGACGGTGTTTGCCAGCCTATTTGTGAGCACAACTGTCGAAATGGTGACTGCATTGCACCTACGGATTGTCGATGCCATCGAGGATATTTTCTGAATGAGACCAAACACTGCGAGCCTATTTGCGAGCGCGCCTGTCAGCACGGCATTTGCACGGCTCCGGGCGTCTGCTCTTGCGATCAAGGGTAAGTGATTCTATTGTTATTTAGAGGCCGTATCGAACGTGATTCGAATATTGACAACAATATTATTATCATCTATTTGAAATTCTTTTAGCGCTTTGTAGCTGCTGCATACTTTATTTGTCTTTATTTGTCACATGCACTTTACTTTGACGAGTTCTAAAAGCGTAAATGTTCAATAGTTTAAAATACTTTTTTATATACAAACTTAAGAATTTTTCAATGACACCTAGTTTGTAAATGTCTCAAAGCAAGGCCTTTCAATAAATCAATCAATCTCGTACTCAAATTAGCTACCGCATCATCGCGTGACCGTTTGCGTCACTTAACAAGCCACTTATTATGTGTTTTCCATTGCAGATATGTGAATCAGTTATATGATTCCGAATCATGCGTCCCGGAATGTCCACCCGAGTGCATAAACGGAGAATGCGTCACGCCGAACGTGTGCACCTGCAAAGCCGGCTACCAACAAAATGATAATGGAACTTGCGAGGCCCAGTGTGAAGAAACTTGTCCTGAAAATGGACTGTGTATTGCACCTAATCAATGTGGGTGTAGTACAGGCTATTTCCTAGACAATCAAAAGAAAACCTGTATTAAACTACCCGAGAATTTTAATCAAGGCCAATTCTATCCCAGTCAACCTCAACAGCCATATGGTGTGAATAATGCTTACAATCCACAACAAAATCGGCCTTACGGTAATGATGGTAGAACTCATGGAATACAACGACCGAATTACGGCAGACCTTACAACCCAAACGGTCAAGGAGGTGTGTATCAAACAGATAATCCATACGGCCACGACCAAACTGAAAGTCCACTACAAGTTGTAGGATTACAAGACCAAGTTACAACACAAAATCCTCAAGAAGGTTTTTATGGAATCTACGGAGATAACCAAGCTCGACCGCAACGTCCACCTGGAATATATCATACAACGAAATCACCAATTAATCCAGATGAACCACGACCAACTGAGGGACCATATCGACCTTATGACTCTCGACCGCAACGACCTTTCACGCAGCCGGGAATAGGCAGTAGCACTACTTACAGAACTCCTGTGAATGACCCGCGTTACTCGACATCGGGTCCATTCGCTCCATTAGACCCTTACCCCACTCAAGTTCCTAATCAAGGGTTAGATGGAAGAACTCAGACAGACCAGCCACAGTATAATTATGGAAACAGAGGAAATCGACCAATTAACGGTTCTCTGCAAGGTCCATTTGCACCTGGAATATATCAAACAACACAATCGCCAATTCGTCCGGATGAACCGCGACCAACTGAGGGACCATATGGAGTTTATGACTCTCGAACGCCAAGTCCATGGAACCCAAATCGCAATCCTTATGACCAGAGTATACCAAATAGACCGTACAACCCATATTTTCCTAACAATAATCATGATCAAGAAGGAGTTAAAACTGGACAAAGAAGACCATCATATGAACCACAATCACCTTACAGTCCGCAAAGACCATACAATCCGTATGCACCCACAAATCCTCATGAAACACAAGGAGTCAAAACTTCTCATGGAAGACCACCTTATGGTTCGCAAGGAATAGGACAAAGTTACAATCCTTACGCTCCAAATTCGCCTTACAATCCACAACCCACTCAAGAAGGGAGTTTATATACCCCCACAAATCCTCATGATACTTTAGGTGTCAAAACTGCACAAAGACCATCTATCGATATCTACAGTCGATCATCAGTAATGCAAAGTAACCCACAATCAGGGGTTGGTTTTTCATATGGAATTAATCATTTGAACAGAGTTCCAGAAAATGGCATACCATTTGATGGTCAACAACCAGGTTACATAGTCTCTGATCCGTATATCCAGCCTGGTAGTAGTAATATTGGTGGAATCATTATCATAGACAGCCAGCAAACGCCTAGTATAGATGATCTTCAGCCAATCTGCAACGGTCCGTGCATCAACTCACATTGTATAGGACTTAATCTGTGCATGTGTGAAATTGGCTTTATTCCCGATCCTAGGAATCCTAATGGAAATGTTTGTGTGCCTATTTGAAAAAGTTAATAACTTTTTGTGATGCACGTAACAACACGTACTTAGCTACAAATTTATGTTTTAACTGTACTACTATAAAAGAATATCAAAGAATGAGCGTGTGTCTAAACTGTTTGAATTTAATTGCACTACGCAAGAATGTTAAAAGTAATATATATTTATTTACTATTTATTTAGTGCTGTTTGTAATAATACTCACCGTTAAAAAAGATAACACAAAAATAAAAATTATAAGTAATATTAGTCGTTTATTGTTTTCAAATTGATTTTTTTTAAATTCTATAAATTTAAGTGTAAAAAATATTTACTCGATAAGAATAATATATTTGAAATCCGTTTCAAAATCCTGTGACATGAAACGAAAACAAAAAAAATTATGACGACTGGAAGTAATCTGAAAACAACGTATTCGTTTTATGTAATTCTAAGAAAGTCGTGACTACTCAAGATACAGTAAAATATTGTTCTGATAAGGACCGTCGTTGCTTTATGTAAGATAAAGTGCCCCATCGCCATTATATCCTCTTCATTCATTCGGTGAAGAACTTATTAAGCAGTTTTAAAGCGGGTGTTGCCTCTAAATATGAATTTTAAATCAGTCCTTGTGATTGCATCGGTAATAATATTTCAAATCAATGCAGAAAAATATGTGGCTTCTGACTTTGCGGTGCCGAAAAGTTGTACTGAAAATTATACGTAAGTATTTTATTAATTTTTAGTTTTAAAAATTAACGTGCACTTCTACACGAAAATAATTTATTTTATTAGAATTCGGACAAAAAAGTACGTACCGTATGAAGACATTTATGATTTAAATGATGGATTCCTTGTCGGAAAATCAAAAACTCGCATAAAGTATAAATATGAGGTATATAACATATTTGCAGCAATTAATTGTGTTGTATACATATTATTATATATATGAATTTATTTCTTTTATAATTGAAATATATTTTTTATTCTATAGAACATTGAAATAAATCAAACAAAAACAATTTGTTGTGATGGATACCAAAACTATGATGATAAACGGTGTATTCCAGTATGTACTAAAAGCTGTGGATCAGAAGGAATCTGTTCTTCTCCAGAAAATTGTATTTGTAACGAGGATTACAATTATGACTTGGATTCACAACAATGCAAACCAATTTGTTCTTCAGAGTGCATCAACGGTTTTTGTATGTCGCCTGATTTATGTTTTTGTCATGAAGGCTATCGTATGGCAAATGATAATCATACTTGTGAACCGATTTGTGGGAATCAGACGCATAGTTGCACAAATCTCGAATTCTGCGCGGAACCAGGAGTTTGCCGTTGCACTCAAGGGTATGCACGGGAGGCGCTTGATAGACAAGTTGGATCAGATTTATTTGAATCATGTAAACCAATTTGCGACCGTGACTGTATCAACGGAGAATGTATCTCGCCCAAAGTTTGTAAATGCCACGAAAACTATACGGCGATAGATCAATTTGTTTGCGAACGTGTATACGTCGCTTCAAATTTTTTAATTCCAAAAAACTGCAGTGAAACGAAAACGTGAGTATACCATTTATCAATGTGATATGTGGGTCGTGATATTGTAATAGTTCTAAATTTAAATTCAAGTCCATGATTTCATTTGTTTTAAAAATAGTATTAAAAAAAAAGTAACTGTTGCTTACGAAGAAAAGTATATCGAATATAATTATGATGACGATTATTACGATAATTATGGAAATAATAGGCAAAGTTTAAATACTCGTACAGTATATAAAACTGAGGTTAGTTTAAAAAGTGAAAAATTATTGAAAAATATATATAAAATCATTTTATAACTATCAATTTTCAGAACAAGATAATAAATGAAACTACACCAATATGCTGCGTTGGCTATCAGAATTACGACGAAGAAAACTGCCTTCCAGTCTGCAGTATGGATTGCGGCCCTCATGGAATCTGCTCGAAGCCAGAGATTTGTGCATGTAACGAAGGCTATAGCATAGACTATCTCGGCAATTGCAAGCCGGCCTGTCAATTCGAATGCATTAATGGGCAATGCACTTCGCCGAATTACTGTACTTGTAACGAAGGATATCACAAATTCTCAGACGATTATATTTGTCATTAGAGAACTTCAATTGATTACAATGATACTCTGTATTTTTGAAATTGTAATACATTAAATATACATTTGGCTACATGTCATTTTATAAATGTAGCATATATTTTTTTCTTTTGAGACGTCGACCTATTTTAAACTATTACAAAGTGTATTAAGTTTCACCATTTAACACACTGAATGATAGATCAAACTTATTGAGGCCACAATAAATATCAGCAACACAGCGGGATTCAAGCTATAGTACAATAGTATGATCGTACTATTAATTTAAATTTCCAAATATTTTTACTTGCAAAACTGATTAAAAATTAATGCTGATTCGGCAATAGTATATTTGTTAAAAAACTTTCCGTCAGTTTTATTGAATTATTGACCATCAATCGGTTATTTCTAACCAAGATTTATTTATTTTCTAAAAGCTATTTTTATAACGTAAAGTACTCGGTCGCAATATCAATTTTTATGTAATAAAACAGTTGACTGCCAATCAGACTATTATGATTCAGAATAACCGGTTTTCTTACAAAGATTCTATTTACGAGAGTAGAAATATCTGAGAAGTTGCGATCATAAAGATTCAGTGTTACTTTGATACGAAGCACAAAGAGGCATTCATTTTAAAATCGCGGTATATTCTAAAGTCAAAATGACATATTTAGAAATTATAATTCTTACTGTATTACTTTATGAATTCGGTGCAAGTGAATTAATTGCTTCAAAATTTGCGATTAAAAAGAATTGTAGCATAATAAAAACGTAAGTAAAATTCTAAATAAAATGAAATTTTTTTATTTCAATATTTTTCTACTGTAGCATCCACATATAACAGCAAATAAATTACTACATGTAACTATTCAAACTAGTCTAAGTATATAATATCTTTTTTCAGATACAAAGTGGGAAAACAGGTACTCCTAGAAGACTTAATAATTAATACGAATCACAAAATATGCATATTTGTATTTTTCAGGAAATTGAAGTCAACAGAGCACAACTAGTTTGTTGTAATGGTTATCAGAATTATGATGAACAAAGTTGTATACCAGTGTGCAGTAAAAGCTGTGGTAGTTATGGTATATGTTCTTCACCTGAAGTTTGCAGTTGCGAAGAAGGTTATATTATGGATGAAAATCTCCATGAATGCAAGCCTTTTTGTGATCTAACATGTGAAATTGGGTCTTGCATAGCACCTGGTGTATGTTCTTGTGAAGAAGGTTATCGATGGTCACAAGAAGAAGCCGGATGGTCATGGAATGAACCTGATTGCAAGCCTATTTGTAACAATTGCGCATCCGAAGAAAGTTGTATTGAACCGCATATTTGCGGTTGCAAGCAAGGTTATACAAGAGAAACTATGAACCGATCAGAATATTTACATATGCCTGAATGTAAACCCGTTTGCGACGAACTTTGCGTCAACTCTAAGTGTGTCGCACCAAATTACTGTAAATGTCATGAAAACTATAGCCGGATTGATAAGTTTACCTGTGATGCACGCATGTACGTTGTTTCCGACTTTGCAATTTTGAAAAATTGTAACAAAACTGTGCTGTGAGTTCTTTAAATACGAATTGTCATTAATATTTAATATTTAAGAATAATAAGCATTTTGTTATCACGTTAGGGAAAAAGAAAAGAAGACTAGAGTAAATGATAAACTTTACTACGATGAGGATATAAAAAAATATATAAGTGATACAGACTACCAAATCGAGGTATAGTGTGGACAAATTTCTAGTATATATTCTATTTTACCGAACTATAAGCCTCTAATATTCAGTTTTATAGAATTACTTATTTCTTGTAACAGCTCATGTTAGTCAATAAAACAATAAAAGCATGTTGTGATGGATATCAGAATTTTGATGACGATAAATGTATTCCAGTGTGCAATAGAAGTTGCGGTATTTTTGGAATATGTTCAGCACCAGATGCTTGCACCTGTTATGAAGGGTATACAGTGAACCAGAATCTTCAGCTATGCAAGCCTTAATAACTATTAATTTTCATAAGGAAAATTATACCCTCGATTATACCTTTATATATGCTAGTTGAATATTTAATTAGTACTCTAAATCTTTTTGCAAAAGAATCTGCGGATAAATTAATTATAAACATGCTTATCTTTGCAACACTGTCAACTATTATTTTTTTAAGTTATAAAATATCAAATGAACTGACTTTCTTTATTTATATATTTTTAGAATGAAAATTTTGCAGAAATAATTTTATTTCTATAAAATAGAGAACTTGTGCTTTTATCAAAATTTACATTAAGTGATTTAAGAAAGAGTACATTGTAAGTTGAGAAACCATAAACCTGATAATCTTTATACGAGGCAGATAAGATGGTCCTTTATTCGTTCGTGCGGCAAAACTACAGACAAGTGAAGAGCTGAGATCATTGAGCTTCGCAGTTCATCTAGAGACACCAGTGATTATACATTTACAGAGCAGAACTCGTTGAAGCAAGATGGGATATCTTCAAGTTATAATATTTTCGGCGCTAGTTTACGAAGCGAGCGGAGTAACTGAACTTTTCGATTTGGTCGTTGGAAAAAATTGTAATGCGACCCGAACGTAAGTGCATAATTCACTCAAATAATTTTGTTTTATATTTTATTTGTTAGCTAAGTAAATGATATTTCTGTGTATAGCTTTAAAGTACGCAAAGAAGTGCCTTATGAAGAATTTCATTACTTTGGTGATTCTCTAAGCACTGGACAATTAGATATTCAAAAAAAATTTCGAGTAGAGGTGAATAAAACTCATAAATTAGTAAAATTTATGAAACATTCATTGTCTATATTATTTAGGAAATTGAGATCAATCGAACCACGCAAGTTTGCTGCAATGGTTATGAAAATTTCAATGAAGAGTATTGCATACCAATATGTACAAAGAGTTGTGGTAGCCGAGGTACATGTTCTTCTCCAGAAGTCTGCACATGCGAGGAAGGTGCAATTTTTGATGAAGATCTCCGTAATTGCAAGCCAATTTGTGACCCTGAATGCAAAACTGGATCTTGCATAGGAATTAATATATGTTCATGTGGAGAGGGTTATCAGTATGCACGAGAATATAAATGGAATTCGAAACCTTATTGCAAGCCAATCTGCAATTGCACAGTAGAGGAAATCTGCGTTGAGCCGCACATTTGCCAGTGCAAGAAAGGTTATACAAGAGATTTGATGAGCCGACCCGACAATTTAGTCGTACCAAAATGCAAGCCAATCTGCGATGAAGAATGTATCAATGCTGAGTGTATAGGCCCAAATGAGTGCAACTGTTATGAAAACTACACTCGTATTGATAAATTCACGTGTGATATACGCAAATACCAAGTTTCAGATTTTGCGGTTCCCAAAAATTGCACTGAAACTGATTTGTAAGTATACTCTCAATATTTTAAATTATTTATTATTCTACAGTAACATTCACCGTGTTGTTCTCATTTATTTAACTTTATCAGCGCAGAAGAACTCACTTCAAGATACCAAGTAATCATTATTTGTAAACTAATATTTAAAAAAAATGCGTAATAGAATATTTTATGAAGTAATGCGGTGTTTCAGATTGTGTTAGTCAATGTAACGGTGCCAATGTGTTGTGATGGATATCAAAATTTTAAAGACAAGTATTGTATACCGATTTGCAACAAAATGTGTGGCTCTCAAGGAATATGTTCAGCGCCAAATGTTTGCACGTGCAATCCTGGGTATAAGATGGATAATGTTCACGAATGCAAACCCCTTTGCGAACGTGGATGTTTGAACGGCCACTGCATAGCACCGAACATGTGTGCTTGCAACGATGGGTATCGGAAAGTACTGGAGTTTGCTTGTGCACCGATATGCACTCAGAATTGCTTCATGGGTGTTAGTATTTATTACTTCTTATTTAATACAAATTTTACAAGCATTTGTACATACTTTATTTTTTTAGGTCTGCACAGCTCCAGAGACCTGCACATGTCACAAGGGTTTCCAATTAGCGCAAAACAATAAATTTGTATGTGAACCAATAAGATCAAAATATTAATAATAATAATATAATAATCGTCGATAGCTACATCAGTTATAAAATGTAATCAAATTCTTTTGTGCTACAAATTTGTATTCGCAATTTATAAAAATAACAAGGAATATATATCTATTTATAAAATATATATATTTTATAAGCATGTCATATAATACATCAATTTCACAGTACACAATTTTATTGTACAATCACGATCAAAAGTTTTGTTACAAAGTAACTGAAAAAATATAAAACATGAATTCAATTAAATCATTTTTGCACCATAATAATGCGATTGACAACTCAACCAAACTTATTCAGATATAATTTTTTGATCTACGATAATTCTCATATGTTCAAATTAGAGTAATTCTGTATATTCATTGATAAAAATTATATAGTTATAAAATTTATATTTCAAATGAATTTTTATAATTACTTTGCCGCTCAAACTACTTTTCGCTTGGAAGCAATGAAACATCCATGTTTCATAATATTTTTACTTTATCAACATTACAAAATCTTAAGTACTTTTTAATGTCACACTGATTATTCATATTAAAATATACTTTTATCAAACATAACGTCTATCGTAAATTCTAAAATTCCAAATTGTAAAAACAAGTGTCAGCACGTGTGTGAGTATTATTGAATCTTAATTCGTCATGTATACTATAGCAAAGTCTGTAGCGAACGATACGAGAGAGCATCCTGCTGATAAGCAGCCGCGCTATAGGGACGATAAGACGCATCATTCACTATAACGACGATGATGGGGTATTCACTGCGTGCGAGACACAATCATTTCCACGACTCTTCTCAGTCACAACGCGGCCATTGTCTCGAAAACATGAAATACAACGCATTTATTATTTTAATCCTTTCTACGCTCGTCTGTACGCTAGAGGCACGCAAATACATCGCCTCCGATTTTGCCATTGCCAAAAATTGCACGGAAGTTTATACGTGAGTATAGTTTCATTAATTCCATCATAAATACTGACTGTGATCATAATTTTATCATTTTTATTATTATTTTTTTTTTCGTGACAGTGTTCGAACGCCAAAATATGTGCCTTACGAGGAAGTATACTACACGAGGAACTGGCTAGGACTCAAAAAAAGAAAGACACGTATGAATTATAGGCTAGAGGTAAGTTATCAATGGACAAAGCATTGAATTTACTAAACGCAAACCAAACCGATAAACATTTTACTCTGCAGAATCACATAAGCCAGCATACTCGGCTAGTCTGTTGCGATGGCTATCAGAGCTACGGCACGATTTATTGCGTCCCAGTGTGCAGCCAAAGCTGCAGCGCCAATGGCATTTGTTCGGCGCCCGAAGTCTGCCGTTGCAACGAAGGTTACCACACGGACTACACGACAAACGAGTGCAAACCAATATGCTTAAACGAGTGCATAAATGGCTTCTGCATCTCGCCAAATCTGTGCGCCTGCAAAGAAGGCTATCGAATGCGCCCAGACGGTTTCACCTGCGAGCCAATCTGCTACGAATGCGCGAATCTCGAGTGGTGCGTCGAGCCGCACGTTTGTCGTTGCATCAATGGTTATACGCGCGATCCAGTCGAACGTATAGATCGCACGAACGCAACCGAATGCAAAGCCGTTTGCGAACGAGACTGCGTGAACTCCGACTGCGTCGAGCCCGATCGCTGCAAGTGCCACGAGGGCTACGCCGACTACGACGACGATGTTTTTACTTGCGAACCCGTGTGCAGATACGGATGTACGTACGGTTTGTGCACAGCGCCAAATACTTGCAGTTGCCTTCCGGGTCACGCTTTGAGAGCCAACAACTCCAACATTTGCGATCCCGTTTGCAAAGAGGGATGCGTTAACGCGGTGAGTTGCTTCAAAGCACGAGTGCATCTCGCTAATAACTTGAATAAACTTGTTGTTTATTCGCAGGATTGTATTGCACCGGATATATGCTCCTGCTACGACGGCTACATTCCAGATGGACCCGACACCAGCCACATTTGTAAACCGTACTGCAGCAATGCTTGTCACCACGGCAAATGTACTGCTCCTGAAGAATGCACGTGCGACGAGGGTTACTCGTCGTACCGCACTAACAATTCTTGCGAGCCAATTTGCACGGAAACTTGCAACATGGGAGTAAGTGTCCCGCAAACAGTTGTAATATTCGATCTGAAATTCAAAACTGCGTTCTAAAAAATTTACAGAATTGTACGGCACCGGAAACTTGCACGTGTTTCGACGGCTACCAGCTATCCCAGGGGAGTAACTCGACTTGCGAGCCAATTTGTCAGGAAGCATGTATTAATGGACGCTGTACGGCGCCGAACGAGTGCACCTGCCAAGACGGCTACGAGAAGAAAAACAATTCCAGCTCTTCCAAATGCGTCGTCGTCTGCGAATGCGAGGACGGCTACTGCAACGACGAAAGCTCGACTTGCGAAAGTTGCGTGGTAAGTAATAATAAAAAAAAAACAATGTTCAACGTCTTCCGTCGAGAGACATGCCAACATTTTTTCATACTCGACAGGAAGGTTACGATCTGACGCCAAGCGATAACAGTACAATTTGTAAAGCTCACTGCGACGGTGGATGTGCTCACGGCCAGTGCGTGGAACCGCAGAAGTGCGAGTGCGACGAGTATTATCTCGCTGAAAATGACACGTCAGGCAATCCCTTGCTGTGCGTACACGCCTGCGGTGGCGACTGCCTCCACGGTAATTGCCTGATCGATAGACGACTCTGCGAGTGTCCGCATGGTTGGACTGGAAAGCATTGCGATGAGCCGACCGCTTGCGCGATCCTTGTGATGGACAACGATCCAATTTACGCGTTGCTCAACGAGTAAGTTGTGCACATCTAAATGATGCTTTTCCATCGTAGATGTGGTCTTTTGTTATGTGCGCGTATCGCGCGTGATTCATACATAATGCAAGACGAATCATTGGAAATGTGGCGATAAAAAAATTTTTTTTTTTAATTATTCATCTTTTATCGCGAGCTTGCGTCATCGTCCATAATTGCTACTATACTCGCATTGTTCTGTTGACAAGCGATGGATATAAATATTATATATTGAGCTTATTTATATTAAAATTGATTTTATTATATGTTAAAATTGAAGTTACATGATATTCGTGTAATCGACATATTTGCAGATCTCACGACGCACTTGAGAATGCGAATGCTTTTGAAAATCCTTGGACTGGACCCATGTGTTCGGATGGATGTAAAACGACGATAGATAACAGTACGCTCTGTTCGGAAGAACTCGGAGAGACCCATTCAAACGCAACCTGCTTCATAGATATAAGTAAGTCATTGTTTTTCGCATCGATCTTTGTACAAAAAAAAATTAACAAATTTTCGTGTTTTTTTTTAGATTCTCCCTGCAATTCATACGCGGTTGTAATGTCCAATACCTACCACAGCCACGTGAGCATGGTTACAATCGTGGCATCGGCGGTCATGTCAATCTTGTGCATTGCAGCGCTCGTCTGTACAGGCTTGTTCATCAGAAAAAGAAGGAGAGACAGATCCCTCGGTACGATAATTGTTCTCAACTGAGTAATAATTGTTTCTTCTTTTGCTAGCTGCTTAATTGGCTATGGGATATCGCTTTGATTTAAAATCCAATATACTTTATAATTTCAGAGATCTCGAGATCAGCGCAGCAAATGAGGCAGGAAGACGCTTGTTTGATCGAGAATGAAGCCGACAGTATCAGTTTGTAATGGAAACCAAAATTTTTCTTTATCCACTGCTTTAATTTATTGCCACTGTGATTTCGTCGCTCTGTACTGTAGAATTAATCTGTAATGGTATTTGTATTAAAATAGTTTGTATTAACTTGCGTCTTTTATATTTCTGTCGTAAAAAAATCGAGGCAATTGTTTGCACTAGCGCTCGTACGAAGCGAAATCAAAATCCAAAGTGACTTTGAGTGTATATTGTACGGATCGAAGTAGTATATATATAAAGACACGATCATGAGATATGCAGCCGACTGTACGAGCACGCAAGAGATGTTGCGTGATTACAGGCTGCAAATAGATCATTGAATGTACTAACCGCACACAAAAAAAAAAATGCAATTTTTTATTATTAAAAAAAAGGTCAACGTTGAGCCTTGACGTTAATATAAGCGCAATGGAGCTATTGTGTATTTTCCCAAGAGGTTACTTCATTAAAAAGCCTTCCTTTGAGCTTTGACGCGAACACTCAGTTTTGTGCTCTCGACTTAAACAAGCCGTTTTGGAAACGCTTTTTCTACGAATAACGTTTTGTTCTGAGACTTAATTATTTCCTTTCAGCGGCCAATTTATAAACCTTTGATGTTTCATCTTTTTTCCTAAATTAATTAAAAATTGAAATACAAGCAATTTCGTTTGAGTTTTCACAAGGATTTCTCAATATCAAGGCGAAGCTTGGAAGCGATAAACCGTCAACATTGAACTAAATTAATTTTGCACGTCATACCCTCCTATACGAACGTATACGTATAAGCGTCAGGATTTACCGCTTATCAAGTGAAAACACACGTGCATTCCAGCCAAACTGCTCCTCATCAGCCGCGCGTCAGTCCATCGAATGAAAACAAAAGCAATGAAGCAAAAAAGCAGACGCGGTTTAATGCGAGAAAAACAGCCATAAAGAGAGCAGTGCAATTCAATCGTCTCTCGCAGGCTTTTATATCAACCCAAGCCAATAGCCCTTGACTGGGTGTTAAAGATATGTATAGTATAAAATGGGGTAGTAGACGTTAGCCGCGTGAAGGCGCTGTGAGGCGTGTGCAAAAGCGAGCGAAGGAGGGTAGTTCTCTATACTAGTGTCAGCTCGGGTCGAGCGGGTCGGGCGGGTCGGGAGCGTTTTAGTATCGGGCCGGTGGTCAGGCTGCTCGGATCGCACGAGCGAAGAGGTCTATATGACATACACACACGGCGGCAAAAGTGTGCTGTGCTGTGCTCTGTGCTGTGCGCGCAAAGTGGTGCTTTCGGTTGCGCGCGCGCAGACACGGCGGCGAGCGCTCGCCGCGGAAAATGTCGATGCGCCAAGGGGGCGATGAGCCCAAGTTATCGCCGCTCTCGCTCTCGTCATCCTCATCGTCGTTCTTGTTCACGCGCAATCTTCATCATTACGCTGATCATCGCCCAGCTGGTTTTGTTGGCCGTTGCAGCCTTACCTGGCCAAGACGACTCGTCGGCAGCAGCCGCGGCTTCCTCTAACCATGACGTCGAGCTCGATGCTTACGACGACGAGGAACTTAGCGAGGAATACATCGAGATCAACGTCACCGCAGGTAAACGTCGCGCGATCACGACGTTGCTCTTTCTTTCTTTTTTTTTTTTTTTTTTTCGAAAAAAAAGCACTCGCGTCTATTTTCGCGAGAGAACGCCGAAAATTGAGATCGATTACGTGCTGGATAATGGGATTACAATGTCACGCGAGAGGCAAGAGAGGGTGAGATATATGTAACGGCTCTTTTCGTTGTAGACGTTAGGAAAAATCGATAGCACATAGCCGCTTTGTATCTCGGCGGGATCTCTTCTTATCTCGGCGAGAGCTATAGCGCGGGGGAGTTTGTTTACGTCGACGTGCGTGTGTTTGTGTGTGTGTGTTGTATAGGCGCGCAGAAGCGACGGGCAATAAAGCGGCCTCGCGGCGGAAGCTAAAAGGGCCAATCGATAAGGAAAACTCAAGCGCTCTCGTCGTTCTCTTGCTGTGTGATGTGAACTTTATATAGATATCGTACTCTATAGCCGCACACAGCCACGATCCTCAAAATTCGCTGAAAAGTTGCAACTCGTCGATCCTGCTCGCGTCTGTACAATGATTTTATACTCTGCAGACCCATATATACATCCTCTTAGGCGAGATGGAATACAGCACGCGGTCGCGTATTGATTGTAAGTCCTGCGCTGCGAGCGCAAAGTTGAATGAACTGATATATGCTAAGCTCAATAGACTTGATTCGTTATTTCTCTTTTCGAGAGTGAGAAATTGCGAGGTATAATCAGCTATTGAGAACGAAGTATATATAACGAGGCACTTATCTGCGCTGTGATCTAGTTTTCTTTTTTTTCGACTGTTATGCGCAAAGCAGAAGCGCGCTTTTGCCGAATTTAAGAGCGCCAGAAGATTGTCTTTTGTCGGACGCCGAGAGCTTTAAACGGCTTGGAAGCATGCCAATTCTCGAAGCGAGCCGAATCATTGTTTGCCGTGTATGCGCGTTGTTAAAGTTTGCAAAGTACCTATATATCGTCTCGTTTTTTAATGAAATATATCGCCAGCCCGCATTGATATCGAAAGTGTGTTAATAGCAGGGAGGGGAGGCTTCGGAATATTTGCGCGTTTATTAATTTTTTTCGCGGCAATATTGCTCTCGCTAAATCTCGTATGCGGGTTGAGTGGTTTGCCGTTGATTTTTTTTTCATTGGCCCAGTGAAAAATCGATCGAGCGTGTGAACTCGGATAATTTGAAATTAAACTTGTCCTTTACACGCGTTTCTCTCTCCCACGAAGTTTTAAGTACTTTTTAGCGAAGTCGTTACGAGCGAGGTTACGAGTTCAAGAAAGCGCAAGAATTTAATGACGACACTTGCGTGTTGCGAATTTTATTTCATCCATGAACGGATCAAACGCGTGTGAAACGTCCAAGTTGAATATTTTTGACACATGCGTTTTCGCGAAAAGCATTTATCAGGCCAGAAATGTCAACGCTTGTGATGGAAATTCAAGCTGGTCGTTATATTCTATAATGATGCAACTCTTTATGCATGGACGGAATTCGAAATTCACAGACTTATCAATTGAAGTATAAGCATGCGATGCTATTTTCGCGAGCCTTGAATAGGAGACAGAAAATAGTCGAAAGTTAAAGTGTAAACGCCGCGAGTGATAATGCAAACGAAGCGGTAAATGCGGGGCACTAAATACTATGTGATTACAGAGCCGTGGAAGTACTTGGGCTCGCCGTGCGACACGAGCTGCAACCCGTCGCTGCTGCACGTGTTCTGCGACCCGCAAACAAAGTTTTGCGAGTGCGAGAAGCTTTACCCGGTGCAGCTGGGCCCCACCAAGGGATGTGCCAAACGTAAGTCAACCGCAACGAGTATCAACGCAGTTGTCGCATTCGTCGCTAAACATATAATTTCTCTCTCTCTCTCTATTCGTGTTCTCGACAGCCAAGAAACTCGGCGAGCAATGTCTGTACAGAGCGAGCTGCATCTACACGGATCAACACTCGACGTGCATGCAGGTCCAACACAATGCCATGTGCGAATGCGATACTGGCTACCATCGTGTGCCGCTGTCAAGACAGAATAAGAAACTATTCTGCGCTGCAGGTGAAATTTATTGAACTTCTTTTCTCTCTCTATCTCTCTTCGTGTTCTTGTTGTACTCTGCGAGGGGGAAATAGAATAGCTGTCTCTAAGTAGGCCGACTGTATGGCTGACCTTACCCTGCTTGTTCTACTTAAACGATGTTGTTGTATTTTTTTATACATTGATTGCGTGGTGCGAAACACTTTAAAAGCTTACGTTATTCTACTAAGTGTACTTTTACACTTTGCTTTTACACTGTTCTATTTCCGTTACCTCCACACGTTATACTAATTATAGTTGACACGATAAAAAGTCCAATAGTACGACCACTGGAAAATTGAACAAATACGCATTTACAAATTTGCTTCGTTTCATTCAATCTAAATCCGATAAAGTTAACCAGTCACGAGTGATACTCATATAAATCGCGAACACCACTACCGCTTGATTATTTCATAGCAGCACGGAGAAATCGATGTTACGCGCAATATTGCAGCGCGCTTAGCTCTCGTTGTTATGCATATATATTCCGACGCGAGAGAGGCAAAGAGAAAAGAGAGATATTGCATTCAAGGGAGCCAGGTACAATTGCCATTGTCGACGATTCTAATTAAAAATGACCGATCCTTGTGGGGATGCGAGAACCAATATCGTGGAAGCGGCTCAAGTACACTCGCTGCTCTTGCTCTCTCTCTTTCTCTCTCCCTCGCGACCCTGTTATTGTGCCCTTCCTTGCTCGCTGCTGCACTGACGAGTTTATTCGGTCCATCTATCCGATTACCGATTCCGGTAAAAGATAACAATGAAATAGAATTCTGTCGAGGACGCAGCTTGATTATCTGCAGAGTCTCGTCCGTAGTTTTCGCAAGATGGAATATCAAATTAAAAATCATCGAATCTTATTTGAAACAGTTTTTCATGCTATCTTAGCAGTAATTGTGTTTGAGAACTGGAATACACGGAGGAGCTGGTCTGAAAACATAGAAAGTCATTACTTGAGATTTGTTCTCACGCCTGGATAGCGAATATACCGTTTGATAAAAAAAAATCATTTTGCGTTTGGATTTTATCGTCCTGAACGACAATCAACCATGAATCTCAGTGTTCTTCTAAGATTGCCGCTCTCTCGAGTCACTTGTCACCACTGCTCGAGTTTATACTGAATTTTAATACTATAAAGAATCGACACACCAATTTTCATTGAAATGGTTCTTTGCATTCCGAAATTACGACTCAGCAGAGTCACCGTTTTATTTGTTTTCAACGCTGGTTGGCAGTAAAGTCATTATTTAACGATGTTACTCGTAACTTTTTTACACAATTTTTCAAAAGGGATTTTTCCAAGGACGTCGAGGAGGTTTTGTGTGACCGAGGAATGCTATAACACTACGAACCGTACTGCAAGCACCCAAGGTCCAAAGATATGTTCATGATGCACACTACACTTTTTGACACGTAAATTTTGATTTTGCGATTTCGTGTCCGCAAAAGGAAACTGAATTGACGGTTTTCTCGGCAACTGAATCCTTTTTTCAAAATTCTGGTAATTATAAAAATTTATGTGGGCCTAAAAAAACGTCTTTTTTCCAGCTCCATTTGTTTGTTCGTCGGTCAAACAATCGTACAATTTATTTTGATTCCCAATAGGGCATCTGTCAAGAAAAAAATATTTAAACGATGAGACAAATTTGGTTTTTTAAAATTTTTTGAAAGTAACTCTTTAGTTTTTGGTGTAACGACGTTACAATAAAGAATTTTTCGAGTAACGTCGTTAAAAAATGATAAAAATCGTAACGAAACATACGTTTGAAGTTGTCGCCCGCTGGAAGTGATGGTTTATCGATTTTTAAATCTTCATCGGTTGGAATGACGTCTCGTAAAAGTGATCTAAACTTTTCCAAAGGGCAATTGATATTGCATCCGTTAATTTTTTTAACTTCAGGGCGACCTTTATAATACACGACCTTTAAATTATAATAAATTTTTTATGGCAAATCTTCTATATAACTGTCGATATTTGTATATTCAACAACTACCTTCACGTAGTATTTATTATTTTCTTTGTGCAGCTCAAAGATTACAGCACTCGAATATGGAGGAACATGTACTGGTTTGTATACTCCCATAGTTTTTAATAAAGCGGCGATGTTCGTTTCGTGACCGCTATAGAGAAAAATTTTGCAAAAGCTACTTATTCTTCCTTGAATGTGGTCAAGTATATTCGAAATAAATTCGTACAATAACATGCCACCGTTTAACTTTTTCATTTCCGTATTATAACTGTAAAGTTTGTATTGCAATAAGGTTGCATCAAGTAACTCGCCGTTCGGATATACGTTGTCGAAATACTCTGGAATTCTGAGACCTAAAGATTGGTAGGCTCTTAAAGTGTGATAGAGATTAAACATGTCTATCGCTTTAGTCATATTTGTCCCTGTTACGTTCGTCAAGTATTCCATGGTATTATCAAATTTATTCAATTCTGCTCGATACTCTTCTGATGCTTCAGCTTCATCATAAGCTTTCGAATATCTAAAAACGTGAAAAATAATTCAATTCATCTCTTTTTCAACGAGACAAGATATTACGCAAGTTTTCGTAGCGAAAAGTAGAATCATCTACACGTATCTCTCAAATGGAAATCTACTTATCGTGTATAGTTTCTCACTTACTTTGGAACCGTTTTATGTGGTCGCATAAGATAATCATCATTTCCATTACCAACATAATTAATAGGTATTGGTTGCAATCTTAACTCACGATTCCATATCTGTTCGCCTTTCGCTGGATACAGTGATGCGAGAACAAGCTCCAAGCTCATTTTCGTTCGAGGGTAGTTGGTACTTCGAGCGTAAACGTTTAGTGGTATATAATATTCACCCAAAAAATCTCCGTAACGCTTTCTCAGATATTTTCCAAGATTAAATTCTCTCAATTTTCCTTTCTACAAAAACGAAAAATATCATTTAAAAACTTTGCTTGTTTGAATAAAAAAATTTCAAAGTATTTTTTTTTCTATAAAATTATGAACTAACATTTGTCAAGCCACCAGAATAATATGGCCAAAAACAACTATTCTTGTAAGGATCATTGAGATATTGTTGTACACCTATACTATCTGGTGCTCGATCACCATGTCGAAAAACCTGGGAAAATAGAAAATTATAGTAAATAAAATTACCTAGCTTAATTTATTTAATTATTATCAATACCAAATTCTTACCACGTTAATTAACTTCAATTCCGCTTCAACTATACTGCAATTGTGGAATAGGAAGATTACTGCAAATATTATTATTTTGGACACAAGCATCAAGTTTTGCAATGAAAAAAAAAATCTTGATCCACGACTAGTTGACAAATGTAACTTTTGCGCCTCGGTCAATAGCGACACACACGTTCTCATAGTTCTTCGTTTTCGCTCAAATGTGTACATTTTTTCAAATAGAATAGTACAATTGAAGCTTCTTATCTACTTATACTTTTATCTTTAACTACTTAACAATACAAACACTATATCGTCAGGTCAGTGGAAAAAAAACACACCTCCACTTTTTAAATGTAATTTTCAATGGAAAAAATGGATGGGTGTTTCCTTATTGGAGGTGTGTTTTTTTCTACTGACCCGACGAATTGCTCAACATCACAAATTTTTTGTTTATCTACTTAAATTATTGAAATTTTTATTTGTTTTCGTGACCAACACCACATTTATCAATGGCCGCTTTTTGAATTTTTATTCAAGAAATAAACTTACATAAACATTTTATTGTAGACAATATTCTTCGGAAATATACAAGAGAAATAAAGCTAAAGAAAAAAAAATGATTCGACAGATTTGGTGCTGATAACGACGGATATACCAACGCTGCTCGGCGTAGCCGCGGGCATAGCGGTGCTGACAGGTCTGATTTGTTTCGCGCTGCAACTATTCAGTCGGGGCCGCTACACAAGACCTCGACACTACGCCAACGCCGGACATGCCGCGCCCATGCTTTTCTCCAGTGATACAGGTACATATATGTATACGACGCGCCACTCTGGCTAATCAATTTTCCAGAGACGATTTTAACTTATCTCGTTTAATATGCTGCCAATTCTAAATATACACTTATGCACTTGTGACAATTCCGCGTTTCGATATCCTTTGCCAAGAATATTGCTGTCGATGCTTTATTGATACGTTTTTCATTATTCCGAACGATCAGAGCCTGTTATCGAGATTCCCAGATGTGGGGTGAGTAGTGGGATGCTTGCCAAAATCGTTTTTTAACGTTTCGTTCAGAGAAAGAGTGAGAAAAATTCGTTTTTTTTTTGTTTTCTTTCGTAAAAAGGGCTATTTCTCATCTTTTGTTGAGAGATGGGATTTCGCAACGTGATCATAAATTTCGTGCGTCTTACGAGAATAGATCTTGTACTGCGTATACTTATCAAAAGAAAAATAGCTTGCACTGATTGATGAGAAGTATACGCAGAAGCGACGTCTTAGCGAATGTCAATATAGAACAAAAGGGCATGTCGATAGCTGCTGCCTCTCACGAGTGAAAGCACATTCAAACTCTATAAATAACGCGCGAATTGTATATTGTGTATAGGAGACACTTGTGCGCGCGAACAGCTAATGCCAATCCAGTTTATCAAAGACAGTCGCGGCACCAAGTCTTTGAGGACGTGTGCTTGACATGAAGGGTTTCTCAAAACGCTTTATATAGCTATGCTTATATACTAGAACGATGTACACGTTGATTGTGAAGCTGAAGATAATGGGATTACTCTAAATTGCACTTCAGTGTTGAGTTCGAGCTTGATAATCCAATTATTTTAACTCGCACATTAAATATTATGGATGTTAATTGTATTACGCGACGTTTCCGCCGTATCTACGTTGATTTACAGTGACATAATTGTCGGATGGATGATTCTATTGGATTTTACTTTTAAATTTGGCTTTGAAAAATTTTCCGTGATATTGTAAAATAAAATTCTTCGCTAGAAAGAATTACTATTTTTACGAAATTCATAGTTTACAAAAATGTTTTAAATTGTATAATTTTATCGACAATTCATGCTCCGACCACAAAATTTCCTCATACTCACGCGCATAATTAAATGAATAATTCGTTTCCTCAATTTATACAAACTCTGAATGGTTTCCTCGTACTCAGGCGCATACTTAAACAAATAATTTTTTTTCCTCAATTGATATAAATGCCGAACAAATGAAAATGAAAATTTAATAATCGCTCGTTCGTTGGTTTCTCGGCGATAACTTGCAGGCATCCCATTGACATTGCACGGCTGCAGGCCATCATCTCGTTCGTCTCAGCGTGGCAGCGGAGCGACGATCAATTGCGTGCAAGTGAACCGGAAGGCGAGCTCGAGCGGAGGTGGAGGTAGCGGCGAGCGAAGCGTGCAGGTGTCATCGTCTCGTGCAGGTGCGGCTCGAGCCGCAGCCATCTTGCTGATCTCATGCCGTGGGCAGGATGCCAGTGTTGTAGGCGTGGGTGGCAGCAACGGCAAGCACCGGCGCGCACTCAGCGACGTCGCCGAGGGCTCGTCCGATGGCCTCGGTATTCCCACGTCGATCAGTTTTTTTGTTTCCTTGATATATATATATATATCTATGTATATCTTTTTTTTTTTATTTTCTTTTCTGTTTATGTGTCTTTTATTGTCTGTTACATATATCTTTCACCGAGACATTTCTTCGTGTTACTCTTTTTTCTTCATAGCTTATACAGTGTCGAACGCGCCCGTTGCGCGTGCGACTCTCTTTTTTTAATGCAGTGTGTTCAATTTTTTTTTTCGTTTTAATGTCTCGAAGAGCTTTCGAAAGCTCTCTATGCATTTTTTTCCATGTCATAGCTTTGATTGTGTATGACTGTTTGTTTTATTTTTAATTTTTTCATAAAAATAACGATTCATTATTTAATATATAATTTGATCGATCTCTCTCGCGTTATACATCGCTGCTTTGAATGTTGAATTTACTGGAGAATCGTCGATCAACATGTTTATGCTGTCATAGCCTCCATTACGACACACAATTTATCTTGAAGAGTGTCCATTGAATAATGTCATAATCGATTATCGATAATCGCCATTATGCATGTATAGTCGTTATATCACATGAATTCTGCGAGCTCGGAGGGATGTAACGTGCAACCTCTCGAGTTTACGTAACTAGGCCTCGCGCATTTAAAAAAGAATACAGACGTTTTTTTTTTCTTTTTCTTGTATTGATAAAATTAAAAAAATAAAGGGATGCTTGCTGTTGCGAGGCAGCAAGATGGCACAGCGGCCAATCCAATTAAAACCACACTAAAAACACATATGTGATATCACCAAGTTCTGTGGTAAGAAACAACCACACGATTCAATTTTAATTCCTTCGAACACTTTCAATCACCACGTATACACGAATTCCAAGTAAATTTGCACGTGCGTAGTGTCCTATATTTAGCAGCTTTTGATTGATTCATTCGAGCAGGTCTATAATAGAGATTAGGTGTTAGTGTTTTAATTTCTGATTTAATCACGTAGATCATTTAGTTTTTACTCGTAGAATTTTTCAATTATTTTAGTCGGCATAGTAAACATCCTGTAGTCATCACTTCCTACCGAGTCTGCGAAAAAAAAAAATATAAAAAATCAATAAAGTAAAAATCCAACAGGCTCGCGTCGTCCAAGCTTAGCGTCGATTCACAGCACAACTTCGTCGGCAAAGAGTTACGGCGCCGGAGCACGACGTCTCGAGCGCGAGCGCACCGAGAAGGAGCAACGTCAAGCTCTGGCCGAGTTCAAACTGAAGCAACAGCAGCAACAGCAGCAACAGCAGCAAACGAGAGAGCAACCCCAGCCACAACCAACCCCTAGTCCAAGGACTCCGCATTCGACCGACGAGCTACTGCCGGCAGTCGCCGAGGGAGCTGAACTTTTCTATAACGAGGTAGACAATCGATAGAAACGAACTATTTTGTTATGTAGGAGACCGCGGAATTGAAAATCATGGTTCTGTGCCTCTAACCGAATATCCAATCAACGAGCTATCGTTCGATCCGAGGTAGAACCGTAAATCGAGGATTCCGGATAATAAAACTCGTTCAGTTTGTATACAGTGTGCTAGAAACTGCCGCTGAGAAAGTACGCAAGTGAAACACAAGTCAATTATTTTCATGCGCGCTGACGATTTTAGCAGTAGCAATCAATCAAGATCCAATTATCAATCTTTGGTCTCCTATGGTCGACTTGAAATTGGATGCATATTTTGTGATCAAATTAAAATCCAATATACCACGAAATCCAAAAAATAATACCTATTTTCTGGGGTCTATAGAATTAAAAAATTTATTTTCTTCGCTAGGCCTTGTGGACCGTTTCCTATTCTTTTTTCAAGGTATATAAGTAGTGACGAAAAACTCTCGTAAACATTAGAAAAGTCCACAGGAAATACTTTTTCGGCATTTTCATATTGGAATCAAATGGACTTTTTTCAATAAAAATAGACGAGAAACGTGATTTTTTTTTCAAATGCTGATTTTTCGGCTTCTGAGACAACTAGAAACATTTCTGGCTAGTCAAAATTATAGCGAAAAAGAAGACCTTTACGTAGGAAAAAGTTTCGTTTAAAAATAATTGTCGGATAAAAAGCTATCAATAAATTACAAAGTAATTAAATTTTTAATTTGTTGATAATATCGAAAAAATGCTGAAAAAAAATAGTTCCTGCGGACTTTTCTAATGTTCACGAGCATTTTCCGTCACTATATATCTTAAGAAGAGGAAACCGGTCCGAAAGCTCTGCCGATGAAAACAAATTCTAATGCTAGACCCCAGAAAATAGATAAGTGTTATTTTTTGGATTTCGTCATAATGATGAATATATTGTTGCTGGAAATGAATGATTCAGTCGACGTCCTACGCAGAATAGATTATTCATACAGAGTCTGCTCATAATACTTTTTTTTGTTGCTAGTTTTATTCCATCATAAAGTCCTTTGTTCTTCAAACTTAATTCTTTGTTGTAACAATATCCAATAACAAGATCCGCCACCAGAAATTTCACCTGACCGAACGCATTGTTTCAGCAAATACCAACGACATCGGGCACACTAAACGCCGCAGCGGCCGCGAAAGCAAGGATGACAACGACAAAGATGTTGGCGACAACCAGCGAAGCGAGCAGTCCGTTGTTCGAGAGCGACGTGAAACCCTGCACGTCTGCCGACGTTTACCGCAGCTCGTAATAAATCCTTCGATATATGCGCTTGTATATTGTGGCTCGTCGCATCTATTCACCTATACTCATAAAAAAAAGAAGACACGATCAATATTTAATGCCGCTCGAGATTTGTCGTTTATTTTATTTTTTTTTTTCATTCTCTCTTCTCTTCTTTTCTATATGTACGCGCGTCATGCGATACACAGAGTCTGTAGAAAAACTTTTATCGAACCGTGCGGATTTTTCTTTTGTTCGGCCGCATTCAGACGTTAAAAAAAGAGGAATGAAAGGTTCACCTTTTCTTTTATTTTTTTTTTATTTACGACCGTGACACTTTGATTTGAAAAAAAAAACTGTATTTTAATCGTCGAATATCCCGTGTGCATGTACATAAATATAAATAGAAGACGTTCAAACAAAAGATACTCACACACACACACACACGGACGTATCACGCCAGTGACTCACGCGAGAACGATACACCTACGCTGAATTATATATATATGGCGAAAGAAAAAAATGGCTTTTCGCTCGCTATAGTACTTGCTCCACCGTGCGCGGCGGTTTTTGTGCAGCCTAATTTTTGCGATCGATGTCAATGAGAGCGTTTTTTATACCGTTTTAATACTTTGATACATTTTTTAATGTTTTCATTAGAGACTTTTTTAAAGAGCGCTGTGTATGAGCCTAGAAGACGTAAGTTTACTACCCTCCATATACTTTTTACTTTTGCTTTGTGATGATGTACGGTATCATATTCTTTTTTTATTTGTTGTTAATGATTGTCATGTCGAGCAACACGGAAAATACATAAACTTTATTTTTCAACGATGAAACGTTGACGTAAGTAGTTTATGCCTAACGAGGTTCTGCGAATTGAGCAATGACAATTTTGTTTGACGTACACAAAGAATCAATTGATAATATGGGTAGAAACGAACGTTATACTTTTTACAAATTGACTGACATGGAACAATACTGTATAATTAAATGACAAGCGTTTTTTTTAGCAAATGTTTAATTCGAAGGACAACTGCAAAACATTGAATTTAAAAAAAACAACATATCATCGAAATTTCAATGAACCTTCACACATTATGCAGAATACGTAAATTTTTAACTGTAACGAGCATAGAAACCGAATTCTCCCGCTCGAGACACGAGTATAAACTGAACGACGATAATGTTCAAATATAACTTAACGCTGCCTTTTTCGAACGAGAAAAGAACTTCATAGTATCAAATTACTCGCTGACTTTTTGGCAGAATATATAGCGAGTACAAGAGTGCGTACGAGAAAAACGCAACTATAGGCTTTAACGAGTACTGTAAATCATGGTGTCTCAAAAAATCATCTATAATGTCATGTTAGTGAATGCAATTGTTCAATTGATCGTCATAGTGTATACAATAATCTATAAGCGACGGGAATTACAAGTAACTATAATTGTTGAAAAAAAAAAAAGAAAAATTGTTAATCGCGAAGCATTGATTTATTGCAAATAGGAGTTCTGTATTTAAAAAAATCTATAAAACCAAAAAAAAAAAACAAAGAATATAAATATAAATGAAGTAGACCGGTTGAACGAGAGGAAAAAGATTGATGTGCATGTTTATAAAAGTCTATGTCAACAGCGTTATTGTTTTAGCCCATTTTGAATGTTTACTGTACGATACATTGTAATATAGACGTTGGGCAAATAAAGCTCATTTTTTCCTACTCGGCTGTTTACAAACTTCGTTATTACACTATATCCACAGGAAAATGAAAAAAATATTCCATCGTTGTATACAAACTAAATATTTTATTCAAACGCTCAAAGACATTTGCATTACATTAAAAAAAAGCATATAAAATTTGAAAGGAAACTTTGCAGTCTCGCGTCCCACAATTAATTGCAATGTTCGCAAATCGTGATTACAAGTGTTAAAAAAAATGACTAGAAAGTGTAAGTAATAAGTAGGAAAGGTAAATATCCGATGAACGTTAGACTGCAAGTTTGTCCTCGTAACATTCAGCCACAAGCCACACATCGAGACACTTAATCGACTTCCTCGATAGTCGGTCCACCAGCGGATTGTCCACCGGGAGCGCCACCCGGAGCTCCACCCGCAGGTGCACCACCAGCTTGATACAATTTCGTGACAATCGGATTACAAACGGCTTCGAGTTCTTTCTGCTTGTCGGCAAACTCGTCTTTCTCCGCCAGTTGGTTAGCATCGAGCCACGCGATCACCTCGTTACATTTGCTCAACACGGCTTGTCGATCGGAGTCGCTAATTTTATCCTTCAGTTTGTCATCCTCGACTGTGCTCTTCATGTTGAAGCAGTACGACTCGAGAGCATTCTTCGCTGTGATTTTCTCGCGTTGCTGATCGTCCTCGGATCTGTACTTCTCGGCTTCGTTGACCATCCTCTCAATGTCCTCCTTGGACAAACGACCCTTGTCATTGGTAATGGTGATCTTGTTCTCCTTGCCGGTAGACTTCTCAATTGCGGACACATTGAGGATACCGTTGGCGTCAATGTCAAAGGTAACTTCGATCTGAGGCACGCCACGAGGTGCCGGTGGAATACTGGTCAACTCAAATTTGCCAAGAAGGTTGTTGTCCTTAGTCATCGCGCGTTCTCCCTCGTAGACCTGAATCAACACTCCGGGCTGATTGTCCGAGTAGGTGGTGAAAGTTTGCGTCTGCTTGGTGGGTATGGTTGTGTTGCGCTTGATGAGGGTGGTCATCACGCCACCGGCCGTCTCGATACCAAGCGACAGCGGAGTCACGTCCAGGAGCAGCAGATCCTGCACCTCCTCGGACTTGTCGCCGTGTAAAATGGCAGCTTGAACCGCGGCTCCATAGGCGACCGCCTCGTCGGGATTGATGGACTTGTTCAATTCTTTTCCGTTGAAAAAGTCTTGCAACAGCTTTTGGATCTTTGGAATCCTCGTCGAACCGCCGACCAAGACGATGCTGTGAATCTGAGCCTTGTCCATTTTGGCATCGCGCAAAGCTTTCTCCACGGGCTCGAGGGTGCCCCGGAAAAGATCGGCGCAGAGTTCCTCGAATCTGGCACGTGTGATCGAAGTATAGTAATCGATGCCCTCAAACAGCGAGTCGATCTCGATGCTCGCCTGGGTGGACGAACTGAGGGTTCTCTTGGCGCGCTCGCAAGCGGTTCGCAGACGTCTAACCGCGCGTTTGTTGCTCGAAATGTCCTTCTTGTACTTGCGGTTGAACTCTTGGATGAAATGATTGACCATGCGGTTGTCAAAGTCTTCGCCGCCAAGGTGAGTATCTCCAGCGGTGGATTTCACCTCAAAGATACCGTCCTCGATGGTGAGAATGGACACGTCAAAGGTGCCACCGCCGAGATCGAAGATCAGCACGTTTTTCTCGCCGGCGGTCTTCTTGTCGAGGCCGTAAGCGATGGCAGCGGCAGTGGGTTCGTTGATGATACGCAGCACATTCAAGCCGGAGATGGTACCAGCGTCCTTGGTCGCTTGACGCTGCGAGTCATTAAAGTACGCCGGCACGGTGATGACGGCGTTGGTGATGGTTTTACCCAGGTAAGCCTCGGCGATTTCCTTCATCTTGACCAGTACCATTGACGACACTTCCTCGGGGAAGAAGGTCTTGTTTTCGCCTTTGTACGACACCTGGATTTTCGGCTTACCACCGTCGCTGATTACCGTGAACGGCCAGTGTTTCATGTCACTTTGCACCGTTGCGTCGTCGAATCGCCGACCGATCAAACGTTTGGCGTCTGAAAAGAAAGAATAAACGAATCATAATCATTGCGGTGAAAAAAAAAATTGGAAAAAATTCCAACAAGCGAGCGAGCGAGCGTGATATACTTACCAAAAATAGTGTTGCTCGGGTTCATAGCAACCTGATTCTTGGCAGCGTCTCCAACGAGTCTCTCGGTGTCAGTGAACGCCACATAACTCGGGGTCGTTCTATTTCCTTGGTCGTTGGCGATTATTTCTACCTTGCCGTGTTGGAATACACCGACGCACGAGTACGTGGTACCCAAATCAATTCCGATTGCTGGTGCCTTAGTCATTGTTGATTCTTTAAAAAAAATACAATTTTTTTTTACTCCCTTTGTTGCGAATCGAAAATAAAAGAACACGATAATTGATACGTGGGAGTGAAACACGAATGGGCTTTTTTTATGGTGCAATGGCATACGTGACTCAACTAGCGCGGCTTATACATATGTACACACGGTCCACCGAGTACTCTACATGTTAATTTCGCCCTCGTTTGACCTTGATGTGTGTATGTGCACTTCAATTTCGTTTGAACTTGCAATTAAAATTGTTCACCTCTTGAGTTTCACCGCGTACGAGGGAGAACGTTACCTTTGTGTTTAAATAGTTTTGGATTACCGATGCAATTTTACTTGGCAACTTTGAATTTAAAATATTATTTAAATTCACGGGTAAAAATAACTTGATGACTTTTCGCTAAAAGCATTGTGTCGTGAAATGAAGAAAACAGATGTATGTAATTATCGCTTTAATTGAAAAAAAAGGTGTTCCGTTGATCTAATTTGTTCTGAACGCCCTTGAACCGTTGGTAGAAATGCAACGTAACGCGACGTAATGGTTACGTTTCCAACTAAAAAAAAATTAAGTGTAAAGCACTCTAATTCCTCTGTGTAAGCTTTATACACTCACCTTAATCTGCGAAATCTCGAAAGTAAATAATAGAAAAAAAAAGCGCCTCACTGCAAGCTCGGCTTACACTCGTATTCAACACTTAACTTGGCGAAGTCCGTCTAAACTCTGTGAGGTGCGTCGCTTCCCGCGCGGTCTTTTAACATTTGTGATGCGCATTCGAGAAGCTTCGGCGCTACCGGCGCGCCGCGCAGCTCGGATAGTATAGAAAGAGAGAGAAGAAACGAGAAATACATATATAGCAGCAGAGCAAATCGAAGGCACTGGAATCGTATTGTACAAACACACACTCTGCCTGCACGGTCAGGTTATTTTTAGCATCTTAGCACCAATTCACGCCTTCTTTATGCGCGGGGACCTATCGTGCCATTTTTCAATTTATTTTTCGGCAGACAGCGGAATATTTTTATCTTATCTGCGAGGAGCCAATGTTGTCGTTGTTTCGGGAATGTTGATGAGAAGTCTTGCATAACTGTTTGAAATGTTTTTATTTTCACGCATTTGATTGGTAGTCGTTGTTATGTACAAATAGTGAAGCTGATTCACGAGTGTTTTTTTTTTCGCTGTTGATGTATGTATGTATAATAGGAAAGATTTTTTGTTTGTTTGTTGATGAAACGTCGGCAGATTATCGATAAAAAATACGATTATGTACAATGGATTTCCGAATGGAAAGTGCGCTCGAATGTAAATATCAGTTATTCACAATTAATCAGCAGTCTATAACAATCAATAAATACAAACAACCATTATCGCGCGTCTGAATTCTTATTCGAATGAACCACTCCACCGCAATATTGTCGCGATGTTGCGGTTACTCAGTTCTTTTGTGACTCCTTATCTGTACTTTTGGCTTTCACATTTTTCTTTTGTATAAAAACATTTGATGCCTTGCTGCGTTTTTTTTCGCTTTTAAACTCTATCTTGATTTTTTTCATTATTGCTATACAAAGTTTGTGCAATTTCTTGAGAGAATCTTGGCGATTTTCGAGAAGGGAATTAAATCTTTGCAAAATAGCTTTGATAGAGCATGCCCATCGCCGTTGTTGCGAACAGCATGAAGCAAGACCACCATGTCGCCAAGCCGAAAACTCCTCTAAACACTTCTGTTGTAAATATCTGAAAAATATAAAAAATAAATTAAATGTATTATTTTTAAAAAGTGACTATTTGTATTTAAAAAAATTTTTTTACCTGTTTTATTGAACTCAAAGCTAAATGAAACTCTTGAGCAGTTTGTGCTACAGTCTTCTCTTCATCATCCGAGAAAATTTTTGGTTCTGGTAGTGGTTCTGGCGCTGAACATTCTCCTGAATCTACATTTTTATAAAGAGCCTCCCACGAATATTCTCCTAAAAATTGCGTATTGTAAGAAATTGAATTTATCGTCTATTGATTACGTCTTTTACATACCTAACGTTTTGTACATAAATGTACAGTATAAACAAATAACCAATGGCGCGATATATTGCAACGCTACGACGCAGAGATAATAAAATACTGCTGCTATCTGCAAATTGTTGGTAAAGAAAAAAAAAGCACTGATTATTTTTGTTGGAAGGAAATTTTTTGTAAATGTTAAAGAAAAACTGACCTTCTTCTGAAATTCTTTGTTTGATATTCTACCTGCTTCTTTCTTCTGAGTTTCCAACCTCTGTTTAGCAAGATTCAAATAAGATTGTAGATAAATAGGCATTAAAACTAACTTCAAAATAACAGCCACAATTATAGCAACTATTCTCATACTCTCAAAGGCATTTGGTGTCATTCTAAAAAATTTAAAACAATTATAATTTTAGTGACACAATAAACTAATTCTTTTACTCACATTGGCTTTGTCATTCGAGAAAAAATTCTGACAGTAAGATAGTTACGGCTGACTGGTGTTATCCATAAACTTGCGAGGATAAGCGGAGAAACGTAACTAAGATTAGAAAGAATCAGAAGGAGTTTATTGTCCCTATAATACCTGCAAATATTTTTTTAGTTTATTAGAAAATTTTGAAGGAAATAATGCAAAAATGTTTAAAAAATTAAATTTACTTCAAAGTATCCCAATGCATTTTTGATACTCTAAGTCCTGGAAATGTGAACAATGAGCCAACAAATCCACATGTCACAGCTAAAACCAACTTAACAATTAGTTTTGAAGCTGGGCCACTGCAAAATAATCATCAGTTGTTATTGCAGAAATATTTCAAATTTAATTAGTATAACAAGTTTATATAATGTACCTCGATGAAAGCCCTTGATTTTTCAAAAATACAGAAGCAGAGTGATTAAAACTTGCATAAGCATTGTCTAAACCTAATTCAAGTGTATTCTCATCGACAATGAGAATTATCATTGCTACCAAAAGATAGACAAATCCAGTTACAATACATGTTGATCTTTCTCCAGTACTTTCTTCACCCTTAAAATATTGTATCCAAAGTGTAACTAACACTTTACTAAAAATATATATGTTAAGGAAAATATATGTAAGTACACTGCCTATCATTAATTTTTTTACTACAAATGTTTTTTGAAAGGATACAATGCAAATCCAATAACCAGGCAACACCACAGCATACTCAAGTTGATTTCATCTTTAATTGGATACCAATTATTGTACACCTGTGAATAAATACAAATTATAATACAAGATGCTGTAATACACCAATAATATTTTTGCATAGATACCTCAGTTGCGACATACACAATTGCTCCATATATAGAAAAGTCAAGTAACCATTGAAAATCAGAATAGTATTTCAAATGTATAACATCAAGAGCAGTGACAGGTGCAGTCTCAAGAGTAATGTCCAAATTTCTTGGAATTTGGAAAGTATCAGAAACTTTTCCATTCTCTGAGTGCTTTCCTTTTTTGTGTCTTTCTTTGGGATAACCAACAAGACTCCTCAATTCTTGATCTGTTGGATACAAGTATCGGATCAACCTGCAACCGATAAATGGGTGTGTTTATTTCAAATAAAATTATGAATGAAAAAATGTATGCATCAAAGTGATTACCCAGTAGAACACAAAATCCATTTTGCTATAGAAAAGTGTGAGCCCAATTTTTGAATTACACTGACCATAATCAGCGTAATGACCAATTGTGCTCCTAAAAGAGCCTGGAAAATTAAATATAAATAGAACCAAGCTAGATTGAGGTTATGATTCACTTGGTGTCGTTAATGAAACTTCCCACAGGATAATGAACAGTAGTTAACATCGAGCGAAAAACATACAGGATGAGAAATGAATTAGCGATAAAAATACTGAAAGCTTACCATGTTTGATAGTGTATTATTTCTCACGTAAACAAATTATGTGTTTGAAAAGTCATGAATCCATTCATGTCGTCAACTCCCAAACCACGGCAATCAGAAAGCCATTCATAAATAAAAGTGCCCAAGTCATAGCTTTTCATGAGGTAGGCATAATAGACGAACTGCGGTCAGTGCAGAAGATGTATCAAGATCGCACACGTTGCTGGCTTTATTAATAGAATACATGTTCCAAAACTGGCCACCAGCTGACTGCCACCGAGGAAAGCCCGCGCCAGACGACGAGACACTTGGCGTCTGCTCGACACTGCTCGTCAACATTCTATACAGTTCGCTGATGTACCGAGCGAGTTTATCGCGCGGTAAATTTGAAAAATAGCTTAAATCGAATACGAGAAAATCATAAAAATTTATTTTCCTAAAAAATACTTTCTATTTTGATTAATTCTTTTGGAAAAAAATTATTTCATTTATCTTTCCATACGAGAATTTTATTTAACCAATTAACGATTGATTGTAATTTAGTTTAGACGAGGTAAGAGGAAAAATTTCAATAAAAGTAACACCAAAAATTGAATTACGAAAGTTTATTCCATACAATATTGGCAAGCATCATAAATTCGGCAAGGATATAGACATTTGAATGATAATGCATACAAAATGTTAAAAAAATGTGCCAAATCCAATAAAATAAATCTTTGCACCATTAAATTCTTGCTTAAATAGTGCATCTACTTTTTATCAAAAACATTAGAAAAGAAAACAGAGTTACAATCTTGTGTAAAAAATCATAAAATAATTATCAACTGCAGATTAGTTTTCAGCCTTGTAGATCCTGGTGCAGACAACGTCGTCGACTTTCATCACCTGAAACGAAATGAGACAAAAAAAAAGTGAGCACACATCATATCGATTCGCAACACCCACATGCAATTGGATATACTCACAGCCTTCATTTCCGTAGGGGTGAATTCACGTTCGATAATGGTTTCTTTGTCACCCTTCTGGATGTGAGTCATCTTGTTACCATCGAGAGTGATGACGCTCTTGACTTTACGACCATCGGGAGTCTCCTCGTCGAACTCTTGACCAAGCCTAAACTTGATTTCCGAGTTCTTGAAGGTGCTCTGAGTCTTCATCGTGTACTCGCCATCCTTCTCGGTCACTTCGACCACTGGACTCACGGCCGCACCCATCTTACGGGTGACAAGGCCGACACCTGCAATCAAATTTTTTCTTTTATCAGTTTCAATTGTTTTTTCAGGAACTTGATTAATTTACCATTTATTTACGTAGTAATAGATTAATTCATTCCATCTGACATTTATTTTCTAGTCTGTCAATTTTTTCTTTATTTTTTTGCAGAAATTTTCTATAAACAGAAGCATGCTTGCATTTCATTAAGTACACGTCAATAACTTGCAGTTTTAAATTTCAACAACGCAAGAATCTCGTAACAGAAGGCCTGTATCAAATTCGAAATGTTGCCACGTAAGTATTAAAAATGATAATGCAGCTAAAAATAATCGTGAACAACTGCTACGAGAGGGCGATTTCGATTTGAAGTGTTATGCAAAGATAACGTTATAATGAAATTCGGCGAGCAAAAACGAAAAAAAAAAAAATGAATATTGCATATATAATCGATTTCGCTCACCAATGGCTTTCATGTACTCGTCAAAGTTCTCGCTGCTGATCAATTTGTACTGCTTTCCGAAAAAGCCGGCCATTGTTCACGAATTTTTCGCAGAAAATAAAAACTTTGCAACTCGAAGAACCGTCGAGATCAAAGTCTCAAATAGAACTGAAATACGTTGTCATTCGGCGGTGCGATTTATAAGGCGGCGCAATCGTTACATGTACACTTATCGATCACTTGTGTGTCAATGACAATGAACTCTCCGATTCGCCAACGCATACAAGCGCAAAGCTTTTTCGAAGTTTGAAAAAAAAGAAACGTGCAAGTGTTTACCGAGGCAGACGATAAGAGCCAAAGATAGCGAGCGAGCGAGTGAGCGCGGATGAGATATATAGAATCACGAAAATTCGTGGAGAGTGCAAAGCGAAATTTTAACGTCATTGAACAAACAGATAGAAAGACAGGCAGAGTAATGCCTTTTACTGACAGAGAGCAAATTATCGGGTTCAAGGAAGATTAGCTATATGGGTAGGAGGACTGATTGCCGTTCTGCCTTGTTTCCTGCGAAATGAGCCATTGTTAAGACTCATTGTTTTTTTCTAGTGTACATTTTTCGAATAGCCAAGTTTCTCTTCGATATTATCAATGCGAATTATCATGAAACTTTATTTTGACAGCCTGCAATCTCTTGTTTTTGTTTGTTTTTTTTTCGTAGAGTCTCAATGTCACTTTAGAGAGCAAAAAAAAACCTCATGACATAACGATTACAAGGTGTATTTTAATTTTACGATCTTCGCGAAGATAAATATTTTCAAAGCTCACCTTGTTTTTTCCATCAACATCCCAAAAAAAAAACAGTCAAACGAGAATTTTGAAAAAAAATTTAGTTAATCGTTACCGCAATCAAAAATCTCGCCGAAAATACGTGCAATAAAAAAAGAAAGAAGAAAAAGTATGAGATTACGGTAGCGCTAATGAGGAAGCTTCTTATCATACCGTATAATCATTTAATTTTCATCAGATAATTGAACGCAAGTGCGAGCGACTGTAATGACATAAAAAAATCTTGCGTAATTTTATACGATTGCAGCGCTTTCTCGTAAGAACTGCGGTATATAAGACGCGACGTACACCTGTCGCAGCGCACACCTGCCTATAAATCTAATCATCTCGGTCAAGACCTAATTCGACCTTCTTCAATCTGATAAGTTTAACTGCCTGAATCGAATGAAAGCTTCCGAGAATTTGCAAAAAAAAAAAATGATGATTACCATTTGATTAGATTGCAATACTGACACATTTAAAAAAAATGTAGACACAAAATTATTATCCATTTGCAAGTCGCACAGGAAAATATTGAATTCACCATCAATTAAGATTCAAGCGCGCATATAGCCAATTTAGCGCGCAGCCCGCATATATACATGCAGCACACTCATAGTGGCAACGTCGAGTTCGAGCAAGTACATAATCACGCAGTGCCGGTATATACATCCTCGAAAAAAAAAAAAACTGTTAAATCGCAAGAATGAAATAACTTGCGCTCATTTGGCGCGGGATCGGAGGGAGGCCAAATAGTTTTCTCGCGTGCGCGCCGAGTTCAGGTATATGATTTTTATATCGTCTTCATTTATCACAAAGTTTAGTAGAAATGCTATCTCATGAGGATGATAAATTCAGGCATCTAAATTGGCTGACAATTGGTCTGTCTGGGCCGCGCGCAGAGTATGTGTATGCTCCGGTTCATTGCACTGCTAAATTAAAATTGATTCGATTAAACCTCGTTTAACCACGGATTTTTCAACCTTCTTCGAATTCCTAACGCTATATACTATGCTATCTTTAGAACGCGCCGGCATATTAGTCGAAAACAACAAATAAGAAAAAAAAAGAAAGTTAAGATTACTCAACGTGTATTAAAAGTGCTAAAAAAAAACACGTTATTACACGCCGTCGCGTTGAAAAACCGGTTTTCCATATTTAAACGTGCAAATCCAAAGTCCGTATTACGTGATTATCTTCGCGATCATTGTATATCATTAATTAAGACTAAACACTAGCTTTCTAATTCGATTCCGGGGAAAAAAAAAGAGACAAACAAACGCGGATGAACAACGAGCGTGACGAGACAGAAATTGCCAACAACGCAGATTGGTCCACACTGCGGCGGCGCAGATTGATCACGCGAGATTTTCTTCGCACGCCCTTTTATCCTCATCATGTATATAGAAAAACAAAATAAATACGAGCATATACGGGATAGATGTGTACTTACTGAGTGCCTTCATGAGTTCGTCAAAGTTCTCGCTGGTGGCGAGTTTGTACCTCTTGCCAAGAAACTCGGCCATGCTGGGATTTGTTCGTAAGGTGCGGGTGTACTTAATAAAAAAAAACCAACGAGAAGGATCGATAGGAGTTCGCTAGCGTGTCGCGTTGACGACTGAGCTGTGGCAGGCACTGCGTAAGCCGGCAAGCTAACACACCGTGGGTCTCGGCATCTCTCTCTCTCTCTCCCCTACTCTTCCCTCCAAAACTATGCGCGCCCCTCTTATTTGTATATTCTCCCATGCTCGATTGCTCGTTCGCTCGGTTATTCATTCTATTTACTTTCATTAATACCGGCTTCCAGAGAGAAGAGTTCAGATGCATCCTCTCTCTCTCTCTCGTCTCTGACCTTTCTCACCGGCTTACTGACAGCGTTTATTATACATTCGTCACCATTCAGTTTCAATATTTCTTTCTTTTTTCTTTTTGTTTGTTATCTTTTTTTTATAAGTGAATACTCTGCACTTGTATACAGGTGTAATATCAACAAAAGCAAATATTTTCATTTTAATTTCATCACACACGTGTTTCTGTATAGACATATCGAACGACATCGCGAGTAAAGGACCACGATTGGTCGAAACTACTCCCGCGTTTGTTGGTATAGGACCAATCGCGACGATGCCGGCTTTTCCATTCAAATTCACGTCCCCATTCAGTATCTTTCTCTCTCTCTCTCTCTCTCTCTTGCTCCACCAGAGAGCGAATAATTGGGCGCGATTGAAACGATTTAACTCGTCGCAAAAAATTTTGATTTGCCCTCAATGAAATTATAAAAGATGAAAATTGCATGCGGGCTATTCGCCGCCGCCGCCTTTTGGCTTTTGACATATGAGTGGTGGTAGACACTTTGTTAGACAATTTTTCAGTCGGAAATCTTGTGCCAGCCGCCAATTGTGTGATCTGAGTAGTTTCCTAATGACTCGACATGACTAATACACCCGCAAACTGCGGAGGTCGAACAAAAAAAAAACTAGTAATGATGTGCATTGACTTAGATGTAACGAGCGCCGGCATAGTCACTATTATAAAACGTCATCCTGCTTTACGTAATTATTTTATGATTGTTTTTCTTCGATTCTCATTTGTAAAATTAATGATTATTCTTTCTAAATATAGTTTAAAAAAAAACTTTCAATATTTCGGTAAAGAAAATTACGTATGGCGACTGTGAACAATGCACCATTGAAAGCTTGAGAATTTTATTTCGATAGTATTTGATTAAAGTTATGATTTATGAGCTTGAGTTAATTTTCCTACAATTACAGGTTCTGTAAAAGTCAACCATATAACTATACGTTAATTTCCTTTAACTAAAATATTCTTTTTTCAATTTAATACTATAATTAATAAATTTTGAAAATATCAAATATTTTCTGTATGCTAAAAAAATATTAAATATGCATTTCTCTATATTTGCCTACTCAGTGTTTGTGTGTAATTATAATTATATATACTGTGTTAACGCACTATACAGGTATATATAT
>JAWWMK010000040.1:2712784-2741829 GCA_035047105.1 Galeopsomyia nigrocyanea | reverse complement strand
TATATATATATGTAGTTCGGTCTGTCATCAAACACGCCACAGCCATAGTCCTAACCTTAAAGTAACGTATGTATACATACATACGAATCAACGAAACGTCTTTCTCGCGATAATAATTATTATTTTTCAAATGAATGGAAAATACGCAGAATCATCGAGCGAAGATCCTACAAACGATGACACTCAAACGGCGCCGAAAAGTGATTCGAACACCTCATTTCCATTTGACATGGTAAAATTTATTGCAGAAGTAGAGAAACGTCCAGCAATTTACAATCATGAAAAAGTTGAATACGCCGACAGATCTGTGCGAACTAGAGCCTGGACCGAAGTCTGTGAAATTATGATACCGAATTGGAATTGTTTATCACGTGAGAATAAGACTATTGAAGGTAAGATTACCTAATTAAAAATTACTTTTTGCACAATAGCGAATTTACAGTACTTATGAAACTTTTTTTATTTTTTTTCTCCAGCCAAAGCATTGAAAAACAAGTGGAGAAATATGAGGGATTATTTCATGAAAGAATTCAGGTACGTGACATCGAGAACCCCAGGTCAGAGTTTGAAAAAGAGAAAAAGATGCGTTTACTACGATCAGTTGCTTTTTCTCGTACCAAACGCCAAAACAAGGGAGGAAGAAAAACAGTAAGTATACTTTCAAAAAATTGATTTTATCACATAATACGTTACTGTAAAACGTTGTTTTTTTTTTCGTAACCAGCAAGCAAGAAATGTTAATGGCTCAAGACGTCACAGACGAGGAGTATGCCGGAGATACGAACGCAGCTGGCACATTTGAATTTGTAACTACGTCTGATTATCAAAATTCGGTTGGCGAAGCATCAATGGCATCTTCCAATGACGAGTTTACGAATGTTTTGAGAATCGAGAAAAAACGTAAGCCTCAACGAGGTCACGAAGACTACGATAGAATGTTCCTTTTATCATTGTTGCCGATGATGCGCAAGTTACCAGAGGACAAAAAATTAGATGTAAGAATTCAAATGCAGCAAGCTATTGCGCTTGCATTGAAGGACGACATGTGAAACTACGTTTAAAAATGTTTGGTTGTTTAATGACGTTGACACAAGTATTACTATATTTTAAATAAGGTCATATTAAAAAAGAAACGGAGAAATTTATTTTCAAACTCTGAAACTGAGTTTGAATGTTACGATCTCTCGATAAATATTGAAAAACTAGTGAGAAAGCTTAATGCAAACATAAATATTTTATTAATTGTTTTTCTGTATATGAAAATTTTTATTAATCCAACTATAAAACTGTAAATACAATTTTTCAATTTCGCTATAAGTAAAATTGTTAACTTATCGGTCGAACAGAATTTTCTACTCCGACTTGGGTTAAGAGAAAACCACCAGATGTCAGGTCGATCCTTGCTACCGTCGCGCGCTCGCCAATCTGACGTTCGAATTGGGATCAAAGACTAATGTGTGGTTACGCTGTAAAAAGAAAATAAAATAATTTTTTTATAATCAACGGCTTTCATTTTACGAAACCAAGACCAACAAGGAATGTTGCCGATAACTCTTTAGGAGAAAAATCAAACTGTATTGTTATTAAATAAAAAAAGAATAGTGCAAAAAGCAATTAGTCCAGTTTAAGATTGCTGGTCTATGAAACCAGCAATTAACAAGTCTTCAGAATCGCAAACCAATAACTACCCGCGAGTTTCACGACAAAGCGCAATGATGTTTTACGGAAAATCACTTCAGCAATATACACCATACACTATAACATCGTCACTGCGAAAAAGCTCCTAAAGTTCGAAATGTTCGTTTGATTAAAAATTTCGATTTAATAACCGCTCACGTACACTCGGAGGAAATTGATTCTGTCCACTTTTTGAATTGTTCCCTATGCTAGCCAATGTTAAAATTCAAATAAGTGGACAGACTCAATTTCCGTCGACTGTACTTGGCGTTATATAGCTAATAAAACACTGGTACATCCACTGTACACCATAGGCGAAAGTTTAAAACTTACGTATGGTCTCGCTACAGATCATTAAAAAAAAAATTAACTTGAGTGGAACTCCACTGCCCTTTGACATCAAGCAAAACGAGCTCATAATAAAAGCCAAAAACATAATAAATCTTCGCGTAAATTGAAATGCATATATATTTCTGTTGAAATCCTTCGGTCGACAGTCGCAATTATTTTATGCGTGTCGTTTTTTTTTTTTTGTTTCGTTTTTAATCTCCTCATTGTCAAAATAAACGTCCGCGCATAAAATATCGAACGCCCGTCACAGTCGAAAATCCAACGAGCTTGCAAGCATTGTTAGTCACACCTGTCGTCAATGAAATTTCCATAAAAAATAAAGTGAGATATATGGTGAAATTAAATGTAAAATGGAAAAAGTTAAAATTGAAAATGCAACGTGATGGCAAAGATTCAAAGGCTCGAAAAGCGTATAAAGCTATATACGACGTTTGCGGCAAATGGATTCGCCAGCTTCGGTAACTAATACTCTTGGACGAGGTGCGAGATGGGCGCACTCGCTGCTCGTTTTCAATTTGCAACGCTACGTTGACACGCGTATCGTCTCATTACCGCGGCTACATCTCTTCCTCGACACGGGTTTAGCATGATATATACAGTGTCAGTCGGCTTTCATCATTCGTAAAGACACATTTATGCGAGAGTAGAACGTAAATTCGTATCTACTCGGTTATTATTCAAACGACCGTGTCTCTTATTTTCCAAGAACTCATTTAAGGTGGTTGCGATGCTTTTATTTTCGCTTATTTTTAATGCCTTAATGCACTGATTTTGTTCGTTTTATCGCGAAATCTCATAATCTTCATCAGTTTCTTTATTCATAAGAGCTTTCAACTACTTCTCGGATGTAACTCGCAAATTCCGTTTAAATACTTACTCTTTCTATTGACACGTCATTTATGATTCATCAAAATCCTTATATACTCTTCCACCCTAAAATTTCTACATAATGAATTTCTCCTTTGGCATCTTTCCGGCGATATATGCGTCTATCGCGCGCAAACTATAATTTTATTTCCGCAGAGGCAAGCTCGACAAGTTGCCTGCTAATTCGAGGTAGCTTCATGCAAATCAACTTCCAACTTACGAGCAACGTGTGTTGGCTGTAGAAGCGATTATATCAAGACATGCCATTTACTGCAAAGTTGCGTCGTGTAGTTCCAACAAACTTTTCACTGTAGAGTGTGTGTCTGTTTTCCGTGCCCACGCTTGCGAATTTGTAAGAGCATTAGGAATTTTTTTTTTTCATTTAAGGAAAATACTTCGCCATTGTAAAATTTCATTAACTAATGATTTCATTAACGAGACTTCAAAATTGAGATTCAATTTCGAGCAAACATTTTCGCGTTTGATTATTCAATAAATCATAATAAAATTTTCTTTTATTACTACTTCTGCATTCAATGTTCCAATGATAATGGAAATCGAATACGACGCATTGCTCAATAACAATTCTAGTGCATCATGGTTACAATTAATTAAAACTTTACTTGGATTCAGAAACCGTATAACAATGTGCGTTACAACGCAATTAATTATTGAAAAATCATTTATAAATCACAGCAGCTAACGGATTTCCCCCTTCGAAATTCTATTCTGAAAATCCTGCACAGTCGCAAATTAATTCTTTTAATTTGCGCCATCCAAAGTCTACAGCCGCAACGTAACTCAATTCCCACATATTTAGTACTTCATTAAGTAGTCGCATTAGAAGCCACAACGACAATAAAGCTCGGCACACACAACTATTAGCCCTTAGTAGTAGATAGTTTAAAGGAACACCAGCATCTGAAATATGCAGGAGGTATACTCGCGCGCATACCACACGCGAGGCGCTTCGGTTGATAAATACACCAGAGAGAGAGAGAGAGAGAGAGGGAGAGTCCTCTCAATGGACCCCAAGAGTTTGCCGTATATGATAGCAAGGCTGCCTTTTGTTCGCACGCTATCGTGGCTCTTGCGTGTGTGTGTGTGAACGCAAATATGCGCAGCACGAGCTGAAAAACGAGCGATCATTTACCCACCGAATGATTTTTCTTTCGTTTTTGTTTACGAGAAGGGGCAATGAGTATGTGTGCGTGTGTAAAAGAAAGGCAAGCGAAAAAAAAAAAAACGCACGATGACGAGTGTTCCAGTTTCTTCCCTTTTTTGTTGCTGCGATTGTTACATCGATGACTATTGGAAAGAGTTTCGGATGTGTACAATGCAAATTGTAGCCATGTAACGAGTAGAGTGGGTAATTAGATGATTGCGGACGTTTACTCGTCAATATTGGTAATCGAATGACGATTATCTATGCAGGAATGTTGCATAAAATATTGTATTTCCAATTTCGACATTGTCACGGGTATTGTACGATTAATAATGGCACATTGATATGCACCGTGGTTATCAATGTACCATTGCGTGCACTGACAGTAAAATATTACGATTTTTTTTTCCTGAAATCCATTTACTGAAATGAAAACCTATTCATACTTCACGGCACAAAGGCTTACCCCATTTCGCGTGACTTTTGCACGATTATAAAAAGTTACCAGCAGCCAGACGGAGTCGATGACACAAATGTGCGAGCTTTGGCCTGATTAAAAGGGATAATTTATTCGTGCCAACACGTAACTTCATTAAAATCTCACCACAGAGTTTTTTTTTCTGTCACGCGATACAACGTTCGCAGGTGTAAATTTTCAAACGCGCATAGACCGAATATTTTTTAGAACCAAGAGGGGAAATTCAGATTCAGACAGAGCGTCGACAAGAAACTTTTCGATGGTTAATTAAAACGACGCTTATCACGGGCTAATCGTGACGGTGCAAAACTCGAAAGTTCGCGCTATTGCGGTTTAGTTAAAATTTATATCACTGCTTTTCGCATATTAAAGCGTTACAAATGAATACTTTTGCGTATTACAAATGAAACTGTAATTGTGGTTTGGTTTTTTGAAAACGAGATTCATAGTTTCGTTGCGTTCTTCCGCGGTTTCATATAACTTGAGCTGCTTGAAATTCTTTTTCGCGTGTATACTTGTATACGATGACTACGGGCATTTTCATCTCGTCGTGAATAGTTTGACAAATTTTTCCAAAAGTTCGTCAACGAGTTTAAAATTTCACGGTGTAATGTTTTTTTTTACAACATTACTTTTCTAATCACGCGCAACTTTTGCCATCGCTTTTTCAGGCATTTCGCGAATTTTACGTCAGTAACAAAAATTGTATAATATCATTCATCATGTTGTACGAAAGAACATTTTTACCGAGGGAAGACAAATAGCGAAATCTTCGGCTGAATCACTTTGCGCGGTGCCTGCGAAGGCAGCTAAGCAGAGGTGTCAATACAATCAAGGTTACTTTCCTTTTGTTTTCCCGCGAGTATAGGCTAACCGAGTTACAGGATCTCTCACTCTCTTTCTCTTTTTCTCCGAGTCGAGTTATGAAGCTCGGAAAAAAGAAGCGACGACTCGAGAGCATTTTTCTCTCGAAGATAAATGGAAGGTCCTTACTTTTCTAGCGGATCTCTCTCGAAAACTTCTCCCCTCTCTTTTTTTCGGGAAAAACAAACTCGCTGACAAAGAACACGGGAGAGTAAACAGGACGAGAAATTTTTCCCGGTTAAGTCGCCGACACCGCAAGTAAAGGGTAAACTAAGGAAGCGCGCCAAGTTAGAAAAGAACTATCGTATACGCGGGTCGTAGGTTTTCTCCTAGACCACTCTCTCTGCACGTATGGGCCAAGTTTAGATTGCACGTCCTGATGAATTTTTTATGCTTCGCTTTCCCCGCCTCTTGTAATCATATTACTTACGAGAGTGTGGTGATCAAGTTACTCGCGTTCTCGTATGTTCAATTGCAAAAGTTGTGACGTTGCCGAGCAAGTGATTCACTCTACGCTTGGTCAGACCATTGATGAACTCGTTAATTAATTTCTACTAATTAATGCAATTAACGCAACCGCGCTGAAATATAACGAGCGGTGTGGATTTTACTGTTGACTATTTGTCGTCACTCGGAGATTGCTAACTGTCGAAAAGCAAAGCAGACGCAACTTTGTACATGCATTTCAATCGAAACTTTCATAGTTAAACTTTTGCCTGTCTATAAGCGAGATTGCGACCTACATATGTAGAAATCTCGAAAAAGAAAAAAAAGAATGCTTGGGCTTTTGATGAAAGCAAGCGCAGATGAATTTTCACTCTCTCTCTCACAAAACCACACACACACCCACTATATAGATATCGCAACGACGCCACCCACACAGTTTAATCTTTGGATAGACCTCGATCGCGTGCTTGGCTGCTGCTGCGCATCCCATTGAAAGTTGCTCTCGTGATTATGAGCAGTGGTGTGCATGTCGCCGGCAGCTCTCGGCGAGGATAACACGTGCAACTAGTGGCGTTGATTGTATACGTGTAAATCTGACCGACGCGTTTATAATACGTCGCTGATATTTTAGATACGAGTACAGTTGGAAATTTGCATTGCAAATTCGAGAGATTTCTTTCGAGCATTCCGTCGTTTTCTTTCTTCTGTTGGGGGTGTAAAATGCGCTTTTACTACCGGGCAAATTAATGCGACAATGCTTTGTCTTTCTTTGCGCTGTTGCTCTGTTTGATTATCAGCTCTGCGTAAGAAAATCCACGCGGGCGCTTTAATCCTCGCGGAACAAATAAAAAAAAAATTAAAAAAAAAAGTGACGACGAAATTTACCAAAGCTTAATTGGCCATTTACGTGCCATTCAGACGGTGATTAAATCGAGCTGATGTGATGTACACACGCGTTGAAAACGTATATTACATTTCCCCCGCGAGAGCGAGAGATAAAACGTTCAAACGCTGCGCGTAAAACCCTTTCATAATGCGACGCGCCTGATCAAAGCGCACGCGATATGCGAGAAAAACGTTGGCAAACTGTTTGTTAATGAGCTACCCTTTTCTCGTATCGTTTGACTTCTGAACAAAAGACTGTATCCGCTTTTTGAATTTTCGAAAGAGACGCCATTGAGATTTTGGCTTTTAGCAGGCGTGCACAGATCCATGAAGAGTTTGCGACCAAAAAAAAACGTGTAAATAAAAAATGTAAAAGTGACTGAATAACGATATCATTTATTGCGAAATTTATTATTAAGACCGGCTTATTCAACGTCATTCGTTCGTACCTTTTTGTTTTCGTTTACCAAATCAAGCGTCGAAAAATGTTTGATATTTCATTCATGCGGTGTGAATAACGAAAACGTTAAGCTCCCCACAATAAAGTCAAATTAATAATGTACGCAACGTGCAACGCTGAAAGATAATCTTTTATTTAACCATCGTGAAATGTCGCGCGTATATTTATATGTTACTGAACTCCTGTCGTTTTGAAATAGTAGTTTGCTGCAATACACGCTAATTAATTCGGTATGTTGCACAATATGTTCCCCCGGAAATTTCGAACAAGTTCTACTCGTAAAATATCCATTTGCGTTTAACAGATAAACGAGTGTGCAATTCTATGTATTTTCCAGTGCATCGACAAATATCGCTGTGTTCATTTTGAAATATTGCAAAGCAAATGTGATACGAAAAGACAAGCAAATATCGCCACCTACACCAAAATGAAACCATCAAATATGCATTTCTCTCGCCTAGAGCGAACATCGCAATATCTCCGAAAATAACAACCACCGACCAGAAGAGCCAAAGCAAACATTCGAGCATATCATTCGAGAAATCGACACTACAATCATCAACGTCGACAACCGCAAATCGTCATTTACAAAATAACCAGCTTCTTTGCAACTAATTACCACAGCCATGAGAAAGAAAAACAATTCCACGATATAAATCGCGATACTTTATTTTCAGCCGCACCTCGCATATAATACGCGAGGCATGCACGCTGTGCACAGAAGTTGCGCGTGCGCCCCGTTCCGTATAGCAGAAGAGGATCTGTGGCGCGCAGCATCCGGCGTACTCTCAGTTTGCGACTTGAACCGATCGCGCACAGGTCTATTCGACGCGACGTTCCAACTGCCGGTGCTGCTTAATCTCGAGCTCCAAAAAAAAAAAAAAACAAAAAACAAAAATAAGAAAAAAAATCAGAGAACAAGGAAATAAAAATCGAGAAAAAAAAATAGAGGCAGTCACGCGTGAATAAATTAGCGTGGTGTGTTGTTGGCCCCAAAGGAGCCGGATGCTTGCGCTCGAGGGACGCCGGAGACGCTGCCGCCAAGTTGGAGGGCAAAATATTCGGAGCCGTCAACAAGTTCCTCGCTGCATCCCCGTTGGTTAACAAGGTCAAGCTGCTCATGGTGAGTTGCATTGACGTTTCATCTTTCATTATGCGCGAAAACGAAATAATCAGTATTTAGAAGAAAAAAAATACTGAGAGTAATAAGCTTGAACGATTGATCCTCGAAACTAAAGCTTGAATTAAAAACGTTCGTTATACGGGATCAACTTTTACTGTTACGATCCGAAGTAAAAAATCCGAAGTGCGCGCACAGGTATGTAATCCCCGAAAGCTCTGTGCGATTCGTGCACGTATAGATTCGTTACTTGACTTTGTATTATTTCTAGTTTTTTGCATGCGTGGCAAATTTAATTAAAAATGCGAGGCTTTATAACGATTGTGCAGGGATTAAAAATCAGATACGAGAGACCTCATACGAAGGCCGTGCTGATGTCAATACTGGAAATAGAAAGCTTTTTGTCTTGTTAGCGTATAGAGCGGATTATATCGATAACGATGTGCACTGCGATGCGGCTTTGACTTAAGTCGCGAGGTTTACCGATGAGATGTATTCCCGATAGATTTCAACTGTTTTCACGTATTCCGAATACTCATAAACTATTTGGAACAGTTGTCGCTAACTTTGTCAAAGAGTCCAAGTTGAACTTGCAAGTGTTGAAATGCTTGCGTTCAGTCGATAAATTTAATTGCTTTGGCTAAATATTCGAAGGCTTCTAAATCTACGAATGTTTTAAACGTTGAAAGTTGTAGTTTTTCTTCTAATTAAAATAATTATTTTGTTAATGTTAAACAGTAGATCGAGGACGATTGATTTAACGAAATTCTTTTTGATGCAAAACTTTTTGAATAGCCGCTGTTGAACAATGCATTTCCCTTTAAGCGAGAACAGAATAACATGCCATTTGGAATGAAATGAGTGTATAATGAAAATTTGAAATCGCACTCTACTCTTACAATGGTACCGCTCGCGTTTGAACGCGAAATTCCAAAATAAAAGTGTGAAATTTTCGTTTAAAATTTACGAAGTTTCTTAATTGAATTCACAAGAACAATAGTGAACATCGCAATTCGTACCGAAGAGCTTTCCAAATGAAGAATTCTCCAAATAACAATTGAAACAATGTAATTCAATGCGATCTACTTGTAAACTAGTTCACTATACTCGAGTCTTTGCGTATAGTAGTACGAGAAACATATAATAATCTCCTGGTATTATTTCGCGAAAGGGCTAACTTTTAGTCGTTGCACACAAGACAAACCAATTTCCGCGATGTGAGGACTTCATTATTGCGCAAAACTCATTCCGCGGAAAGAATACAAAGGTGTATAATGCGCACCCTTTGAAAAAGGAACCGAGTTCACCCGCGCTTCAAATAGTCATCGTAGCTTTTATCTAGGTGTGTGTGTGTATGTGTGTGTGTGTGTGTGTGTCTCCAAAAATTCTCTTTATATGGTTCACGCTTTAGTTTGCTCGCGTTCGCGCGATGAGTAATTGCACGCAATTATTCGCGGCTGTTTGCACAGCATTATGCGCGGACTAAGACTGTCATAGCATAATTATGCTGCGCGTGAGTTTATCTCTCTCTCTCTCTCTCTCTCTCGTCTTTTCGAAAGAACCGCTTGGATGCGTTTTCCGTGTTGGTCAGCGAGCGCACAAACTCGCGTATTGTAAACGTATTAAGGTCTGTGTATGTGTGCAGCTGCTTTTACGAGCTACGCGCGCGCGCGCGCGAGTCGAATCCTCGAATGCACGATGCTGCCAGTTGAAATGAATGGGGTTGGGCAGACGTTGCACTTACCTTAGAATGAAAATAAATATCCATTTTGGCGGAAGTACTCTGCAATGAATAATGATGGAATTATAGAAATCGAGTTTTTTTTATTAGACATTCACATGGAAGATGGAATTTATATTTGTTTGGGGGAGATTCTAGATAAATTGTATATTCTTTTAAAAAGTGTAATTTTTTTTTTTGAAAACTATAAAAAGTATGATACCTCCTATTATGGTATTCCCGAACTAACAATAAATCTGAAATATTTCATCTCTTCGCATATAACAGTTCAAATAAAATTTTTTTTACGGAAGAATAATTCTCGGCATACGAATATAACGCAAAGCTCTAATCGTTTTTGCTGTATTTGATTAATTGAAACGCTTCGTATCGAAGCGATAATAAAATGTTCACATAAAGTTCATCAGGAATTCACCCATACGTATAAAAATTTACGACGCGACAAAATTAAAATTAGATTTCGTTTGTTCGTTTATTCGTACGTACGGATTGGAATAATTGATCATCTCAGGGATTAAAATGGCGTGAACGCCCAAATGAATATAACCAACAATGCCCGAATTCAATATTTTCATTGACCATTAACATGCGATTTTCCGCTTCGCAATGCCGTTCTTCATTGTTTATTTGAATTGTCGAGACAAGCGTTGCAATATGATTCGCGGTAAAGGATAAATTTTATTCTTTCTTTATCGTCACTGAACGACAGAAAAAGGCAATTTTTATATCAATTACAAAAGAATAATTGAAGTGATTGATCCGTTGCAATTCTTAGACTGTGACAATTCATCTTCTCTATTATTTACTAGCCAAAGATGTTTCCCTATCTCTTGATTACTTTCCGTAAGTTTACACTACAAATTACTCTATTTTACTTGCCTTCCGAGGAGCTATATCTCAGGGGAATTATTTCAACTTCAACGAATAAAAACGAAAGCATCTCTTCGGGTCAATTGCTCAACTGAAAAGTAGAGTGGGGGGAGAGAAGAAAGCTAATGAAAGTTTTTCGAATCGAAGGAAAAAAAAATGATTTACCCAAGCTACTCTCGTAATTAAACGATTTTCATGCGCAAACAGCGTGAGAAGATTGTTTCTCGAAGCTCGAATTGCCAGCCAGGGATGTTTTACGGGCGTACATAAAAGCCTTATGTACTGAAGATTACGAGGATTCTCACTATTAAACGAATATTCAAACAGGACTAAATGGCTGAGTTGGCGTTTCGAATTAACGGATAATATTACCCCCCAATACTAAACTTTGGCGCGAATCGTGCGATTTACACTGCGATGGAATTCACAATTTACCGAATAATCTTGCGTAAACAAAGGGAAGCCTTTGTTCGAATGATTTTGCATACATACTATAATGGAAATCCACTCGAATCCTCTATCTCAAATACCGCGAGTGCTTTACTTTCAATTTCAAGAGTAAAGCGTATTTACTTTTTCAATATTACATTTTACATTCACACTCCATCGTCGAGTATATTTCCAAAGTTTCTTATCAAATAAAATACATATTTCGCAACGCGAAAAAGAATTTTCCGCTTTCGAAAATTCAGTGCCAACAGTACACACTCGCATCATGCGTCTCAATATCAGCATCAGTATCTCGCGCGGAATCTGAAATCCCGGGAATGCGGCACGACATACCGTCGATTATACAATAATAAACAAACGCTTGAGATTCCGCCCTCGCACTCGCGTTCGCTCATAAATATATTCGCTGGAGCGAATAAAAATATTTCGCTCGCGACGAGGATTATCGCCGCCGATAATGCTCTACTTCGACATGGATATTTCCTCGGTGTCGAATTAACAAGTCTCTGTAGATTTTCGCGCATCTAACTTTGGCGCGAGTTCGATTGCGTGCAATGCCTTTCTTTGATAAAAGAGGCGAGCGAGTTGCAGCGAAAGTTAGATGTGTTTTCTTTCGGGGCATTGTGAAAGTCCGTAGAGCCGTGCGAGTCGCGTGCACGAGAGTCTATTATAAATATCATTTCTATACGGGGTAAAAAATGTAGTTGCAATTTTTTTACTTTCAACGGCAAACGATATAGGCAGTCCGATGTGGTATATGCATTCGTATATTTTTGGCTGACAATATAGTCCAGCTAGAAGCCGTTGACGTCAATCTGTGGGTGTTAAACTGTCTTCGAAGTTCAAACTGATTTGACGTCAGGGGAGAACTCTGGCAAATACTTTTACTTCATCGATTTTGACTTTATCTTTTTTATACTTTTGAGTGGAAAAACAAGTACAACTTATAGTGAGCGCATAATATCGCAAATAAATTGCGCGTGTATTTGTAATTTGGGAATGATACAATAACATTTAGAAAAAGTGATTTATAATATTTTTATATGACATTATTTATAACACATAATGTCATATTGTCATTCATCTATGTTGGCAAAATGTAATTTCCGTACAGCGTACAAAAAAGAGTCAGGTTAACGTTGAAAAATAAGTGAGTAATCGAGTTGCGAAAATAACTTATTTTCTCGGAGAGTGCAGCCAAGATAAAAGCTTCAGTCTCCCCCCGCCCCACGCGCGCTGACTATAAAAACAGGTTAGCTTAATTTCGAATCTCCCGCGAGAGCTTGCGCCGAGCGTCGAAGTCCCCGCAATCGCGCCATAGCATATTTTTCAAACGCTATCCAAACGACATTACTTTTGTTTGTTTTTTTTTTATTCTTCGTATCTCTCGAAACAACATTATCATTTGTTTTCTTTCTCACTGTTTCGATACCACAATGAAAAAAGCGACACACATTTCCATTCATCGCAAAACGCGCGGCAATTCATCAGCATCTTCTCATTTCAAATATGCATGCACAAGCACAAACACGGGACAGTTTGCTCTTGATTGAGTCGTATGCTATATCCACAACGCTAATCAGTCGCATGTACTCGTGAGAATTTTCTCTCTCTCTCTCTTTTTATTGATCGCTGAAAAATAAGAGAAAGAGAAATATGTTGCTCTTCGCGCGCGCCCTCTGAGAGAAAAAAGAGAGAGAGGAAAAAAAAGGCAGAGGCGACATTATTCCAGAGTAAAAACAAGCCCGCATTGTTCGCTCGTTGACTATGAGGTTGTATGCGTACACGGAAATAGATATACATATATGTGTGTTACGGTGAAGCTAACGTCGACACACGCGTGGATCTCATGAAAAATTACGCGACAAAAGTGTAATTACGTTTGCCGGCTCGTGTGAAAGTGCATTTTCGACGATACGAAACCGAGAATTTCGTCGGAAGGGTAGGAGGGGAGCGATTTATTTTTCATCCAAAGTGCAAGAGAGTATACAGCAGCAGTGTGCCACGTAGCAAGCCTTTTGACTGCCGACCACGCCTCCTCTCTTGGCCAACTGGTAAAAAAGAAGCTCACTGGCCTGTGAGCATCTCGAAAATCGTTAGCTTTTTCATTACCCAACTGTCTCGACACTCACTCTGCTTCTTCTTTATTTTTCCCCCTGTTTTCTTACACTTTTGACACTTTGCTCTTTCGTCTCTTCGCACTCTCACTCTCGCTTTTATCGAACGAAACAAGTTCGCAACTTGAGAAACTGCCAAGTGTTCGCGCTAATTTTACATGTGTCGCGCGCATTCGCCGAGATAGTATACGTAGTTTCGCGGTACACGCGAATTTTGCTGGAGGATAAATACGATTTCGCTTGAGCGACGCGTACAGCTATGTGCGCAAACGAGTTAAGAGTATCGAAAGCGAATTAACACTCGAAAAGTTTGGGAGAACGCGCGTACAATTCTAATTCGAACTATCAGCCAAGTTCATTGCAGGGAGGGAGAATAAATGTTTATAACTGAATTTAACCGAAGTATGCTTTCGAGTTTCTCAACTGACTACTTCAATAATTTCAATTGAATAATTAAGCGCTATATTTTGCTAACTTTTTAATCTTGTTTCCGAAACATTTCGACGTCTACCATTGAAATGAGCTTTGAAATTAATTTTCTCGACCAAGTTTATAAGGAAATTTTAGAAAATCGCGTGAAACTCGAACGCAATCGAGATGAATTTATTATACCTACTATTTCAGGCAAAAATTTGTCTACGATCAAAAAAAATCAGCAACACACGAATGCACAGAAGCGAATTCGCAGAGAAAACAGCCATCAAGTTTTTGGGGGCGTAAAAAGGTAAATAAAATCGCGCGAAATATCAGGAAGAGAGAGAGAGAGAGATTTCCTCGAGGCTAGGAGCTACCTGACCCAAATCAGCACGTGAACTGCCGGGCGCGTCGAAAAAAAAAACAGCTAAAAGCAAGTTCTCACTCACTCGGCAGGGCGAGTAATCCTGCTTCTTGCGTGCCTCGACGATTTAAAGAAGAAACAACAACGTAGCAGCAGCAGCGGCACGCGAGAGAGCGAAATCCCATTTAGCTTGCATCACGCAAACACAAGGGAATTATTTAAGAGGCTCTAAAGTATGTTGCGTAAATTACCATATACATCTCTCTCGCCAATAATTAACGCGGTTGGTGCCTCTTGAATCTCAATGAGCTATATATCCGAGAGTCGTCCCGATTCAAGGCCGCGTAGCTCTAATCGTCACACGACATCTGTTTACGCAACCTCGTACATGTATTTCCCGTTTTTTTACGTGCCTAGAGTGCTTGCGTTTTTTAATTTTCATTTTCAAATGTATTTTTTTTTATTTTTACATCGCGGTAATGGAAATTCAAAGTGACAGCTAGATCCCATTAAGATAAATCCACTAATCCTTTTGGAAAAAAAAACTCAATGTTGCGAGTTTGTTAATGGAAAAAATGTGAGTAGATAGAAGAAAAAAATATCTTGCGATGTAATCCTAAAATTTCTAGCGTGACATGAAAGTTTCCATCGCCTGGGTAAGCTTTATGTAGTACTACATTTTCATTTTATGGTTGATAAAAGAACAATATTCACGGCTTTTATCATAAAAATATATATTCTATTTCTCAAATGCAATATTCTTGTAATATTTGTATTTTCTTGGCGAACGATATCTAATTGTTACATATTCTGATCATCAATCACCCTCAGTTTCCGTTTCATATAAAATACGAATATAACGAATCCATTAACAGCCTGTTGTTCGCTGTGTCGAAGCTCTCAGCAGTCGTTAAAAGTCGTTCAATGTCGCCACTCACTCGTCGGCAGAGCGAAGAGGGAAAAATAAAAACAAACAAAAAGTTATCAAGTCAAAGACCCCTCGACCAAAAGTTCGCCATATCCGCAATAAGTTGTGCCGCTGTCGACAAATCGCAATCGCGAGCGATTTAGTTTTCGTACAATCTCGTCTTTTTTTCTATGCTTGGCTGTTCATTGTTCTCACACTAGGAGAGAACTGAAAAAGAAAAAAAAAAGAAGCTTCGTGAGCTTTTTGTAGCCATTAATTACACAACTGAAACTCTCCATTCCATAAATCAGCTGTCATTATTGGCAGAGATCTCGTTAGCTTCGGCTTTTCAAGCGTTTCTTCCCGTAATAACTCTTTGCTCCTTTCACGAGATTTATATGCACGCGTCCTAGTCACACTCACGCTCGTTTTTCAAGAAAATTCAAGATATCACTCATATCAAATTGCATTCAACATCGTCGTCTCAAAGAAATTCGCACAATCCTCGGATACTCAATTTACGATTTCTTTCAAAGAACAAAAAAAAATGAGTAAAAGGTCGTTTACAGTTATCACTTACACATTAGCCTGAAGTTTGGTTACAAGTTGCGTGCAAGTGCGGTCGCGCGCGAGCTGCTAACGTCTTAAGCGCTGCACGACATTACAATTTTCTTCGCGTGTCTCATTATAGGACACGCGCAGCACCAAGAGAACTCGAAGTGCTCGCGGCGTAGCAACGACGACGACGACTCCTCGTTCTACTGTCAAAAGCTCGCGGAAACGTGCCACACACGCGCGGGCGTACATTCATTAGGGTAGTTACAGAACGAGTAGCTGCTATTCATAAATTATGCCTTTGACGACGAAGTCGTGTACTTTGACGTTTCCCCACTGCGGGACAATTGAATCAGATTTAATGTTGGTTTCAGGACTGTAATAACTTCAAGAAATTGAAGTTTTGATCGTAATTATAGAAAACTACTTACGCATTGTTATTTTACACATTGTTGTCTTACAGATTAGAAAAAAAAAATATAAGTAAACACCGATTCCAGTCAACCCAATTGAACGAGTCGCCGTTACCGCAAATTTCCGCAGTAGTAAAAACCGATTTTGGTCGTACAGTAATCCAGCCCGACCTCCCACTCGTCCCAACATCAATTTCCCGAAGAAGCGAACAAATAGACATTATTGTCTAAAACAGCTGAGCGAAAACATCAATATCTGCGCAAAATCCCCGAGCGGCGCGCCAGCGAAACGAAGCAGAAATGGAGAGCCATAGAGCGCCGCGGCCGATTGTCTGCAAGTTACTCGAGAGGGATGTTTAAGATCGATCGCGCAAACATCCGTCGTCGTCGTTTTCATCGCTTGAATTTCTATCTCCTCGGGGACATTTTGCCTGTTTAGTTCGTTACTTGTTGCCCGCGTACAGTGCGTATATATATACAGTCGCTTTCAAAGATTCCCCGCAATGCAAATCAAAAGTCACAGACGCGCAGAAGTGCTAGCAAACTTAAAGTACTGCACTTTGGTGTCCTTTTCCTTGGAATTCTATAAAAACTTGAGTTTCAAATGATTTTAAAAACTTTGCGGAAACGATGTTTCCGAGGAAAGGGTTGAATTGAATGGATGACTTTTGGTCGAGTTATACTACTGATTTTGACGAACGCACGCGTAGCTTTAATGAATTGACCCTCGTTTGGCGTTTATTCGTTATGAGTTCCAAAATAATTAATTAGTTTGACTCAATTAGTCATAACGACCCACTCGTTTCATTGAAATTTCACCGAATATAAATTAAAAATTTAATATTATCAAATTTTGAAAATTTTACAAATTCTAATGACAATTATTTTTAGCATTTGAAATTTAATAAATCTTCGTTTTTATGTAGTTTAATGAGATTAGTAGCACAATGAAAAATTTTTTTTTGCCACGGCATTTCCACTAAAGAAAAAAAGTTTACCCGCTGATTGTCCTCGACGTTAACAAGTAAACAAGCATTCTTTTACCCCCAGTCGTGAAAAAAAAATCCAAAAGTGCAGAAATAGTCTCGTCGCGCGCGAGTGTCAGCTATATCCACCACAGCAAACGAGCATGTAAATGGGCGTGTTAATATGCGACAGCGAGTTCATTAGGTAGTCAAACGAGAGTCGTCGTCGTCGTCGGTAGCGTCGGTCGAGTCGAGTATCAAAATTTCAACACAGTCCTGTCACGACGAGTGCGAGCCTTACAGGATTTTCGGGATTTTCTCACTGCTGCTGTTGCTGCTGCTGCTTATCGTGTCGCTGCTCTGTTTATACATGAGATGCACGTCGTCGAAAGAGAAAGAGAGAGAGAGAGAGAGAATGTCACAAAGACGAATTTTCTAGACGTTTTTTTTATCTTATTTATCGCGAAAAGTACGCAGTGATCCGCGTTGATGTCGAAAATGTACTGGAATATTTGTACGTATGAATGGAGTTCCCGTCGATGAATCCTCTTTAATTTTGTAAATGCTTGATCTAGTTACGATTAAAGTGCTTAAAATTAGCTACAGAAATTTTTAGGTCAATCATTAAGTTGTTAATAGTTTGAAAAAAGAATAAATTCTTGAATAGAAACCTCTAATTAAAATTTATACGAGTTTTAAATTCGCGTCAAACTTGTTTTTCAAAACAGCTAGCAAAAAACTTTTTTTTTCTGCTCTTCGAATTAATTGCATCACATCTAATCGTATCGCTAGTAGAAAATTCCAGCACGTTCATTTACCAAAAAGATTTGAAAAAAAAGTTGAAGTTTCGAAACTCGTGCGAAAGGAGAGAAAAAGAAAAAAAAATTGAGGCCAACCGGTAGAGTACGGTCTTAAAAAAAAAGGAAGGGGGATGGTTTGAGAAGCAAGTTAAGACAGCGATAGCAAGCTCACGTGCGCCTAAGTAAAGAGCTTATGACTCAAGCCAAAAATCGACTCTATCGCTTACCCTATACTAGCTCTCCGTGCCTTCTTATGCATACCAATTCTCTGCAATTTTTCACGCGCAACCTCGGACTAATCAATTCTTCTTCTTTTTCTTTATTTAAAAAAAAAACGCATTGTTTGAGCTTTCTTGCCTCGACCCGCATTGTTCTGTCCGTACCTTTCTCTCTAGCTCTGTCTCTCCAAGCGCGCATTGTTCTGTGTCTAAGAATGGAGGCGCTTGCGCTTTTTTTTGCGAATTTCCAATAGTATAGTAGTCTCTTTCGCAACAAACCTAAAAAAAAATTTTTTTTTCTATCTCTTTTCTGCTTTAAAAAATCGACTCCTTTACGAAAGTTGCAAAGGAGTTCAAGACCCTTAAAAGAAATGATTTGAATTTGAAAATTCATAAATAAATAAAATTTATTTTTTATCTTACATTTTAGAATTAACTGCTAGTTCAAGTAAGAGTATACTAATTATTCACAACCTTGATAGAAATGAATGCATGAAACTTTGATGAACTTCAAACGTAAGTTCAAATCAGTATTTAGATAATCTTTGAAACTTCCTCCAACAAAAATATCATATCGTCTTGTTCTGGCGCCGAGACTAGCTATTGTTTTGAAAAACTTGGAAAATTAGATTCCTGAGTGATTCGCGCGCGTGCGCACATATAAAATTCAAACATCAGAGTCATGAAAATCAAAAGCGAATATTGTTCTTTGCGAGTTTTACACTCGAGAGACTGTAAAAGTTGTTGGAAAAAAGAAGAGCAATGTAAATCGACGAAGCTTCGAGAGTGAAACAAATCCATTTTATTGCCTCAACGAAACGGAAATATAGCAGCCGATGTTGAAAGATTTCTTCCTTTGACAATGCAGCGCACTCGATTCCTCTCTCGCAGAGTAGCTTCAATCTCCGTATGCAAAGTCACCGCATTACCTTTTTTACCTCGCGTCACGCGTCTTTCGTATCTTCTCCTTCTTCCTTTCATTTCATTTCACCTTTTTCTTGCTTGCCATTTCCCATCCACATCGACGAGACAGCCTTCGACGTCGCCTGTGCGACTTTTCGACGGGAATTTCAATCGCGTGACACGCGAAACTCACCACTACTCTCGCCCGGGACTCAGAAGAAGATTCGAGTCAAGGGCTTCGTCGCATAAAAGCGATTGTTTCGTGCCCCTTTTTTTGCTCATTGCTCGCAACGCTCCTTTCGTTGGTTTACGGCCACGTGTGGATTTATTGGCGCGTGACCTCGTAAAGAAAAAACCAACTGCAAGTTGAAGAGTGATCTATTCAATTTTCCAAAGTGGTACTCGTTGCATGCTGAATTCCCACACGTCTCATTGAGTGTTGAAAATCACATATTACTCTTTTCCCGGGAAAAAAAGTACTATTAGATTCTTTTAATTTAATAAATTTTTTTACTTTTATAATAAATAATAAATTGAAAGAGCTGTAATTTGTCCAGTTTTTCCCGCAATCAATTACGCCAATTTCGCGTAACCGAATGAAAAACGATATCAGACATTACACCGAATTTGACATACAGATCACGAAATTGCGCGGATTTACATAAGGTATCATCAATAATTCCGTTTATATAACAAAATTGCATTCGCGGACGAGGTCGCCAACAAAAGACATCGTCCAGGTAGAAACGCTCATTTACAGCAATAATTCAGCTGGCATTGAACGTGTCGGAGGATCGTCCCTTCCTTTATGGCGATAAGCTCTACCGGGATCAAGGAACAAGAGAGGATCGGATTGATAAGTGAACGTTTCGGGAGAGAGAGACGTTTAGTTGAATCCCAGTGATCGAGTGACTTTGCATTTGCAAGCGGACGATCGTTAAATGGAAATGCGACGAGTAAACAATGGGCACAAGAGCACGTATACATTTGCGTATTTACTTGTTTTTATTTTTTTTTTTTATTTCAACCAAAATTATGAAAGATCCTCGTTTGCATACGAATGCCTAATTACTCTCAACCAGGCAATTACAATTAACAATCCCGACGCGTAACAAAAAAAAACAAAAAAAAAACAAAGTGCGTTGCGGGTGGAAGCGTTCAAATAGCGGCCAGCTGCAAATCACATCGTCGTGTTTTTGGCCGAGCGAAAGAGAGAGAGAGAGAGAGAGAGAGAGAGAGAGAGAGAGAGAGAGAGAGGGAGACAGAGAGAGAGAGCAATCAGTTCTGTCTGCGTGCCCACGCGAGTGGAATCGCCTACTCTGATCCATCTTTTGCCGTACGTATACGCACGGGAGGCTATCCGCTTCGAGTTTTATCTCTCTCTCCTTTTGCGATTGCAAAGCTCTCTTTTATCTTTCCCCCCCCCCCTTTTTTCGACCTGGCTTTTAATAAGCGACCGATAATATATTAGGCTTGGAGAAAAAGGAACTTTTTTAATATCATTGGGGTCCGATGTTATACGTATATAAGTGTCGGATTTATTACTGAATATTCGAACGCGTTGCTGCGAGAGAATATTAAAGGTTACTTCTATCTCGCTTCAATGACTTTTTTCACTTGCCTGAATTTTTCCTTCGAATATATATATATATGTATATGTATGACATTTTCACTGCTCGCCTCTTTACGATCGAAAGCGTATACTTAAATTCTGCTCTATATGTATTTTCAATGAATTCCGCACGCCACGATAAATATAGAGAGTGGAAAAACTGTAGATTAACTTCTCTATGAGTTTATTCGTCAAACTAGGAAAATTGTCGCTCAGCAAGCAAAAATATTCAGTGGAAGATTTGCACGTCCGACGTGGATATAAGCGTGCAAGCAGAACCTTCCCCCGTGGCGAAGACGAAGAAGAAGAAAAGTGGCTTTTCGCTTGGGAGTGCAAATATCATCAGCGGCAATAACTCAAGTAGGAAAAAGAGGCAAGCGCAAAAATGACGTCTGCGTATGGTTCACGTGCGCGTTCTCGATCGCGAGTGTAGCATAGATGCACCACCTACGTGCGCATCGCCTTTTGCGTTTTTATTAATGGGCCGCACAAGTATGTATATATTATAGCTGGCTGTGTTTGTGCTGTATTTCGCGAGTGGGGTAAAAATCGATGTTGCCCTCTTACTAAAGTAGACGATTAGGAGCGCACATACGTGTGCAAGCGGGCCACCTTCTGAGAGAAATAAAAACGTCGATCGATTTTATTTTAAGGGGAGGGGATCTGATAATTATTATGTACCACGAGTTTTGGTGTTATTTTAAGATTGCCGCCGAGTGTCTAACCACTCCAATTCGACTTTCTAATAAATTTCAATGGTGGAAAGAATCCACAATTTGATAATTAAGGACTTACATTTAGTTTTGCACGCTAATGCTTTTTAGCACTTCATTTTTTTTTATTCGAAAAATGAAATTATCCGTCAGTTCGCAGCACATTCTTATAAAAATCCCGAGAAATGTGCAGCTGGATTATGAAGGTTTTTCTTTTTACACGCGACTATAAGAGAAGAGGGTCTTCCGGTTGGGTTCTCGCACTGGACTATTTTGCTAAACAGCAAATACAAGCGTGTTTCAACGTTTACGTAAATATACTCGTAAAAAATGTTTATTTTCAGTATCAACGTCGGCGGATCTGGCAAGATATCAACAAAAATATTTACGGGGTAATATGTTGGTTCGATAATGCAAGTTATATCCGAAATATCGAAATGCAAACGATATTTATTCCCAAGAGGGTGCAACTGGTGTGTCAATATTTTCGGTCAGTGATATTGAAAATAGAGTACTGTAGATTTCTTTTTTCGCGAAAAACTCTCTGGTATAATATTGGCAGTTGGTGATCTCGTATCTTCCTTTATAAAAATAGGAATTTTTTTTTTCACAAGCCAACATCGATTCTGCGAAAACTTTGTTTATTACAAGCCAACGATTTTTCGTTCCTTTCGCAAGCCAAATATTTCTCTACGAACATAAAACGTCGATCGTAAACGTATCAATTTTTTTCGCGACGAGAGAAAGGAAATGAAAACGGCATCCGGCTAGTAACTGCACTGAAACAATCTACTCTGAATGCAAGAGAAAAAAAAATTCAAAAATAAGTAAAACAAAAAAGAGAAAAAGAAAGTTCTGTATTGTTTTGTAAATTGAATTTACATGTGGATTAGAAAGTTACGTGATATCACCTACAGCGATGCTTAATCGAGTAAACAAATATAGGTATAGTAGGATACATAGAGGGTAGAGTTAAGAGTAGAATGGCGTTGGCAAAGTCTTGCTCTCATTTCCTCCAAGTCTAACGCCTCTCGGCTGGTGCTGACAATTAGATCGGGACGATTTAATGGCCGTGGCTCGTTGTCGGCAAAGTTGCCTGACGCGAGGCAAAGAGAGAATTACAATTGGATAGGATCCCTCCTCTCTCTTTCTCTTCTCCTCGAGTAAAGGTGTAACAGTATGGATGAAATCGGATAGCAAAGTCCGTTCTCTTACAAACTGTTGGACGTCGTCGGCGATAACAAACTTTACAGGTTTGCGCACTTTTTTAATTTCGTCTGTTGTTAATTAACGAACTTGCCGCTTGTTAGCTATCTTTCACTCTTCTTATATCCTACCTTCGATAACTTATTGAAACTTTCGTCGCTAGAGAGACAGAGATAATTGCTTCATGAATGATTCGCGGAGGCGAAAGCCAACGAGCTGGACGAATTTAATAGTTTCTTTTCATTTTTTCTTCTTCTATCTCACAGTTTCGCTCGTCCATTGTTCACGCACCCGAGTATTGGAAAATTTCTGATATTTGAAAAGTTTATTTTTTTTTTGTTCGCTTAACCCAATTGAATTTCGCGCCATTTTAATATTGATTGGTATACGAGGCAAAGTTTGACTTTGCAAAAGAGTATCAGGTATTCATCGCGGGCTATCCATTCAGGGAAAAAAAGAGATTCTAATTATACCGGCAGAAGTGTTGGAGATAAAAACAGGTGATTAACTTTTACGTAAAAGATCGAAGCTTTCGCGCAAGTCACGCGAGCAGCTTTGCCGTAGCATATCTTCCGTTAAGATCAGTCGCTGTGGTGTCACCTATCTAAATCTTTAAACGGTCTTTCATTCAGTCTCAACTCTGCCTTCCATTCACAGGCTCGGACATTATCTCACCATTACCACTAATTATCACGTATTTTACATTGTTTTTACATTCTTTGAAAGCAATATTTTATTTTAATAGTTTTTGTAAACAATTTTACAATAAAAAAGTTTCTAACGACAATGTGTAAAAACTGCCTTCATCAAAATGTTAAGTTTTTAGTAAAACTTAACAGTTTTTACCAAGTTATTTACAAACCTCAACGCTCATTAAATTAGCGTTAAACAGTGTTTAAATGAGAATCTAACATCTTCTGTAGTTTCTAAGTGTCAAAGCTCCTTAAGCGCAGACCTTTCGCCGAAGACGTTAGATTCTCATTTGAACACTGCGTAACTTCAGTTTAATCAGTGTTGAATTTTGCGAATGAAAGGGAACTAGAAGAGTGATGGGCGAAGTGATCACATTGCCGTATTTTTTTACATCTTGATTATTCCGAGTATGTAGAAGATTAAATTGAAACTTAAATGACCACCTGTAAAAAAAAATAAGCCAATCTTGTTAAATGGTTATAAGAACCGCATTCCAACGAAAAAAGTGATTGTAGCAACGAGATAAATTAATAGCAATTATCAAACTACGTGCGAGTTAATTGTTTCCCAATGCTTCACACGTAGCTCTAAAAGTGAGTCGAGAGTGGGGAAAAAAAGAAGAAGAAAAAGAAGAAGAAGAAATCTGGCACTCGAGAGCGCGCGCACGCGGCGGCCATCGAAGAGTGCAACCATCTGAAAATTCTTTTCCGCAGCTATAGCAGCTCTCTTTTCACTTTCTCGCGCTCCGCGTGGAGATTGTCAGATCGATCACTGGCAATTAAAAAGTCTGCAAAGTAAAGCTAGCGCAACATCCCTCGCGAGTGTAGCAGTGATTCCATTAGAGTTATCCCAGAAACGAGCCTGGCACTAATTGCGCTGCTCGATCAAGAAACTCCCACACGTTCTTTCTTTTTTTCTTTTTTTTTTACACGTCGTTTCTCGTTACCTCGATTCCCGTTTATAAATTCCATCGTATCGACCGAAGTCAACGCTGAACTAATAATTGCCTCGCACGCGATAAATTTCTTCCCCCGCGGAAGTTATGTACAGGCCGACGCAATTTTCTCTGCACAACACACACACACTCGCGCGCACACACGTTGTTCGCCAAATAATTGATATACTCGTGCTTGCGCGCAAGCTCTATTAATTTTACGTGCGTTCTCGGGCTGGAAAATAAAGACGCGAGCGTGCAAGCATTTCTAGCGTGCAAGACGTATCCTAGTAGCGCATTAGTAATGTAAACATTCCCATGCGCGCAGCTGCGCGGCGAAGACGAAGTATAGCAAGTGTATCAAAGTTTACCATCGCGCGCGCGTTCGGATGGTGTTTGTCGAGAGTGATTGTCTCGGGGAGTCTCGGTTCAACTCAAATATTCCTACCAACCCCCTACTTACAGTGTCCGTTACGACGCCTTGTTTATAAACTCTCTTGATGACTTTTTCGTAAATTATTAACGCATGCTCTCTGTTTTTTTTTGGTCGTATTATCACAAATACGCCGGGATGAAAGCTTTTTTTTTGGCTATTTAAAGCCGGCTCTCGCGTATAAGTATACATATGAGCGCGGCGATTGGTTCATTAGGCAATTATCGGAAAATACTTATCTCGATGTGGAGACCCGAACTTCGAAATTATTTATTTAGCCGAGTGGTCGATTGGAAATTCATCGAGTTTTCCGTAATTGAATTGAAAATTGAAAAGAGTGTATTTTTCGAATGTAAGTTTTCGCTCTTGACAACTTTTCGTGCGGTCACTCGTATAAGCTGCTGATTTTCTGTTAATTCCTTTTTGGAAATGTACAATTGTTCTGACAATTTATTAAAAATTTCGAAAGCTTCTCATTATAAATTATATTCGTAGCTTACAAATGTATTGTGCGAGATCCTATGCTTTATGCATCGAGCACGATGCCACATTTACCTGACCAAAATACGGCTGACCAAACTTAGTTAAATCTACTTGTCGAGGTCAATTTCTGGACTATATTAACGAGGAAGTTTGAATTATTTATGCAACATCAAATCGTTATACATCCATTATACGCTGCAAACTTTTCAGCACAAATATTCTCTTTGTGAATTCAATGGTATACAGAGATTCAAAAAACTTACTAAAAACGATAATAATAAAATTCCGCCAGAGCGACGAGTAACAAAGAAAAGAAAAAGCAACTTTATTGTAAAATCTTGTAAAGCCATTATATTATATCAGCAATACGTTAAAAAGGGTACCTTCATGGAAATATCGAGAAATTCCGAGCTGATAACATACCATTAAAATATCTTCCTATATAAAGAACGTTCGTCGTTGCTGTTGGCTTTCAAATCGAAGAGGATGAAAAAAAAAAGACGAGAGTCGATAGCGATCGGCCATTGAAAGGAGAGCGCGTAGATTTCGAGCACGTGGAATTGGATTGTCGCCTACGCTCAATGCAGAATTGCAAGCTACTAAAAAAAAAAAGAAGCAGATGACGACGACGCGGCTTATATTACATCGTTAAAAAAAAATAACATCGTGGATCTACGGAAAAGTTTGCGTGTAACGCGAACTCTTCTCTTCTATCTCGCGTTTGATTTTCAATTTAACTTCAACTTCGTTCGACATTCCGGAATTTTCATTAAAACCGAAGCGGCATCGTCTACATTTGAAAAAAAAAGCTTCGTCGAGGAAATCAATTGTTTCCTCAGTACAAAACAATTACGACATCAACGCAAAATCCCTCTCGTTCGTTTATTATAGCACGGCAGCAATATCGTCGGCTAACCGCGCGCGCTCACGAGGGTTCGCCGTCAAATTAGCCAAATACTGCTATGGAGCGAGCGCGCGGCGAGAGTACATCGTCGAATTTAGGACCACGGCGGGGTGCTTTTCCCTCTTATGAGCCTAGCTAAACGTGACGATATCTAACCGCCCGTCAAAATTGCCACTTTCGCGGAAAGTTGCGTTTACAAGGTCTGCGAAATTTTTTTTTTTTCAACGTCCGTCTCGTTTGGATTACGTACAAGAACAAGCGTGTAAAACAATAAAATTTTAATGAAAATCAAATTAGCGTTTCCCAATCGACGAAACTCGCCTATACAGGACAATAAACATCTGTCAGCAGTGACAATTCTGGGACGCTCAATCAACTTCTATTTAATGTTTCGCGAGTGCGGATATATTGCTTCTGCGCGCACGCGAGGAAATAGAAACAAATGCAGCGTGAAACGTGCTTTGGTAGGCTAATTAAATTAAACGCTCGCGCGAGCTGCTCAGCTCGGCAATTGACGCCAATCATCATCAGCCCCCGCCGGTCAGTTAATTAAACGTTGCTGTCGATCACAATTTTTTTTTGTTTTTCAATCTCGAAAAACAAATAAAACACGAGCGCGCGTAGTGTATATTCGAGGAGCTTTAGAATAGGAAATTTAGCCGGTGGATTTGATAGCGCGAATGGGAGAGAGGAGTATAACTTTTAATAAGCTACGAGGAGGACGAGAGGAAAATCAAATTTCCCAGATTTGTTACGCCGACGGGCATTGTTGCGCGCGCGCGGGGATCCATATACCGCATTTTCATGCGCTTGGCCTCGCGGTGAACTGCTACTGCTGCTATACTCGCTGTGCCGTGAATAATTTAGCTTTCTATTCGATCGGGTTACGTTATATCACACTGCGATCCCGCGACTACTACTCATTTGTAAATGATTATTTTTGTCGGCAGTATATCTTCTTTCGGACGTTTCAAAAATTATTTATTTAATTGTACAGTAATGTATGCAGATTTTTTTTTGACGTACGCAAATTTACGTGTGTTTATGTAGAAAATTTGAAAACGAGTTTCGCAAAATATTATTAGGTTATTGTGACGGAAAATTGAGGTCGTTCGATTTCACGAGAAAAAAATTTCTATTTAAATCCCGACATTACAAAGGCCACAATGGGATTGCCTCTTTTTGTTGCGATAATGAGGTAGAGCATTTCAATGGTACAATTGTTGGTAATTTTAAAATAATGACATTTGTATAGTACTTGTTACTCAGCTGTTAAGTAACACAGTCAAATAATTTAATACTGTATCAAAGGTTATTGTAAGAAATCTCGATTTTATTCGAATTATATATATATAGAGAGTAAAGCTCCACTTTTTTGATGCTCCAGTGGTCTGAAAAATTAATTCCAACAAAGTAATCGCCTCCGACTGATGAATCAGTCAGACGTGAAAGCTAAGCATTAGCGATCTCGATTAAGAAAGAAAAAGAAAAGAAAAAAAAAGGATAAACGTCGATTGGATCGACGAAAATTTATCAAGAAATACCATCCGAAAGAGCGCGCATTCTATCTTGACCGAGGTGAATTCCCGCGTGTCTCCGTCTTGTAAGGCGGATCGGCCACCTGTGGCTGCAACGCTGCTGCCACTGTAGCTCGCGTTTCACGTTAAGAAGCTGCCACTCGCTCTGACTTTATAACAGGTTTCGAGCTTTCCAACCGTTGCGTCATCTCAATTACTCGCTTGCTAATTAATTACGCCTATTCTTGCGAGTTGACTGTATTTTTCCATTTTTCTCTTCTTTCCGACGAGCAAGCTACCGCCAGGATGGAGTGCTTGCGTTGGGGTCTTTCTAAGGATGCTTCTAAAGTACTTGAATTCTCATTTTTTTTTTAAATACTTCAGTTTCAGCGTTTGCTCTTGAAGTCTTGATTATTCAGCTTGCGAAAACCAATAAAAATCCAACAAAAACAAATATATGAATAATAATTCATAAATGAATTTTTAACAATTGTTTTTCTTTTTTTGTTTCTTTGTGAAAAAAAAATTAAATTACTCGAATGTTTCATCTATGAGCATCGAAAAGATATTACGGAGAATTCCAATGTATAAAGCGGAATATCGAATTTACTTTCGGGAAAATTCCATAATGGGCATTCCAAATATTCACTAAGCACATGAAATTTAACGGCAAAGAGCCAGCAAATAACTTTCGAACCGTCTTCCAATCCAACTTCGAAACATTGAAAAATCGCGATTTCCAGACGTAAAAACTCGTAGCTTCACCGCAAAAAAAAAAAAGAAGAGAAAAGTGTATAACCGAGATTTTCATCGGTTAGCGCGTCGGATGGGGGATTCGTTAATTAACGTTGCGGCCGCAGGAAAAGGGGGCGGCTATACGAAACTTGGCATTTGGAGCATGCGGCGCGCGGCGCGAGAGCTGTATAATCTCGATAATGGGCTTTTTACGAAATTAGAAAGGCCATCGTAGCAAATGCCGCTTGAAAAATTCTCGCGCGAAGCTTTGTTTCTTTTTTTTATATTTTTTTATTTTGCTAGACGCGGAAGATCGGATACTTAATTCTCGAGCTTTTTTTGCCCATAGTACAAAGGAAATTAAAGAATATCCCGTGCGCAATTATTACATTGGTTATATTATGATCCTCATTGGGGAGAGAGAATTTGCATTTGAGGAGGTGGTCGTAATGTGGATCGCTTGAATTATGATAATTAGCTGTAGAGAGCTGTGATGTTAATGGGTCAATGTTTGCTAAATTATTACCTGCCGGAGGGCAAGGAACATTTCTGGGAACGCATTAAGTAATTACTGTTGAACCGTACGTTATGGTTGAATATTGGAACATATTTCGATGCAAATAATTATTTTTCACGTACATATTCATGTGTCTGAAAAACTTGATACAATTATGGTAAATTCATCCTAAACGTGGAGCAATGTTCAAAGTACAATTAATACAATTGATTTTCATACTTGCTTGCGTCACGCGTCACCGTCACTCGCTCGGACCAATACCTTCCC
>JAWWMK010000040.1:2661865-2712774 GCA_035047105.1 Galeopsomyia nigrocyanea | reverse complement strand
AACAATAACTTAAAAACCCCCCCCCCCCCCCCCCCCAAAAAAAAGAAAAGATTCTACCTTGCACTCCAATTTCTTCGACCTTTTTTTTTCCTTCTTTTCCAAGGGGTGATTCTGTTTGTAACCGGAGTTCGGCTAATGACAAAAGTTCGCGGGGAACTTTTGAAAATTTCATTGGACGCACGGCTTTTCGGCCAATCAGCCAGTTCTTGCGCGCAGCCGAGACGGCGTCTTCCTCTGATTAACAGTTTCAATCCTACTCAGGGCAAATTCATTCGAACGCAAGAACTGCTACTCGCTTGTGGTATAAGCAAGAAAATTGCGGATGGAGACTTGCGCCTTTGTTTTGTTACTTTTTCCGACTAGGCAGCAAGTCTATTAAAAGTATCACTGCATTGACGCGTTTCTGGCTTATTTTTTTTTTGTCTTGCTAGCGAAATGTTTTCATGATTACGTGGGTTGATATTTTAAGATAATACACAAAACATGTACTTTTCTTTTTAGTTTATGCACTCACACTAATGACTTAGTTGAGTAGAGTGAAGTATACTTGAAGTAAAAATTAAAAAATCTCGCGAGAAACAGAATTTTTTTTTTCATTTCGTCTTAAAATAACAAAAAACATTCCATTCTTCAAAATAGATGGAGATACAACGCATCTTATACATTATTCAGAATTCATCAGGTGCATGAAAAAACCCTGCCAGTAAAAAATAATCTCAATAGCAAAAAACTGCGATAAAAGACTTAAAAAAAGAGAGAGAGAGAGAGAAAGTCAATAAATTACCACTGAATAATTCCACTGCGATGCATCCTCTAAAAACTCCGACATTCGCGTATTAAAACGAACTTACGTACGGTCGGAAAAATCTGACCGTCGATGCTCTCCGTGGCAGTATATATAGGAAAGAGAGAGGGGCATTCGCGCGTCAAGTGTAAAAATCTAATTTGAACATGTTGCGCGCAACGTGTGCCGAGCTCGCGAGGAGCAAAAACGTAATATAACGAGAGCTTCGAGTTTTTAACTGGCAGTACAGCGGTGACGAGCCGCGACACCGAGCTACACACCACGTAACTTAGCATGTGGCAAATAAGATTTAATCCTGCCGCGTACCGCCATTAAAAGCCCACTTTTACGAGCTTTCGCTGAAATTTCCGCGCGGATACAGCGTTGATAATTAATTAAGAGGATTACGCTGTATATGGACGTGCAGGAGAATTTTTTTTCTTCTCGCTGTCGATACGCTGATTCAAATAATTTCATTCGGCATAATTTTAAATGCTGGTTGATCGAATGAACCCTCATTAACAATCCCTAGAACTTGATTGCTAGTAATTAGCACCTGATTATATATCATTAGAGTATCAATTCAGCGCTTAAGATTATCAACGAGGTTCAAGTTAATTAAGCGATTGATTTCAAGTAATTTTTCTCGAATGAATTATTTTTTTATAATCATTGTGGTAACGACCATTAAACCAACGTACCTTGAATTATTGCAGCTTTTCCACAGTCCAATCGATATTCCATTTGTAGCTCCACTTTTATTTCGCTCTTTTATTCCGGTCGCGTTATAAAAAAAAAAGAAAGAAGGAAAAAAGACAAATACGATTGTCTGCTGGTATTCAACGAGAAACTTGGCTCGGTGTGTCAAGGGTATTACGTTGATTATACCGAGGGAGTAGGCAACGACGTCGAGTTTAACCAGATGCTTTATACTTCTTAACTGAACTTTAACGGGTTTATCTTATTACTGATTTAGTTATACAATGTCGATATTGTATAGCAAACTTCCGTCCGGTTACGCTCAACTTTGCGAACCCACTTAAAGGGATCAAGTTTGTTTCGTTTATCTCTCCTGTGAATATGTTGAGCGCAAACATCTTGGGGGAATTCTCATGTTCACTGCCTTTGAGCCTGCGATAAAGCAAACTACTGAGATGTATATTAGAGGGGTATATTGATTTCAAGAGGTGCAAGTTTTATTTTGTAGATACGTCGTTTTATCTAATAAATTTCAACGAGCTAAATTATTACTTATCAAGAAATAATTCGGAAAATAAATTATTTTCACAAACGGATTATTTTAAATGTGTCGTATTTATTCGTACTTTCAAGAAAGTTACTTTCTGATTGACTTATGAAACTCAGTTTACCAACTTTTCCGCGTCTTTTTATAAAAGCAAAGCAGGTGAGCAGAATCAAAACTTTTGCTGTGGGATTCTGCAGTCAGTATTGATAGGATATGTTTGTAAAATTGAAAAAAAAAATGTTTCGTTTACCTTTGCATTGATCTCTTAAAACGACAAATTTTGTCAATCGCAGCAAGAATGAGAAATACCTAAAAAAGAATTATTACAGTTAAAAAAAACAAACTAACCTATATCGCTAACCAAAGAAAAAACAAACAACTAACCTGTGAAATCCCGTTTTCAGACTCGTCAGAGCAGCACAGTATCGAACGAGGATGAGGATCCAGGTGGCGGCGTGTGCACGGCTGGCGGAGCATCGACGACCACGCGCTCGTCGTCGATCGTCTCGCCGTCTGATCTCGTCGGCACGATCAAGTCCGTATTCGACGGCTCGAGCAGGATACTGCCATCGAGCACGCCCGAGAGAGAAGTCATCAGCGTTGGTACGGGCGCCATTAAGAAGCAGCCAAAACAGAGCCGCGTCAAGACTATCGTCGAACCTCAATACTCGCCCACGGTTAGTTCCAACTTTCTTGTATACGCGCGCAACTTTGATCGGCCCGTCGCCTAAATTTGCCGGCTAATCGTGAAACTACCCTCGTATGTGGTTGAACACGATTGCCGACGTTCAAGAGAGAGAGCGGGAAAACTTGAAAGCCGTCAATTACTGTTTAGAAGCTGCACACTCTGCTGCTTTCAGCAAACTTTACGTTCAGCTAGTTTAGCTAATAAAGAAGTAGCCTCAATAGCCTTTCCCCAAACTTCGAGATCGTGTTTTGTTTTGGTGTCCTAATTTAATTTAGCCATTCTTCGCTATATTATACGAAATGTTTCTTTTTTTTCTCCTCGAAAATAATTTAAAGAAAAGACAAACAATTATTTCAACAGTTTGAACAGTTTGACGAGCGACGACACAGGCACAGTTTGCCAAGGCCAACAACCCGAGATACGGAATGTCCGATGTTGGCCACATCGTCGCAAATGGTCGCTGGCGCCTCGACGTCTTCCTTGCCGGTTCCGACGCCCACCGCATCGCACAAGTCCTCGCACAGTCGTTCCTCCTCGCCGGATCAGCTTATGGCCAGTATCGCTCTCAAAAAGCCAAATATCACGAAAGCGCAGCTGAAAGGTATATATATTCTCTTATTCTGATGATCAATCAAATATCATTTTATTCATAATTAATAACAAAAAGCTTCGAGGAAATAATAATTTAATCAAACTCAAAATATAGCTGAAGAATCAAGCAATTTTTATTAGGTGATGCTCGAAATACAAACACTCGAGGCACAAATACTTACACGGAAAACACAAGAGGGACATACTCCAGAGAGGTAGAGATGCGGTCGTTTAATTCAATTACAGCTCAGCTGTTTATCCGCGACGGTCGTCCGGATAACACTTGAGGATGTGCCGATTACCGCTGTTACTCCAACGCTCTAAGTTTTATCGCTTGTTACAAATTCCACACGAAATAATAGATTTTCTTGCACGCACACACAGATCACCTTTTTTTTTCTTTTTGCGACTACGAGTTAAGCTCGAGAAGTGTTGTGGCTGCTCGAGTTTCAAACGAGAGTACTCTATGCATTAGAGTGGCGTAGAGGCCCTTTACCCTTAATTCACTTCTATTTTTTTTTCTTTTGCGTGATTTTCGAGTGGACCTGCCAAGCTCATTAATTAAAATACCTAGCGGACTTTGCGCGTTGGCTGATATTTTTCTTTGACACTACGTGTAGTAACATCGAGTGCCACTGCTCTAATTAAATAAAGTTACACAACTCTCGTCAATTATTTTCTCATTAAAGTACGCAGAAAAATCAGTTTTCTAAAGTTTTTTTTTTTAGTTTTGCGACAGACACGCGACAGAATCGTTAGGTCATTGACGTAATCTCATTCGTAAATTGATACTTACCGTTACATACACACACACACATACACACACATCAACTCAATGTAAACCACGAGAGTACTTGCAGTTAAACCGAAGCCGATAATCCAGCGGTGTATATGATCTCAATCCCGAAAGCACACGGCCTCGTCAGTGCTCGAGCGATGATCTTGCATGCTTGACACGATCGATCTGCCAATTAGACACGGTTATTATCTCGCTCGCAAGACAGCGCCTCGCTAGTAAACCGAAGCTCGGAAGAACCAGCAACAGCAGCAGCTTCGTTAATTTTCTCATAGCCGAACGAAGTCTTCAATTTCTGACTTTTTTTTAAACCAGAGCGACGCTGGTAAATGTATGGATGAGAGCGCGGCGCATCGGATCTTCGCTGTAACACGAAGATCGAGGTTGCCGAATGTATATGCATAAGCGACGAGCTCTCTTTGAATTAATATACGACGATCAGAGCGGAACGCGCCGAGAGATTGACTTTGATCAACTGACGTACTGAGGTAAGATCGCCTCGTGCAAATGCGCGTTGATTTCGTTGATATCGAAGAGAGAACGAAAATTTTTTTCACGTCGAGTTAATGATACTCGAAACGAGACTATCAAACATTACACTCGCTTGAGATGTACACACTATAGTCGAGAGTACTCTCTCGCTGTTTGCGTCGGTTGTAGTAGTTGGCTTTTCACATTCCTCTGTGCTACGAGTTTACCCGGGTGTATTCCGAGCAATTAAAAGCATTTTTTTGCGTGTTTTTTTTGTGTCTTTCTTTTTGGAGAATTAAATGCCAAGCATCAGTGGAAATTAGCAGTGACGCGGGTATTTGCCATTTAAATCCCCGTAATCTGTTGGCATGATTAAGCGTCCTCGTGATAAATGTACACCCAACATGCCTCGCAATCGATAGTACTGCTGTTGCTGCTGCTGCCGCCGCTGCTACTGCTTAAGCGCGAATAAATCCGTGGGAAAATTTCGTTTGCTCGCGCAACTGCGATTAACGCTACGCGGCGCGAGTTTGTGTATGCATGTGCGATATGAACAATTAAATGGGATTGTGGTAAAAACCTGTAGACGATGTTTACGTTGGAAAAAAAAGCCAATATCAATAACAGTTTTTGTTTGCGTTTGGCGCAACAAATTCCTCTCGTTCGCGGAAACTCTTATTGGCAAATCCATCAATATTACAGCACGAAACTACAATCCACGCGGAGAAATTAAACAACGACGAGTGCAAAAAAAAATATTTTTTTTTACGCCAATGTGTATGTATACGAAGCGATAAATCGTTGTTTTTTTTACAAGGACGATCGATGTTTTACGATTACACTGCGTTGGTATTTTGCAGAGTTCCGCGAGGCCTTTCGTCTGTTCGACAAGGATGGCGATGGCTCGATCACTAAAGATGAACTGGGCAGGGTGATGCGTTCACTCGGACAGTTCGCCAGGGCCGAGGAGTTACGAACTATGCTCGAGGAAATCGATATAGATGGTAAGTGCTTGACTACCTTTACTGTGTTTACGTACATCTCTACCGAATTAAAACTCCACTGCCAGGTTATTATACTCCTCTCGAAAATATATTTTCCGCGATTGATATTTTTCTCGATACTCGTATACCTATAGCCTTAGCTGTGCAGCATTAAATTGAATAATTATGTCGGAGGATTGATTGTAATGCGATCCTGCGCTTGAATAGCTGAGTATTTTATTTTGGAATGCCAACGTCATTCAGGAATGAACATCAGAGTTGGGAGAGATCTTTTTGTTTCTTTTATATAAACAAATATTTCTTTCAATTTCTTCACTTATTTTTTGCCGTAGTCTTGTCAAAATTGTATTTTGAATCATTACTACTGAATTTACCTGATCCATTTACCTCTCGAATAAAATACAAATTTAATATGAACTTAGACACAGTTTTAATGCAAATTAAATTGAATATTATCAAATAACACTTTATAAAGTCCTAGATATTCCGCCATCATAGCAGCAGTTCGTATTACCTCATCTTTATATTTGTTGAACGGCCCCGCTCAGACCTATATCGAGTAGCAAATGAAAATGAAGCCAATGATACACCATATGAAATTTGTTGAGGGCAGAATTAAAATTATGAAAAACTTTGAATAAAACATAAATACAATACCCATAAATATGTAGAATAACCTGCGTTAATTATTGAAATAACTAATTTCTTTTCATAAAAAGCAGTTTTTATATAACATCAACATTTTAAAAATATGGCACATTTTTTTCTCATTTGGAAATGAATATTTCATTGAAAAAAAACTTTTACCCGCCTTAAATTACTGCGAGATTGAAAACGTTGCTGGTAAATCTCATTAAGCTCCACTCCAAAAAAAAAAAATATGACAGTTTCTAAAACACATGAATCTTGCCATTCTTCTCGCGTGTATTGAAAGAAAAATGTAGTTCTCGTTGTAACATTTCATGAGCATTTGTTGTTTGGTTTCGCAACAAAAAACCAATAGCTATAATTCAAAAAGGCTTAAAACAATGAATTTCTGACAAGAGAAGTTTTTATAGTGTAATAAAAGCGCTATCGCAAGCTCGGTTATATAGTTTTGAAAATGACGACATATACATCTCCGGCGGTCCGCAGGGAAAGAATAAAAAGTTATCATTCTCCGAACGACTTGAAAATTCATCAATCCGCGTTCACGCTGAATAGAGAGAAAAGAATCAGTAGTAAGCTCGAAATTCGGTCAGCCGGCCGCGAATATATAAATTTTTCCCTCTAAAAAATCATAAAATTCTCGAAATTCCCCACAACAATAGCTATATATGGCTCTTTCTCCTCGAATGGAAAATTGATAAGCGAGTATAAGCGCGCGAGTTGAGAGGCAAAATAAAAAAAAAAAATAATAAAAGAAGAAAAATGAGTCAAAACGAGCGGCTCGTAAAACGCTTTACATCGTACACGCTGGCATTTTTGTTCCAACCATATACGCACGCATCATGCATAATTCACGCGCTCAGAGAGAATAGTCCAACCAAATGACGACGACGATGACAACGACATATCGAAGTGGCTATAATTTACGATAGACAGATAGATCGCGGAGAATATGAACTCCGCGGAAAAATACTTCTCTTTCTTTTATAGCAAGCGAGAGTCTTATCGAAATGCGAGCAGAGCAGAGCACTCGGCACCTCGTTAATCAAACAATACTCTTGGCGCGCGCATCTCTGGCGCGTTCAAATTGAATTCCACCGGTGGTGCATTAATTTCGAAACCTCATTACACAACGGATATTTCGCTTGGCAAAAAATAACAAGCGTCTTTTCGCTGCGAAAAGCTCTTGGAAAGCGAGTCGACTAATTGCAGGCAATTTAGCGTGAGGATAAAATGCGCATCTCTCTTTCTCTCTCTATATCTACGAAGAGAAGCCCATTATTAAAGCTGGCTTTTCTCCGATGAAGAAGGCGGAAGCTCGGATGGCAGGCAAAATATTTTACTCTCTTTGATCGCCACGCGCGCTTGCAAGAGCTCGTTAAAACGCTTCGCGCCCCAACAATTGTGCTACGCAATAAAAAAAAAAAAAATTGACCGGATGGACGGACGCATTGTTCCGCTCGCCGGACACGTTTAAAAGTAACTTTTTGTCGGTATGACAGAAAAAAAAGGGTCGAGTATAGCGTTGAAATCGAGTGAGTAAATAAACGTCATCTCTCTCTCTCTCTCTCTCTTTCTCTCTCTGCATCGTTGAAGCCGTAAGATTTGCTTTATCGAGCGCCTAGATATTCGTGCTATAAACATTTTCCCGAGTGAGAGAGAAAAGAGTAATCTTTCTCTCTCTCTCTCCCGCACTTCGAAGAGAAATAAAAAAGTTTTTCTGTCGTATCCATTGACGTTTCCATTGACGACAAGTACCTCGACTGTCGTACAACGAGTCGATTAAGGCAAGTAGTGCGAGATGCTTTCAGAAGAGGTAGCTGTAACTGTCGCCCAGCTAAAACCCGCGAGCGCGCGCTGCATGGCAATATCGTCAAGTTTCTTTGTCTCTCTCGCGCGAGGGTGGGCCGAAGGAAAATTTAATAAGAACTTTTTGCAATAGAATTTAGAACATTCTACCTCTCTTGCAAAGGCATTTCCGTGCAGTTTTACTCGAGAAACTTTCCCTCACTTTCTCCGTATAATATTTCCTACAAGGGAGTTTAGTAACAAGTTGGGCTAGAATTTTCTCGTAGTATAATATATAAGATCACGGCTTGAACAAGTTGCCTCCGGCAAAGGAGAGACAATCGACTTGCTTTTGGACAAAAAGTAATTTAATATCAACACCGGCAACGAAGATAGTGTAACTAGTTAAGCTTGGTTGTGCAAAGTAAATTTTTAGCTTTGATCCGAGCTGAGTTATCATTAATTCACGTGTAATATCACAGGGATAAGCCACATGGAAGAAAGTCAGCTTGAAAATATCGTTAAATGTTCGCGAGCGTCGAGAGATACACGAGACATGTACAGCAAGAGAGAGAGAGAGAGATACGGCTTGCTTTCCTCGCGCGCGTAAATGCTCGTAAAAGCTCTGCTTTAAAATATTCATGTGCACTTCAAATATTGACGATTCCCCGAGCCAACGAGTAATGGACGGCTTTTCTTTTGTGTTTCGAAGAGCCGCAACGTCTTTGTCGTATCGGCTTGTAAATGAACAACTCTAGAATATACTTTTTTTTCTCTCGTAGTCGATTGTGTATGTTATGAGCAGAAAGAAAGAAGCAAAATTAAAAATTTTTTTGTCAAAATAATTTATTTGTCGTATGCATGAATATCACATTTCTCACTGTAAAGTCAAGTAATTAGGATTGTGTAAAAAATTATAACAAATTTTGTAATTTCTTTTCATTGCGCGCGCATCGTGCAATTGCGTGCGTACTTTGTAAATGAGATTATAATAGGCCATAAAAAAGAATGTGTGACTTTTATTTTTAGAAAATTACAATCTGTCGTTGCTCGAAGAATGAGCTGCGGTCGGGCGATAAATGCATTCAAAGTAAAATATTTATAGAACAATCTGAAGGTACGATAAACTTTTTCGAATAAAATGAAAAAAAACTAGCTACTTATGAATCTCAAGTACGACGCTGAATCATTTCGAAGGCATGAAAGTCTCGGGCAGAAAACTTCATATACTTTTTACCATTTCCCAGTCGCGCAGTCTCGAAAGATGTAAGACACTTGTTTGGCCATAACTCTCAGGCACTTATCCGAACTTGGATAATAAAGCGCCAAGTATCGACGATATCTTCGCGCGGAAGAAAGCTCGAAAATTGCCTCTGAAACGAGGGAAAAAAATCGCAATTTAATCAGCCATAAAAGTCAAGACGGTAGTCTATAATATCGAGATCGAAGCAGTAGTAGTAGTAGTAGTATAAAACGTCTCGAGGGTGACGCGAGCGATCGGCAAAACAAGCAGAGCGCGAATTCAATTCCATACGGCATTACGTGTCGCGAGTGTTAAAGCATATTTTTTTTAGAGGCTGGAAAAGGAGGGAGGTATATGAATAAAGCTATTACACGACCGCATTATTATGTGATGGACACCGCCGCTGCTCGCCCGATTAATGTCGCTTGAAGCGGAATTACTCGCTGCTCGCAGCTCGAGAATTACGGAAAAGGCTGAGACTTGCCCGAAAAAAATATTTTTTTTTGTCGCTAATCCTTGCTCTTGTGCTTTGTAATTTAACGTGGCTTGACTCGCGAGTGATTAAACCATCGGCTACGTGTGCGACGGTGCGTATGCGGAATATGTTGTATTCGCCTAATCTCGCCTTATTACGATTTTTTTTTCCTGGATTTGCATACGATAATATTTGCATAATTTAATGTTTTGCAGTTTCATTCAGTTTCGGAACTATGTATTGTAAAAATAATACTTTTTCTCTTGCAAACTACACATACACGTTGAAGCAAACTTCGCGCGAAATCATACGAAAGGTATATACCTGACGGAATATAATATAGCTTTCGCTATATCAGCACTTTATAAACTGAGCGTAGCTGACTCGATCAATTAATCACCATTTGAATATTAATGCATCGGTTATTGACATACGGCGAATAGCGAGCCTTCCGTATACCCTTCGAAACTTTCATTCTTGAATAATTTATATTTTTTTCCTCGCCGCCTCACACGCTCTCGATAACCTCGTTAGTTTTTGCAACGTAAATTTCCGGCGTGCTACTTTGTAACAAAAAAAAAATGACGAAATCGTTGCGAGCTGAAAAAAAAAGTTTATACGAGCGTCGTGACGTATATACCTATATAAAGTATCATGCGTGGCGCGTTACCGATAGTATAAAACCGCGCTTGCTTGCTCATCGAAAAGATCATGCCTGGACGTGAGAGGTGATGCGTGCAAGACTGTAATAAAAAAAAGGAGCCCAAGTAGTATTATACTACTTCGCGGTGGTTTGTTGCCTTATGTCATTTTTTTTATATTTTACTCAACCCTCTCGACGCACTTTGGAATTAAAAAGCTTATACGCGTGACTTTTTTTTTAAGAGTGCCAAATGAAAAAAAAAAGTGAGTAAAGTGGCTATATTTTCATTTGGCGAGTTAATTAAAGAATGGCATTTTTTCAGAGTTAAAATTCATTAAAACGAGCCACGAGAGAACGATAATGTTATCACTGTCAACAATAACCGCAGCAACTTCGTTGCATCTCATTAAACTTTATCAGCGAGCGTAAAATCTCAAGCCTACATAAAATAAAAAGAAGAAGAGAGATAGGAAGACACTTGGCTACTCACAGAAAAAAAGTCACATGATAGACTCCTTTATTTTTTCTTATCCGGCCGTTTCGTTTCTTTGATTAACGACGATTCGTATGCGAGCAAAGTACATCGCCACTATCGCTGCAGAGTAAAAAGAAAGAGGACTGTAAAGTTGACTAAGGTCGTTTCGTCTTGATTGCGGGCTCGAGAACTTTCGCGATCGGCCGTAGTCTCGTATTCTCTCTCTCTCTCTCTCTCTCTCTGCATATGCATAGAAACGTCGTTTTCCGCGTTGTATTGGCAACGTAGTACACTTTCACGGCGGGATAAACTTCATGGACTGTGATATTTAAATGATGTAGTCGCAAGAATTATATTGTATTGTACATTTTATTGCGTTTGCTTCTTCTAACACTTTCAATGGATGAATACTTTTACATCGCCTTCTGCGATAGAAGATGGTATGGTAACATTGGGTTCACGTGGGGTAACTGCGAAAAATACGATTAGTTAACGATTTAATCGATAAATATTTACGATTGAAATTCTGTAAATCATTTCTTTATACCTTCGCCAGCAAAAACCATCAGGTCAACTGTAGTTTGCAGAACGATAAAAAAGATCAATAATGCCACGAGAAGATTATGCAAGTCCATGCCAAGTGAATATATTCGATCGTCAAACTGAAACACACTGAATAAAGACGCTGTCGAACTGAAATATAACTCAGCGAAGAGTTTTCAGTTGGTTGTTATTATAGCCATCGCAACATTCAAAATGTCGTGACACATAAATTACAGTATATTTTTAAGGGCGCATTGGTTTTCAAAGCCACGCGCCTCGCTTAAATTGCATTATTTTCACAGTGGTTTTCAGTGCTAGGGCAAATTAAATAACTAGAAAAGCGCTCCGAGGCTAACAAAAGTTTCTTTAATTTTCAAGGTGTTCTTCCTTTTTACATTGTACTTCCGTACTTCTTTTTACAAATTAAATATATATGTACTCTAACGGGCGAACACCCACACAGAGTACAAATTTCGAACGCGAAATCGGAAACCATTCGATTGCAAATATATCGTTTAGTTTTTTATTGTGATGCAAAACTTTTACGAGCCGTAATTTTCTTTATCGGTAACCTAGCGTCCCATATCTGCAAAAGGTATGCGCAAAAGAATCAGCGATATTGCTCAAATTTATATAAATCGTGAATTTTTTATGGAAAAAATGGGGAAAAATGCAATATTCCGCATAGCGGCAAATTTTATACAGCACAGTACAATTTATTTGGCTTCTGCTGCTGGTAGAGTGTAATAAAAATATTTTAAAATTTTTTTAGGAATTCGGAAAAATTCAATTTGGTATCTTCATTTGAGTTATTGCTAGTAGTATCAGGGCCTTCCAAAGATTAATCATCAAGCTGTAATTACTTGGAATAGTAATCCTTGCAACAAGATAGCGAAATAGTCAATAATTTAACCTCAAACAGATTCGAATGCAAATGATTGGCGCATGGTGCATCAATACATACGGGGGAAGGGGGGATGAGGTAGTCAGCGATTGCGAATCGACAAAGTCAGAAGCAGCCAATTTCCCGCAAGCGTGCCTGTCACGAAATTCGAGGCCGCGCGCGTGAATCCGAAGTCGTTGATTTCTCGTGAAACTTGAGAAAGAGGTCCAGCAGCAGCAGCTGCTGCTGTCGCAAATAGCGGGAAATGAGAGAACTCCAGCGATAAGCACATGTTACCCGACTTCATTGAGGGCGAGAATTATTGACATTCATTTGACGCGTCTACAGTTTTTGTTGGCAAAGTAGTAGTGAGAATCAGGCTCAGGTCAGCCGAAGTAGCACTCGCAATCACGACAAATCATTGGTCGTGAAAAAAAAAGAAAGAAATTGAATATGATAATGCAACTCGTGCATCATCCCTGCCGAGTGTTGTAATAAAGAGAGTGGCGAAAACCTCCGAAGAATGCTAAGAGAGAACGCGCCATTAATATTTTTTAATTAAAGTCGACGATAAATTCTGACGAGTTGCTTCTTTCTCTCTATTGCCAAAGTTGCCCCTTTTTTATTCGCCTCACGTTGGCGCGCCCGCGCGCGATGCTCAAACGATACTTTTTTTTTCTTTTGCTACATGCAAACGAGGAGGAAATGAGGTCGACGTCGAAACCAGTTACTGACAATTAAAACTTCATTGATTACTCTTTTATGAATTCGATAGGGGACAAGAGAGCGAGAAAAGAAGAACCCTCGATCGTTTTACATCTCTCCAACAGAGACATTCAAATCGGCTAGTTCGACTCGAGAGTAACAATTATCCACTGTCGTTAACGTGGGTTGGACAATGTTTTTTTTTTCTAATCCTATTTCCTCGTTTTGTGGATGGTAGAAACAAAAAAAAACTCGTTGCTTAGTTACCGCTAATTGCAGGTAATAGTACTCGAGCAGTAGCGTCGGGTAAAAACTGGAATTTCGCAGTGCGGATGCATTCGTAATTGCGTTATATCGACGTATCCTTTTTTTTTCGTCATCGTTAGTTATTGCAGCAAATAACGCCGCGGCAAAGTGAAATGTTTCCGTCGCTGCCAAAATTGCGCCAGTATATGCTAATCGAAATGCCGCGGCTATCTGTGTTATATTAGGCAAATAAGTTATGATGGAATAAAGCATTTATTTTGCAGACAAATATTCATCGTCAATATTCCCATTTATGTATATTACGATATTTCGCTGATAACTCATCGAAATATATTTTTGCTCGAAGCACACAAGTGAAAATCTTGTTGCTATTCGCTCCGAGTATTTATTAATTTTCAGCATTGTTGACCCGAAAAATATTTTCCTACGGCTATAGGATTAATTCAGTTTTCTCGCAATATTCGAAAGAGAGCAGATATTGGTCATAAAAATTTCATTATTCCGTATAAATTGAGTATCGGTAAACTTAAACTCGTATCGCTATGTACAACCATCGTAAAATTGCTGGAAAGTAGATTGGAAGTTCGTTTACGTAATCTCGAATTCACAAAGATGAAGATACACGCGCGAAGGTATATGGAAAATCCTTCGGTGAAAATAACAAGTCGACAGTTGTAATCCTGACGCCAACTCAATACACTAGATCAACAGGATTACAAAAAAAACATACCAGGATAATCTTTGATACGCAGTCGCAGAGAGAAAGAGTAACTCTTATCCGCGAGGCGAGTGACACGTACGTACAACACACCGGTTTGTTTAGCAGCTGCAGTAGCGAAAAAAAAAAAGTAGAACACTAGATTTTCTTTAGAAGCGTTTGTTTGTTCCAATCAAAAGTCAACCCGGAGAATATTCCCTTTTTGTATTTGCTCGCGCGCTTTGGTATAATAAATCTCGGTGAGAGCATCGAGGGGATAAAGAGAGCTTGCAGCCCATAGCAAAGTCTTCCCGAGGGATACGTTGCAAACTGCCCATTTGCCTTTTCGACGAGTTTCCAGTGATGGATGACACGCTGTTACGCGTTCAGCTTTTTGTTAATGGCCGCGCTGGATTTTCCGACTCTAATCCTTTAGTCAAGCTTTTCAAACTTATCCGACGATTATTAATTCAAATGAAAAAAAAAACTTCTCTTGTCCGCTTGGTTGACGACAAAACGAGCGTAATCCTCAATTTTGCCGCATCTTTCGTTTTCGTTCGATTTGCCTTGGAAAAGGATTACCAGAGTATATGCATTGATGCGGAAACGTGCGCCAAGTACACGTCGTATCATCGTCGTCGGCTTTATTTGTCGACTCGCGCGCATGAATGCATTTGCATCGATTCGACGCTGTATACTGCACAGTAGATGTTATCGTACTGTTCTCTCTCTCTCTCTCTTATGAGCTCAGCGGTAAGTTATGGTTACGTCTTTGACTATTCGATTAGTAGAAATGCTGCGGAATTTTCTGATCGCACCTGCAGCACACGTTGCTTTCCATACGCAATTTTTTTCAGTTTCGAGTGTAAGAGGGAAATGTATTTTTCAAATAATTTCGACAATTGAATTTTAAAATGATATCGACTGCGAAATTTCTCACTCGAAAACTTTGTATTTCAAAAAATAAAATCGGTGAACATCCAATTTCAGAGTGTTACCGAAAAAAAAAATTCTATTTCCTCAAAAAGTTTTATCGCGTGTTTTTGATTTCATCCAAATAGATCGAGAAATTCCATGAAAATTTGAGATAAAAAGCAAAGGTATGAATAGAAACATTGGCAGCGCGCAACGCTGTAACTATTAATCACCAGCGAACCACGGGAATCGGAGATTCGGCGAAATGACCGAAACGATATAGCAAGAAGAGCTTACGCTGTCCGTTGCCGGGGACCGCAAAATAAATTAGATCCAGCGTGGTTCAATTATTTCGAGCACTACCGCTCTACATCTTGTTCCGAAATTAAGAGCCCTTCCAAAGCACATCAGGTAGGGCACCCGTACTAATTCTCGACGACTTTTCACCCTCGTTATCTTGGACTTTCTTTTCTTTTAATTTGTCAGTTAGCATTTTGTGTAAAGAAGCCTCGCGCTCGATTCGCTGGTCGAATGGGCGAGGAAAATTACGCGAGTCAGGTGGAGTTCGAATCTCGCGCGAGAGGCGAGAGAGAGAGAGAGAGAGAGAGAGAGAGAGAGAGAGAGAGAGAGAGAGAGAGAGAGAGAGAGCGAGGTTCAAAGGCTTATACGGACGAAAACTCGGAAAACAATGAGGAATCCACTCGATTTCGATTACGTGTGCTTGCACCGCAAACCGTTCGAAGGTATTTTACGATGAGCCTCCACTCTACGCAGATCAAGGCACTTTGCTGTCTCGGCCTTTGTGTAATTAAATCGGTTGTTGCTAGATTTTTCACTCGCTTTACGTAGAAAGTAGCTAACGAATAAGTGTATTTCGTAATAATGGTTTTAGTACCATTAGGAGAAGAGGTTTCAAAAAAAAGGTTTAACGTCGTTTTCTCGATAACATCGTTATTTCATTTCTTTTCTAAAAGATCGCGAAGTACTTTGAAGATAGTCTTCCTTGAATTTATAGAGAATCTCTTCGATTCAAATCCCTGCATGTATGTCAAAATCTTCTTAACCCAAAACTCTCGTTACCCGCCTCGTAGCATTTCGAAGCGTGCGAGCTTCGAACAGATATCTGCAATTGAAATGCGATCTTGGCCGATGCCATGAAAACAGTGATTTCTTTTTTTTTTTCAGCAAAATGCATTTATGCGCTCTTATTCAAATTGGTATCTTCAAGGTTTCTCCGGGTCTCTCCCTCGTGGAGTGCGAAATTGTAATTAACTTGGAATACCTTAGTTGGCGCACACTGTTTATACGAGGCGCGACTTCAATTAGCGATCACCTTCGCGCCAAGGTGCTGAAATGCTAATCTTATCGAAGTACACACTCCTCTCTGGAAATTCAAATTCAAGAGGTCCAACGAAGCAAAAATAAAGAAGAAATCAGCTGACTGTATGAATTTTTTTCTTCTTTTTTTGGTTATAGGTGACGGCAACGTCAGCTTCGAGGAGTTTGTCGAGATCGTCAGCAACATGGGTGAGAGTGCAAGCTCATCTTCGCCTACGCATCGGGATCAAGAAGAACAGGAGCTTCGCGATGCTTTCAGGGTAAATTACTTACGCTTACTTTTTTTAAATATAAACTGAAGTATAAATTAATTTTACGCTGTGTGATGGATAAGGTTGAATATACGTACCGAGCAACAACAATGAAAGTCGCTTCTTGTTTGTTTTTAATTTAACCTCTCTTTTTTTTGCATTGAAATGTAGCTTCATTTACATGTAAACTACTATTTTATTCTAAAACTCCGTAAATCAGAAAAATGTGGCCTCTTTTAAATATTCATTTACTCGTGGGGGAATAAGAGAAGCGCGTTAAAGCTGCGCATTTTCTCGAAACACTTGGATATTGTTTTGTCGAAAATCTTTCGCGCTAGAATCAGTTGCGTGGAAAAATTCACGAAATAGCCCTTTATTCCACCGAATTTCCAGTTCAAATATAATACCTTACTAATTTTCATTGTTTGAGAGAAATTCAACTATCGACTGTTTTTAATGAAAAAGTTCATTTTTCAAAATTCAAAATCATGATCATGCGTAAATAATTATAATTTCAAATTTATCATTCCACTGGAAATCTCAAACTAATTAAAATTAATCAAGATCAATTCCTACAAATGTAATCATCCGTATTTCCGTATTACTTTCTACTTATAAAAAGTCATCTCTGAAAAAAAAGCGAAATCCATAATACCACAAACCATCCAAGAAAAACACACTGGAGTATAAAGCAAATCCTCTCGGACTCTGTTAACCGAATTAGGAGGGGAAATAGGGCAAGGAAGATGTAAAACAAAGGAAGAGAGAGAGAGAGAGGAATCAAATTTAAAATATAATTCCCCAGAGAGACGTATACGCACACACACGCCCCTTTCTCTGCGCCTCTTTTTCTTCATTACACATGCAGACAAACAAACAAAAAAGAAACTCTAAACAGGAAACTCGTAAGCTGTTCGCTGTGGAACTGATTTTACCCACAACAAACGCGCGCGCGTACCATATACTCATTTCCCCCCCTTTTTTGCAGCGAGCGTGCTTTTATAAACCACGAAACTTTGTCAGAAATTAAATTCCTATTCTCGCAATGAGGTGAAATAGAAGAAAAACGAAACAATCTCGCCTCCCAAGATTTATCTAGCTCGCTTGGAAGTTTTCAATTTCGAATTGAAGCACAAACACACCAAGTTGTATATTATAAGCTCGCTCGGTCGCGCGTTCGCTCGACGCAAGAAAAAGAGAAGGAAAGGGGAATGCACGTAGCGCGAGCTTTTCATTGGCACTTGCAGTCCCATTTGGCCCATTCATGTACTCTCTAACGAGCTAACGCCGTGAGAGGAAAAATTTACGAGTTACCAGCCAATACACCGACAGTATATACACGTGTACTACTACTACTTGTATAGGAGGGCTGCGGCAATAGATTCTCCAAGCGCGGACGAGAGAGCTCTTTTTACCGGGGCATTACTTAGCAGCGAGACTCTTTAGTGCGACGATTTGCTCGCGAGAACTGCATCGCTTTCCATTCGCGCCGCGGTTTTTCCTACCCTGACGGCTTTTTTTATGCTCTTCGCGGCAGGGCGTTATCCAATTTGTAAAGCAATTTTGTCTTTGTGAGATAACTTATTTTATCGACGTTCAATTGTCTGAATTGACAAAGATAATTCGTCGTCGTGGAAAAGCAAAAGAGTCTTTAGCCAGCTTGTTTTATTTCAATTACGACAATTCAATTTAACGAATAGGCTCTCACGACGATTGCTCTCGTACGGCGAACAGTTGTTTTTACAAGCTCGATATCTATTACGCGGAAACTACATACTCTCTCTCTCTCTCCGACTTCCTTCACTCCCAAGAGAGGCACGCGATGTGATTTAAGTACTCGCTTGCTCGTCTTTCTCGTTTTCTCGCGCTCAACAGCACATCACGCACCAAGCGAAAGCTCATTTCGCGAAGTTTGAGCAGCTTTTTTTTTCTCTCTCTCTCTCTACTCACTCCCGTGAGAATGCAACAATGTTTTTTATTCTATTTCGCGTACGTACTTCTTGACTCTCTGATTTCTCGTGTTGATGTGTTATTATTGTGATTGTTTCCCCCGGGAGAGAGAGGAATTCTATCGGATTCTCTTTTTCACTTTATCTCGGAATACTCGCCCGTTTGATGAAATTTTTATGAGAGCAGTAGTTTGAAATATTCATAGACATTCTCTTTGATCAACTTTTTAAATTTTTTAAATTAACGTCATGAAAAGTGTTCAATTATTGTATAATATAACATTTTCCTTTAATTACTAAAACCATGTCACGGTACAGCTAATCCGACGCGAATTAAAATTTTTTCATCGATAAAACCAACGAATCGTCTCGTCGATTTACCCGTGTATTTTCCTACCGTAATTAAGAGAAATCAATGCCGTTCGTGACCTATAAAACTCTATCAAACCCGTTGTATTCAATGCAAAAAAAAAACACTAACGAGCGCGCGGTATTGAGTACCCTATTCGTCACACCCGCTATAAAAAAAAAAGAGCAGCAAAACATTCTCGCCACTTTTCATCATCGCAGCGGAAAACGCCAATTTTTTAACGTCTACGCGAGCAACTTGCAGCAGCCAGCAGCCAAGTGATTCACACGTTCGAGCGTTTCCTTTTCATTGTCCCCCACGTGTGTGTATATGTGCGCTCAGGTGCTGTAGCCTCGAGGTGATTTTCGAAAGTATGCAAAAGTGCTCTCTGGCGCAGAGAAAAGCGCTCCCGTGATTTTTTCGTCGCGGGGAATTTTAATCCCGAATAATGTGGCGCGGCGCTTGATATTTTTTTTTCGCTCTCTACTCGAATGAAATTTTCTATTATTGCATTCTAATGGAGTGCAGAGCTTCTTTGTTTGCACACTCGACTTTGGCAAATGTTTTGCATGAATTTAATTTTTGTTTTTTTTTTTTGGTTGAGCTGTTACATTTGCTTGAGAGGAAGTGAAAATTTTCGACGCTTTTGTCGGAGGTAATCGCGGCGAACAATAAAACGAAGCACTCGTAAATAAATAAATATAAAAAAAAGATCTCGACGACTTCGCTCTCTCACACACTCTTTCTTCGACTTGTGTGCCAGAGGTAAAGGAGCTCGAGGCCTTGCACAATGCACCCTAACGACCGGCTTTCTCTCGCGCATCCATTTTTTCTCCACTTGAGTCGATGCCTCCGGCACCCCCTTTTTTTTCCTCCCAACCAAAAGTCGAAGAAGAAGAAAGTCGCCGACTGATATTTTCGGTCGCGATATAGTCGATTGCTTATTCACCGAAGGCTAAAACGAGCTGATCGATCGGCCACGAGTTTGCCTTAATGGAATGCAAAAATTTTAGCCAGCTGAAAAAACACACCAAGGTTGCTTTGCACGCCTGCGGTACGCTCTTCGAATTTCAAGGAGAGAAACGAAGTTTGGATCGCGACTGCGGGCAAAATTCAACTTTTATCGGATGGGAATTCGGTCCTTTAGTGCGAAAATATTTCCTCACTCGAGAAAATTTTCGCTCGAGCGTTGCACGCGCACGCTATTCGAATGTATGCTATTTCACGTGTATGCGTGTAAAGTGCTGGGAAATGACTGATGTAAGAACTTTTATGCTCCATGTGAAGTCCAATTCGTACGATTTAAAAGTTATTTTCCACTAGAATCTCTCAGTCTTACAATCTAATTTTAAATTTAACTCAACTTGCTCGCGTTAAATATTATTTATTAAACATTTGAATATTTTTGGGATGGACTATTTCTTACACAATTCAGAGCCTACTCAAGGGACGAATCGAGCACGAGCAAATTTATCGCAAACCAAAAATTACAGATAATCAAATTGGATATGGCGTATAAGTATCAGTCTGAGTATTATAAAAAATTTATACAATACTTCACCTGTATATGATCGAATACGAAAATTGAAAAGTCTTGCTTTGTTGTGAACAATCATTTCTCAATGTTTGTTGAAAAACACCATGGGCGCACGTTTTTATCACTGCGACTATATCGGTTCATAATTTCCAAACGCAAAATAGAATACCGACAAAACTTGCTGTGTACCTTTTATATAGTATTAGAACACGATAAAAATACGAATCAGAATTGGACGGAGCTCGAGAGAGCAGCAATGTCAGAGGTTGTCGAAAAGAACCACAAGCCAAAATTTGGACCATTGCGACTTGATCGGTTCATAATTTCCGAACGCAAAGTAGAATTCCGACAAAACTTGCTGTGCACCTTGTGTATAGCATTAGAATACGATAGAAAGACGAATAAGATGTGGACTAACATTTGTGTGTAGGTATCAACGTTTGACACCTACGCTCCAACCAATAAAACTAAGCACATTCCTCTAATTATAGGCTCGCGAAGCATAAAATCAATATTCATGGCCTGGTTAACATCCACACAGCGACGAGAGAGAAAAAAAGTTGCGTAGGCGTAGCCGCAACTGAGCAAAAGAGGCAATCAGTTATACACAACGTAGCAGGGGAGTTGAAAGGTACAAAAGAAAAAGAAACTGAAAATAAAATAAAATACATTAGCGTGAATGAAGCTAAATCAATAAAACCCTCTGGAAGTCTTGAAAACGGACAAGACGAGAAACGTTAGCACGTTTTTCTTTCGAGAGTAAGAAAAAGAAGTACATAGAAGAAACTGCGAATGAAGAAGAATGAGCCCGTCGACGTGCTAAAGAGTTTGGCGAGTAGAGAGCGTAACGGTTTGCAGCTGCGCCATTTCTACTTAGCCAGTCGATATTTTAATCTGGACGTAGCGTTCCATGCGGTGAGAAAAATCCTGCGAGGGGAAAAAAATGTGTGTGTGACGCGACGAAACAAAAGGCAAACATGCGGATGAACGCGAGGGTTGATAAGTTAATAGGCGAGCGACCCACGGGAGAATGATTACGCTGAAAAAAAAAACAGTGACGAGCGTAGCTGTCAACGATTTTTTTATGACTTTTTTTATATGTTGGAAAGATTAATTTAGGCAAAATAAAACAATGATTTTTACATGTGAAATCTTCAGTTCATCTGATCACTAAGAATCGGTTTATTAAAAATTTACGAGCTGTAATTTCAACATAGGGGCTGTTCACTTAAAAGTCTTATGAATATTTTTAATAACTTATTTCAACTATTTCAAACAGTTATTAAATCGTTTTTTTGTAAACACGAATAATAATGACTTTTTTTAAATTTCATTAAAAGGTTAAGCTAAATGGCTGAAAATTTTCAAAGTCTACAGAAAAAAATCTCAAACCAATTGAGTTATCAGATAATTCTAATTTTTTCACATTCTCAAAATTGATGAAATATGGAAATATTCTATGATACTTTTAAGTGAACAGCCCCTTGAAATTATAAATTGATCTTCTAAACCGCTTTATTGAATATTAAATTGCAAATTTAGAGCTGTAAGTTTAAGAACGATAAGTACTTAATGAAATTCGAAAGAATGAACCATTTTAACAATCACGCTCAACACGAAATTCTTGACTTTCACAAGGGTTAAGAAGGGGGACGGGGGAAGAGGGACGGACGTCGTGCATCTAGAGCACACAGTGAAGGAAAGTGTCCAAGTATTTGCGGTATTACAACGGCACGCAGTAGACAAAGGGACGCAAACGAGGAAGAGAGGTCACACAGAAAAGGGCCGCTTTTGCGGATGAAAAAAAAAATTAAGGGAGCTATTAGAGCGCCGCGGAAAAATAAAAGGAACGAGGGCGACGAGAGGACGGGAAACGCGAGAAAAAGAGAAAGAATGCTCGGAAATCAGACAACTTCACCTTTCTCCTTCTTTTTTTCTTTCTTCCCCCTTTTCTACTTTCTTTTTTTTTGTTGCAAAAGCTCAAAGTTACATACAGCAACTCATATCTGCGTGCGTTATCGGTTTTGATTTATTTCAGGTACTACAATCGAAAAGCCGTTCGACCGAGCGTATCGATATGAAAGTTAGTTAGTTGGACGTATATATGCCGATTTCGGTAATCGCGTCACGTGCCAAGTTCGCCGATGCACCAACTCTGTAATTGCAGTTTACTTTAATTACTCGCACGAAACCTACCTGCTACGCATATATGTACGTGGGTGTGTGTGTGTGTGTGTGTGTGTGTGTGTGGCTTGACATAGCGCGTACGAGTGCAAGCTTCCGATGACTGTAGTCAGCTTTTCACTGCATCGACGACTGTGTTAATGGTCGCTTCGTGTTTTTATGCGCTTGCGTCATTAGTGATACTGGTTGTCGTTTGATTGTGCTGGTTGTTCCGGATTTCAGGCGGTTTTTAATTTGATTCAGGGACGCATGAGATTCCATCGATTATTAGTGGATATAGCTATTTTTTTCATCGCTCTCTCTTTCTTTCTCTCTCTCTCTCTCTCTCTCTCTCTCTCTCTCTCTCCGAATTGATTGAAATCAAGTTAGCGTTCGTGATTGATAAATTTTTTTTTTCGACGAGCATGGCTATTATTAAAATGAAAAATATTCAGTTGTTTTCAACTTGCGTGTGATCATACTTGGTTAATAATAATATAATAATATTTATGACAGAGGTCGATTTTAATACGTAAATTTTTTCATATTTATGACTCTCATCCACAAAATTCTTGCACTTGCACCTATAACCGTAAGTTTTTACCAATCGTGCCAAAAAAAAGAAGGCAATCAAGTCTAGATAGCGAACGTAAATTTCCGAAGTAAATGTTTTACGCGATTTTTTGACATTCCAACATTTTTTCATTTTTTCCGTTTTTAAGTCTTTAAACTGAAGTACATTTTTCTGCAAAGTCCTATGATGAATTAAATTAGATTCTAATAAAAAAGGTAGTTCGTTTTTAAATTTAATTGTCGACTGATTGATCGGTGTCTACAATTCATGAAGTACAAACATTTCAAACAGAAAACTGAAAATAACCACAACTTTATCTTATAAGTGAAATTCAATCTTCAAGTAAATTTACTTTAGGTTAATGAAACTTCGAATTTTTCAGCGGGGGAAACCATTATTCTTTTATGTAAGTACGCGGTTTGCCGAGAATAAAAAATTCGATCATTCATGCTCAAAGTATATAAATCTTATCATTTCAATCTGCTTACTTAGGATATCTTTTTTTTTTTCGTCATTTCCAGTCTTTGATCATTTTTTTGCAATTCACGGTAATATCACGCGGAGTTGACATTTTATATCAATCTATATTAAAAAATGAAAACGATCAGTTACTACCGATAAATACCAGCGCTACTTATAGCCCCGTATATAAATAAACCGATGCATTGATTGTCTCGCACGCCACAGTTATTTCACATCATGTCTATGTAATCCGGCTGACGCCGTCGGAATTGATTCAATCGATTGTCGCTGTCACGCTCTCGAGGGGGGCGGGGGAGAGGCGCCGAGCTAATAAATGAAGTGCATAGTGTTAAAAAGCTCGACGATTGCTAACCGCAAAACATCAAATTATCGGCTCTCGTTTGTCATCATCGCAAAAAGGAGACTGTGCACGCATACACAATCGAAATTCCAATTTGAAAACGGGCGCCCGATGGCGTGGTACCGACCGCAAGCCGCGATTGATTTCCTGCCACGTTGACACATACACACTGCAATTATCGAAATAATGGGGCGGAGAGGGAGGGCTGCTGGTTGCCGGCGATTGCGTGGTCAATTTTTTCGGCCTACTTATCCTTTCTCTCTCCCCTCCCCCTCTCTCTTTCTCTCTTGATTCGAGAAATAGTCATTTCACGAGGAAACAAATCTCTCTCTCTCTTCGATAGCGGATATGCGATTTTTCAGCTTTCCATTTCCGGGATAAAGAGGGAGAGAGAGAGAGAGAGAGAGAGAGAGAGAGAGAGAAAAGGTCAATCGTCGGCGGCGGCGGCCCGATGGAATTTTTCCTTGCGACTACGATATCCCCCCGTAAGAACATTACTTTACGAAGCCACTTGGAAACGTTCTACTTTCCAACAGGAAACTCGGGAGAGATTTGGACGAGTGTTTACAAATTGCTTGTGAAGAAGACTAACCTATCCTCTCTCTCTCCTTCTCTCGTGAGAGAGAGAGAGAGCCAAGACCTTAATCGTAACTCGATCAGAATAATGAACGAGGATATCCTCGGGGCATATTATGAGGTAATTACTGGGCAAGATAAACCCTCGCGCCACTTACACACGTGCCCCCACACACAACTTGAGACATGTAGCGCCTACGTGAAATATCTAAGCCGTCTTATATACGCTCGCTATAGCGGATAGACTACTTTCGTATTCATTTAATCCTATAATTGCATTTTAAATTCGAATCTTTCGCGGCTACTTTAATTTATTCTGAATGTAACCAGCGCAAAGTTTAAATTTCTATTACATCGAGGAAAAGACTTTCGTATACGGATTACTCGGGTGCTGCACTTGTATCAAAGTCAAAGCTCGCTACCAAAATATCTCTTTCTCTTCCCATCATATCGCGCGACACATAATCGCATTTGCGCGACTGTAGCTCATCATCCCCAAAGTCAAAGTTCAAAGCTGCAAGCTCGGCAAGAAAAAGGTAATGCTTTTCCGCTATACAATCACGCATCCGACAAAAGCGGATGGAGGAGAAGGAGTTGGGAGAGAGAAGTTCATCTTGCAGAAGCTATCTAAGGAAGCCAACGTTCGAGGCTCCAATCCAGTGAAATGTCCGGAAGACGTTTACGGGCCCGTGAAATTGGCGGCGTGTAGTGACGGATGTCGAAGAGCCCAAGCAAACCGCACCACCGGCCATCAATCCTCTCTCTCTCTCTATCCCACTATCTCACTTGGTGCTTTTACTCCTATCCCCATACACCCAAGGCCAATTCATTCCGACTGTGCGTGCAATTCGATGCTCTCCCTCTCTAATAATCGCGCGCAAAGCTCGTTAACGCAGACGCAGCTGCTTTCATCTCGGCTGCGAATTTCTAGCCCCTTTGTTTTCGGCTGAATTGTCCTCTGAGCTTTTGTCGAGTTTTTCTTTTTTTTTCTCTCTCTCTCACCGTGCGCCACGTTCTTGTTGTTTCTTTTTTTTTTGCAGGCAAAAAAAAGTGCAAAGGGAGATTGAGGGTTATAAAATTTAGATCTCCATGGTTATCAAATCTCACTTTGGAAGATTTTCTCTGTGAAATGGAAATCATTATAGACCGTGAAATGCCGAACATCATTGAATTGCGTTACAATACACATATTGTTTAGATAACAGAGATGTGAATTTAATTGTACAAAATGGATGTTCCGGTGCGCAAGTATTCTATACCTACGTGAGTCATTAATATTCCACTGGTTGAATTCCATGAATAACGTACGTATACGCGGACTTCGCATTAAAAATTGAAATTGAATATCAATAGTATCATGAAAATATTATAAAAATGTTTGAAAACTTGATGCAAATAATTGAAACAACAAATGACACAGAGGACGTTGACGCGAAAAAGTTATTTTACGTAAAATGGCATTTCCTCGAGGTGTTGAGAGCGTCATTGTTATGCGAGTTGAATCTTGGCCTTATAATCGATTTACATAGATAAGACTTACAAGCGGAAAGTACATTATAAAAAAAAAGTATTTCAATATCTCCTTCGAGTAGTCGTTTCAAAGCTGATTTAAATGAAACTCGCACGATGAATCAACAACCCCAACTTTCGGGCTGTATCAATATTTGACTTTACGAAGCTCCATTAAACCTTTTGGGTGTACCCTTGATTTTCAGGTGTTCGACAAGCACAACCGCGGCTACATCACTGCTTCGGACTTGCGAGCGGTACTGCAGTGCCTCGGCGAGGACCTTTCCGAGGAAGAGAGTGAGTATGCAAAACTTTGCTTCTCTACGTGTATCTGTGCGGCATGATTTAAGCTGCTATGAATTATAAGCCATAAAGGCGAGACTTAAATTTTTGCCGCTACTGCTGCTGCTGCTGCTGTTGCGGCCAACAAACGCTTGCGGTAACTTTGAGCACACTCTTGCTCGGTCTTTTTTTTTTACTCTTTCTTTTTTCTTCCTTGGCTTCCCTTTTAACGACACGCTCTTCTCTTCACTCTTTTTTTTTCGTCGCGCCAAGCTAACACGCGCACGCCCTGGTGTTCCATTATGTTTATCAAAATTATTGGATAAACTAGTTTCAGGAAGCTTTTTTGCTTGGCAGCTCGTTAAAAAGTAAACGTTGATCGTTATATTTCTCGAAGGTGCTTGTTATATACTTACTTGCTTTTTTTGTCGTGCATTAACGTAATTTCAGCTCGTTAGCTGCTAACGAACGAATAAAAAGGTCGTGTTAACGGCAAAAAAAAATTATTTGACGTAAGAATTTTTCGTAAAGTGTACGTCGACAGCGATGACTGCGAGCTTTCGACACTCGGAGAATAGGTGAGAGAGACAGAGAACAAAAAAAAAGTCGTGGTGGTGGGATAAAAAAAAAGAGAGAAGTCGATCGCCTCTCGAGGAGTTTGGTCAGGAAACGGCACTTAACTGAAGAGCCCGCCGCGGGTTAAGTCCGCCGTGAATAAATTCGACGACGATGACGCGGTGGCGGCGGCGGCAGCTCTCTGTGAGCTTTTTCTCGAGACTTTTCAGCTTCGATTACGCTGCGAAAATTGCCGCGACCGCGCGCGCGTTCCAATCGCTTTGCTGATATATATTTTTACTGGAATGGTGTGATAAGGCGGAGAGCTATCGCGATAACGACGCTTTGAAATTACTCTTGACGACTGGCAGTTTCGTTTCTTCTCTTCTTTATACAGTCGATCGAGGATTTATTCAATATTGAATGGACTTTTATGATAAATACACCACGAAGAAAACTTATTATATCTAAAGAAAGTTGAAATAAATTTAAATATTCAACAGTCTCCATCGTTCTTTTTTTTTAGAAAATAAACCCACGGCTACGATAAAAATGGATTTCCGTGAAAAATGTATGCAATTTTCGTTGCTTTTCAATCAATTTTCGTTTGAAAATATTTTTGTGCGGGTATTGAAAATATTTTTTTTTAGAATTGCGCGCTAAACAAAAGCATTTGTATTTCAGCAAAAATTCCACAGTTTGTACAAATTGACACGATATTCTTTATAATTATTCTTCTTTTATTCAAAAATAATTAAAAGTCTGCTTATTTTAAATAAGAGAAATATTTGTTTAATTTTTTACTTTCACATATTCGTACTTTAAATTAAATTTTAAAATAAACTGTAGAAAAGTTTAACAATATTCGAAATACGTATCAAAATTGAAAGAGGAATCGCACAGCAATATTTCATTGCTACAGTTACTGGATGCAGTAATAAACTGAAAATATTTTTGACAATTCATTTACTATAAAAGTACATACAACCCATCGTTATAATGGAATGAAATTGGAAAGTACCATTCGTTCATTTTTTTGCGATAAGAGTACGTTTACCTTTTCGGTGGCTGAAACAAAGTGCGATTGGACATGCAATGAGTTTCGCGAGGCGCAGCGTCAAAGTTTTCGTCGCAGTATTGATCACCAATATGCGAATGCCTGACTAAAATTAACCGATACTCGCTTACCGAGTAAATGAAAAATTTTCTCGATGTACTCTGAAAAAAAAGAAGAAGAGAGAGGCCCGCAATTATCCAAACCCACCGATGATAAAAGAATGTCCGGTATAGTGCTAAAATAAACGAAACTTTCGTGACACAGTTGATCCTCTTAGCAACGAAAACTTTGCATTTTTTAACTTCGTTGCATTCGTTTGAAAAGTTAGTCCATTTAAATGTTGTTAGAATTTTCGATGATAATCCTACTTGCGTGTGCAATATTTTTTGACTTGTAAATCTCGAAACTGAAAGATCACGACACTGTCATTGTTGTAGAAAAAAAAAAGAAAAAGTCAGGTCGTATCTTGAGGATGCCTCGTACGTAAGGATCATTTCTCTTCGTAGGGAGCGCGATAAATTCCAACGTGAAATAATTGAAGACGAGCGGCGCGTTAGTCTCTCCGCGCGCGTACACATCTCGCGATACGAATTAGAGCAAATTTAGGTCGATGCGCGCGCGCCGCACGGCAAATTGATTTTTTTTCCCCTTAGGTGAGTTTTACGAAAAAAAAGCAAGAATTAAGCTTAAACTTCGAAACACTCGTAAAAAGCTCATTTATAAGTTATGCGAGGCTATTTTTCAGCATTTCAACCTTTTCGTTTTACCTCATTTCTGAAAAATACATTTCTCTTGCGTATCTTCGTGCAGCTTGCACAACATCTTATACCTACTCGCATTACCTACGAAGACACCGAGAGACAAATTTTTGTCTACACGATGAAAAATCATCATCTGTACTTATTTATACTACTTTGAAAAATAAGGGAATAATATAAATGATGAAAGAGCATCATGTGAATGGTAAACTCTATAAAATACTTGAAAAGCAAGCTACGCACGAGAAATTCTCGTTAAATGTCTATTCCAATCAGCTAAGTAGTCGAAAAAAAAATAAATAAACTGGATTTTCGAATACCGCCATCGAAGCTTTCAAACTAAACTAAAGTAGTAGTGCCAAAGCACGACTCATCCATTTATTTATCTATTTCATACAGAAGTTAATGTGAACGTATATGTGTCTGTTGCAGTCGAGGACATGATCAAGGAGGTGGATGTCGACGGGGACGGTCGAATCGATTTCTATGGTAAGGGAAAGAAAAAATCTCACTTGCTGCTGCTGCTGCTGCTACGAGCGGAAAGCTGATTTTCACGTAGCCGTCTGTCAACGGCAATGTGCCCCAGCTTCGCGCTTTGATCTGGAAAAGAAATGAATTCACGTCGCTGTATCAAACTTGGCGAAACGAATTTTATCTTTTTTTTTCGTCTGGGCTATCTCGCCTCAAGGACATTTTTTCGATTTAGTAGTGCCGAGAAAGCTTCTTTTCTCGGCAGTGAATTCTATTTATTCGCTTTGCTAAATGAATTCTCTCCTGCGAAATTTGAATTTTACGCCAACTGTATATAATACACGGAAAAGGTTCGTCTGATCAAGTATAGATCGTGTTCATATTAAAGTGACGTTCACCTTTGACGCCAATTATTAATCTCGACGATATGTATGTGTGTGCGATGGCAATTTGCAGTTTGACTAATTTACTTCGTGTGGATTACTTGACGTGATAAATTCCAATTGCGGTCGATTTCACAGGAAAATACTTACTCGTGCCGAAAAGATTTCACATAACCGGCCCTCGTAAAATACCGACAGTATCGTGTAAGTGCGCTCGTCTCTCAAAGATAAAAAAAGAAGAGCCAAGTCTACAAAAAGAAATCGGATACCTTTGTTCGTATCGTTCACGCGCAATTACCCGATAAAATCATCCGCCCACTATTCGGCAGGAAAGGAAAGTGAGCTATCATTCGCGATTGCCAAAAGAAAAAAAAGTAAAAAAGAAAGAAGGGCGCAAAGATGATCGTGCACGTCCGTTGGGAGAATTTTGTACTTCTCTCCTTCGGGTCGTGGGAGTAGGTATTTTGACGGCGTATTATTTATACCGGAGGGAAATTGCAGCGTCTCGCACGTTGAATACTCAGCAACGTCTTCTTCTTCTTCTCTCTCTACTTTTTTTTTTGCTCTGTTTCTGAAGGTGTCTCATTTTCATGTAGGTAGCATCTTTTGTTGCAGAGAGACCGAGTAGAAGAATTCAGGAAATTTCATGCTGGGGGCAGAAACGAAAAAGAAAAAAAAAAAAGAAATTTTACATTTTAAAGTCGCCAGACGCGCGCGAGTAGGTAGCAGCTAGTTTTTGACATGAAAGCGCGTACAGCTGCGCTATATTGTTTTCGTCGAGTCATAATGGTTTCTGAAAGCTCTTGAAATTATTGCAAAACTTATTAGAAAGTGCGCTGTTGTCGCGCGGAGGATTAGACGTGTAATAAAGACAAGGCAAACTGCGCGCCTATCCGCGGATAATTAATGAGCGTCTCAACAAACATGAATTATTGTACTTTTGAAAGGTTTTGCGGCCGGCAAGGAGATCTTTTATATCAAAGTGAATTATTCCGAAAAATAACTTTTGTCGAGAATTACACGCTCGAGGAGTATAGCAGTAGCGCCGCGAGTCGACGAAACTTTTGCTCGAACAAGCCCAAGCTTTTATAAATCTCTAATTAAGATAATACTTTGTTACGAGTTTTTTCAATAACAACCTTGCAAAGTAGCTTCGGGTCAATCTGCTTTTTTCTACTTTGATACGCCGATAAAATTGCTTTTCAAAGTTTAACAAGATGATTTTTTTTAATTGCTCATTTTTATTTGTGTACTAATAATTGCTCATTTTTATTTTTATACTAATAAAATCAGCTTTTAACAATATGAGCTTGTCATTTGTTTTGCAGAGTTCGTTCGAGCGTTAGGTGAGCCAGGAGTCGAAGACGACGACGACGACGAAGATGAAGAGGATGAAGGTACAGAAGATACCCGTTCGCCAACGTCACCTGCGTTTGTCGCCGCATCAACGAGTCATGCCAGTGATTCGCGTTCGACGTCACCTGCGCCTGTCGTTGCATCGACGAGTTGTGCCAGTGATTCGGAATAATGAGACCGAAAAAAAAACGAGGGAATGATGAAAAAGAAAAAAATAGGAAGTTCGTTTATCGGCCTCGCCGCGCGAAAAATTCCGATCGGCTACTTTATGTACCCACGGCGATCGATCGATTTCCGAGACATATCTGCAAAACTGTTCATGTCTGAACGAAGCAATCACTCGACATTCCATATTGACAGTCGCGCGCTCTATTATGATAACGGCCGTTAACTCTCCTCCTCGCTCCCCCCATCGTACTATTTCTCTTTATCTCTCTATTTCTCTCTCTCTTTTTCTCGTTTGATTTTACGAGCGATCTTTAGCGTCGCGAGCTTTCTTTTCTATCTCGTTACTATATAAACGGCTGCAGGAGGATTCAAACTTATATACGAAGAAAGTTGGCATTCGCATTGATAATCGATCGTTATTAACGTAAATGTAAATCTCGTGTGAGTGGAGGAAAGCAAAAAAAATGCACGTTTGTCTAGATATAATTGTTATTATAATAAAAGTCTTCTTCCTCTTGACGAATTAACGATTAAATAACAAAATTCAAAGTAGTAGGTGTGTGAGTTATAACATTACTCGGTCAATTCGACAGATCGAGGACAAAGACTTCGAAGATGCTCGTTCGTTCGTACACGGGCTTTCTCTGTGAGAGAGTCGATCGCTTCGATTATACATAATTATACATACATATATATTTAAGAAAATAAAAATAAAAAAAATACGTTATAAGAAATATCATCGTTGATTAATATTGTATCATTATATCGCAAAAGCTTTAATCGTACTTGACAACAATATTGCAATGATTAAAGTTAATCTATTATCGACAAACAAACAAAAACAACTCAACAATGTCTTTCTCAAGTTTTTTCGTAGAGAGACTTTTTCGCCTATCGCGTCTTGCGCATATTTAAGAATAAAAAAAAAACATAATCAATGTGAAAAACGAACATTCTCATTAAAAAAAACGATAGTAAACGAACAAAAAAAACGGTAGAATTGCAAATACTATATTGTAATATTTTCATCGTTGACAAGATATCAAATTTAATAATAAAAACTTCACGGTTCAATGTTTGAAAAAAAAAAATCTACTCGAGCACATCTTTGAATCCTTATAGATAGATTATTAAAAGAAAAAGTATGCGTGTATAATCAATTCACTCAAATAAGAGAAAAAAAAACGGATTTGATCTTCACTGATTTCGTTGCACAGATGCTTTTTTACGACGATACGCAGCTAATAAGCATAAATTAAAAAAAAAAGCTCGGGAACTTTCATCGATTGGAGATTATAACGAGCCATTTTGCCGATTATTATCGCACAAATATATTGGCTCATGATAATGCTAAGGGATTCTGCTCGTTATCTCTGGAAAACTCCACTTTTGCAGTCGTTCGAATTTTATCGTATTGATTGACTAGCTGTACCTGTCTATAATATTCTAGTCACACGATTACAACAATCAATTATACTATTGGTTCTTTTTTCAGGCTCTGTTCCGTACTTACGCACGTACGATTATAAATATATATCTATTTTAAGGATTGAATAAATCATTAATAAATTGTAAATCTGCAAACAACAAATTAAAAATCTTTTATTTGCACTATCCTATCTTTTTTGTTAATATTTTCTAAGTAGGTAGAGCTTTCAGAATGCTGTGAAGAGGATTGCAAGGAAATGAAAGAAGTCAAGCCTTTTTTTATTAAGACCGTTTTTATTAGCGATAAATAAACTTACATATCTATACAATAACAATATAGTACTCTCATCATAACTCTCAGAAAATATAAGATCTATCCGTAATAATTCGTAAGTGATTTTCTCGTAAAATTCATCTGACACAGTTGACGGACTCGCTACGCAGCGACGACCCAACGAAGCGGAACTTAAAAGCGTTTTATTACATGATCACATTTCGATTTCTTTATCAAATTTATATATCCTAAATATAATTATTATCGATTTACAATTAACAATATACAATTCCTAATTTGTCTTAATCACTCAAAGGCTTTAGTCTTTGTTTTTCGAGTGTTCCATTCGACTTCGTTCGACCGTCGTCCAGCGCGGCGAGTCGCGTGGAAAAATACGTTCGCATTTTTTTTATTTTCTTTCTCTCTCTGCATCCTACGTTTTGGATTAAAATTCATTTTTTGATTATTTTTTTGTTTGTACACGCACATAAATATATATGGTTTATTTCATACATAAAAAAAGAAAGTCGCGTGGCCCATTTGGAAAGCAGGTAAGTGGAACAACGTATTTTACAGTTATATAAATTACTAGTATACGCATCTACTAATATTCCATTTTGAAAATGAAATCATGTTTTCCTTTTGTTTTTCTTTCTTCGATCAACGATAAAACATCTCGGAAGAAAATTCGTTGTTGACATGCACAGGATTATGTTGTTACAGCTACACAATCATGCTTGGTCGTTTATGTAATTTTTTGTGTTTTTTTTTTCTTTATCGTCAGTTCTTTATTAATTTGTTATTTTGTATCGATAGAATGCTATATATTTAATGCTTTTACGAAATTTTCTCCATCATAAGACACTGTAAGTCTTATCTCGTAACAGCGAAGAAACAGATAAAATATCGTATAAACATTAAAGTAAACGTATAAAAATTTCTAAAAAAAAAAAAAAAAGAAAAAGAAAAAAGAAAAGAAAATCATGACGAATGGCATTGAAACTGACTATATCAGTAAACATAGAGGGGTACAATACGATACATTTTGTTTTTAATCATATGTATACATTAGAAACATCGCTTACAAACTAATGCACATCCACACGCACGATCGCAGTAGCAAAAAAGGAAAAAAAAAAGAAGAATACGCGATTACACGTATGCTTTCGAAGCACTAAACAACAAAAAAATAGAAGTAATAAATCATTTTGCGCGAGACTGTTTTTTTTTTCAGCCAACACATTTGATACACAGCCGCATATATAATCGAGCGCGTGCGTTTCCGCGCAACTTGACAAAAACGGGGGGGGAGAAAGAAGCGCGATTATATAATCATGCTTGCAAGCACCGTTTATTTACATCGAAAAATCCGCGTATTCGCTCGATGCCTTGAATACTGTTTATCTTAGTGACCATCGAGCGGCAACGAACTTAAAACATTGTTGCTGTTGATATTTACAGACGCGTCACGACAATAAGTCGCCGTTTTAACTTGACCGCGGTAAAACGCGCGACGTATCGACATTATGCGTTACATAAAACAAGAAGCGACCAAAAAAAAGGAAAAGAAAATCAAGCCTTTGCAAAGGTCACATTCAGTCGCTACCGACTTGACGAAAGGGTATGGAAAAAATCAGACTCGAGTTTTTTTTTTTGCAAACTCGTATCACACGAACCCTCGACGCCAAGTCACAAAGAAGCGAGAGAATAAGCATCGAAGGAGAAAAACAATGACGATACAAAAAATTGCCAGGCAGTGTCCTCGCAAGAGAAAGTATCACGTCACTTTGAGAAAACGAATAGGAGTTCCTTGGTAAAAATACGCATATAGAAAAAGTACAAAAAAGCGAATGAAAAATGTACAATGAAATAGAAGAAGATGAGGAGGGGATGAGAGAAATTTATCTTTAGCATCAGTCCTCAAACGCACACCCGAAAAATTTAATCAAAAAACTCGTCTCGCCGTTTCAGGGCAAAGAGACTTCGCCGCTGATTGGCTCGAGGACTACTTCACGTGACCACTGGCTCTTCGTCTGTGTCGTCACTGTTTTCATCTCGATGCTGCTGATGATGATGATGATGGTGATGATGATGATGATGACTCGGTGTGCTGGGCACAGCACCAAACGAATTTGTACGAGGACGACGATGTGGCTGCGACTGACGTTTTGGCTGCTCGTTCTCGAGGCTTGTTTGTGCGGAAATCAAAGGACGAAGGGCCGAACGAAGCGACCAGTAGAGACGAGGATACGTTGTCTCTTGACGGTTCATGAGGTCTCCGTTCTTTTTCTAAAAAGACAAAAATATTATTAGCGTTTGGTGGAACGATAAAGTAAAAAGATTTTTCATTTTCAAATAAAAGTTTAGCTGTAAAAATTGCCGAAAATCCACTTGCGTTGATTGAGAAAGTTTTGATGAAAATTGTCCAAAATCGGGATATATGCAGTAAAAACAAATGATTCGAACGAAAGTACCGCACAAGTTTTAGCAGTAGTCTAAACCAAGTATTAGATAAATTGCAAAGGATTTAGCGAGACAAAGTAATTCCAAGTAAAACTATCAAATAAACGACAATGTACCTGAGTTGTGTCTTCGGGAGAAGCAGGCACATCACCAAACACAGGAAGCTTTTTGCTCTCGATAAAGTGCTTGAGCGCTTTTTCTCTGACGTATACAAAAGGCCTTATAACTCGGAGAGCCTGCTCCCTGATGAAGTAATGCGCCTTCATGGTCTTCAATTTTCCGTTGTTGAAAACCGAGCTCAAGAAACCGTCGGTCAAATCGTCCAAATTCTGACCCACAGCCAACACGTTGTAATTATTCTCCTTGGCGATGGCGTAGAGTTTAGCTCTGATCGTTTTCGCGCAAAAGCTCGTGCACGAGCTAGTCTCGTCGGATTTGACGTGCTCGTCGAACGACACGCTGAAGTACGGAATGCTCAATCCGTCGAGATAAGCTTTGATCGGATGATCGTTACGACTACCGATACTAGCCACGCCAATTTCGAAATCCACGCCTTTGGACCTCGCGTAGAATCTGTACTGATGCAGCGTGTGCAAAAGTGCTATAGAACTTTTAGGATTCGGCGCCAAACACAAAAGTACTCGATCGGCATCCTTCACCATATCGAATTCCTGCATAGCCTCGACAGTTGGTTTCCAAATGTTCTTCGGTGGGCAATGCCATTGACCGCCGCAAGATTGATCCTCGCTCTCGCTGGAATTCTCGTGCGAGGCCGAGAAGAATATTTCGTCGTCCTCGGACAAATCGTCGTTGGTCGCTCTCGGCTGCTTGCACAGACCCAAAGTGTTTCTCGGTCGTCTCATGCTGGAATTGGACTCGGCGCTGCTGCTTCTCGCGAGCTCGTCGACCGAGCGATCGCTGTCGTGGAACGACAAGTTGATTCCGCTGTCCTGCGAGCTCACGGAATTCACGGCTGAGTAGATTTTAGGCAAGGTTTTTTCACGCTCGTCTTCCTCGTCGTCGTCGCTTTTGTGGGGTGGTGCCGATTTTACCACGTAGATGACGGTTTCGTCGGACGAACATTCCGACGACACTTTGCTGTCTTGTTGTAAGGCCAATTTGCCGCCCAGTAGTGGAGTGCGTGGACGTGATGTTTCGTGAAGTAGCGTCATGCGACGAGGGGATGCGCAGCCGGACGATGACTTTTCGTCGGGTGAATTTCTGAAACGCACAGAGATGATTCAACGTTAATAAATCGCTTGGTCTCTCGATGACATTGATAAAAGTTAGCTCGGTGAAAGGTTAGTCAATGAGAGTGAGAGGAATAGAGCTTCGTGGCTTGACACACAGAAATACTCAACGAACGGGGCTATACACCACACGATAAAGTTTTGCATTTTTGTCGAAGGAACGTGCGCTATTCATTTTTTTTTTGTCCTCTTTGCTTGTGCCAAATATAACTCCGTTGGACTAATTATTTTTTTCCTTTGACAAATTTCGTTTTGCTCATATATATCAAGTAGTGAATTCGGAAAGAGTAATCACCAATTTTGTTCGTCGCAGTCAAACTTCATCGTGGATAGGTTTTTTCATCAGTCGCTAGAAACGAAGAGCAAGTATTCGTTAAGTTTCGAATTGTTTCGAGGATAAAGAGAAGGATAAATCGCATGATGATGATAGAACTTTCGTATAGCTGTTTCGTTTTTATGATGTACACACAAAATTTACGAAGATTCTATTAGACACTCGTAAAAATGTTTCTGTGAGCTTGGAAAGAGAGAGAGAAAAAAAAAGCGAAACAAAAAAGAAATTTCAAAAGTGAAAAATTTCCAAACGAAAATAACAAACAAAATACTTTTTTTTTTCGAGTGTATAATGACATTTGAAGCAAAATACCAAAAAAAATAGTCATCTCACCTGTGCAAACCGTCCACGGAGTTGACCATGCACCTGATCTCCGACTTGACCTCGCTGGCCATTTCCTTGGAGAAACCCATGATATACGAAGCAATGTCGCTCGCCGAACTGCTCTGCTGCTTCTCGTGATATTTAGCGAGATGATTATTGTTGTTCTCGCAGCCGCTGCTTTCGGACAGTGCGTCGTCCACTTTATTTATGACTTCCCGTATTTCTGATGTAATTTCCGTAGCGAGCTCCTTGGTGACTTCTTTGAGATAAGCGCTCAAATCGACTTCGGAGCTGTGCGTGAGAATCGGCGATGATCTGCCCAATTGGTTGCCGTTCATCACCGAATCGAAGGAAGACGAGCACGAGCCTGAAAACATCATCAATCGAATTCACGTATTATTTATAAGAATGACGGAATCGAAAAATCAAGATGACATTTCTTGATTCTAAGCAGAAAACAAACGCGATATTGTTTATTTCAGGTGCAATATCAGTGAGTTTCGGCTGATCGCAGAAAACAAACACGTCAGACAAGGTTCATCCGAGGCTATCGGAGCATCAGTAACAAAGTTGTCGTAACAATCCGTCGCTCAAACATACGGAGAACAAGTAAACAAAAAAAAAACTAAAAACTAACCAGGCGAAATAGTAGGCACATGTCCCAGCGACGAAGCCGATCTTCCAGGACTACCATTGGCATCGATATCCAGTGAGCTATTGAGTTCGGTCTGACTGCTGCAACTGCAGTGTCGATGCCTCGACGAGTTTGCAGTGGCGATACCGAGACTCGCCAGAGTTTGCGGACTCAGTGGTATGGGCACGGGCGAGCTGGCACTGACCCTGCGCAACTGGCAACTCGACGAGCTTCCCAACGAGTTGCACCTCGCTCGCGCTATGTACGGCCCATCGACGTCGCATTTGTCCACTTCCGTCTTGTCGCCGTTCGTCGCCTGCGTTGTCGTCGTCGTCGTCGTGCTGGATGGCTGATCTTGAGAGACGAGCCGTGACTTTGTTGGACTCGAGCCTGCAAAGCGACAATTTTAATTACATCGCTCATTCGTTTTATAGCTTTGCTTGCAGTTATTCCGCGAACTCGCGCTCTCTTGATATCACGGTTTGCGCGTTGAAACGATGATAAACGACCGAGTCGGCGCAATTATAACGCTGACGTAAACGTTTGAATGCGAAGCGAGTGAAAAACGGTGGCGGATTTTCGCACCTGAACATTAGGTGCGCATGGCTGAGCGCGCTGCTGCTACTCGTCGATTTTCAAGTTCAACGAGCGTGGAAATAAAAAAAAAATCAGCATTGAATACTCACCGAATATACCAGTAGCGGCAGTTGTGACGGCCTCGCCAACGGCGAATCTAATGCTAGGCATTGGCGAGCCGGGACAGGTAGCAGGACACGTTGCGAGATCCTCGTCGTCGATATCCGTACTCTTGGAGTTCTGGCAACTGCGCGCCCGTCGCAAATCCGTTGGGCAGCTCAGTGCCGGTAGACTACGGTGTCGCGGCGAACTCGGCGATACGGGCGCGTTGCCCGATCGCGGCACGTCGCTGTTTAGTCTGCGGATGCCGAAGCTACGGAAATAGATTGTCAGTGATGTCGATTTTGATGGGTTTGTAGGTTAATGACTTTACAAACGAATATAGAGACTAACCAAGAAGCTTCGAGAAAGGCAAGTTTGTAGGTGGATGGATCGAAGGGAACGTTGTGCTTGACCTTCTGCGAGTTGCCGAGTAACAAGTCCTGTGCCTCGTGAGGCAGCATGAACCACCTTAGTCTCTCGCTCTTCTCGTCGAAAAATACACTTCTGTCGATCTGCATAGGACATCTCTGCGCCATCTTTCTCGCTCGGTTGAAGATATTCCGGGCGGTCTGCAGACAGTCGCTGTAACTTTGCGGGAAGATACCGGCGCCGGAGATACGACGTTCCGAGGCGCTCATGCGTCCGTCGGTGTAACGTATAGCACCCAACCAACGACGATCCTTGAACACACTGTTGGTGTGGTGTCGCCATTCGCCTGTCTCTGGATTCAGCATGTATTGCGGCAACAATTTCCAACCCTCCGTGGCGACCATTTTCAAGGCTTCCAGCACAAATGCCACTTCCATCTCGGACATGAAGTACGGGAAGGTCAGACGAGCGAAACCTGGACGTAGTGTTTCGGCATTCGTCTCGTCGCGAGAATTGCCATTTTGACCGCTGAAATTATACAGAAAGGTAAGTTAAACATTCCGCACTTGCTAATGAGCGAGACGCTTTGAAATGCAAAAATTGAAAAAAAAAACTATTCGATACATAGTTTTCCTACTTCCTATGACGCGTCGACTACCCTCAATCGATAGAAAAAAAAATTAGCAATTCAAAGGAGCTCGCGCAAGCTCGAAAAAAAAAATCATCAGTCTCTCCCTCTTTACTCTCGATAAAGATTAATAGCAATTAGCATCGATTTGAATAAATTAACGACACTTATAGGCTATTCCCCGCGTTTCCTCTCGTCGAAATCCGCTACTATACAATCAAGTTGTCAAGCGTTTTACCTCTGAAGTAGCAGAGCTTCGTATTCCTTGGCGAGTTTCTCGTCGATACCCATCAAGTCGTGGGCGTATCGACCTGCGCAAGCGCAACCACCGCGAGCTTGCACGCCGAACACGTCGTTCAGGACGGCGCACACGAAGTTGTGATGGAGATACGTTCCGCGCGGATGACGCACCATGAACGAAAATGTCGGTTGCCTCTTGACGTTGTGCGAGCTGCAGCCCAGCAGGATTAACTCCGGTATCGTGCGCACGTGCGCCAACACTTGTCTGCAAAAAAAAAAAAAAATGGAAATTCAATGAAATTTTTTATTTTTCGAGAAAGTAATGAAAAAAAAAAATGTGTTCAACGTACTTTGAAATCTTGTCCTGTCTGCTGGCGATAGCCTGTGGCGTGACGTTCTCTTTGAGCTGTACGGCAAGGCCACATCTGATGGCTTCGACGACACCGCCGGTACCGCTCTCGTCTCTCAATTCTGGATCGCGAAGATAACGATGCGAATCGCGCATATCTTCAGGATTGATGTCTTCGCCGAGAAGCGAACGTTTGGCAACGAGGATACCAGGTGACTGAGCGCCACCGATGAATTTGTGTCCCGCGAAAATTATCGCGTCTTTGTGCACTGTCGTCTCGCCGACGCCTGGCAGATTTGGATTCATCTCCATTTTCACGTAGGGTGCTGATAATCAACAAAAAAAACACATTGATTGATTTATGCGAACTTTGGACTCTCAATATACTGTTTTGCAAAAGTTATATCAAGGATGATCTCATATCATAGTTGCGTCGATGTGAAAAAAAAAAATTTGTAAAATGTAAACAGACACGTCAAATGAAATAAATTAATAGTTCTGCTCTAAGCTATGGACTATTGTCTCAGCTGCGACTCGTACATACGTCATCTATGGAATGTGTCTTTCAATAAAGCTACCGCGCGCGATCATTGGGTTCTCTTTCGATTCATCAATTCTCTCTCGCGCGCGCGTGCGTTTGCACAACGATATTATGTACAAGAAAGAAAAAAAAAGTTATGCTCGATATATTCACTCGAGAATATTAATTTGATTTTCGATAACGAAATTAAAAGTCCATTGGACGTATTTCGATAAATACCTGCGGAGGTGTAATCCCAGATGCTAAGCGCGCCATGCTGTCTGAGCATCAAGGTCGTGGCAACGTCATCGGCGAGAACTCCAGTTATGCAACTCGCCGCGCTGAAATATCCGATCAGCCTGGCCGATGGATTCTCCGTTCTCTCCTTCAGTATCTTCCTCTCGAGGTCGTTCAAATCCAAAAATCCCTCGCGTGTCTCGTCTACCCTTACCAACTGCATCGAACAATCAATCATCAGTCTCCTCAACGTCGACGATTAATTAATTTCTTATCAGTTCGAACTGAACTTACCCTGACACCATGTTCGCGCCATGGTTTGAGATTTGCGTGATGCTCGAATGGCCCGACGAACACAGTCGTGGGACTTGTGAGGTCCAAGTGTTTGAGCAAACTTCTCAGTGCGGCAGCTGTACCTTGGCCAGTGAACAAAACTGCATCTTGGTCGCCAGCTCCAACCGCGTGGCGAACGATATCTCGTGCTTCGTGCCTGCGTGGGTGAACGATCAATGGAGCGCGTAAGTTTCATTGATGCGATTGATTTTTTTTTTTTTTTTTGTTCTTTTAGAAAGAAGACCCTCAAGCGAAACTCGTTCGATGCGCTCGCGTGAGTCGAGAGCTATATGATAAACTTGTATAGATAGCAGTGTTCTTTATTCTTTTCTACTGTGGTTTATTCGAGAATAACAAGGCCTTGCGCAAATACACATTTTTTTTTATCCGCGAGAGGTACATAAGATAATGTCGTAATGTAATGTTTGTAGAGCGAAATGTCAATGCGCTCAATTATCGCAGAAGGCACTTTTATGCTTTGCATCGCGCTTGAATGTATATACATATAACAATTCGCGCGGCGTAGTTGATTTTTTTTTTCTTCTCATTTAAATTATTAATCGCGTCGATTATAGCGAGTAATTAATATTAATCGCGCGTAGAATTGATTAACTACAATTATATTGCCGATCGCGTCTCGAATGAATAATAAATTGGCGGCGACGTGTGCCCCGAAACGATCGCACATTTCAATGATCAAAGTTGAAAAATTGCTCGTCTATTTAAAAAAAAAATCAAGCGAGGATACGTATACGTGTATAAAATTAAAAGAAGAACACGATGAGGGGAAAAAAAAAGAACGCATCCATCGATCGCCGATAATTAAAGAGTGATATAAAAATCTCAGTCCATAAGTTAAACGACTGTCACCGGACGACGATGTATCTATATATCTGACACATATTTAAATAATTCTCGGTGTGCACGGCCTTATAAATCGATGTGGTAAGCGAGCGCCACATGTAATAATAGAAAACTCGAGACATTCGGCAGAAATCTCATACAAAGAACCCCCGCGCTCTCTTTTACAAAGGGCCGTTTGTTCTTTGTTGGATTTTTTTTTTTTTTGCGCGCTCTCGCTCTCCTTTTTTTTTTCTTTTCGTGTGTGTTCGATTGCGCGACGCAACTGGGTCAATGAACTATCGAGAATGAAAAGAGAAGAAAGAAGAAAAAGTATGTTACCTGAAGAGCGAAGACTGAAGGCTGCATATCGTGGTGGACGTTTTGGTGTCGCCGAGGTAAGGCAGTACTTCCTTGATGATGTATTCCTCGAGGAATTGCAATGATCGCCCGCTGGCCGTGTAGTCGCAGTAAACAACTGCAACAGACAAATAAACGTTTAGTTTTTTTTCCCCATTGCCGAAGAGCGCGCGAACAAGAAGACGAATAGAATAAGAAGCCTATGAGAAGCGCTTGTAAAAGAGAATCTATTCGCGTCGCGTGAAGACTTCCGGCAGTAATAGCCGCGCGCTTGCAGTACCGTCGCTATACGAAACTTGGCTATTTTCGTGTAACTTTAAAAGGGCTGCTGTTGCTTGCTGTTGCAACTGCGCCTTCCGTTCGCACTGATGTCATTGTGAGTGTTTATGCAAGCTTTGCAAACTTTGCGTTGAGCTTTAAACTTACGACGATGGAGGGATTAGTTCGAAAGAGAGGCAACGAAAATAACTTTGGCGACAAATTGAAAAATTTTCAGTCGACTGGGTCACAGCCAACACTCATAAACAGTTGATCTTTATACGCTGCTTATAATTTTCAGCTACGCTTTAAACTCGTATAATATATACTTGCACACGTTGCCAGGGGCAATTTTCCGCACGCGTTTCTTTTTTTTTTTTCACTCTCTATTGACTGAAAAAATATGTGCACATACACGAACACACACAAAACGAGCTCGGGTAATAATAGTCACGTGCGCTTCGCGTCGGCGTGTTAATTTCTCTGTCGTGACTTCAAAGAGGGGTAAACCTTCACGCCTTTTTTTTTTGGTTCAGTGTCATGAATTTTGCACGCGTGAAATTTTCTTTTTAATCGTGCGAAAGAGCATTTTAATTTGTGCACACTTTGACAAGTTTTTTGGGTTGAATTTCGGGGTGTATTTATAGAATTGTTTGTGCAAACATTTCGATTTTATAGCGAAGGCCTAAATGCTATTTTTACGAGGCGAAAATTTTGAAAATGCGAGTTCGTGATATAACTTTTGCGAGCACGCGCGCGAGCCAGCGAAGGAATGAAAATCTGTCTGTGTCAAGTTAGCTACGCCGACAGCGATGGATAGTGTTATTTTTGCTCCTCTACATTTGTCGGGTAATTACCATTCCACTAAACCATCCTCGCGATTTTATTCGACATATGTTGCTTATCTATCATCCCGCGGCCTATTATTAACATTGTCCAGAGAAAATAAATCAACGCACGCGTGCATCAAAAAAAAGACACAAAGTAGCGCGCGACTATTCATAAAATCATTTTAACAAGCCTTCTCTCTCTACTCATCAAACTTCTAAACGCCACGTTCTAAATATAATTTCTTGGCGCTCGCGCAAAACCCAATAACCGATAAACAATTAACTGCGAGGCATATACATTGTTGGCGAGAGAGTGAGAGAGAGAGACGTCGACGCACATTGATGATGCCTTTTTGCTCGTTGGCATTTGGCCTAACGCGATAATGGCCGTATAACGCGCGTATGTCGTATACATGCAGGTGTTCTTTGACAGCGACGACGACGAAGATCTTACGAAACATTGCAACGGCCGTTCCCTTTTTCTTTTTCGCCGCGAGGCCAAACTCTTCAAAGTGTATTATATCGACTATAATCACGCGCGATTTTCAAACAGGCTATCTATCTCTTGGTTTTCGTGTGCTTTTGCAATAATAATTGTGAACTCGTTATCTCTCTCCCTCTCTCTCTGTCGGCTTTATTCGCTGATTGCTAGGTTGTGTGCAGGCGTATAATCGTTGGTTGTCGTTTAATTTTCAATCTTTTTTTTTTCGAAAGTAACTTTACCACTTGCAAGGATTTTAAGCGCACGAAAATGATTTAAAAAAACAAAAGACGCTTCGATTTGTCATTCAAGGATTTCTCTTTTCTTTTTCCTTCGTGACGCAACTATAACCGACAGAATAAACGAACTGCAGTTTTTCTTTTCATCTCTTTTGCCGCGCGACTATTGCAAATTGATGTATAGGTGACGTGGTTTAAATAATGGAAAATCGCGCTCGTACACATAAATTCCAAATGCATACCTTTCGCGGTACGTTTAATTTTTCAAAAATGTCCTCGAAAGCAAAAAAAAAGAAAATTTCAGGTTAATTCAAAAGCCTCTCATGCCACGCATTCCACAAAGAAAAGGAAAAACTCCCGTTATACAGACATCCGATCACCATCGTCTCTCGTGCGCTATACACGTGATAGAAGATTCACGTGCGGATATCAAAAAGATCTCGGTACATAGACGAGAAAATCCCACGGGAAGCAATAAATCTGTCTTTTGCGCACAATGGATCTGGAGCAGTAGACGAAGTGTCCTCCTCTCTTACCGCTAAAAAAAAGGAGATCGCGCAACGGTGCAAGCACAGTCGAAGACCCAGTAGCCCGCTAATCGCTTGACCCTAACCGGTTCACCACCACCGCCACACGTATAATCTCGAACGATTAACTGTTTGTCGTTATCATCATCCTCGTTTCTTTTTTCTTCTTCTTCTTTTTCGCACACATACATACGCTTCATGAATCATGTATATATACATTCGTTTTATCCTTCATCAAGAAAAAAAAATAAACTTCGACGGACGCGCACGCGTTACACAATTGACAACGCGAGTCAAGGCCATATCATCCGTATTGGACGCGAGCATCAACTTCAATTATACACTTATATAGGTTCCCCGCGCGCATATTTTTTCTCATTGAATCTAGCTGCATGCGGATCGAGTTGCATATACCAAGCAAAAATTAAAAGAGACCTGAGAAAGAAAAAAAATATCCTTTGGAGAAAAACCAAAATTCGTATAGTGCGTAGTTGTTGCACACAATCGCGGGGAGAGATCGCATGAGAAACGAACAAAGGATCGTAAAAGTGCGCAGAAGACAGGGTTTATCCATACATACACACACACACACACACACACACACACACACACACATTCTGGACGCAGGGAGTATATATATATATATATATATATATACATGAGGAGGGGGGATGAGAAAGAGAGAGAAGAAGAGAGAGAGAGAGAGAGCGACCCTTCGGTGTTGTTGGGTTTTTACGCTACGCCACGCGTGCTGGTGTGCCCGTGCTGCGACGACGACGACTTATACGTGTGCAGAGGGAAGTTAAATTTGGAAAAGTGCCGGCTGACCTACATGTAGATGTAAACACAAACGCCTTATAACTTCGTACATTTTTCTCCGGCCTGTTCGTTTCGTTCGACTACGATAACTAGGATATAATAGTATTCTTTTGGTTTTATTAGTTTTTTTTTACTTGCACGAAAACACAATAAACGAGAGTGTATATAAATATATATATGTATACGTCGTCGCAAATATAGGTAAATAACCAAGTAGCTGATAAGCGAGGCAAAATACAATGAGAAATTTTCCAGCTTGTGTGTTTATGCAATTGCAAGTGCTTTCGTACGACATTTTCTATTTCAATAAATTCCACTCTTCATAAACTCACGCAGGAAGCCGAGAGAGTGAGAGATAGAGTTAAAATGACATGGCACTTTAATTATAAACAATTATCAATGATGCAACGAGCCGATAAGCTCGAGCTTTTCCTAGTAAAACCTATATACTTTTATCGTGTAAATCGCATGTGTTATGTTGCAGAGAGCAAAAGTCGTAAATATATAACGATTGGTAATTTTCTCTCTGTGCACTTTTCGCGTATATAGTAATGACGCAGGCGAGCGGCCGCTCGGCTATAGGTAGCCCGCACAGCACGTGTCCAGCTTCCGATGTAATACCGGCGGCACCGAGGAGTAAGAGAAAGAGGGGGGGCAGAAGAAGAAGGATTGCGCAAGCGCAAAGCGAGTTATACGGCCAATGTCAAGGCCACTCACGCCCTCCTCCTACCTACTATTCCTTTTCCCTCGCCTTTTCCTCCTTTTGGTGTATCCTTGAAATACGCTCCGTGAGCTCTAATACCAACAGAGAGCATTATTATGGGAGAGAGAGAGAGTAAAAGATACATTATCAGATGGAAATATTTATATAGGTAAGTGAGCTTATGCGATAAAAAGAAACGCGAGAGCGCCAACAGGAAGACGCGAGCGGCTGTAAAAATTTATAATATCAAGCGCAAGTTTTAATTTTCTACTAGCTGCATTTTTTGCGCGCTTCGAGTGCCTTGCGCATGGATATTATGCGTCGAGTTACATTACTCGCTACATTTGCGACACATAATAGCTCCGTTTTTTTTTAATTTTTTCCTCGACTGTCGGGTAATTTTTTTCCCCGTTGTGATATAATAATTGTACATCTAATATGATTAATATGAATTACGCGAAAAAATCATATATGGCAAACTTCGAGCTTCAAACTTAGCACCATCAACTCGGCACGTGCAGTCGTACAAAAGCGCGACTCTCTTTTTCTCCCCCCTCTCGTGTGGTTTCTAGAACAACCGGTTTTTTATTTTATTTTATGTTTTTTCGAAGCCGGCCGGCATGCGATGACGATGGTTACGTAAGTGTGGCACTGTTCTATTTTATCGCGTTGAAAAATCCTAATATGTGTTTGTATATGACGAAATCCAGAAAACAATACCTATTTTCTGAGGACCAGCATTGAAAAAATTTTTTCCTTCGCTATAGGGCTTTCGGACTTGTTTCCTCTTCTTTTCGAAGGTATATAGTGATGGAAAATTCTCAGGAACTTTACTTTTTTCTTGTGTGGTGATTGCCCTGTGGACCAGGGATACTACAATATGTTAATGTATGAGAGCGAGGACGTAATATAATTATTTTTGAATAAAACTTTTTTCTACGGAAAGGTCTTCTTTTTTACTACAATTTTGTCTGGTCAAAAATGTTTCTTGTGGTCTTGGAAGCCGAGAAATCAGTATTTGTGTAAGAAAGATTTCGAACTTAATAATTAATAACAATTTTTAACTGACATCACAACATTTATTCGCTAATAACACTGAAATAATTGATAATTGTAACATAGTGTAATATCTGACTCTCTCGATTATGCGTGTCAACTCTTCGATCTGTACGCACTGACTGACTCATTGACTTCTCCTGCCAAGCCCCCAACCCGAGCCCCAACCTTAGCTAGAATGTTTAGACTTATGCCCTTATCGCTTTTAGAATAAGGAAGTGCTGCCACCATCAATTATAGTGATTCTTTGAAATTATATTATGGTCGTTCTCGACCATTTATTGTCCATTTGATTATAATGGGGAAATGCCGAAAAACCAATTCCTGTGGACTTTTCTAATGTTCCTGAGTTTCCGTCACTATATACCTTCAAAAAGAAGAAAAAACAGGTCCGAAAGCCCTAGCGAAGAAAAAAAAATTTTTCAATTCTGGTCCTCAGAAAATAGGTATTGTTTTCTGGATTTCATCATATATGCGACCTTCGCTATAATATTGCTGTACACACTTGTTTTTCGAAGGCTCGCTCGCGCAGCGCCGCGATTAGATAATGCGGAATGTGTGTTGTGGTGCCAGCTTGTCTGCCGCGAAAAATTTCTTTCACGTCGTCATCGATATAAACGTGTAAGCACGCGGTATTCAGAAGCTTTAGCGAGCTTTTTGTCGACTTGCGACGTCTATTTTCTAAACGACGCGGGAGTTGCGCAAGCTGTTCGCCTGGGTTTAATTTCGTCAGCGAGAGCTTTTTATGGCTTTTCAGGGAAAGTTTTTTTTTTTTACTTTTCGAGATGACGAGGATGAGAGAGAAAGTCTCTTGAGATGAAGAGGCGAAAGATGATAACGAAGAGACTTTAAAACTAGATGCGTAAAACGCTTTTGGTTTATTAATAGCGAATGAAGAAGTGTTTCGCTTCTAAATCGGATCGCCGTGTTGGTGATGCTTTATTGATCTGTTTTCGTGTCTTTTCTCTCCCCTCCCCAGTGCCACGAGGGCTCCCCAAAAATGTTCACCTGATCCACGCGCACAAACAGCTGCTGCGTTACGCAATTGCGGGCCAAAAAGATAAGGAGGAATCCCACGCCGAAATATATACATATATGTATATTTTTCTTTTTTTCATTTTATTACCGCGCGACCTGGCACGAATTTTCTAAAAATGTATTTTTTTTCGCTTGATTATATTTTTCTCGAAGCCAAAGCGCTGCGTAATGTGGAAGTTTTGAGACAAACACACACCACTCGACGAGGGAAAAAAAAGAGACGCGAGAAAAACAAAATACGAGGGCAATGACAGACCGATGACTCAGTCTATGATGAACATGCGTTCGACCAAATCAAATGGTATTCTGTGTCTATAGAAGGAAATTGTATCGTGATGTGTCTGTGTGTGTGTTGTTTAGTCAATTATATTCGTGCAATCGACACACAAACACACTTCATTTCAAGCGTTTAATTAATCGAATTTGAGAAGACAATATTTGCTCAGATTTCAGAGCTTGCAGCAGAAGCACACACGCCCCCCTATAGTATACTTAATACGAGCGCGACGCTGAGTTTGTTTACGTAATTCCATGTAAAGCAAGAGTGAAGAGAGAGAAAGAAACGTTTGGCTTCTTCTTTCTCTCTCTCTCATATCAACTGTTGAAACACATTATAATTATCTCGAGCACGCAGCCTACTGACCTACATATCGAATTTGCCAAAATATTTCTTCGACTTGCAATCTCCCGCCTATGCGCGCGCGCGCGCTCGTTTTTCACAACAATATTAGCTACCGAATAACATCTGATAGGTGTAGGAATGAAAATATGAAGAAGAAGAAAAAAACAAATCTGTATCGATATGCAAAAATCGCTCTCGAAAAATAAAAAGATGGAAATCCCCGTACGGAACAACCGCATTGGAATACAATAAAGCACCGCGAGGCGATGGATGCATAGTGCATAGATATGCACATGAGGCGTCGCCGACGGCTGCAGCGGCGGCAATGGAAACTTTCCAATGGCTCGCTCTCCGGTTGGCTGAGGACCAGCCGTGGAAATATACTGCAAGCAGTGCGGTAGCAGCAGCAGCCACGTTCCCAAGCACACAGCGCCGATCATTGTGTGCTGTGGTGCTGCCTGCCTGTGTTTTCCTCGTCGATCGCGCGGAAATAGACTGCGTGTCTGCGCTATGTACTCCCGTGCTTTTGCTTCTTTTTTTGCTGTTTATCTTTTTTTTTTTTTTTGGATTGATATATAGGCTGTTACTGCTTCTGCTGTGACCGATTGCGTAATTCTCTTACTATCTCGCTTTGTTTTTCATTGCAACTCTGATAAAACTTCATAAATGTGTGTACAGAGAAACAGATGCCAGATATACATATACATGTGTGTTTCAATCGCGCGCTCGTCAGTTTTTTTTTTCTTCATATTTTATATGCGAGGAATGAGCTCATTCGTATATGATTTTTAAAACGGCAATTACAACGCTTGCTTTTTTCTTTCAAATCCGAGCGATAATTCAAAATAATGTATCGCATTGCGATATCATCGATGGAAATAAAGAGGCCTTTTTTTCTTCTTCTCTCGACGACTCGTCATCGTTCATCTCTTTACACGAGCAGCTCATTAAATATTTGTTCCCAATGCCACGAAATTATTGTTTCCGTTCGAAAATATCGCACGTGACGCGTTAAAAGAAGAAAATTAATAGGCGTACAGTCGAAAAATGAGCCTATTAACGACGATGATCGTCGCGCACAAAAAAAAAGGTGTCTTTCTATAGCTCAACGTTTGCTGCGACTGTTCTACTTGGCAATCGTCGCGATGCCTTCGATAAATCAACGCGCGTAAAGCATCGCGCCAATAATCATTCGTCCGCGCAAGTTTTAGTGTATTATGCGCGTGTAAGCTTAAATATAAGAGCTGTAATTTTGGAGATCCTTGGGAAATATTACACACCGGATGTCATACCCCGCGCGCGACCGCGTGAAATTCAATTATTTCCGGATGTCTGTTTTTTTCTTTATACATCGTCGCAAAGTCATTGTTCAACCGCGGATAATTAACATTCGAAATAGCTTCTCGACGAAACAAAAAAAAAAGCTTTATTAGTCATTCACAAAGAGAAAAATTGTTTTGTTGTGCGCGCGGAAAATAAATATAATGAATTTCCACGCTCTGTGTCTGTGTACAATAATCATCTATGCGACGAGAAGAAAAGTCTTCTCGCGTGGTATATGTCTGAAACCACACGTACTGCCGTTTATGATAATGACACACACACAGACACTCACACACTGGTTTGCGCAACACACGCGGCTTGCGGCGACGCCGGGTCTGGTACGATCATACAACTTTCAATGACGCGACTTTAAATTATGCCGCGCCGCCACGGGAGTCACGTGTCTCGTGAAAGAGGCCGGGGGCTTAGGTAACTTGTTTTCCATTTTACTCAATGCGAGAGCATAATTGTTGATTGCTGAGATTCCGAAGAAATGGTGTATTATATTTTTTGTCAATGATCTGTTATATGGCCAAATCCACAAAAAAACTGCCATAACTTCGTTCGGGTTTTGGCAAATTAAAAACTCGAGGGTCACGCTCGAAAAGATTATATTTTCTCAATCTACAACACTAATAGAACCTAAAAACACTAGTGCCCCATACCGCGTAATCTTGTGACACCCTTTTTTTGGACTTAGAAATCTTAAAACGGTCAAAAAATAATACACGAAATTCCATAGTTTTTTGGAATTTAACAAAAAATGAAAAAAGATAACGTTAATCTGACTT
>JAWWMK010000040.1:2587695-2655439 GCA_035047105.1 Galeopsomyia nigrocyanea | reverse complement strand
AGAGAGAGAGAGAGAGAGAGAGAGAGAGAGAGAGAGAGAGAGAGAGAGAGAGAGAGAGAGAGAGAGAGAGAAGAGATGAGAAAATTAATGGGACGCAGTAGCAGTGTACGGCGAAAGTGGCGGAAGCCCGTCATTTTCCTTCGGCATGCAGACTTCCGGTGCACAGCAGCAGCAGCAAAGCTTTCGTAACGCGTCAACGAGGAAGCAGCAACAGTAGCCGCGAATGCTTTCCCTTATGTATGTACATCCACCTACGGAAATCGATCATAATACCATTACGAAGTCGAGCATAACCCCATTGTGTAATAGTCTTGTTAAATCCTATTAGACAGCGAGGGAAAGAGATTGAGGTTCTTTCTTTGTCGGGTGTCCGCGCGATCAGCTGATGTTTCGCGCACCCATCGATCGATACACTCGCACTCTCGCTGCTGCTTCTGCTGCATCACACAAAAGGGTGTGTGCAGCTGATTCGGGGATGGCGCGCATGCGTCACCTTGGCCCCTTCTGAACAGAGAGAGAGAGAGAGAGAATCGGAGGACACACACAGTACTATCTACTGTGTGTGATGCTGTACGACGCAAATTTTAGCAAGGACGACGGATATCGGATTCTCCTTCTCTCTCTCTCTCACTCGTATTCTAAATTAAGAAACAACGAGGGATGTTTTCCTTTTGAACGTTCGTCGTAATATACTTTCTGCGCAGTTATTATAAACGAATTATAAAGAAAAAAACGTGACCCGCAGAAAAAAAAAGGAAAGAAAGAACGATGCATATATAGTGGTATCGCGATATCCGAGAACGCGCTGACGATGCTTTCGACAACGACGACGACGACGACGAGCCTCCTTATAGACCTGCCGCTGCTGTCACGCCACTTGATTATTTCCGCTGTATGCGAAGAAGCGCGCCGGTCGACACACGACGCGCAATAAAACTTGATCGTATGTGTGTGCGTTGTCAGCGGGAAAACTTAACTTATACTATATATATACATGCGATAAAGCGCAATGAACGACGCTGCGGACATTGATTTGGCACTTTTTTTTTTCTTTCTTTTAGCTCGAAGAAGGATATCGTATATGATTTCGCGTGAATTGCAAAATGTGAATGTTGATATGTATATATACAATTGGATTTTTTCTCTTTTATATACGTGTTATAGAATGAACGTCGCGCAGAATTGTCGGCTTGAATGAAAACAATATATGTACAGTGCGATCTATAGAAATGCAAGCCTTTTGGTATGTATCAACGATTCTAAAATTAAGAAACCTTGACTAAGCTCTACTATAGAGCAGCGCAAAAGGCGTCATCAGTCACTTGAGCTAATTAAACCGCGCGGTATATACATTTCACCGAACTCGGCAGCTGTACAATGTGCCGTGGGTAAAACCCCACTACTACTACTACTACTACCTTTTACCCCTCGAATGCAATTTTATAATCGTGTGCTTCCTTTACAAAGTGAATAATCGTATGAAATACCTCCTGGGAATAACCAGAAAAAAAAAGCAGCAGCAGCAAGGAATGCATAATAACTCGGACGGAACAACAATAACCGCACGAGACTTATAGTATTTAACCAGCACGTGACAGACGTTTTCGGGTCACGGACATCAAAAATATATAACAGGCTGCACGAGAGCGCGCGTCCGCGAAAGAGAGAGAGAGAGAGAGAACCGTTTAAATAATATTAAGTTTTTTTTTTATAATGCAAGTCGACGCGTGGGATCACTTCTCTCTATCTCTCAGTTTTGTTGTGTATTATATACGGCTTTCTCTATGATCAATTAGCGGTCATATCGCAAGGCAGGCGCGATAAATCACTTTCTCGCGGCGGCGGCGGCGGCGGCGGCGCGTTTCCTAGTTTTCACTTTTAAAACTACGCACCGAGAAAGTATACTCACGCACTCCCCCCGCCCCGCACGACCAAACTTTTCGCCGATTGTTGTTTGCGTATTATACATATATATACATCTTATCGCGTGCGTAAATGACAGATATGTATAAGGTATATACGACGCGTGCTGACCTCCGCACTTGCACTTTCACTCGCGCGCGACAGATCGATCCTCCCTCTCTCTCTCTCTCTCGAGGGACTTTCAAGATGCTATATATGTATAGGCACTGTCGCCTTTCCCTTTCATCAGGCTTCGTTTGCCGAGTGGATGAGTCAAGTTGCAAATTTGAATAGACTTTGAATTATGCTTATTGACAGTGTATATAGTCCTTCGAAGAGGGGGTAACGGAAAGAAAGATCGAGCAAGCTCATCGTCGGAGGGATGAATAAGCTATTTTTAAATAATAAATTGATGAGACACGTTGTCGAAGGTTGCAAGGAGTAAACAAGTTTTTATTTGGCTCTTTTGACTATGGATATATGTATATAACTATAATTTGGTCGTTTGAATTCAACGTCGTTATGCCTTGTCTTTTATGACATTCTCGACAAAAGATTACAGAGACAGTGAGAAGCGTAACATGTCGAATATTGTCATGTAAATTGCTCGTTTTATTTTCGTAATATTGAGAAGAAGAAAAAAGCGTTATTTGTGTTATGAATCTTTGATTCGAAACAAACAGAAAAGTAATCAAACTTTTGTGATTCCCACCCACGCTTGAAAAAAATTTTCGAACTACGCTTTGTAAATAACGAGAAATCAAGTAGGAGGAGTATTAAAAAGTCACAGAAGTTGTGATACAAGCGATAAGACCAATCAAGTTTTTCTCGGAAAGCCAGCTTATGATTATCAAGATAAAAAGCTCGATAATAACAAGTAGTAAAAAAAAAAAGCTCAGCCGAATTTCGCGTGTCCTTGAGTCTATCGAGAAAAGTCAACGTCACTTTACGCCAGAGAAACGCGCAATTGTATGTACAAACATACACGAGGCGTATATAACCCTGACACTCGTCGTCGACCAACGCGCGGGAAGGACACTACTGCAACAGCAGCAGCAGCACGACCTTGGTAAAAAAAAATGTTTTGCGCGTGCAGTTGCCCTTTAGCTGTTTATCTCGTTCGTATGCGGAGAAAATTGCATTTCCGCGACTTTCCGCAAAAACATAGGCGCAGTTTGCTTTTTTTTTATTATTATTGGATTCGAGCGTGCAACAACGTTATAATCAATTTTCAGCTTTACCCTGTGCACTGCATCGCAAATTATCGATCGCCATACTATCAAAGCTCTACACAGTCGCTCTATATGAAGTTTTTAGTTGCCCGATTGAGTCATAAAAAGCAAGTCAATTTTTCTTTTTTTTTTTTTTTTTTTGCACGATGTTTTTTTTTTCACTCTCGAAGCGATTCGTGATCAGAAGCGATTGCTATCTTTCGTCGCTATAGCACACACACACAAATATCGTTCAACTTAATTGATCGAAAAGTGGAAAAGAAGAGATGTATATCAAGCGCGCGATTGTTTTGTAGCATGTAGTAGACTGCTTGACACCGTGGCAATATTTGATCAAGTGATACCTGATAGCGTGTGCTCTAATTTCGTTATTTGAATAAGGCTCGCGCGCACGAAGTATGGAAATTTTTTCTTTTTTTTTGGTTTTTCCCTCCTTACAATAACAACCTGCGTGTGAGTATTTTCGCGAGTTTGTTGATCGATTTTGCTGCAAATAACGCCGGTAGCTCGAATCAGTATAGATATTCGCGGAGACATTGACTGATTGCTATAAAGATAAATCCGAAAACACCGCGAGAGAATGTACATTACAGAGTTATCCAATCAAAGGAGAGAGAGAGAGAGAGAGAGAGAAAAAAAAAGTAGGCTTCGATGTACATATGTATTAGAATTCCATGAATGGCAAGAGGTCGATTTATTTATACATTGTTGCAGCTGTACACATATATATATGGTACAACGCCGAGCGTTTTATATATGTATATGGCCTCTTACATTGGCTCAACGAGCTCGCAATTTTCTGCGTGACGCACTCTCCTTTTCCGTGTTCAACAATGCGCCCGTAAATCTTAAAGGAGGCTGGAGTATATATACGAAAACTTCCGCTTTGATTCGCGGAGAAAGTTACGCAAGAAAAAATATGTTTTTTTGCATTAACTGCACGCGATATCTACGCTTTATTTTCTATAATAATCCAGCCGCTTCGTTATGCTAATGAGATGTTGAACCGTGAAGTTTGTCTCGAAAGAGGGAGAAAAAATTATTGAAATTAAAAATAATGATGACAGAGAACCGTACGAGAGAAAAAGAATGCCTTGATAAGCTTCGCCACAAGTGGATAATGTAATCAACTTGTACACACACTGGGTGCAGGAAACGTTAATCGCGTACGATAAAAAAAAAACCAAATGATCCATCGCGTTTCAATCATCATTATTAATACTACAATAATATTTGCAAAGTGTGTCCACCAACCCCCCCCAAAAACAATGTACATTGAGATCCAATGATTCGCAAAAATCCGAAAATCGTCGAGCAACGCGTGGGTGAATTTGGCTTCGAGCCAACAACACATAGCCCACACACTCCAGAGCTTTCCTTTCTTTTAAATTTGCGCGCGCTGACGTAAACGCTTGTCTGCACGTGCAGCATCGTCTTCCTCTTTTTCCGGTGCATAAAATCACGAATATAATAGTCTCCGAGCGTGTGATGATAATTATCTCTCGTGACGTTTTGTCAAATGCATCCGCGCGCGAGAGAGAAAGTCGACGAGATTTGGTTGCGCAATATATAGGCGTGCGATTGGCCTTGAACGGCTCGAGAATATAATGGTGTGTATTGAATTCGATACGACGACGTACATATATTGATAACTTTCTGCGCGTTTTCTCTCTCTCGCGCGCTCGCGATATTTCAAGGACGAAATGAATATACATTTATTCGGTCTTTTGTTAAGTGTATTTAGTATACTCTCGTGGGACCAAGTAATAAGTATACACTTTTCCTTATTGCTGCGCAATTAAAATGGCCATTACAATTGAAATGAACTGAAAAAAAAAAAAAAAAGTCAACAGTCACCGAGGCATCGTAGTGTTCAGTTTGCCGCTTCACCGCTGAATAATCAATTAGCTTTTAGCTGTTTAATTATCATGTATACGTGGCAGCGGGTGAGTCAGTAACGCGCCTTTGTTGAAAATGAAAGAAAAAAAAAAAGAAGAAGAGTCGTCAGGCGATCGTTCGATAATGTAAATTTAAAAAACAAAAGGCAGCACACAACTGCAATGATGCACCGATTAATTGCATGTAAGTGGAACCACCGCCGCAAGTTTAAAAAGGCTATGTGCGTTTGAATTGCAAAATATTTATGGACAGCGAGTTTTTTTTACTACTGTCTTCGTATTTTTGAAAACGCTCCGTGGGTATATAACCGTTCTTCGAGCTATTCAAACAAGATACCGAAGTGCGTGTCGCTGTAGATAATTTTTTATCGCGCTAAAGCTAACATTCGAAGAAAAAAAAAATTCATATAAAGTTAAAAAGTTGACACACTCGATAAAAGAAAAGATATTTTCAATCGTCGCTGAATATACCTTTGCTCATACATAATATATCAGTGCACGTCGTCGCGACTGTTATATACATATGAATGTATACTGCTTGGAAATACATTCGCGCGCGTCTAGACGCGACGCGCAGCAAGAAGAGAAAAGAGCAATTGTACAACGAGCAACAGCTGAGAATTGAATCGTCGGGGAATTCGATTCAAGACAATCTACGACACACATAAGTTTGCAAAATTCCTAAATCGTCTGATGTGCGTCATCCTTACAATGTACCAAAAAAAAAATCGGCCTTCGTAAACAGAAACTCTCTGCGCACGTGTTCCCAAAAAGATCATTGGCCCGCGTACACTACACGCGTGCGCTTCTAATTCGAGGTCACGTGACGATGAAGCTTCGGAAAAAAAATATATATTCCTCGCACGCGTGCGAATGCTCGATCAACCGTATGTTTGTTTTGTTTGCTTCCCAAAAAAAAAATGTAAAAGTGAGAGGGAGAGAGCCTGTTAAACAGTTTGTGAGGAAAAAAAAAGAAGTTTGCGAAGAAGACGCCAGGAGAATTATCGACTTGACGTGAATTGGCCAGTTCGTGACGTGATCGTGCACCATTGAATAAGTAAACACACACGAGATTTCCGCCGTCCGGCTGACTTGCGGACAAGTGTGTGTGTGTGTGTGTGTGTGTCTTCCTATACGGGGAGGGAGGAGGGAAACTCGATGTGTATTTGCGCGGATTTACGACTTGTTGGTTGCAATTTATCGTTCGCCAACTGCTTTCCGCCGGTATTTTCCTACAATTGATGTGGGAACAATTTATTTGACGCTCTTCATTGGCGATGATTGAAGTGTACTTACAAAAACTAGTTTTTTCTCAGTTAAATTGCGGCAGTAATATTTTTTTTTCCAAGTACTATAGCTCGTCAAGCCTCCGAATCTTCTGTCTCTATCTTTCTCGTTTTAACTGCCAATAATTTATAGTACGTACATCGACGCGTATAATTGAATTAACAAGCTGCCTTGTCATCTTCGAGATTATATCGCGCATATCTCGCTGGTTAGTACTGGATTTATAACGAAAATCTGCGTGCGTCAGAAAAAAAAATCACGATCGATCGATTTTTCATTTTTTTTTCTCCATTAGACCGCGGTTGACAATCAATATTTGAACGATTCTACAAGTGAGCCGTGATTTCGCGCATATTACTAAAGAGACACTCGAGAGTGTCTTCAAACATTCGCGCAGCTGTCCCGCAGTGAAAATCGATCTCATTAATCGATCGAACAAACAACACGTATACACACGGTATATTTTTAAAACGTAAGGGGATACTTACAAGGAGCTTTAATCTGCGTTATGCAAAAAGTGTATCGTCACTGTAATATAGTAAAAAGTGTTGTTTCACGCAGGCCACGCACGCAAACAAACGCGATCGAAGAAGAAGAATAAAAAAACACTTTTATTATCCCGCAATGTCGCGCCCACACGATGAGACTTCCGAGGATGCGTGCGTATATGTATATACCAAGTCTTATTAAGGTCATTGTGCGAGACCGCATATAAGTTATAAGTGTTCCGCAATCTTATGCATCGATGCTGCTTCCATTCAGAGAAAGCGGTTTCTCTCTCGGCGAAGTACATACGTCTGTTTATAGACGAGAAACACGTTCCGAAATATATATAGTCTGCCATAGTTTTGAAAAGACACAAGCGCTCGAGTGATGGAAATAAACGTATATTAGTTTTTCAATTATCCCTGCGATTCGCGGAATGAAAAAAAAAAGAAGGAAAAATTAAATTTGATGGCTCGTAACTTTATCGAAAAACAATTTCAATTTACGTAAGTTTATTGTTTGTTATTGCTCCGCCAAGATTTCTCGACATAAAGGAGTCTATTGTCGTGACGAAGCTCTATTTTCCGCGCGATTGAACTTCAAATAGAATCGTCTGTGTGTGTAAAGCTAGGAGTGCGAATAAAAAAGAGTTAACCGTCACCGTATAAAAACAACAACAGCAGAATTGTACGCGCGCATTTCAATTAAAAAAAAAAGGTAAAAAAAAGTGTCAATTATGAATCGCAGGTTGCGTTTTCGAAGGCTTGCACCGCGCACATGAAAATTATGTAAGCCCCGCGTACGTGCACGTGATAAGATCATGCATGCATGCCCGCTGCGGTTCGTATACATGCAACTGTGTGCTGAAGCATCTCTACAATAATAAATTGAGATTCGAACATTTATTTTTTTTTTGCGAAAGGATATATGAATTTTTTTTTAAATTTTATTCTGGAATTTTTTTTTATACGCGAAGATATCTTTCCATTGAGGATTTGTTTACAGTAGATTTGTAAACTGATTAAAATTGATGAGGATAACGCGAACGCGAACGCGTAGGAAGAATGTGCGAGCGAGCGTTTTAGTGATGCGAATAATGTCGCGATCGGACCGAGTCAAGGTCTTTGCTGTTATTCTCTCTGACTCTCTGCCGATATTTATTATATAAGAAATTTTATTTTTCACTGTGTATTACTTTTTTTTTATTTTAGAAATCAGTCGTATACTATTTCCTCCATCAACAACATGCTGCAAGTAAAAACGAAAATTAGCCTTGTCGAAAAGGCAGGATAGGCATGATGCGTGATATAGGAGCACGGCTATAATTAAAACGTGGCAAATATGTTTTACAGCGACGAAAAATTCGCTCACCTGTTACTATTTCTACCGCGTTACGCTTGATAAGACGCTTCGAAGGAAATATAATTAATCATTTCCCGAGTTCGCGCGCTCGTAAATTTAGTTTTATTACCGGAGCATAAAAAAAACTCCGAGGTTTATATATGTGTGTGTAATTATCAGTATCACGCACGGAGTAAACACGTGTAAATAAACAAAATATCGATATGAAGATAAAGCAAATCTGGACTTTCCACGAGCGATTATTGCACAACAATTTTTTTTTTCGTTAAAAACAATAATAATCACTCCACCCGAAGAAGAACCAGACACTCGTTCCCATTTAACAGCGTTTTTTCTCTCTCTCTTCTCGTTATACTTGCGCGCTCGCAGAAGAGAGATAATTCCGACTCTGCGTTCCATTTTTCAGTGTATATCTCATCTCAGGGAGCCAATAAAATCAACGATTTTACGAAGAGCAGTAGCAGCAGCAGTAGCGGCGATAAGTGAACACGTGAGCAATTAGCGACGAGAAGCAGATGTTCGCGAGTCAATAACTATACTTTGGTGTGGACGATGCATCCAATTTTGCTGCATTACCGAGGCACGACTTTTGCTGCTGCGTAATTTTTTTTTTTTTTTTTTTTTTTTTTTTTTTTTTTCTCTCTTGACTCGTCGTTGTACATTGACAGAAATAATCTGTCGAGCGCGCGAGAGAAGCTCAATTTGAATGGGAGCTCTTATTATGTGAGAATGAATCGAAATGTTTGTTTTTTAGCTGGAGAGTAAAAAAACCCAATTTCGTTCTGGAGAATATGGAATACGTTCTTTCCCATCTTGATATATCGTACGAAAAAAAAGAATAAAAGAAGGCCATGAGGGGCCAATGTTTGACCAATTTCCATAAGCCGCTTCGTTAATGAGCTCTCGAATCTAATCGCCGTATTATTGAGGTTTTTGACATCGTAAACACTGTCATCGATGTTTATCCGAATCGTTTCTCTCTCTCTCTCTTTTCGTGCGTAAATTGTGAGCTCAATCTCCTTTTTTTCTTCTTTCATTAATCTCATCATGTATACACAATGCTATCGCGAAGCGCTGAGTAGTAGGGGCATAATCACTTTTTATCGACACTTGTACACAAACTCCCTGTACAATTTCAAAACACAAAAGTCGCGGCGACGGTCGGCCAAATGTATCGCCGGCACGTAATGTGTTGTAGCAAGCAGTAGGCAGTAGCAGGCAGCGCACGGCATCGTGGCGGCTTCGCAAAGGAAGATTGAAAACCTAATTTGCATGATCACGTAAGGTACCCAGGCACGGGGAGGTCAATAAACGCGAGTACACCCAATCCCGAGTTATATAGTAAACGTAAAAGAGAGGAAAAAAATTACGACCGCTTTCTTTTTTTTTCCTCTCTCTCTTCCGATATTTGGCACTTTGCCTACGCAAGACGAAAAATTCTTTGCTTTATTATCGTTATATTTTTTCGAGAAAAAAAAATAAGTAGAGTCTCGTGAGTGTATAAATAAAGCGATAAAAAAGAAATTGTGCCATGGAAATTTATCATTTATCATATAAAAATAGCGAGTAAAAAAAGACGACGTTTTTTTTTTCTTTCCAGCGCGACTGCTGCTGTCGCCGCTGCTGCTGCTGATGATGCAAAGCTCTTATTGGAAATTCATCGATCGTCCGGCTTTTTCATAACAAAGCAGTAAAAAAAAGTGTGCTAGAGTCCGCGCTCTGTCGCATGAAAATTAGCTGCAAATTCTTTCATATTATACATAGTTATTTTCGCCTCGAATTGAAACGGCAATGCGTGCTCGGCAATTCAATGGGCTGTTGAACTTATATAAAATTGTAAAATTGCCAGTGGAGGAGATAGTACGAAACTGTTATCTAACAATCTAATCAGCTGCTTTCCAGACTGTTTGGCTATGCAAAGCTAATCAATAGCGTGTATAATAATGTGCACTCGGCGCAATCGGCGAGGAATGCAAAAATTCTCGTTGGAAAGAAGAAAATAAAAAGAAAACGAGAATAAAAGTTACGTACTTTTTTTTCGTGCAGGCGATAACGCGCGCGCGCGCTCTAAGCATTCGCCGGGAACAAAGAATGCTAACAGCGGATAAGCTATCGCTTATAATGGATATAACATCAACAATTTTACCCCTCGTCGTGTGCAATTCAATTGACTTTTTTTTTTATTTAACGAGTCGATTTTGATTAATTTTTTTCTTTTAAACGTCCGAGCTGCACTCGTAGTTGAGAAAAAAAATCACGTACTTGTCGCGTAAAATAATTATCATACGTGATTTTTCCACGACAAGCCCGAAAAGCAATGAAAAAAGAAAAAGTAAAGTAAAAAAAAAAAGAAAACTCACCTTTTCTCCTGCCAAAGGGCCCGAGAAAAGTGCCATTCTTGCCGATGACATTGTCATCGATGTATTTCAACAATTTGCCGGTATCCTCGCCTCGTTTGGCGACGAGACTCGACGACTTGACGGACGATTGCGAGGACGACGACGATGGCAGTCTTGACGGACTGAATTGTTGCTTGTTGGGCGAGTGTAGTAAAAGTGGCGCAGGAGTTGGAGACGAAGGATGCTGCCTGCTGCTGCTCTGCGGTGGCTGTTGATGGCCGATAACTACTGGGCAGCTGGCACTTGCCGACATTCCGCCACCAGCACCGCCGCTGCCACTCCAAGCCTTGCTCGATATCTTCACGCTACAACTCATTGCTGCATCGTAGCACACAACTATTTTTTTTTACTACTACTTTTCGCTTTTTATTCAATCAAGTCTCTATTTTTTTAGGCGTTTGACGAGCGCGCACAAAATTGGGTTTACAAGGGAAAACGAAAAAAAAAAACAACTAAAAAGTCGCTTCGACTACCACACTCTCTCTCTCTCTGTCTCTCTCTCCTGTGCGAGTGTGTGTGGTTGTTGTTCACGCGTCGGCGCGCATAATGATTTTCTCCGTAAAACGTCCCAGCCAGCCAGCCAGCAGCACAGCCCAAGAGAGTTCGCGTTATAGCGCCTGCGCAGTTGGATATCTTGAAGAGAACTGTGACTGCGCGCAACAGCGAAGCGAAGAGATGCGATGCTTGCTGGTTGAACGCCAAGCCGAGACTGACTGTCTACTCTACTCTACTGCTGCTGCTGCTGTGCTGTGCTGTGCAGTGCCGGCGAAGCGAGAGAGAGAACACTGCTGCCTCCCAGACCCACTTAAGTTCGCCAGTGACGTCAGCGACGCGGGCGCCGCTATGTCTTCTCTGCTCGCGGTGCGCGGCTGAGCGCAAAACGTGCTGTGTAATTGTCGCGAGAGAGAGAGAGAGAGACATCAGGTGATGATTATTCTCTTCGCTTCTCGTTTTATTTGATGATATTGAGAATGGCTTCGAGGAGAGCTTTTTCGATGTTTAGTTAGCGTACAACAACCTCTGCCGTTATCGCGAGCTCTCTTCTTTTTTTTTCCATTTCGTGTGTAATTAAACTGTCGCGGCCGAGACAGAAAGATAGAGAGTTCTTATCGTTTTTCTCGTACGAGCAAAACACGATGATTATATTGATAATTAAGGACAATAGTACTTCGTTGTTTCTTTTTTTTTTCTTCGTCGTGTGAGAGTCTTTCACTTTTTTTGTGTGTGTGTACCTATATAGGGGTTAAGTATATCGTAAAAGCAAAGTAGGCAATTATAGGAAGCTCTCGATTGTACGTATATCCTGCAATTTCGAATTATGCAATACGCCAACTTCTCGTGTGTGTGTGTGTGTGTGTGTGTGTGTGTGTGTGTGTGTACGTCGGAAAGTTCATGCGCGCTATTCGCAGAGATTATCTCGCTCTCGCGAGGCAAATTGTTACGTTACGGTTTTGAGTATGTTTTTTTTTTATAATTTACGGTCATTTTTAAAAAACTTTAAAAGTTGCGCAAAAGTTTTATCTTCTGGTGTGTGTTACGGCGGACGCGTTGATTATTTTTTTCCAGATGGACGAAAAGTTTATGTAACATTTTTTTTACTATTATCACTCGGTCATTAACTCGCGGTTTGACGTGAAAAATAATTTGAAATGTTTTTTTTTCTCTTTTTATACCGCCGACGATGACGGTTTTCCAGTAAATTCCAGCTGCACGCGCGAGATTTTTTCAGTTTTTTTCCATTTTTTTCACCATCTGTCAATAATCTTTACGACACGATGCCTATTTGCCGGTAATGGATATACGAGCAAAAATGATGTCAACGAGTAAATGATACTTGCATAAATGTGCACGTAGAAATGGAGGAGAAAAAATACTAGACGACGATGAAAAAAGAAAAAAAAAATCGTAATAAAATTGAAAAATCCTTCAAAGTTTTGAAAATACAAGCTCGTACCTTTTCGATGCATTTCAAAGTTTGATCCACCTGAGGCAGACAAGTATAGCACGAGGAATCCAAACGAGCCATAGCAACGGCAAGCCGGCGGCTTTGCGTGCGTAGCGCGTTCTTCTTTATTTTTCGGTCTCCCCCTCGAAAAAAAACCGTGAATGTGTGTGTGTGTGCGTATCCAAAGAGCGAGAGTAGCGCGTGTTCGGCTTCTTCTTCTTCTTCGTCTCCTTCTAATATTTCGTGGCGAATTGTTCTTGTTTTGGGTCGTCCTAAAAGCGTAGCTTACGTCATGCTGGACTTTGAGAAAAAGTGCACAGAGCAAGATCTCAAAGTTGCCGCTGCAATCGAGAGAAAGCGGCAGATAGAAGAGGCTAGGAAAGCACGTATTTTTAACCCTCGTATTCGCAGGATTGGGGTAAGATTTTTTAAATGGATTTTTCTTATTATTATTTGCAATTTTAAACCGAGTACCGAATAATTCAAATTAGTTTTTGAAAGGCAAGTGTTGAATTTACGATTTTCAGTAGTACGAGTCAATATTGTGAAGGGTAAAGTAGTTTTTTTAACGAGGTTATAATAATTTGTTGATGCTATCGATTCAAATTATTACAATTGTTTTACTAGCAGCTATCATTTGCAATAGAGTGAACAAAACATAAACTTGTTTGATAATTACAAACTACAATCGTTCTGCACGATTGTGAATTATTATTGTCAGGCGCTTACTCACTCAAAAGTTATAAATGTCTAAAGTATTCAATAATTTTACCATTTTTACTGGACTTTGCAAAAGAAGTAAAATTTTGAAAATTATGAATATAAATTTTCAAAGCCTGCGACATCTTATTAAGGATCTCAAAGTCTATGAAATATTTGAAAAAATCGCAAAAATTTCTAAAACTTATACTTTCTAAATTTTTTCACGACGCTTTCAAGTAAGTAAACCGTCAGTCTTTGTGTGTAAAATTAAAAACTAAAAAAAAATTGTAAATATACACACGAGTACTGATAACCCGACAAGAATAGCTATCGTGCAGAAAAAAAAAAGAAATACTCAAGTGTTGAAAAGAATGGCGATAAACCCACGCGCAGCCCTGAGAACGTTTAATCAAACAGAGAGAAAGAGCAACAACAAAAAATGCGTTTCATTGTAATTCCTCAGATAGACAAGGAGTTTTTAGATAAGCAAGTCGAGGAGAAGAAGCATCAACGAGCTTTGGAGAGGGAGCAGGAATGTCGTTTAGACGAGGCCCTAGTTCGCAGCAGTCAACTTGCCATTCTTCTCGAGAGGCAGCACGACCAAGTACACGAACTCGTTTTTTTTTTCCTCTCCCTCTCTTATTTTTCTTTGGAAAACTATTTGAACGTATCCCGTAATTTTGTAGGAAAGACGTCAACTCAACAAGGAAATCAACGCATTCAGGCAGAATTATCAGAAACCGCAGCAGCGCAGAGACTTTGATCTCTATGATCCTGAATTGCTGAAAAAGTCTAAACCACCGAGAGAGGAGAATGGTGATCGATTGGGTCTAGCATCTGCCCAGATGTAGGTTTTTTTTTCAATTAATTTTTTGACATTTACGTTCGAGTCCGATCAAAAAACTTTATCCGCATTTGATGCACGAGGCATGCAGAGAATAGCGTTTCTATATTTTCGACAGGCATTCAAGTTTTAAATAGAAATCGGATATCAATAATCAATAAGCTCGGTCTGAATAATTTGGGTCTATCCCACGATTGACGTGTCTTGATTGATAAAAGAAGAAGAAAAAAAAAAGAGAAACGTTAGATTCCCTCCGTGAATAATCAATTCAGCACAAACAAGCTCGATGAAATAATAATTATCACGTCAATTGTCGAAAAGCAAAAGAAAAAAAAAGGAAAATCAAATGTCGGAAGAGTTAATTCCCATGACATCACATCGAAAGAGAAAAACAAAATTCAAGAATCAACGAGCCGCACAAACCACAATCCGTCAATTCTTATTTAGAATCCGTGACACAGACACGCGCGTCGTTACCGCGAAAACATTACGCCTAGTCACTCTCACTCTCATTATAAATCCTCGTCAAACAAAAAATAAAATTGGTCTCGCTCGATAAATATCCTCGTAATCGTCACATGACGCGGAAAGATAATACAAGTCCATTTAAAAAAAAATTGCAGTTTCGAGGGCGAGGACGAGAACAGAGTGAACCGTCGACGCGAGCAACGCGAACAAATGCAGAGCTGGATAATCCAGCAGGTACACGAGAGAAGACGGGCTGATAAGGAAAAATCCGAGTCGGAGAGGATGTACCAGGAGGCTGTTTTGGCTCGTGATAAAAGAGCTTTGCAGTTGGACAACATGGAGAGGGAATGTCGAAGAAGACTTGACAAAGCTACAGCTAGATTCAATCTGGCGCTGGTTTGATACTTTTTTTTCGATAAACTACTTTGTTCTGTGTGCATTCGATGTAAGCGTGTAAATCAATCAACACTTGGTTAAAAACTTTTCTAGCGGTATATTGCATAAAATTGAATTGCACGGTCAATAATCTTCCAACACCTCTACGCTTTGCATAAGATAGAGTAGGTGTCAAAGTGTTATGTTTCAACACGTATAAGGATTATACAGTAAACCAAGTTGTCGAAAGACTATTAACATGGTCAACTGATCACCCGCACATATATACACAATCTAGTTTACATAAGATAAAATAGACTCGATTCGTATGCCAAATGTTGGAGAATTAAACGAGTTTAACAAGAGAATAAAAAAAATAAGCTCCTTACGCGATATATTACACAATAAAATTCCGCTCGAAGCAGATACAACACGAATGTTCTTGTCTTGTGTCAACGAACAATCATTTGCGGCCAGACAGAAAAAAAATCGCCGGTATTTAATATTTTATTAGCGCGATACGCCAAAACGGTAAGCTCTCTGATAAATTGTAAATACTTGCATCGCCTGCTGGCGATTCCATTTCTTTCTTTTTTTTAGCTTCAATCTCGAGCTTTAATTATAAATTTGTATTGCGTATACAGTCGCAATCAATAAACTGCACATGCATCCTTGATTATTACGAGAATCGCGATCGAATCGATTCGCGAGCCGCGACATCATCTGCATCCGTACTTGAAACCAACTATATAATACTAAAAGAAATGATCAATGAAAACTGCATTTGGTACATTTATCTTTTCCATTGACATCGCTTGCTTTAACATTCGCACTCCGGTCGAAAGTGTGCAGAGGAAGTGTGAAATAAAACGGCAAATGAGTATTTATCGAGTATATGCCCATGACCTGTATTATATATTTTGTTGTGTACACAGGCCGAAGAGCAGGAACAACGTCGTCGCTGTTTGGCCGCGCAAGAGGACGAGGACGCGCGAGCGGAAATCTACAATCACGTGACCGGCGACTTCCTCACCGAGCCCAAGGATCAAGCGAAAAGTGCACTCGGCCCAGGCAAAATATTGGCCAACCGATTCAAGGGCATGACCTCCGCTCAGCTCAAAGTCTTTCGAGACGAGCAGGCCAGGCAGATGCAAGAGATACAGGTTTTTTTTTCTTCTCTCTCCCTCGCTGCTGCAATTCTTTTTTATTATTATTATTATTTCTTTTTGAAAGCCGGATACTGCTCGCGCGGGATGATGATAAATTTCGACTTTTATTTTCGTTTTTAACGAGCCTTCGTGCTCGCATGTGTATGTGTCTCGCGAGAAAATCAAATTGACAAAGAGCCGACACGAGACGCGCGTAATGTACGGGGAGACTGGCGTGTGTTATTCTCGGTTTTGAGGCCGATGACGCGCTATATAACTCGCTCGATTTTGAATTTAGCGATGCCGTCAGTGTGCGAAAGAGACAATGTAGCGAAAAAAAGAAAGATTGAAATTGAAATGTCGTTTTTATTTTTTTGCAGCAATTGAAAGCTGAGGAAAGCAAGAAAAATGAGGACTGGAATCAATTGATGAACGGAAACGCCAGAGCCGCCGAGTCTTATCAGCGAGAGTTGGATCGTCGACGAACGTAATTTCGCATATATACATATAACACGCCTGATTATAATAACAATCGAGAGAGAAAAAAAGAAATTTATGCTCCATTTCCGTTTTTTTTTTTCATCTTTCGCAGAGAATTGAGCAAGCAGATTGCCGAGGAAAATTTGCGAATGGCCGAGCAGCAAAAGTCACAGCAGGATTACCTCAATCGACACGTGTACAAAAATAAACCGAGCTGCGAGTTTTACGAGCAGTTCAATAAGAGTACCAGATAAAGAATGCATTGCGATGCATTTTCTTTTCGGGGTGATTTGGTGTTTTATCGATTGTGAATTCTCTTTTTGTGTGTGCGTTCAAAATTTTGCGAAATAAAAACATGAAGAATGAAAAAAGAAACAAAAAAAATAATTTCCTTCCTTTTTAAACATAATTTACGGGCAGTTGCACGTTTCCTTGATTGTGTATCTTTTGATCGAACTCATCGAGCGAGCGTACAGTAGAGACATCTATGCGCAGCGAGAGTCAGTTTGAATTTTCGGCATTTTCGCGGCTTCGCTCTCCAGCAGACGGCAGCAACGGCCAATGTTTTGATTTTGAAAATAATGGACGCTTGACAACTCACAGTTGTCGAGTGTTGTAAACGCTTTTTATAAGATAAAAATGGTGTAAAATAATCAAAAGAAATGTGTATTCGTTAAAGTATGTTTGTTTACAATTTTGGAGTCTAAAATGTTAAAAGAAACAATGACGGAAGTAGAAGAAAATGTGCTTCGGCACAAGTAAGTTATAGGTTATGACAGACGTTTGCTATGTTTATTTGCGTGCTTACTTTTTATTAATTATTACAGATTGTTCGATCACAACTCTATAGTACATGAATACGAATCTATTATTACCAGTTTGAAGGAAGAATTAAACATTTGCAAGGTGAGTTTGTAAATAATTAATAAGAGTGTCTACAAATTTTTTAATTATTTATGACTTACAGTAATTTACTCATTTGTAATTTATGATTGATTAGGTGGAACAAACTAAACTCCGGTTAGAAATTAAAAATATTCAAGAAGAAAACAAAAGTGCTAATGAAGCTTTACGTGCTTCTTTATCAGAGTGTAATCATGATAATTGTCAAGAGGTAGGAGAGCATAAAGAAGCTCTTACAAATTTAGAAAAACGCATAACAATTTTGCAAATGGAAAAGGATTCTACTTATCAATTATGGCAAATGGCATTAAAAGCTATCGATTGTTTGGAAGAAGAGTTGAGAAATGTCAACAGAGACGACAAGAATACAAAATTTTACCAAGAACAAATTGGAAATATAAAAGAGGCATATTCTGAAGCTATAAAAGTACTAGAAACTAAATTGGTCTCTGCAAAAGAAACTTTTTTTCAACAACAAACTCAAACAGAAAAGAACAAGGAAAAAATTGAACAGTTAACAAAAGAAAAAAATGACATTGCTCAGCAATTAACTATTTTCCAACAAAAATTTGTTGAAAAAGATAAAATTCAGCAAGCAACAATAGATTCTTTAAAAGGGGATTTGAATCGTACTAAGGGTGAACTTGAATTTTTCAAACAATCAAAAGCTGATTTGGAAGTCAAGTTAAAAGAAGCACAAGTGATTGTATCCAACATGATGAAGAGAGAAAATGAAGCAAAACTCAAAGTTTCAGAAGCTGTTGAATTGATAGAGTCCGTAATGAAAGAAAAAGAAGTAATAATTAGAAGAGAAGCTAGAATTATAGAAGAAAAAACTAAGCTGGAAACAAGTTTGGCAAAATTATCGGAAGAAAGCGCTAATCGCTTGGATATAGAAATTACAAAAGTCAAAGAGATGTACAGTAAAAATGTAAAAAAGTACCAATTGGAAATTAAAGAACTGAAAGCTGAGTTGAGAGAAAAAGTAACGGCTCTAGATCGAACGGAACGAGAACGTAGATTAGCAGAGGAAGAATTAGAAAAGGTTAAGCAAGATTCAAATAATCTTATTCATAGTTCTCATACTCGAATTTTGAATCTTGAGCAAAGTCTACAGCAGAGAGATTCTAGGCTACAAACAAATGAATTTGATCGTAAAACGATTAATAATGACAGAATTCTTGATTTAGAAACTCAAATAAGTCGTTTGCAGGAAAAATTATCTAGTACCACTGAGACGTTGAGGCGGGTCCAATTTCAAAATTCACGAGATGTTGAGGATCAAATGAGGGAAGCCGCTAGCCGCACTAGAGAAGTCATGGAGAAGTGTACAAATTTTGAAAGGCAGCTGACCCGATCAGTTATTGATAAAGAAAATTTAGCTAGTCAATTGCATACCTTAGAAAGTTCGTTTGAAAAAGAATTACAGAAGAGAAATCATGAAAAGCTATTATTGGAGATAAAAGTACGCGATCTACAAGAAAAGATTTCAACTGCAGAAAATGTAACCAATGGACCAACTGCTGTGGTAAATAGTTTACCAATCCGAAGAGATACTAGTCAACAAACGTAAGTATAATTTACTATTATTACTTTTTATAATAATTGAAAGTTATTTAGATGGTTGTTTTCCTCCTTTTTGTAGCATGATGCATTATGATCCCGTTACAAACATCTTGGCTTTACAAGAAAAATATGACAAGAAAACAAACGAATTAATTCAACACGTCGAAACTCATCAAAAACTTAGCAATAAGTAAGTAATATTGTTAAAACCACTTCAAATAACTTGAACTGCATTTTAAGAAAAAATTTGATTAATTCACAGATGGAAAGAAGAAGTCAACTCACTTACTGAAAAATTCCAAAAACGTACACAGGATCTTAAAAATAGAATAATTATTTTGCAAAAACAAAACGACGACCTGGCTCGAGAATTGCTGTTTTACCAGCAACTTCTTGCTCGTTGCAATGCCCAAATAGTTCAGAAATTCACCACAGAAACGGAAACACGGTGACACTTACTGAAAACATGTACAAAGACAGTATTACAACATCAATTTGATTTATTTGAAAAATACGATTGTTACCTATGACAGTACTTTTTATAATATACACAATTTTTTTACAAAGCTTTCAATAATTTATTACACGTTTTACTTGCTTAAAAAAATGTAAAATCTTTGTAACAAGGCGATAAAGGGTCCTTTAAATTTTCTAACAAAAACTATTGAATGCAAATAGGCGTTGAATTTATAGATTTTTACGTTTTTGAAGCAATGCAAGCAGTAAACAAACTTGGGAACCAGTATAATGGTTCTCCTTCATTTTGATTATCGATCCAAGCTAATCCCTCTTTGACCATATGATCAAGAGCTTTTTGAGCTCTTTCACTCTCCCATTTCAATTCTGATTGCAGCAACGACTTTGAAATAAAAGCATTGCCATTGTTATTTGTTTGTTGCAAGACTGCAGTATGATCCATGCTCAACTCTCCTGGTATGGACTGGACCAAGTATTTGCCTTTACTGATAGGTACCACAGAAAATCCATTACCTAGTATTTTAAGTTTTTTAGCTGAAGCAAGCAAGTCCTCGTTTGTTATTTCTTGATGTTCTTTACGGCGTCCTCTTGCTTGGATTAATCGTTCTCTCAGTTCATCCAGCGATATCAAGCCTCCATTTTTGTAATTAGTTGCAAGACAAACTTCAACAATTTGAATTCCAAGCTCATAGTAGAAATCTCCTATACCTAGTACAGACCAAAAACCTTTACCCGATGCTAATGGATCAACACCTATAGAAGCACACATTTCTGTAAATTGACGTCTGAATTGAGCATTTTTCTTTATTTCATTCTTGTGCTTTGAGGCAAACTCTTCTAAATTTATTCGAAAAGTTTCCATTTGCTTAGTCATCTGCTCGAATTGATTTTCTTGGAGTTCTGTTCCTTTGTCTCTATACCGCTCTTGTTCATATTTTTGTTTTTGGATTGCTCCAACTCCTGGTTTTCTTCTCATTGTTGGTGAATTTTTAATTTAGTTTATCTGTAAAATGAATAATATCATTAACTCTTAAATTTTTGAAATGCATTATATACATTCTAGAAAAATGAATGATCTAGACAGTGTAAAAAATGACAACTCTTGAAATTGTGTGCAACAAGTAAAAAAACAAAAATAAGCAAACAATACTGTGAACTGTAACAAAAACAAAACATTTATGTAACCTTTAAAGGTCTTCAAATCCAATGGAACACTCTTTTTCCCAGCTTATTCACCGTAGATGTTAACGATGAATAAAAGCACCAAAAGAAATATTATTTACGCGCATAGTAATAGGCGCAAAAGAATTTTTCCGTACAAACAAACTTTCTCCATTTCTCGAGGCCCCGATCAGCTGATCGGCGAACTGGCGAAACTGAGACTTTACAACAGCAAGGCAGCACAGTGTGTGTACTTTACTATAGTACGCACGTATTGTGTTTGCGTGCGGAGTGCAAGATAAAAGCTCAAACTGATTGCCGATTCAAAGCATTTACATATCGCCTTCGAGACTCTCACCACTTAATTAACATGCTCGAAGGCGTGAAACACGTGTTTTTGGTACTTTCAGGCAAGGGTGGCGTTGGCAAATCGACCATCAGCTCGCAGTTGGCCCTTGCCCTCAAAGAAACTGGATTCAAGGTGATTACCTTATTTGTTTTTATTAGAAAAGGTTATGTTTAGCAATTTCGGTTTTCGTGAATTTTGCAACTAAATCAGTAAACAGGTTTTGATGAATGGTGGGAAATTTGAACTGTTTTTGTATTTGTAGTACAATCAAAACATTTGATGGATTTTTCATTTGCAACAACACTTTCGTTTATTTTTTATTCTATCAATTCAATAGAAACAAGACATCTCTTAAATATTTATATTAAAAAAACTCTTTAATATTTCTTACAGGTAGGAATTTTGGATGTGGACTTGTGTGGGCCTAGCATTCCATATTTGTTGAATCTAGAAGACAAAGATGTCCATCAATCAAATGATGGGTAAATTCATCTTGTTATAGTGAAAATTTCTAATTTATAAATGTGCCTGAATATGCATAAAGTGAAAGTGAATATTTCTGCAAAGGTGGGTGCCAGTTTTCGCAGACAACGAGCAAAGACTAGCAGTTATGTCAATAGGCTTTTTGTTGAAAAATAGGGATGATAGTGTAGTTTGGAGAGGTCCAAAAAAGACAAGTATGATCAAACAATTTTTAACAGATGTCGCATGGCAGGACATTGATTATCTAATAATTGACACCCCTCCTGGCACATCTGATGAACACATTACAGTTATGGAAAACTTAAAGTAAGTGATACTATTTTTTTTCTATGATAAATTAAAGATATTTGCATTTTCATTTTCTTTCGAAAGTAATTTAAACCGTCGCGTATTTCGCCCTCCAATTTTTCCGAAAAAAAAAATGTCACGCAATAGATAATGCGAATTAAAAAAAAAATTAAATCGAGGAAGAGCAAATACAATTCATAATGATAATGACAAAAACACTCACATGTGACTTGGCTAGCATTGAGCTCACGTGATAATGAGTGAGAGTCATGTGATCTTTCAGCAAAACAAAAAATATTAGCAAAGATAAGTAGCTGTAGAGCCATCCAAAAGATAAGCCTTCCTATGTAAACTGTCAGGTGTAAAAATAACGGAGGCAAGAGCTAACAAAACCAAGTACTCTAAAAAGAAAAAATGATGCATTGAATTTGAATTTTGGTTGTTTACAGAAATGTAAAATGTGATGGGGCTATAATTGTGACAACACCGCAAGCAGTAGCAATTGATGATGTTATGCGAGAAATCACTTTTTGTCAAAAGACTGGTATACCTATAATTGGGATTGTAGAAAATATGAGTGGATTTGTTTGTCCAACATGTTCAGTGAGTAAATACTAATGTTTCTTCTAGAAATTTAATTTGAGTAGCAATTTATATGACTATTAATATTTCTTCAGGAATGTACAAATATATTTTCCTCCAATGGTGGAGTTTCTCTCTCTGAATTGGCAAATGTACCTTTCTTAACAAAAGTGCCAATTGATCCAACGATTGGCAGATTAGCAGATAAAGGTCAAAGTGTTGTAAAAATGTTCCCAGATAGTCAAGTGGCACAAGTCTTTCGTAAATTAGTGGAGGAATTAACAAAAAGTAAAGAAGCATAAAAAAATCATATATTATAAAGTGATTTATTTTATATACACCAGCGGGATTTTTATATAACTTGAATATGAAAATATTTTTTACATAAGAAAATATAAAATAAAATATATATTGGTTGACTTTGTTTACAAAAAAAAATAGAACTTTATTTATCACAATAACTTTTGAACAGGCCCCTATAAATTATATTCATTTCAGATTCATGTTTATTTTATTTTACTCAGTTTTACTTTTCTGTTTTACTCTATTTTCATAAGCTTCCCATAAAACTTTCTTGTACTCCAAAACAGATTCAAGTTTATTTTCACTTTGTGTGACTCCTCTACCAACTACTACTAGATCTGCACCAGAGTTTACAACATCTTGAGGTAGATTGTATTGTTGTCCTAAACCATCAGTGGATTTTGTGAGCTGAACACCAGGTGTAAGTTGAATAAGCCCTGGATCAGTGAAAACATTTTTCTGACACACAAATCCAGCAATTAAATCGGAATCTTTGAAATCTGAAACTGCAGAAGTAATATAATCTCCTATAGTTAGAGCTCCTTCTGAAGACATCTGTGCTACTATGAAAATTCCTCTATCATGGGATATTGCATGAAGGCCATCTTTAATTCCTTGAATAATACCTTTTCCAGGTACTGGATGTATAGTAATCATATCTGCCCATTCAGCAATATTATAGATGCCTTTTCTGTATTGATAAGAAACTACTTGACCTATATCAGCAAACTTTCTATCTTCCATTATTAAGAAATTGTGTTTGTTTGCCAGATCTTTTATTTTATTAACAAAATCTTTAGTAAAATCTTCAATTATATCTACATGTATTTTCAAAGCAGCAATATGTGGACCTGCTGTATCTGCTAGATCAATAATGTCTTGAGATTTTGTATAGTCAGCTGCTAAACATAAAGTGCTTTGTTTCTCACACATTAATCTAAATAATTTAGATGCTACAGGATTTTTAGCTTTCTTTGATCTATCGATCAGATTCATTTTCAAGCGATTATTCTCATTATTTAGCTTCAAAGGTGTTTGAACAGTTTTTATATGATTCTTTGCTATTTCTACTGACTCTTTGGGCAATTTTCCTGCTTCAAGCAAATAATCCATCAATTGAGTGATGGTAAGCAAGCTTTTCACTGTTATTCCTGCATTTTCCAAATTCTTTCTGCCTCCTTGTTCTCTGTCCAAAACCACCAGAGCAGTGGTAACATTTAAACCTTCATTTTTCAAATCTTTGACCACTTCTAATATACTACTTCCACTTGTAATTATATCTTCTACTATCAATGGTGTATCACCCATCTTGAAAATTCCTTCTATCAATTTTTTTGTTCCATATGACTTTGCCTCTTTTCTTCTCATTACCATTGGTATTTTGGAGTCCAAAGAAATTGCTGTTGCAATGGGCAGAGCAGTATACGGAACACCACAAATATGAGTAAAATCTGTTTGATCAAGCAGGCTCCAAAGTGAGTTTGAGATATTCAGCTAGAATATTAAATTAAAAATAGTAATAATAGTTTAATATTGACTTTAAATTCATCACATAAAAGATGTTAAAATTAAAAATATACCAGTAAATTAGGATAAGATATAATGACACGAAGATCAATATACACTGGAGTAGACAATCCAACTTTTGTTGTAAAATTACCATACTTGATAGCTCCAATTTCAAACAATTCTACTGCTAACTCTTTTAGATCACTTGTTACCATTTTTCTGCTGTCTCTTAACGAAACGAGTATGTTTAATGCCGTTCAATCACTGAGAACCTTAGATAAAATAGTTTAATATAAAAATTTGGACGCAATAGTCGCAGTAAAAAAATAGTAAAACGTGAGTTATGATACACCGCGCCAACCGCGTGTAATTATTCGATCAGAACTAACAGATGCTTTGCCGGCAGTTTATAGTCAGAGCAGGTCGGGCAACTTTAGCAACTAAAACTTGAGCATTTGAAAAGGACAGGAATGCAAAAATTTATTGAGAATTTCTGCAAAGCTATAAAATAAAGTTACGAGTATTCCTAAATTGAAAATTTTATTACAGAATCAACGGTATCAATATAATGATTTCAAAATTATACATAAACAAAAAAAAAGTATTTCGTTGTACAAATGTACCAAAATGGAAGTAGAAACAATGTTTATCGATTACCCCATCCCCAGAGGCCCTTGACCAATCCAGCAATACCACCCTTATCTTGTTTCCTGTTTGGATCTTGCATTTTCTCTGATAAATCGGGAAAATCAATTGAATTGGCAGCCAAGTCAAAGAACAAAGGTTTGCAAGGAATACATTCCATAGGAGGTGGTATTTTACAAACATTCGGCTGCTTGGTCAATAGGCTTGGATCCTCAACATACTCATGTAATCGTTCTGAGAGCATTTTCTTGCTCTTCACCTGCTTGTTTGCACCAGTGTCTTCTTCTTGATCCTCTTCCAGAACACTATGCGCATGAGCTGCACACTGTGCACCTTCGATTGATGACTCCAACTTGGCTAAATCGTTTTTCAGGTCAGCTGGCAAATAAGTTTTGTGCTCCATTGCATCTTTTACATGTTGCAGTGATCTTTGATACAAAGCCATAGCTTCTCGCCATCTGTGAAGATTAGCAAGTGATTTAGCCATGTAGAAACACCTGAATGCTCTGTAACCCTTAGTTTTAGCATCATGCTCTTGTAAAAAGCTCTCATCATCTTGTAGCTGAGACATTTCCACAAGATTATGCAAGGCAGCTTCATATAATCTCACAATATCTTGAGATTTTGCTTTCTCTGACTCTTCAGCGATCTTAACTAGAATTAAATTTCTTTCCAAAGTCCTTGACAGTTTAATATACTGTAAATATGCTATCAAGTGTTGTGGCTTATCGGCTTCTTTGCCTTTCATTTCATTCCTGAATTCCTCGCGTACAGCAGCAATAGCATCTTTGCAATCTATCAGATGTGCTTCAAGTATATCAACCTTTGCTTGATTGTTGGCAGCTTTATCCAGTGTGCTTTTTAATCTGGAGTCAGCCATAAGTAGTGCTGCAGCTTTTGGTGGGGCTGTTCCACAAGACTTTCCTCGCCAAGATATCTCTTCTGTACTGGCCTGCTTTTCTTGAGTTTGATTTATTAATGAGTCCAAATTGTTCAACAAATCTCCACCCAACTTTCCTCTCATCTGCATCAAATCATCTATTGCTGTGTCATCTCCAATGTTGTATGCACAGTATCTTAGATTTGGAGCCAACTCTTCAACTCTAGCTTTGTAAATAGCTTGCTCATGCTCTGGCAGAGCTTTAGCCAAATTTTCATAAACAACTTGAGCTTTCTTGAAATTTTCCATGGCTGGTCCCCAAGCTTGAAGCTCAAAATTGATTGAACCCTGAATGTATGCAACGTATGCTTGAGCTTCCAGTTTTGTTCTTGGATCGCAGTCTATACTCTAGAAAATTAAATACTCAATGAATAGGAGTTTCTGTAATATTTCATCAATATGAAAAAAAAATGAAAACTAGCATTACCTCTATGAGCTGCTGCAATTGCAGTGCGTGAGCACCAGCTTTTCTGAGCCTTGAGATCAAGTGAAACTTTTTGCGAGGCTCAGTATTGGCTTCTTGTCTGAGCTGCATAGCGTAACTCCATGCTCTCTCAGCCATAGTCAGAGGAATTTGCAAAAATTTGTCATCTCTTACTATCTCGGCCACCACATCGCGACGTTTGAAATGTCTCCTGTCACCCTGAGGAATTTTAAGGACCTTTCGCAGACGACGTAGACGTCTCGAACAATAACCTCTATACCTTTGGTAATCTCCATGTCTCAAGCCGTGTTGCTGTTGTGCCTCTTTGATGATTTTCAGTACTAAAAATGCCGAAAAATAGACATAATTTAAGTAACGCAAACAAATTTACATGCTTATGTTTAATTGAAGATCCACGTCAACATATGGGATAAGACAAAACTGTTTAAGTGGTTAGCTTTGCATTCACTCACTTTCTAACGAATAAACTTTCTGCTCCGGTACAGGCGCTTCATCGACCTCGATGTCGGATTCCTCCTTGGGCACCATCGTTGATTAAATTGCCTTCAACAGCTGATTTCAACTGTGAAAAACAATTGAAAAAGCCGAATGAATTCCTATGTCAACACATACGGGGCACATAACTTGACATAACTATGGACACGCATGTTTTTTTCGTCCGGTCAAGTTTGCAAGCACTGCATCCTCGCGCATGCGTTTTAAATCCCCCCGGAGGCTGAAACAAGAGAGAGCGAGATAACGAATTAAATAACACGCACATGAGTGCATGTATGTGACACGATGTGTGCGTGTGTGTTCAACAAGCATATATCGCCCTCCCGACCCCCGGTATCTTGCTTTTAAATCCGTCGGCGATAAAGTTGATTGGTAAGTCTCTCTTGCTCTCGACGAGTTATATACTTGATAATTGTATACATACTTGTTGAGTTATATTTATCAGCTTGCGCGCAATTTTTTTTTTACCAATTTTGTTCTTCTATTACTGCGGACAGATATACAGTTTTGTGGCGAGAAGAAAACGTGTGCAGATCGTGTGAGTTTGAGGTTACCAAAATGTCAAGTTTCCTTGTACGCAAATCTCTCTGCTCCGTGGGAACATTGAAGAGCCTTTCTCAATTTGGAGTTGTGCCTGTGAGAAGGATTAATCTGCTGGAATACCAGAGCAAAGAGCTACTCCGAGATTCTGGAGTTTCGGTGCAGAATTTCGCGATTGTCGATGATGTAAACAAGACCGGATCGGCTATTGAAAAATTGAGTATGTTGAAACACTAGTTTTATTACCTTTCATTTCTAAATACCACATATTTATTCAGTATGTGCATTTTATTCTACTCTGAAAGCTATATAAAACGTTGATAAAAAATTGAAATCTATTACAAGTATTACTGTTGAAAGGATTAAAATAATAAACATTTCATCTTGATGTTTGTTACATAATTACAGAGGCAAGTGAATATGTGGTGAAAGCTCAAGTGTTGGCTGGAGGTCGTGGTAAAGGCTGGTTTGACAATGGTTTCAAGGGAGGAGTTAAAATCACAAAAAAGTGAGTACATTATTATTTTTTCATCTGCAAGAAAATGATAATTAATAGATGCATTTTATTTTTCATATTCTAGTCCAAAAGATGTTGCAGAATATGTTAAAAATATGTTGGGTCACCGTTTGATAACAAAACAAACTTCAAAAGATGGAATTCTAGTAAACAAGATTATGATTGCAGAGTCTGTAAACATCAAACGAGAAACATATGTTTGTATTCTGATGGACAGAACCCACAATGGACCAGTTTTTATTGCATCGCCAGCTGGTGGTATGGACATTGAAGCTGTCGCTGAAAAAACTCCAGATAAGCTCAAAAAAATACCATTGGACATCTACTATGGCATTGATGATGAGATTGCAGCAGAAGTTGCTGAATTTTTAGGATTCAAGGAAGGAAAAATTAAAGAGAAAGCAGTCTTTGAGCTTAAAAATTTGTGGAAATTGTTTGTAGATATTGATGCTCTTCAAGTGGAAATTAATCCTCTCGTTGAAACCGACAACGGAGATGTTGTTGCGGTAGATGCCAAGATTGCGTTCGACGATAATGCAGAGTTCAGACAGAAAGATATTTTCGCTTTAGAAGACACCAGCGAGAAGGATCCACGCGAAGTCGATGCCTCCAAATTCAATTTGAATTACATTGCAATGGATGGAAATATTGGATGCCTCGGTAATTTATTTTTTAATTCTTTAATTTCATTTTTTTTTGCAGAATGTCTGTATATAACATTCTTTTGATCTAGTAAATGGAGCTGGTCTTGCCATGGCAACAATGGATATTATAAAACTTCACGGAGGTTCTCCTGCCAACTTTTTGGATGTCGGCGGTAGCGTCAAGGAAGATCAAGTTTTCCAAGCTTTCAGAATACTTACAGAGGGTATGACTTTGTTTTTCCACTCGATTTAATTTTTACCAAAATAAAGTTTGTGTATTAAAAATAATAATTTTTTTCAGATCCAAAAGTAAAATCAATTCTCGTAAACGTTTTCGGTGGAATCGTGAACTGCGCAACAATCGCGAAAGGAATAGTAGCCGCATCTCGAAACTTGGGTCTTAAAATACCACTTGTCGTAAGATTAGAAGGTACGTGACTAACAATTTAATCTACATTGTTGGTGTCGCGTTTAATAACGAGTCAATTACTTGTTTTTGCAGGCACAAACGTCGAAGCAGCGAAAAAGATTTTAGCTGAATCTGGTTTACCAATCCTGACGGCCAATGATCTCGAAGAAGCAGCTCAGAAAGCAGTCGCTTCAATACAAAAGTGATTATGACAATAATATCGGATAAATTGTCATAATTAATCTGTAATACGTTAACGTCACTGTTTACAGATCACAAATTGACGACGGGCACAAAGACATGAAGCTCAAAATGTCGCAATAGCTCAATACCGTTCCTTAATAAAGACTGGCATATCATTCCCGTGATCATGTCCATGGATCATACAACAATCGATCATACAAACCTACATCAAGTGATATTCATAATTGCCCGCTCTCATTCATTATTTTCATTTTAACAAACTTGCTTTAAAAAGACTACCGACACTAACCAGACGTGCGTTTATCGTTGTTATACTAGTTAAATAAGATATGGATAGTGTTTTTCTCTTTTGAATAAATGTTTTGTTATGAAAAGTTAGCTCTTGAAGGATCAGAGTATCGTTCGTGCAACTGCAAAATTTGTCAAAACATAAAAAAATTTTTTCATATAAGCTTAGATGTATTGTAAGTGTTGAAAATTGATGGAAAAATTCTTTAAAGAAATGTTTAAAGACAGTTGGAAATATCGTAGCTATTAGTTGACCACTATGATTCATTCGAGAAAATTTCCCTACACGAGCTTATATTCGCAGAAAAAAAAGCGTACACGTCATGTTAAACATCTCACTCTGAAGAAAAAAAAAAATTTTACTTTACAGAAACAGTATTTAAAAAAAAAATTCTGCAGTTTTACGATCGCTACACATCAAAAAATCAATTAAATCCAAAAACTCCTTTGAAAATTCATTCTAGGTATCCCACGGAAGAGAGGAAAAAAAAAGCAAGAAATTTCAATGAAATTACAACTCATCGACACGAGCAAGAGCAAATGTGTTTCGCACCGGTTTGATCATCGGTTTACGGTAGCGCGCGCGCGCGCGGGGCCGCTTATGGCAATCTCCGCATTAAAGCCATCGGCGGCGGTGGCAAAGTGTATCGGCAAGAGAGTAGCGCCATATACGGTGCGCGATTTCGCGACATGGCTTTAGTGGGCCAGCAGGTCACGGGGGATTACGTGGAGAGATTTCTTTAAGGAGCTACAACCTACTCGAATGTGGGACCTCGAATTTCACTGTTGGGCTTAAACTATCCACCGACACCCACGATAAAAAAGCCAACCAAACTTCTACATGAAAAAGAAAGTAAGATATATTTTAATTGGAGCTCGTAAATGTATCACCGTGCACTTTATATTGTCGAAAATACACATCGCTTTCGTTTTTTTTTTTAATATCAATGTAGGATGCATAAATTGTCGGGGGGAGGAGTGTATCGCTCGAGAGGAAACGTCGCGCTGTTTCTCGCTCGTTACACTCCGCTTGAAAGATTCTATACTTTTGCTGGCAGCTCTAAACGTCAATTTCTGCAAACCGGCAAACATTCCTAAAAATAGCTCAAAAACTTGAAAAAAAAAGAAGCAAAAATACTTTGCTCGGACGCAATAATCAAGAATTCTGTCGTCGAGCGTGACTTTTAATGCCCAGCGATAAATCACACCCAAAAAACTCCAAACAATGCAGTTTATATCCTCGTTCGGAGAACCCGAGATACATTGAAAGCCGGTGCACGCATCAGGTGTTCCCCACACAAACTGTCTGCCAAAAAAAAAAAAAAAAGCAACAGTTGCAGGACGCCCTCTTCTTTATTGTTTCTTTTTTTTTTCTCTTCTCATTCGGCCAACAATTCGGAAGTCTCTTCGAAAGTGGTGCATGGATGTGTATGTGTGTGTGTCGTTTCTCTGTTGCGCGCGATATATATAGACCGGTCGTCGTCGTCGTCGTCGTCGTTTCTCTGCTGGTCGGGGGCGCAGAGGGAACCGCGCGACTATTCTTGGAGAACTTTAGTCAGAGTCGCACTCGCCTTCGAATCGGCGACACATCACACAGCTCTCTCTCTCGTGCCGGTGCTCCTCCCGTGTTTACCTTCCTCCTTCTTCTCCGTTATTACACATATCGTGTACAAGTGCAAGTTTTTTTTTGTTGCCTGTGCTCAAGAGGTACATAAATACGTCAAATTGTCTTTCTAAGCTTTCATCAATTTCAGCCGCGAGTGTGTAATCAATTTGTCGCGAGTGTGTGTCGCAAAGTGAGAGCGCTTTTTTCTCTTTGCAATTCTTTTCTCGTGTGTTTGTGCTGCTGCTGTTGCTTTTTGTTCGATGCCAAGAATTACTGCGTTTCGTGGAAAAATTTCCTCGGAGCTTGCGCAAGCTCGTATTTTTATCGGCAACCGAATAATGCACGCGTTATTTTCAGATTAGAAAGGGGGGAAAGGGACTACATCACTATACGTGGGTGTGTGCGTACGTGCGAGAGTAGAGATTATTAATTGCTCGGCAGACTGCCAATATTGTGCGTGTGTGTGCTTGCGATCAACAACAAAATTTTTTTACATTTATCTGGCATCTATGATAATTAGAAAGGGAATAGAGAGGGAGAGAGAGAACTATGTCTCGACTCTGTGGAATTTCATTTCGGTAGTGCGGGATTCAAATCTCACGACGGCAGTGGTAAGGTTGAATTCTGCCGTGCCGCAAGACATTCAGCGGAGAGAGCGCGCGTGGTGTATGTGGGTAATTGGATTTCAAGTGCGTGATGTGCGTGCAGTTCGCAAAAAAAAAAAAAGCCATTTTCTTCCTTATTTGATGCAAACGAGTTTTACACAAGTGTTACACTCGCGTGATTCATCCGTGCCGCCACCGGGCCAAATTTAATGCCATGTAGCGGGCAATGTGCGTTTGTGATTGGGTTACGATGTATAATCGTGTTGCTCTCACGCCAAAAAGGGTCTTTTTTTCATTTTTACGCGCGAGCACGATTTATGTGTCAACGTAATTTCGCGCCAAACCCACCTTTTTCTTATTGATTTTCAGTGTGAAAAAGAAATCGAGCGTTATAAATATAAAACTATAAAAACATTAGTCACACTCTAAATTCCTTGGACTAAAGTCCGCCAGTCCAACGATCGGTTGACTTCCGCCAGTCCAAGGAGATTGACCGCCGTAATCTTAACCTCAAATACTATATAGATTTTTGCGTCAAAAAACTTTGAAAAAAGTTTGGCAATTGATACATCACGCAGCATCAAGTAAAAATTCAATAAAAAATAAGTAAATAAGAAAAAGCAAGCACACAGCGTCGGTCGTTCTTCAGCGTAAACTGCTGCTAGTTCAATAGGACTGAGATCCAGTCCATTGGACTGACCATCGAGTTTCAATTGGTTTCAACCGGTCCTTGGACTGGCGGGCTCCAGTCCAAGGAATTTAGAGTGATGCTTCATGAAAACAGATCTTTGCTCGAATTTCAGTTTAAAAATTCATCTAGGCGCGCGTGCAAAAAAAAAAAAAAGAAAAAAAAGAAAGAAACAGGCCAGCTTTTCAAAATGTTGATTGAATTTCAAGACGTGTTGTTTGCTCGCACAGCAGTCGAGTGAGAATAAATAATGAAAGATCGTTAATACTCAAGCAACGCTGGATTACGCAGTCTCTGCCCGCGAGACGAGCGCGAACAAGAGGCCTACTCATCTAAGAATAAATCGCGGGGGAAAAAAGAGTGCCCGAGAGACTGGACTTTTTTTTTTCTTCGTCAAAATATTAGCTTTGCCTATCTCATCTTTGGAATGTGTGCTCGATTCTTTTTTATTGCGATACGCTCTTGAAGTTGAAGAAAAAAATAGTTTACTTTGGTGATGCTTCATCGAGAGGTTATTGCAAGCTCTTGATTCGAGAGTTGAACAATTTTCGCTTGTTTGTACCAAAAAAATATTGTAACCATTTACCATAAATATTTAGTTTTTTTTTTTTTCATTTACCGGCCAGTAATAAAACATCTCTAAAAGTGTCGCTAAGTGGGTGGTGTGACATTGCAACTCCAAAAGTCGATGGTGCATGACGTCATTGCTGGAAAGGCGACGCATTACAATTAAAGTCACATACGCGCTTTCAATTACATTGGCTAAACATGAAAGGAATTAATTTTGAGACCAAATCGACGTGTTGCAATTGAGTATTTTTTTTTGTTTTGGCCTGATTCGGATGTCGAGCGTAGGTTGAAAAATAAATCTTGGTTTTTCTTGAAAATGTTGTAAAGAGCTACAGATCGAGGCAATTTCATTTTGTAAATTTAAAACATATTTTATAAAATCATAGAGAATGCCAAGTATGTACGTGAGCATGTTCAAATTAAAATTCTTGTTGGCTGTGTTTTCGCCGACAGTTATTTATTCTCAAAAAAAAAACTTTTATCGAAAAGTGAGCTTTTAATAAAAAAAGCTCTCTGAAACCATGTCACATAAAATTTGCAAAATATTTCAAAATAGCTCTGATTCACTCTATTATTCGAGTGTTAATATCTAGTATTCGCAAAATAGAGCTTGCAAGCTCGCGAGCGGCAGATTTGAATGCACATTTCGTCAATAATTTTTCAGACTCAGTCGACAATGCTCGGGTGACCTTGACATATATTTCACCATCAAGTACATCTTCTTTAAAGAATACTCTAAAGCCAATCCAAACCTTTTACTAACCATTCAATTTCTGGCATCCCCCACTCAATTCACCCTCTATCTGAGCTTTTTTTTTTTCAAACTAAAAATTGCATTCACTTTTTGCAGAATCCAAAGAGAGAGAGAAAGACGAGGCCATCATCAGAGCAATTCGGAACGCAGGAGGGTGGCGCCTGCAAGTGATTGAACCCGGCTAGCAGTGAGCCAGAGAGTGAGCCCGGCCAGCGAGGAGCAGCAGAGGCAGCAGCGACAGGAGGATATCGCGGTGCGCGCGCAATCCCCCACCTAAAAGGACTCTCTCTCACTCACTCGCATACACTTACACAAACAGAGAGACGGACGAGTGCGTGTAATACCTGCGATAAAATGAATGAGCATGATAAGTCAGTCAATCCCGTGGAGGAGGCCGAGATGGTCGAGCGCGAGTTGGCGGAGGACGCCGAGTGGAAGCGTATCCAGCAGAATACCTTCACGAGATGGGCCAACGAGCATTTGCGTATGGCAAACGAGCACATTGCCGACCTCGAGTGCGATCTAAGCGATGGACTTAGACTGATCTATCTGATCGAGGTGCTTGCCTCTCGCAAATTGCCCAAGCACAACAAGAAGCCGACTTTCCGATCGCAGAAACTCGAAAACGTCTCTGTCGCGCTCAAGTTCCTCGAGCAGCAAGGCATTCGTATTGTCAACATTGGTACGTACGTTTACTATATACCTTCTAGGCTGATGTGTGTCGCTCTCACTGTGTTTTGTTTACTACTTGTCGTCGTCGGATAGTCCAATTGCCAAATTGCAGCTGCGACAGTCCCTCGCTTTTTCTTTATACCTATCTCTCCCTTCTCTCTGCGTCTCTGATCGATCGTGCACGTGTAGTATCTCGGCCACTTGTTGTGTCTCTGTCTCCCTGTGATGCTACTATGGGCTACTATCTACATATACCGCAGTCGCGCATTCAAATTGTATTTTTAAACATATTGCCTTTTTGCCAATGTCAAAGCCCCAGGTGCATTGACACTTGACAATTTCTTTTTTTTCTTTTTTTTTTTATTAGCTGGCTTTTGTTCACATTCAGCGAAACTGGGTCATACTTTGCCGGCTTCTTTTCTATTCTCTCTTTTTTTTTGTTTCTTTTGATAGCCATCTGTCGACAAGTTCAATCACTGATAAGCCAGGTATTGATTTCGTGATTAGAATTGGAGAATATTTTTTTGGTACGTAGTTCGCGAAATGAGGTTGACGAAACTTTCAACAATGTTTGAATGCCGCGGTAAATGCTTTTTTTTTTAAATTGGAGTATTTAAAAATAATTATTTTTCCACTGAAAAAAAAAAACATTTTTGATGTGACTCACTTATTGACAGATCACAAAGATGCCTTCGCGAAGAAAAAAAAAATTGAGTAACACGGCAAACATAAAAAAAAAAGAAATTCTTTCCGAGTAATGTCATTGCATTAAAAACACTTTTATCGATAAAAATTTTCAATTATCAAAAACTGATTACTCGTGTACCTATATAACCAACGCCGGCAAAAGCAAACACGAATATCATGCAGCAACACACCGGTAGTATGGTCTAATGTAAATCGCAATATATTTGTCGACCGGTCCCCCAAAAATTTAACACATACACACACAGAATGGATGAGGTAATCGAGGCCCATCGCATGACGTCAGCGTCTAAACTCGCCGTGTTTCGTTCACTGCAACGAAAAATTTTTTCGCCAAACCAATGTCGTCACCATAGCGAGGTCATCGTGTGTCTGTATCTCTCTTGTTTTTTTCGTGACATAAAGGTGATATCATACTCTAATGGTCATGTTTGCTTTTTATTCGCTCGGTTTAGTCAATAAATTCACGCGTTACAGCGATATATTTATTCGAATTTTTTTTTTGCTTATTCGCTCCTGATGTCATACAAAAGCTTTCACGGACGCGCAACGCACAGTATAATTCTTTTCAATTCCTCATGTGAATTACGAGCTGCCGTTGGGAGGAGTAGTAGTAAAGCAAGTTGCGCTCTATACTGTCATAAAACGCCAACTGGAAATTCTTCAGATTTACTGCCTCTTCGTCGACCCAACTTTTAATATGCGCGCGCCAATCAAAAGTATCGCGGTTAAAAAAAAAGTACAAACTTGCGGCGCGTTTTTACTATCGAATCATCAATTATTCCAATGTATATGACTTAAAATTTCACGCTTAAGCAATTGAAAACGAGAGAGCGGAAACAATGTGAATCAGAATGAGGAATATTCAGGGAAAAAAAGAAGAAGAATATGTGATCCCAAACGATAAGCAACTGTTTAGTTTAGCGCTTCGCTGTTTACAGGAATGTCGAATGTATTAATGCCAAGGCTATACTTGGCTAATGATTCAATCGAGCGTTTGCCTCTCTCGAGCCGCAGAGAAGCTGTTGACTCAACTCTCTTTCGCTTTCGCGCCGCGACAGAAATACAATGTGAATGCATGTGAAGCCAAAAAAAAAAATTGTGCTTCAACAGCTGCAAAGATCCGCGTTTGCGTCGACTACGCGTAATTTCATTCCTTTGCCGTGTTTGGATTAATGATAAATACATACAGCGCGATGCTTTTATCTGTTTGCTGTGATGTGTTGGCGAATATACGACCAGTTGGCATAATGTCATTTTTTCTTATTGCTAGAGTTTCTTTTTTTATTACAAGATGCTGAATATTTATTCGATTACGAATGGTTTCAATTCTTTTTCATCGCGAAGCCAATTTTTAACATGTTTGTACAATTGAATTTTTATGAAAGAGAGAGAAATACAATGTTATAGATAATAGTAAAATTGGATTAACAAGTGTAGATAAGGCAATTTAGGTGTATTATTGGCTTAGATTCGTTAAGACGTACAAAACTTATCTATCTTATCGTTTTGCTAATCTAAACTCACGCGACTTGATAAAATTATTACTAACTGAAATATTTATGCACGCGAAAAAGAATTTATCGTGCTTCTCGATTTTATTTTCATCGAACTGTTGCTCCGCAGAATCAATAGCGGCTTTATATACACCAACCGGCCTCGAGAGCTATTCAACTTCCTAACGAGATTCTAGAGGATCGCGTTAGTTGAGAGAGAGTTTCGATTTTTTTTTTCATCTCTATAAGGACTTTGGCGCGGAATGTCGCTTCTTTTTTTTTTTACTAGCGTTTTCGTTTCTGCATTCGTCGGAGCATATTTGCATATTTTTATTTCTCAAGTTATTTTATCTTTTTTTTCGCGATATTTTAAAAATAATACTTGCAAATAAATTGCAAAATTCATTTTCCATAAAACGCCCGAGGCGATGTACAACATCAAAGTAGTACAGATTCTATTTTGTTATTTTTAGCCTCGTTGAATGAAATTGATCGCCAGACAAGATCTTCAATCTTTGTAAAATACCGTTATCGATTACGCGATGAAATTAGGTAATAATAAAATGCGAGCCAAGTTTGAACGTTCCATTGTATATAGGTAAAGTAGGCGTGGGAAGCTGCTTAAACGCGAAATCTCTTGAATACGGGAAATCATCCTGCAACTCCAATATTATGATGCAAAAAATAAATAACACGAGACAGTGCGTTGAACTCGGCGCGAGGAAATCAAGTGTCGATATAATGTCATTTTCTATCGACCGACACAATTCCAATTCATTTGAATGTAGAACAAATGTTTGACGCTCTTTTCTCTCGAGTCTTCAGTATATATAGTCACTAGATGATTCATTCGCTTGTAGATCAGCTCATCTTGAAGTCAGTTTCAATTAAAACCAATTATCGGAAATACTAGGTGTCGAGAAAAAGTCAATTAAAAACCCGTCATCATGTATAGCTCAATTGTATGTGCGATAACAAGATCAACAGTAAAGTGCAGCAGCAAAGTAGTAGTCATGGTTAAAGTCACGTTTTTCAATGTTATGCACGTATTACGCGCAGCATGACATCAGTGAATAGTAACAGCTGAAAATAAACTTGAGGTTAATTCAGTAGAGTCACACTCATCTCAATCGTGATGCATAATCTTACGCGGTATTCAATTTTCCATTTTGTCGAAATAATCTTTCAATCATTCATCTTTTAAGCATTATTGAAAAAATGCAATAATGACAATTACGAATAAGCATGTAATTATATGCCAATAATAGAAATTTTGCGCACGCGTCCGTGAAAATGTACATGAATTTCGTTGCATATGGCGTGTGCGTCACGAAAATAGTCTTTTTTCCCAAGCGCCGTGAAATTGGAGAGAGAGAGTGAGAATATTGCACAATGATCGCGCGCGAGCTTCTAAAATTGGCGACTCTCCAAACGAGAGTGAGAGTTTAGGTACACTTTTCTCTATGCTGATCTCAAGCTTTCGTAAATATACAACGAAAGAAGATACGCGCGAGATTTTTTTTCTTTACTGGCTGGGAAAATTTCTCATTGTGATCCAAATGCATTAGGATTATCATATTATTTTTAGAAGAGGAAGAAGAAGTGAATGGAATGTTGACTTCATTGTGTGTGTGTGTGTGTGTGTGTGTGTTACGTATTGTGATTACTAATCCAAGTTGGCTTGCGTGGTTTTAATTATATCCTTGGGGATAATTATGCGCTGTTGTGTATAATTAATCCTAAACTCCGAGAGCTATTTTGAATAATAAATGAGTCGCGATTTATTTTCGTGGCTCAACCGCGATATAACATTAATTTGAAATTGAAACAAGGTAGAATTTGGTGCACGTGTAGGTATATTTAATACGAGGAACATTTTGGTTGTAATCAAAGTTTAATTGCTGTAAACGACAAACTTTAATTAATCAGTTTTTTTTTGAATTTTTGTTAATTAGTTGAGGTAGCTTTCTATATGAAAAAAAAAATTTTTTATTTTAACGCTTACGTTAATTTGGGTTAGCTTATTCCTTTACCTTATGAAAAGAAGCTTTCACTCAAATTTTGAGTCATAGAAAAACTATTTTTTCCGATTTTTGATAAATCATTTTGTTATTTTTATATCTCAATTTAAACATTTGTTTCATTTATTAGCTCAAAAATGACTATTTTTTATATAAAAATTATTTTAAACATATTTTAAAAATTGAAAATAAAAAATCCCAAAAACCAGTCTTTTTGTATATCATTTGTAGAATATACAAAAAAAAATTCCAAGTCGCACCTCAATTTAGGATGCGCAAGGACCATTTTAAAGTTGAAAAAATACAAAGCTGATAAAATGCAAGTTTTATACAAACAATTACTTACCTTCACGTATGATTTAAAATCTGAAGAAATTGTTTTTCGAGATTGGAATTGATGTTTTCAGACTACTTTACAGTTGAAGAAACTTTCCATCAAATAAAAAAAAATTGATTTTTTGAACGAAATTTGGGTAGAAAGCTATCTTAAGAGTAATCTTTATAATCAACAGACTCTTCGGACATAACCGACTGCAAGCTGAAACTGATCCTCGGTCTAATATGGACGCTCATTCTGCACTATTCGATCTCGATGCCGATGTGGGAGGGCGACGACTTTGGCCCGCACGACAAAAACGCCACGCCAAAGCAACGTCTTATGAACTGGATCAAGTCCAAGGTCCCCGACCTGCCAATCAACAATTTCACCTCGGACTGGAACGATGGACGTGCCGTTGGTGCACTGGTCGATGCAATTGCTCCTGGCTTGTGCCCCGACTGGCAGTCGTGGGATCCCAAGGATGCCGCACAAAACGCTGCCGAAGCTATGGGCTTGGCTGACGACTGGCTCAATATTCCTCAGGTATATTACTTTTCGAATGATTATTTTGTAAAAAAAAAAGTATTCTCATGAATTTTTTTTCTCTTCTTCGTAGCTCATCAAACCAGAGGAGATGGTCAACCCCAACATCGACGAGATGTCAATGATGACATACCTTTCGCAATTCCCCAACGCCAAACTCAAGCCTGGCGCGCCAATCCGTCCACGAACGAATCCCAACAGGTAATGCAAACTTTGAACCTTCCATAATATCCTTGACGGATCGCGCTTATTATACGAAAATTTACGAAAAAAATATATATATTTGAGATGTACATGAAACGACGACACATCATTCTATATACATTTAGGAAATGATTGTGAATAATTCATAAATCTTCTTTCATGCCTCGAAAAACTCGCAGCGTGCCGCCACCGCGGTAAGTTCTATCTTTCACGCGCTTACGCACACACGCATATACTTTTCATTTACTTTCTTATATACACACATACAACTTCTTTCTTTCTTTCTTCTTCTTCTTCTTCTTTCGCCTTGGCGCATTAATATGTTTGACGTGATGTTTCTTCTTCCTAATACGACGCTCGCAATTGTCTCTCTCTCTCTCTTTCTGTCCATCTTCGCGAAGACACTATGTGCTTTTGGTCTGCGACACACGTTCGCGATGGTATTAATTTCTTTCCAACGCTTTCTTAACACGTGCGCTTCAACGAAAAATACAGCTGACATAATCAGTGCAGGAAGTTGTATAGCTTTTAAAGGCTTTCACATTATACACTCTTAATGCGTATCATTTGTATTCTTAACACATTACAGTTGTTGACGTAAGGTTTTTTTTTTAATTTTATTTTTACATACAAAACATGATCACCATACATATTGTTATACGCTTTTGGTAACCAACTTGGCGCTGATGTTAATTGTTATTTTACGTTTTTTTTCTCACTGTTGACACGATTAATTTTTTTTTAACATTGTACATATACGTTGTACGTACACGAAAAAAAAAAAAAAACGAGGGGAGAAAAAGTCAAACAGTCTGTAGAACGACGAAGATGATTTTTTTACAGTGTACGAGCTTATGGTCCAGGTATCGAGCCAACTGGCCCAATTATTGAGGCACCTGCCAACTTTTACGTGGAGACCTTTTCCGCTGGCAAGGGAAATGTCGAAGTCAGCGTCGAAGATCCAAAGGGAATTAAGTTACCGGTAAGCTTTCGTACTTTCCTCTCTTATACTCGACAAATTTTTTTTTACCCCCCTTCTTTTTCATGGGCATGCCAAGTCCAAGGTTTTCTTTGACCTTTTATCTGTCTCATGTGTGCTCGGTTAATTTGCGCTTTCCAAAGATTTGCTCGGAGATAACGTGTTGTTTACTCGTATCTTTAGCAATGTATTTCTTGAGCAATCTTTGCAAAGCGATGATTTTACCAGCGCGAATGCGAGTTTTAAGGTACTGAAAACAAGTTTGAATTGTAGAACCCTTTATTGTACCCCTTTTACCTTGTGAAAATAATTTGAAAAAATACATGTAAAGTTGTTGAATCCTTATTGATTAATATTTTAAAAAATCCACTTATTTTATTTCCCGTAATTATCAACTACCAACAATTCATAAATTTTTTTGTATTTAAAATATTGTATAAATGTTATTTCCACCATAAAAACTTACCTTGTAGAAAATGTGTCTTCCCTAGCTTTTATAGGTAAATCCAGGATGAGGTAAGGTGAATATCCATGTGAAACTGGATATTGCCACAATTTCCAATATTACGAATTGCAAAACGTGTGGCTCATAACAAAAAATCTCTTTATTTTTTTTCTATAACATTAACACTTTTTGTAACCAAATCAAAAAAACAAAAACCTAGTTTGTAAGAGCATCCAAGTTTGTGCCACATTTTACGTAAAGACCCAAATTCAGCAAACTGATCGTCTGGATTATAGGTCGACATTCGCTTCAACAATGACCGCAATCTCACATACTCGGTATCTTACACACCAAAGAACGAGGGAATGCACAAAGTGCGCGTACGATTCGCGGGTCGTGAGATCCCGAAAAGTCCGTACTCGGTTATGGTCGAAGGCCACGCCGGCGATCCAACAAAAGTCACCGCCAGTGGTCCAGGTTTATTACCCGACGGCGTAGTCATCAACAGACCGACTTACTTTGACATCTTTACCAAGGATGCCGGCCGTGGAGTGCCCGAAGTCATCGTTCTCGATCCTCAGGTAAAGCGTGGGCGACTACGAGTATTTTCGATCGCTGAAATTCAATATCTTGCGCGCGCAAATATCCGCGAGGCGTTTTCTCCCAAAATGCAACTGGACGCTTTATTTTCGTAACTTTTTGCTGTTTTTTTTTATTATTATTGCTTGATCGGCCAGAAGACTAGGAGAGACCGTGAAACTGAACGGTACTCTTTGATTTTCAAGATTTATTTTTTTAATGTCAATCTGCATTTCAAATTAATTTTAGCATCATTGTGAAAAATATAAATAATTTGACAAACAAATAGTTGCTCGTGTTTCAAACTCAATTTGACAAGACTGGTGAGTCGAAATTCTATTTTATTCGACCTTCACCGCATATTTTCGTAATTTATATCACTTACAAGCATAAATCACAATTCACTAATCCAAGTGTTTTTTTATAGTCCAACAATGCTGCGAGTACATTTATTACTGAAATTAATGTGCTAAAGTATGTTACCAGTGAATCTATTTGCAAGAATAGTTAAAGTTCAATTTAAACATTGTTTATTACAAAAACTTAGTAGCTATATTCTGCAAAAGCAATTGCTTTTTGAATAAACAATATATCACGTGTCATATTGATAGCATAACAAAACTGAAAAGTTATGTTCGCGCGAGAAGCAACGACGCGCCTTGGGAGAAAAAATTTACATTTTTACGATGTCTTTACAGTTTCTACAGCCTACACATTTTATAACATTCTCAAAATAAAAAAAAAAAAGAAGAAGATTCTCACATTTGCAAAGAAAAAAAAACCTCTTTCCTCAACATTTCATTTCGTCATTTTCATTATAAATCTGTCAACGACCAATAATAACAATAATAACGATTTTTCAGGGTAGCAAAACAACGGTGCCGGTGAAGCTACGTCAAACCTCGCCGGACGTCTGGCGTTGCGAGTACGTCTCGCCAGTGGTCGGTCTGCACTCGGTGAACATCTTCTTCGCTGGCAAACTCATACCCAAGAGTCCGATGGGCGTGCGTGTGGCTCCGGTATCCGACGCGAAGAAGTGCAAGGCCTTCGGTCGCGGTTTACTGTCCAACGGCGTTCGCGTCAAGGACGACGCCGACTTTGTGATCACCACCAAGGACGCCGGCGAAGGCGTGGCCGATGTCAGGATCATTGCGCCTGGCGGCGTTAATCTGCCTGCACAGTACGTAAATTATACTTCCTTTTTTTCGATTATTATTATCGTTGTTATTCTCTCTTACTCTCACACTTTTCGGCTGTATAAAGGAGCCTTTTATTGGATGTTTCAAGGATGTAGGCGTCGTAAAAGTCGAATCTTGAGAGTTTTACCTTGAAAAATATTTTAACGGTTCTAGAGTAAATTTTTTTTAAACTGTTTTTTTTTTTACTGCGGATCTTGTTATTCACATATAAAATTCCATACCCATATCATGAAATTAATTGCTATTCTGATATTGATAAAATATTCTGTATTACTGTAAATCCTGATGAAATAAAAAAAAAATAATTTTTTTTTAGACTGACAAAAGTCGACGATAACACCTACGAATGCCACTACTTCCCGGTGAAAGACGGTCGTCACGTAGTAATGGTGACCTACGGCGGCAAAGAAATACCAAAATCGCCCTTCGAGGTAAACGTTGGACCGTATAAAGAATCTGCCATCCGTGTCTTTGGTCCAGGTCTTTACGGAGGCGTAGTTGGCCATCCAGCTCGTTTCACGGTCGACACCAACGGTGAAACTGGAGCTTTGGGCTTCTCCATCGAAGGCCCATCCAAAGCTAAGATCGATTGCGTTGACAATGGCGATGGCACCGCCGATGTTTCCTACCTGCCAACTGCGCCAGGACCTTATGCCGTGCACATCCTCTGCGACAACGAGGATATTCCCAAGTCGCCTTATATCGCTCAAATTGTACCACAGAGCGATTTCCATCCCGACAAGGTATTTTCAAATGTCGATTAAATATTGAAAGCGTCGTCACTTTTTTTTTACTTTATGATTAAAATGTAACGCATTTCAGGTCGAAGTTCACGGACCCGGTATCCAACCGGCTGGAGTAGTGAGCGACAAGCCAACAAACTTTACAATCGATGTGAGGAAAGCCGGCCAAGCTCCTCTCGAAGTTGCCATTAAGGATGCATTCGGTAGGGATGTACCCATCAAGCTCGACGACAAACGGGATGGAACGATTCAAGCCCATTACAAGCCAACTTCCGGCTCTCAGCATGTTGTCATGGTACTACTCCCTTTCTTGCTATTTTTTTACCTGTTGCTCCGGAAAACGCTTGTAGATGGATACAAAAGCTAATAAAAAAAAATTGTTAATCGACAGGTCAATTACGGAGGAGTTGCCACGAAAAAGTCACCCTACCGCGTCAAAGTCGAGTCGCCATTGAACCCAGCACTGGTTCAAGCTTACGGTCCAGGCCTCGACAAACCAGTCAAGACCAACACGCCGACTCATTTCAACGTGAATTGTCGCGAAGCCGGCCCCGGTGATCTCAAGGTGGACATGAAAACACCCGACAATCACGATTTGCCGATTCAACTGACCGACAACGAAGATGGCACTTACACCGTCGACTACATCGCACCCGAGCCAGGAACTTACACTGTCAATCTCAATTACGGTGGCTTGAAAGTACCGCACAGCCCGCTCAAAGTTAACGTCCAACCGCACGTCGACGTCTCGAAAGTCAAAGTCAGCAATCTATCGCCCAGTGAGTATAAACCGCCCGCAAATAATATCCAACGATTCGGCTGGAGGCTACTACAGTCGCCCGACTGTATTTTAATGGCGAGATGTATAAATATAGCTTTTTAGGCGTTCTCTCTCTCTTTCACTCGGATATACGCGTGCATGCGGAATCTAGCAGAATCCGTGACGAACACGCGGCTCTCTCTCTCTCTCTCTTTCTCTATTTTCAGCGGCGTGGAAAAAAAAGAGAGCTTTTCTAAAATTACGCCGACGAGTCGCGGAGAAATTTTCTAGAAATAATATTTCTGAAAATACTTGTTAAGAAAAAAAAAGAATTCTCAAAATACTTCCAGTCGATTACGATGCATTGAATATTAATGTCGATGAATCACACGCGAATATTACTCACGTTTTCCCGCGAATAATCGACGTTTCAATCATTACAGACGCATGCTTGTACCAGCCAACCGAGTTCACGATCGACAGCCGCGCAGTGCCAAAGGTGAAGGGCGAGCCAGAGCGCATTTTCGTCGGCATTAACAATCCAAGCGGCGGCGTCACCGAGAAAGTCATCACACCTCACGCCGACGGCACTTACCGCGTCAATTACACTCCGTTCGAGGAGGGCAAACACAACATCGAAGTTCTTTACGACAGTATACCAGTGCCGGGTTCACCGTTCAACGTCGACGTCAAGAAAGTCAGCGATGCCAAGAAATGCCGTGCCTTTGGGCCTGGACTCCAGAGGGCGGTTGTCGACAAGCCCAATACGTTTACCGTTGAAACAAGAGGTAATTGATTCGTTTATTCGATGCGAATTAATTATTCGTTGATCGCTGAATATTCTATCGTTTTGAATTTCACAGAGGCTGGAACAGGTGGCCTTGGTCTGGCTATCGAAGGACCGAGCGAAGCTGTAGTGTCATGCAAAGACAACTGCGATGGATCGTGCAGCGTCGAGTACGTGCCAACTGAAGTCGGCGACTATGACATTAGCATCAAGTTCGCTGATCAGCATATTCCCGGCTCACCGTTCAAAGTGATGGCCGACAAGCCTGTAAGTAGACTTTTTTCTTTTTTTATATGAAACAACCTGTAGAATTAAAAAATTAATATTTGATTGTCTCTTTGTTGTAGAACGACAGCAAAGTAACTGCTTACGGTCCAGGAATACAACCGCAAATGGTTCGCGAAGGTGTACCAGCAACCTTCACCGTCGACTCCACCAAAGTGTCGAACGCTCAACTCGACGTGAAAGTGAAGACCGATCGAGGTTCCATTGGCAAGCCCGAAATCAAGAGAATTCGCGATGGTATTCACGAGATCACCTACATGCCATCTCAAACCGGTAGCACCTGTCAAGTCGATGTCAATTACGGTGGACAACCTATTCAGGGTAGTCCCTTCAAGATCAAGGTCGAGCCGAGTTGCGTGCCCAGCAACGTTGTGCTTTCGGGTCCTGGAGTGTCGCCTGTTACAACTGCTTCGTTCCCCGCTGACTTTGTCATCGATACTTCTAAAGCTGGAAACGGCGACTTGGAAGTCCAAGTTTTGGTCAGTCGATTCTCTTTATACAATAAAATAAAAGTAATGCATTTTTTAAAAGAATTTTTATTGAAAAAAATAATTTTTTTTTCTATAATAGGGCCCAGATCAAACGCCACGTAAAGTGGGCATTCAAAACATTGGCGACGGAAAGTACAAGGCAACCTATCTGCCAGACGACTGCGGTCGATACAAAGTCAACGTAAAGTACGGCGGCAAAGAGGTGCCCGGCAGTCCAGTCAACGTGCAGAGCGTATCAACCGGTAAAGCCGACCAGTGCAAGATCAAGGAGGGCGTACAACGCACCCTCGCTCAGGGCGAAGAGTACTGCATTACCGTCGACACGCAGAACGCCGGCCGCGGTGCCGTTACCTGCCGCATACGCTCTACCTCCGGAAGGTAAGTTTGCTCTCTTTCGTACGATTTTCAAAAAAATATTTTTTGGCCTATCTTCTGATGCTATTTTGAGGAAAATTCAACACGTTTGATTATTGTTTGCCGATGTGACGGGTGTCTCTCCTTGGGATTTAAGTCGACGGATATGCGAGAGACATTTGTTCGAGAATCTTTGGCAGACAGTTCTATCTAGCACACTTCATTTACGACGAATCGTGAAACATTGTTGCAAAATTTTCGACTGACGACAATGTCGGCTGTTTGATCAAAGTTCTTTAAATAAGTTGTACGATCGTAATCTTCTGAAACTTGTGTTAATTAAAGTCACGTATTAACGCTTTCAAAGCAGTCGACTGTCTTGGCAGCAATGTTTTTGAGCAAAAATCGATTATTGCGGCTTTGCAAGGTATTGAAATTATCGCTGAATGTAAAAGTAGTTTTTTGAATCATCCCACCAAAAATTACAATTTACCACTTGAACAAAAATGGGGGGACAAAATTGAAATATAAAAAACTTACTCAAAGTCATTCTGAAAATGATGTTTTCCACACCAACATATCATACAGAATACGTCACATCAGTTCTATTTCCTGCAGTATATAATTATTTATATTGAATTTTTCAATAAATACGGCTATAAAATAATTGCCAGTTCAATAAATAACTGTCGAAATTTATCATTATCCATTTTCACCGTTCACCGATGCCAGTTTATGAAAGCTCATCAATTATCTTGCCCAAAAGGCGGTCTTCGCAAAATGCAATTTTCGTGTCACAAATGACATAAATACCATTACGCACTACCGACAACAAGAAAAAAAATAAAAGCGGAGAAGGAAAAGAAAAAAAGCTCGACGATGATTCAAGAATGCACTTTGCTGCTCACAAGATCGCTTTCTACAGGCGAGTGCCAAAATCGCTATGCCAAATCGGAATCCCAAATCTCGGCGCAATGTTCAACAATAAAGCATTACACGTGTCAAAGCAATTAGCTATATATACATATTTGGCTCACCCCAAGTACAGTAACAATCAATTCGACTGTCTTGTAGTACACTTAAAAACAACTTTATTCAGCACATTGTAACGTCATGAAATGAAAAAAAAAAAAAAATTTGTCAAAGGCCGGAAATGCATTTATTTTGAGCCTTGTTTCACATTGTAGCGAATAAAGTGCGTGCGGGCCAAAATCCAAAGTATACGGCATAGCTGGCCACTTGACAAGTGTGTGTTTTACGTCGCACCGCAGAGCAAGCCGCTAAGGCGTTACCTTTACTGCTACAAGTTTTCATCATTTTGCTATATACTGCAGCCGAAAGGCACTACTCTGTTTGACAGGTCGTTTCGTACTTTAAGTACACGTAGTTTAGCTATGGGCTCCAATTAAACATTCACGTCGTCAATTACAAAAGCGCGCGCGCGTAAAGTTGATGAGGACGTAATTAGGCAAATCAAGTTTCTCGTATTTGAAATTTCGTACGTTTAAACGTGAAAATTAATTTCGTCTACTGTTGAAAATAAAAAAAATTAAAATAATCCAGTATGGCTGTGATGAAAAGCAAATAATTTCTCGGCGGGAAGAAATTTCTTTTCCTCCAAATGAAGAATAATAATCTTTGATCTGCCGGCAAAAATCATCTCGACCGGTTGACATTGAAAACCCTACCCGGAGAGTTTATATAATAAACCATATGCACCATAAAACTCAAAATTGAAGCCGGATTGATTTACCGGCTCGGCAAAGTTATCAAAGTCGCCAGCTAAAAAAACACGCACGCAGGGCTTCCCGGTAAAAGCATATAAAGCTTCTGCACATATGCGATCTTCCTCAACTGCATACAAAACTCTCTATCTCTCTCTCCGTAATGTTTCAGCGAGGACGTAGATATCGACATCCAAGACAACGCCGATGGAACAGTCGACGTATTCTACTCGGTGGAGGATGCTGGCGACTACACGTTGAGCATCAAATTTGGTGGTCAACCAATTCCCAACGGACTCTACACCTTCAAGGTAAATTTGTTTTTTCTTTCCTCTTTCATCGCGGTATATCGTTTTAGATGTTTGTCGCTCACATGCTACCGCTGCCGTGCGTATATATCGCGTACGTGGGTGGTGGGGCGCGGGCGGCTAACTATAGATGCTTAGATGATTGTCGCCTCATGCGTCTTCCAGTTCACTACGAAGACTCAAGTCAAGTGCACACGCGGTGATATATAATAAAGTGATCGATCGAACGTTTTTGCACACGTAAGTCGCACATGTACACGTATACACACATACTTTACATTCTGCTACTCCTCCCCTACTACTCGTGTGCTCGTCATCTTAATTTTACACCGATCCCACTCTCTTACTCTCTCTCTCTCTCTCTCTCTCTCGCTTGTCACAGTCCAGTGCGCGAGACGTGAGTGTCTCTGCCACACGCAACATTGTCATTCAAAGCAGGTGTCGTTTGATATTATATGCGCGCGTCTGGTGCAATTTTTCTTTTGCTTTGTAGCGATGAGATTTATAATTTTGCACACATTTTCAATTCGTCGAGTTATTCAATTTCGCGTTATTAAATATCTTATACTCAAACTTAAATTTGAAAGAAAAAATATATACTTTTGTACAACAAACACGCCTTACGCTTTGCAATTTATGAATGATTTATTACGATTGCTCAACGTCGCAGCTCAAACAGCCGAGTCGAGTAGCAACATTCCAACCTCTTTAAACAAATTACATTCCATTCTCGCAGACACACAATCGCGCTCAATTATTGTTGTATTATCGATACGACGAACCGATCGCACCCATATTTTAAAACGGTACATTTTTCATGATAATAATCTGCATACGTTTTGCGCTTATAATTAAAAGACATATAAAAGAAACGAGAAGCTCGCGTCGTGAAGATTGAAGCTTGCGCGCAATGTGTTAATCGAGCTTGAGATTAGCCGCGGTACGCGATCACGAGTATACACTATAACATGCCGATCTCTGCTTTGCCTTTCGCTCGTGAGTGCGCGCTCGTGTTGTGAAACATTATCCGCGCGTGGCCCTCGGAGAGTGAACTATTTCGAGCTTTCCCAAATTTATAAGCAGCCACACACACACGTAAACACATATCGGTGGGTGGGAATATACCAAAAAGTCTCTCAGGAATTGAATTAATGTTAGCTACATAGCATTCACCTGCGTCCTTATCGAAGCTTCATTCAAGCGCAAGCAAGCGAGAGACTTTAATGAACTCTCTCCGATCGTCTGGCCATTAATCACGCAACACTATACCGGAGGGAGAATAATTAGCCGTGAGTCCTCCTTATATATCCCGTTGGAATTTGTGTGGCAAGACATACGGGCGGAACAGCTGCGACGACGACGACGACGATGACTATTCGCATGAGCGGCCGGAATCTTTCGAAAATAACTGGACCTAGCTACCACTACTATTACTATTGCTGATGTTGCTAGTAATATCGATAAAATACGTGTTGATTGATGTTAAATGATAGCTATATAATATAATTTGTTAGAATGTTTGTTTTTACGATAATCCGTTGAGCTGCGAAAATTAAACTTTCATCGTCATTTTGTCGCGGCAACGAGATGACTTTATATCGTGATATTTTTACGGCTGGCACTTTAAAAGCAAACAATTTTCCCTCGACTGATGCGTTACATTATTCATTCTATTTATAACTGTGTATAATGTACCCAGTAATTTTGTCACTATTAATTTTGCGATTATTTTCGTTGCAAGCTGTCAAGCAACGTATATCATAATTTAATGTTTCGCAAATTGCACAATGCCGTATATATACAATCCAATTGCGCGTTCTTCTTATATAGACAAAACTGCACCATTGAAAAGCTGAAAAGCTCGCGCGATAGTATTTTCGCAGCTTGTTTACACATCTCCCGATCGCAAGTATAAGCACAAGATATAAGCAGACAATGCAAAAAGGCTTACAATAGATGCTTGTGGTGGGAGTACGAGAGAGAGAGAGAACAGCAGTGGTGGCGCTCTATTATAGTCGCGCGTCGCGCGGGAGGCTTTAGCCCGGCGAGGGAGGCAAATTCGCATTGTCGACGGGGCAGAGCACGCGATTTCGGGTTAGTAGCAATTCCGTGGCGCGATGCAGCAACGATTCTGCTCCCGTGCATACTAAACTATCTATATATATACGTAATATAGCAACTAAACGTATATACGCAACACGGTGATTTTAACGAGTGCCCGGAGTGTGATTATTCGCCTCGCTTCACTTCGACCACACTTTTATAAATTCGTGAGTATGACAATATTATATAAAGATTTTTTTTTTGTCACTTGTAGTATTCTTGGGTCGATGTTGTACGATGGGTGATGCGTCGAGTTAAATCGAGACGCGTGCGATGTGGAGGAAAACAAACGGTTTATTTCCAAACTCCGCAAATTTATTGACCTGTTTATTTACTTTATCTTTGTTCCGGACAAAAGCTTGACAATTTCTCTTGCATCTCGCTGGGAAATTGCATAAATTAAACGTAGTTTGCGATCTTGCCGCGAGTAAATAAGTTTTGATCGCGCCATTTTCGACACGGTGTTTGTGTGTGTGTGTGTGTGTGTGTGTGTGTGTGTGTGAGTGTGTGTGGTAGACACGACCTGATTTGCGTGACCGTGGAGTGCTACGTGGAATCGTGTCACTGGTCAATGCTGTAGACCCAATTATACGACATAATTCGTCAGTCGCCCGGATGACGCGCCGTCGCCAGCAATTATTTTCCATAATGCCCAAGCCAAAGTTGCAACAAATTATTTCATTTTTTTCTTCCTTTTCCCTCTCGAAATTAGAGAATTTCAAATGCGATTCATTTGTATAGGAGGCTGCGAGAGCTAAATTGCGCCGTGTTTTTACGCCGCAAGAAAATAGATTTACGACAAAGTTTCGCGTAAACAGCGTATAATCGCGAGGAAAATCCAAAAGTCGAAGCTAAGAATTGCTCGATTTAATTCTTCGTGTTGACTACTGCTATTACTACTCCCGCGAAGCGCGTTCGCCAAATTTTCATACGCGAGAGCTTGCGGTAATCAATCAAGTCGCGAGTACTTTTACTGGCGTTATCTAGTTTCTAAAACAATATCAAATTCGATGCCAAAAATAACTTCCATCCGGCGCCGACTGCGGCAAATGCAGTCGACGTTTCTGCGTAAAAGCATGAAATTGAAAACATACATGGTTTATTTTCAAAATTGTGAATTTTCATTTTTACAAAAAAACAATAGCTCGTTCCCACGCACCCATGTGAGCGAACAAACATGTTTATAAATAAGCTTGTTGTCGTCGATTATTGAAGCATCGATTTTTAAAAATGACGCAAGCTGGAAAGCTATCAAGCAGAAATAGAACGGGATACCCTTCTTTTTATTACCAACGAGCTTTTTTCATCTCGCTTAGCTCAGATCACTCTCTACGAGTATAAACGTTGCGTGTTTAACGACTTTGCAGCTTGTACAAAAAAAACGCAAGCTTTCATTCTCGCGACTGTAAAATTCGACATTTGTGAAATTCTCGAGAAAACAAAAAAAAAAACAACCAAATTTGAAAATCTTGTTTCAGGCATCCGAGGAGTACAGATCAACGAGTAAAACTCACAAGACACGTCGCGGTCGTCGCAGCAACAAGGAGCACATTGTCGAGGAGCACAGCACCAGCATCCAAGAGAGCTACACCAAACGCAGCACCACCAGCAGCAAGCAAAAATTCAACGTAATCCGTCTCAACAGTATCCCAGTACCACCAGTTAGCGGCGGCAAATTCGCATGTGAGTATATTCAACTATTTCCGATCTGTCTGTGTGTGTGTGTGTGTTTAGATGAGTCACTAACTCACCCCTTTCGTGCATTGATATTTTTGGATATTCCGCGTGTGACGATGATGCCCCCCATCCCCCCTCTTGTTATTGAGTGTAATAAACTTATCGTCGGTCAAGCATTGTCAACCTCGTGGTTGGTGAATCAGTGCCATCGCGAAACAATGCCAACATTTATGAAAATATACGTACGAGCGAGCGGATTTATTGCAGCATTAAGATCTGTGTGTTGGAGGTATAGTTTATACAGTTTCCCTAATGGATTTTCGTTGAAGCTATATAATTCTCTGGTTTCTCGTTTCCGCGTGAAATTCTTTTTTTTGTGAAGATACTGTCTAGCCGACGAATTTTATCGGGGGATTCCACATTAAAAACAGAAAAAAAAGGCGATTTTGTTTTATTTTAAAACGCGTTCCTTTTTTTATTTATTGCCTACAGTTTTATTTTCGACGCGAGTTCGAAAATTTTTTATCATTCGAATACTTAACTACACGCCCATTCAGAAAATCACGAGAAAAAACAATGATCATCAGAGCGAAATGATTATGCGAATCGCGATATTTTTTCGAGCGAATGCAAAGTAAACCGAGAAATACTCGCGAAGAAGACAAGAAGAAGAAGAAGAAGAAGAAGAAGAAGAAATAAACGAAAGGGAGGCATGAAGCCTTGATGCGATGCAGCCTCGATAAAATATACGCGAGGCCTCGAGTCAATGAGAATCAGCGCGAGAGAGCGCAAGCTCCATTAATCATAAAGCCACCGCCCGTCCGCCTAAGACTAACACTATCCTTTTTTTTTTTGCTCGCGTTTCTTTTGGCCCACGAAAGACGATTTCCTGTCTCGATGGATATTTGTAGGTGTCTCGCGTTGGTGGTGAGTTTTGTTGAATTTCACGTTCGAGAATATTGCGCTTTCAGTAGTAGTGGTCAGTGCATTGTCCGACCAAAGCTTTGTCTGCCAGTAACAGTCGGTGTGTACTACAACTTAATCCGAAAATAAGTCTGTTGGTCATTGCACTACTAGATATAGCTTAAAATTGAAAACGACATTTGATTATGTATTTGATAGTTAATTTAATTACTTATTAGTTGATGCTTCAAAATATCAATGACATTCAACAAAATCACAAGCTTTTCCGGGTACATATTTATAAGACTTCCGTTCAGTCAAATTCAGTTTGAATCCCACTGGTTCGTGTTTCACAATTTTTTTTTTCTTTTTTTTTCGGAATACAATATCCGAGCAGCGAATATCGATACTCTCATACTACTCAAAAACGGAAATAGAAGAGTAAAAATCAAAGAGTAACTTAGCGATTTTACATAACAGTCTTCGATAGGCGACAACATTCTGGACGTCTAGTCCCTTGGCAAGTCCGTGTCTGCTAATAAACATAAGTCGTGTGTGCTCTGCGGCGGGTGTCGCGCGATGAGTCGAATGATATATCGCGAACCTCTGGCATATGTATGTAAGTGTGTGTGTGCGCCTACCCACACGCTCGATCCCTTCTCTCGCTGCTGCTACTACTACTGCTATAGTAGCCTAATCTAACTCTGGAAAAAAGCTCGAGACTCGCGGCGTCAGTCTCGCGACGGAGATGCCTCGACGCTGAACTTGCTCCTTTTCGATATCAAAAAGCGCGTTGGTCGATATCGCTCGTCCCGTTATAGCGGTGCTTGTTTTTCGTTTTTTTCTGGTGGTGCGCGGTGGTTCAATTTTGTCATGCGCTCGTATCAACGTTAGCAGTCGTGCGATATATAAATACGAACGCAACGCGTGTGCGCGCTGATATAGCGAGCCCATAAGTACCATTGGAAATCTGGTCATGACGACGCAGCTCGTCGTCGAGGCACCCGAGGAAGTGGCACAGTTCTATCGGGATTTTTTCAAATCCATCACTTACAGCACCTTGGACAGACCCGAAAAGTCCATTTGTTATCTCGACGAGTGCGCGCAGCTCGTCGATAATCAAGAACTCACGCCTGGATTGGACTTTAGACCATTGATTTTTCAAAGCCTCTTTTACGTGCGCACCAGAGAAGGTCGGTTGTCACTGTTGTTTCGTCAAATATTTACTCGCTATTTTTGAAGATGAAATTGAAAAAAAAACAAAAGAGGAATCTATCTGTCCGTATTATATACGTGTACTCAGCGCGCGATTCTTTTTTATCTCTTCGAAATTTTTTCGGATTTACCGAGGCGCGCGTGACTCGAAAAAGCGAGAAATATTTACATCGCTTGCGCAAAAACTTTTATTAATATCGTCGCGGTGCACTTGCATGCACATTTTCTGCCGCGCGTTTATTTTTAGACGAAAGCACACACACAATTTTCGAAACGTAATAAACGGACAGATGGGCTGCTTCAATAAATAAATGCATCGGGGAGAGAGAGAGAGGAAAAAAAAATAACGAGGAGAGTCGCGTGCACTTTTTCCGCGCTGTGTGTTACGTGATGCAGCAGCGGCATAGCGGATCTATTAAAATTTTCGGTTGCGTAACCTGCGCAGTTCGCGAAAGGGTTGTTCGAAATAGCTTTGCGAAAAAATTAGAAAATTCCAAGGGATATTTCGCAATTAAAACGCTTTAATGTATTCGTAACGATGCAACCATCTCGTTAAAAAATAAGAAAAAAAAAACTGGCAGGAATCGCCGATACATCATGCGACGAAAAGAAAAAAATCCACCGCGAAGGAAAAAGAAAACACTTCTTTTTATCTCTCCACAGAACGATTATGAAATCGAGCGCTTCAAAGTGTTTTCTTTTTATTTTGGCGATCTTTCAAAAATGCTCTGACATTCGTATCATCGTCGCTTTATAATCCTGCGATACATAAATCGCGCTAGGAGAGAGAAAAAAAAAGATGAAGAAGAAGAAGAAAAAGTTTTTAAAAAGAGCCATGTGTGTGCGTTGATTCTAATTTTAGCGGAAGTAAAGATGCCCAGCGGCAACGTAGACAAACCCGTGATCGAGGACAATCGCGACGGCACGGTATCCATCAAGTACGAGCCAAAGGAGGAGGGATTGCACGAGGTCTACGTAAAGTACAATGGCGAGCACGTCCAAGGTGAGAGAGAATGCTGTGTGTGTCTGTACGATGTGAACAATTAGAATATATACATATATATATATGCGCAGAAGCTAATTGCCCTTAATGGCGATTTAAACGCTTAGGCTTATGAGAGAAGATGCGTTGATATAGAGACACGGCCATTTATAAGTCAGCGCCTTCTCTTGCAGGCCCCAGAATCAACGCCTTTTACTTTACATCTCCATTCATTTCTGGCTCTCTTCTATCTCTCGGCTTTATAATCGCTCTTACGCTTACTCTCGCATAAATTAATTAAGATGCGCACGCTGAAAACAGGTAGTTATCTATTAGCTTTGGGTCCAGATCAACTCATTAGATTTCACGCCAATTTATTTATATAACGCCCGTTCACTAATCTCTACGCGTGCGCGTGTATGTGTGTGATGTGTGTGTATATATAGATGCGTTCATTTCACGTCTATTTTGATTGACACAGTGTCAAGTAATTGCTCGAAAATGAATTTTAGTGTTTGCACCAAATTTCAATTAACAACTGGTTTCACTTGCCAAATGCATTTTTCAATGCTCAATGTGTCAAAACCTAACTGTACACGAGTCGTAAAAGTAAAAAATTTTTGAAATAAGTAGTACGAACCTGGTTTGGTCAGACCTATGAAAATACTAACTCGCAAGTCTACGTTCTTGTTAATCAACATCCATTTTGAAATCACTCGCCAAACTAACGCTTGTGTTACATAATAAAAAAAAAAACAAGTCAACGAGATGATCGAGAATGAAAAATCCATAATAAATTGACTCTATAGGCTCACCATTCAAGTTCCACGTGGATTCGCTATCAAGCGGCCATGTGACGGCCTATGGTCCAGGCCTGATTTACGGTGTGTGCGGCGAGCCGGCAAACTTTACAATCTCGACGAAAGGCGCCGGTGCTGGTGGTCTGTCGCTCGCGGTCGAAGGACCGAGCAAAGCCGAGATCTCGTGCCATGACAACAAAGATGGTACCGTGTCCGTGTCGTACTTACCGACGGCACCTGGTGAATACAAGATCAGCGTCAAGTTCGGAGACAAGCACATCAAGGGCAGCCCTTACCAAGCTAAGATAACCGGTGAGTCCGATTAGTACCCAAGTCGTATTTACTTTTTTTTTTTCGTTTCGTTGAAAAAAAAAAGAAGCGCGTTCATTGTATTATATTTGGTCACGTCGATTGGACATTGGATATCATGACAAGGAGCATACTTATGTATATCTATCAATAATTGTTTTTCGCAGCCTCGTTCCACTAGGGATCCCAACGACGCTTTTTATCAGGAGGTTGTATCGCTACGCGCTAGTCAAATCAACAAATTGCAACAATTATTTGCTTTAACATTGTTACTATTACGATTATTGTCGTCATATTGTCTTTATGTAGCATTTTTATTAATTTTTTTTTTTTCGTTTAGAGTACGTTGTGTTTTCTTGATGATGGAATTATATATATATCATACGTGTTTTAATTGAAAGCAATCATATGTACAAGTAGCTTGTTCAATAAAGAATTCAATTTCATTCTTTTTTCGAAAAATTGACAAGTTCTTTTTTTAAGATAAAATTGATTTCACATAAATCTTTCACGAAGTTTTATACGTTAAGGTGAGTTGCCTATGTTGATTTAGCTAGCACGAAAGATTGAAAAAAGTTTTTGTGGAAAAGCTATTTTTCAACTCTTTATAACTCATTTAATCCTGTTACAGTTAACTTTTTATGCTTATTAATATTTATCACGTATTGTGTTTTTCATACCGTATAACACCGCGTAATTTTTTTATGAAAACGCGCAAAATATTCTAATGAATAAAATTCACTCTGAATGGTTTATAAAAAACCACTGTATACTTTTCGTACAATGAATTGCCAGATAATTTTTCAAAGCACATATCCAATTTTTTTTTCTTTGAGTTCACGAAACTTGGTAACTAAATGACGAATTCAAATTGTACAATTGATTTTCACAAAAATTCAATTCTAACTAAAAAAATCGAGTTAACTATAAATTCACCAAAGTCACTCAAGTGAATCAAACATAGTTATACGGTCGACAAAACAAATCCGTGATAAACCAAATAACCATTGCATTTTGTCTGGCGCCACGATTGTTTCTCTGCGTTGTCCTCCTCCTCCCTCGCCGAATCCCCAATAACTTGGAAACTTTGTCCGGAATCTAATAGGTGAAGGCCGCAAGCGCAACCAAATCTCGGTGGGATCCTCCTCGGAAGTGCAGTTGCCGGGTAAGGTGAGCGACGCGGACATACGTTCGTTGAACGCCTCGATCACAGCGCCGAGTGGCCTCGAGGAGCCGTGTTTCTTGAAGAAAATGCCCAGCGGCAATATCTGCGTGTCGTTCACACCGCGCGAAGCCGGCGCACACGAGGTGTCGGTGAAAAAGATGGGCTCTCATATCGCCAATTCTCCGTTCAAGATCGACGTGAAAGAGCGCGAAGTGGGCGACGCCAAGAAGGTCCGAGTATCCGGGCCAGCGCTCAAAGAGGGTCGTACTCAGGCCGACAATGTCTTCTCCATTGACACTCGTAACGCCGGCTACGGTGGTCTGTCGTTGTCCATGGAAGGACCGAGCAAAGCGGAAATCCAGTGCAAGGACAACGACGACGGCACGCTCAATATCTCGTACAAGCCCACCGAGCCTGGCTACTACATCATGAACCTCAAGTTCGCCGATCATCACGTCGATGGCTCGCCGTTCACGGTTAAGGTGTCCGGTGAGGGAAGCAATCGTCAGCGTGAGAAGATACAGCGACGCCGTGAAGCTGGTAAAAATCTAAAATAGCTTTTCTTTTTAGTTGCTAAAATAGAGGATAACCCAAGAATTTTTTTTTTTTTTTTCATAGTGCCAATCACTGAAGTCGGTAGTCAGTGCAAGCTCACCTTCAAGATGCCGGGTATCACGTCGTTCGATCTTGCCGCTCAAGTCACGTCACCGGGTGGCATCACCGAGGACGCCGAAGTCAAGGAGGTCGAAGACGGACTCTACGCCGTCGCTTTCGTACCCAAGGCAAGTGTACTTTACCCACACAATTTTCCATAAAAAAATAAAACATTTTTTTCATTTTTATCTTTACAAACAAATCAAACAGGAACTGGGAGTGCACACCGTATCGGTGCGTTACAAGGACATGCACATCCCCGGCTCGCCGTTCCAATTCACGGTCGGTCCGCTGAGGGACGGTGGCGCCCACAGAGTTCACGCCGGTGGGCCGGGTCTTGAGCGTGGCGAGCAAGGCGAGCCTTGCGAATTCAACATCTGGACGCGAGAAGCCGGAGCTGGCACGTTGGCTGTGTCGGTGGAAGGACCGAGTAAAGCACAAATCGACTTCAAGGATCGCAAGGACGGCAGTTGCTACGTCAGCTATACCGTCAGCGAGCCTGGTACAATTATTTTTCTTTGAAAATAAAATTCATCAGCTTGTGATAAATGAACGACGACAGATATGGTTAATTGTTCTATTGTGACTCGTCGAGTTGAAGCTTTCTCTCTCTCTCTCTCTCTCTCGTGCGCGCGCGGGAGTTGGAGAATTCGAGAATGAGAGAGAGTGGGAGATCGAGATCAGTGTCTCCTCGCGAGCTTGTCTCCCTCCGGTTTTATATACGTGTCGCGCGAGCTTGCGGGCTCCCGAAATACCAACGTCTATATTTGTTAAGGTGGGATTTCATATTTTCGCCCGCGTGCTCTCTCGCGTATAGTATAAGCTAACAGCAGCAGCAGCAGCGCCCGATCATCATCGCCAGTGGCTTCGATGTGCCGGTTTATATTTGGGTCGCCTGTCGCAGCAGCGTTGGATATATAGAAGGACGCCTGAGAGAGAGAGAGAGAGAGATGGAGAAAATTATACTCGGATATGCTAAATCTTCTTTTTCTCTCTCTCTCTCTCTCTCTTCCTGTTTTCTCGCTTTCACTGCGTTCACGGTCTACAGCGTGATTATGCACACGACCGAAAGTCGTCGTGATGCTGTTGATGCAGCGCCGCGCACGTCGCTTTTGAAGATTACACTCCAGCTCTCGCGTGCAAAATGTCTTACTCCAACGTATATAATACATGCCTGCTGCTATATAGGAGCATTAATTTATTACGAACCAGCAGTTACTCGTTTATATATTGGTTGGGATTTTTTTAGCTTTAATTTATTGCGTAACGTATATAAACGGCTCGAACGAGCGTGAATTATGTGTATACGTCTAATGGAATATGAGAGTTGATTATGGATAATGAAATTTTCGAAAGGAAAGAATTGAAAAGGATAATCGAAATTAAGGAGAGATCGATCAATCGTATAATTAATTTGACTGCGCGCGAATAGCGTTTTATGTCGTTTCTGAATTATAGGTGAGTACAGGGTAGGAATAAAGTTCAACGACCAGCACATCCCAGACTCGCCACACAAGTTGTACATCGCACCGGCGGTGGGCGACGCGCACAAGCTCGAGGTCGCGCAGTTCCCCGAAAGCGGAGTCCAGCCGGATAAACCTTACACATTCCTCGTTCGCAAGAACGGCGCTAAGGGCGAGCTCGACGGCAAGGTAAATTATATATATATATTTTTTTTATTTTAAAATATCTCGACTTTTATTACATATATAATCGCACGTTGAGAGACGTGTGTATGTGACATGTGGAACAAGCCATTGTGAGTAACCTAATTTACGCGAGTCACTGCCAAGAAATCTTTTGCGTTCCATTCTCAAATTAACGACTCGTGCAAATTGCACGATACGCGCGTGTACTCTTCGCGATTTGTCCGAGCTAGTGTGTGCGTGTGTTTCTGTCTCTCGTGTGGCCCTCGTAATTTTCTTGCGCAATGCGAAAATCCCAAGGCGCGCGCGCGCGACCAAAATAACTCGCACGTGGGTGCGATTCTCTGAATGCTTTCTAAGTAAATTGACACACTTTCGCCACTTTTAATTGATGCCTGCCTCGCGCTCACCGTGCAATTTTAAGTTTTCTCGTGTGGTAAAAAGATTTTTTTTTTTCTTTTTTCGCGGTTGCACCAGATGCGGTTCATGGTTTACGAGTTAAAAATGCGCGAGAGGGATAATAAAATCCAGATTTATGACGAGAAGGTGAGAGAGAGAGAGACGGAGGAAAATTTATTGGCATTTTGATAGTTTTTCGTCGAACTTATATAGAAGCGTTCGTTTGCGCAATCGGTGTAACTTTAATAGGACACACGGAGTGTTTGACAAAAACCAAAAACAAATTATTCTCATCAGAGTAAATAATTGTAAAATACCCGGTGATGATCGACGATATTTTCAGATCGTATCGCCAAGCGGCCTCGAGGACGACTGTTTCATCCAGTCGATAGACTCGGAGGAGTACTCGGTGCGTTTTATGGCGCGCGAGAACGGTATACACAACATCTACCTGAAATTCAACGGTGTCCACATCAACGGCAGTCCCTTCCGTGTGAAGGTCGGCAAAGTGGACGCCGATCCAGCGGCAATACACGTCCAAGGCAACGGCATCGAGAAAATTAAGACAGGACAGAAGGCCGACTTCATCATCGACACGTGCAACGCGGGCTCTGGCGCTCTCGGCGTGACGATCGACGGGCCAAGTCGCGTCGCCATGGACTGCACCGAAGTCGAAGAGGGCTACAAGGTCAGGTATACGCCACTCGTGCCCGGCGATTATTACATCAGCATCAAGTACAACGGTTATCACATCGTTGGCTCGCCCTTCAAAGTCACTGCCACTGGTGAGATTTTTTTTTTCAATTGATTAGTGATGTTTTGTGAAAACTGACGAATGTTGGGTTTTATTTGTTTGCGTGAATTGTAGGTCAGGACTTGGCTGAAAGGGGAGCACAAGAGACGAGTTCGATCGTCGTGGAAACGGTGCAGAAATTCTCGAAGGCCAAGCAGATGGGCCCCGTCCTCCCACATTTCAAGTCCGACGCCAACAAAGTTACGAGCAAGGGTATGGGTCTGAAGAAGGCCTATATCGGCAAACAAAATCAATTTACCGTTTGCGCCAGCGACGCAGGTTGGTTTTCTTCTCCTCTTTTTCAATCTTCTTTCGTGCTGCTTCTTGATGTAGCTGCACACTTTACAAGGTAATATCGTAAAATCACGTAACACGACAAAACTTTGTGCTGTTGAGCAGGCAACAACATTCTGTTCGTCGGTATACACGGGCCGAAAGGACCGGTTGAAGAGGTGCTGGTGAAACACACGGGCCGCAACAATTACAACGTGAATTATGTAGTGCGCGAGCGGGGCGAGTATATCGTCTTGGTCAAATGGGGCGATGATCACATTCCTGGCTCGCCCTTCAAAGTCGACGTCTAAATCAATCGACACCTCACTCACTCAGCATCCCGAAAAAAAAAAAACAAATCATACAGCTCATCTCGACCTTTTTTTTTTTGTCAAAGGAGAAGAAGAAGAACGAACGATGTACGAGTCGACGCCGCCGATACTCGGCGCCGATGATACGTGTGTTTTATTTTACCTTTATTACCTTAAACATTTTATTTTACTTTACTTTGCCCTTTTCTCTTCTCTCTGTCTGTTTCGTTTCCTTTTAACGTGTAATTATTATAATATATACATATGTATGATGTGTACAGGACAAATCTCTGCGGCCCTCGACGAGAGTCAATTTTTGTCGTTTTATTATTATATTATATACATATACATATATTTTATTCGCGAAGTACGCGTCCGTACACGAGGGACACGATGTGTTTTGATCGCCAATGGTGCCTTATATATACAATTTTTAATCAAAAAAACAAAAAAAGAGAAGAAGGAAAGATTGATAATCAAAAAAAAAAAATTATAATAAATGATGTAAACAACGTCACTGTCCAACACGCAATGGCCATATTAAATATAGTTTTCTTAAGAGCAATCAATGACACCTCTAATCATGTCTCTTATACATATATATTTTATCGAATGATGATGATCCACGCATTATATAGATTATAAATATACATTGCATATTGTTTATGATATATGATTATATAGGAAATAAAGCTAATATATTTATTAAAGAAAGTCAGCCTTCTCTGGACTCGATACAATGTACTATTATTTTCTTTTACCTCCTGCTTCCAGTTATTTTTTTTTCATCCCTCATCCTCTTCCTATTTACCGAAGCAATCTTTTTTCCTCGCGCGCAGACAGCATACATACGTATATAAAGCCCCAGCTCTCTCATTCGAGCATTTGCCTTGGCTTTTCATTTTATTGCTCGGGAGAGAGAGAAATTTTCCGCCAGCAGCGAGCAAAGTGTGGCGAATGTGTGAGTAAGAGAGAGAGAGGAGGACAGGAAGAGGCGGAGGAAGAGGTAAAAAAGGGGACCAAGTGGGGATGGCAATATCAGGATAGGACGGTGGGCGGTACCGAGGATCAAACTTACCTTCCAGTGCGCGACTCGCGACGCGCGCAACGCCCCCACATAACCACATCTCCCTCCGAGGAGGGAGAAAGAGGGCTCGACTGCTGCGCGCCTCGCGGATAAAATAGTTGCTGCCGAGATGCGTTACCTCGCGGACGTGCTTGCGGCTGTTCCGTTACCGGGCTTTTGTTCCGAGGATCCGAGGATGATGTTATCCCGTATGAAATATTGATTATTGAGGTCTATATGTGGTCGATGAAATTTTAGTTTGAATGACTGATGCATGACTTTCGTTACCCTTTTTGTATAGCTTGAATTATTTTCTCAGCGTCAAAGGTATCCGCGCATTTCCCGATGTTGCGTCGAGCTTTTTTCTTGATTTTTTCAATGATCAGAAATTAACTTGAAAACTCATTGACGTAATTGTCTAAAAGGTTACCCATGACTTGATTTTTTTTTGGTATATATTTATTTATCAGAAATTTTCCATTCTCTTATAAAAGTCATGGAATAATCTCCTTCTTCAACAAAATAAAAATATGCTATATGAATTTCTCACCATGTTTTTCAAAGCACCACAAGGCACAGCGTAGAAGACTATACTACATCAGAATTCGATATTTAGTCGTCATCATTCGAAGTTCAAGTTGATATATACTTGTCCGAAGATAATTTTCGGGCACTGTAAAGTCGAGTAATTGAAGAAGATTTTTACGATTTTAGCCGCGTTTGAAAAAATCCTAGATTATCTGATAATAAAGATAATTTAGAAAGAATTATTTAAACTTTTATGAGAAAAGCGGCAATTTACATCTACTATCATTTAAGCAACAAACAAAACTTTATGACTGAATAGTAGACAACATTTAGAATCTAAAAAATCTACAATATAGTATAATCGCGATAATTTCAAGATTGTACGCTGAAACTGCAGAATTAATCAATATGAAAAATACTTTTACTACATAGGATTTATAGTATTAATATACCGTTACGTTGCTGTGCTCTATCATGCCAGCCTCGTTGATTTTCTACGAATTTTAATTAAGTGCTTTAATTGAAACCAATTTTCTTTTTTTTCTTTTTTTTTCAATTTCTCATATATTAGCACGAGCTCGTAACTGAAATAGTTTTATCATTTTTACTTTCATATTCAAAGTACTTTGATTTCCTTAATTACGTGCCTATACGGTAATCTCTAGAAAGTATAGAAAGTGCGTCCTTCAACTTTAATGAGAGAAAAATAACACCTGTCTTCTAAAAAAATTTAGTTTTGGCGATTTCATCTTAAGACTGATAAAATGACGGTTCTTTCATAGTATTTATAAAAACAAAAGATAATGCACCAGACTTCTAAAGAAAGAATAGTTAGATAGAAATATGAAATATATTATATTTCTGCTCCGGAGAAAATAATTGCATTGACTTTATTGAAAAAAATGCACAAAATTCAAAATTAGGTAATGATTCAAATTATCTTCGCACGACCATAAACCGTTGGGTTGGTCAAACAAACACCCCCAAGTTTTGATGATTGAAGAAAATGCCACATACAATTTTTTATGACATCCAAATTCGCTAAAAACCTCTTGTCGAGTGAAAAAGACTCCTCCAAGTGTAACTCTGCAATGTGAAGGTATTGTGATATTCCCAGAAAAATGAAGATGTATTCTTAAAAAGGATTCCACATTTGGAGGTGTCTTCCACTAGAAAAGTTTGAGGTATTAAATTTTAAGATAGTTTGGATGTGTCATCAAAAATTGGATAAGGCATTTTCTTCAATCAAAAATTAGAGGTGTACTTTTGTTCCACCAACCCCACGAAACTATTTCAATTAAACTTTATGCACGTAAGATGCTAAATTTCCCCATGAAAAATTAGCAGATTGTACTGATATCTATTTTTCTTCCACAAAATATACCGCCATAAAAAAAATAATTCGTTCTTACGCCAGAACTAATCCCGATTACACTTTTAAAATTCGCAAGCGAAATTCGCAAAAAGACAGCGAGAGAGAGGAAAAAAGAAATTATGAAAATTGCGAACGGCATACGAGATTCAGCAAACCGCGAGAAAGAAAGAAAGAAAGAAAGAATAGCAGTATAGCGCGGATAAACATTTAGAGCCACGAGTCGAGAGAAACGAAGTTTTAACCGTGGTGCGGCATTAAAATTTCCAATAACCAACAGCGCAGAAATACATATCCTGCCGCGGACACGGTGTGCTGCAGTTTGCTATTCAAACTCCCCGTTGGCAGGAAGTACAGCAGCCGCAGCAGAAAAAAAAAAAAGGTAAACGAGGTAAATTATTCTACACGCTTATACATCGCGGCTTTGGTAAAGCCGCACCTCTCGCTCGTTTTTCCGTCTTCTTGGCTGCTACTCTCTCACTCGGCAGTTCGCAGCAGCAGATAGCAGCAGCGTATTCCGGAGGAGAGGGGCGGGACCTTTGGAGCGCCGCCTACCACCTGTGCACCTTTTGATTTTCCGCGACGGCGCCAAGAAAATGGCCACCAGGAACGAAGAGAGAGAGAGAGAGAGAACTTCGTCATTTCCACCAGTGAAAGCTATATAACCGTGAGTAAAACCAGAGACAAGGACAGAGAGATAGAGATATAGTCGCCATTTTGCGAAGCTTTAATTAGGCGCCGCTACTGCTGCTGCTGCTTTGCCAAGATAGCCAAGTACGATAGCCAAGGAAATTAAAGTCCTCATTGTTCCGGCTGCTTGCAGGCAGCTTCTCTCTTGCCCGCTGTAAAACATTTTTATTGTTTTTGCCGGGCGTGGAATCTGAAAAAGAAATATATACGCTTCTTCTTTTTTTTTCGTGGCGCGCGCGTGTGTTTGTTTGAAGGAGAAGTGGAAGCTTGAAGGGTTGAGAAAATATAAACGAGCCGCTTAACAAGCGGCTTCTCTATGTGAAGTTTTTTTTTTTGTCCGTGGTGGTCGATTTATTTTTTCTTTTCTTACTTATCGTGCGGAGTACAGCGTAACTTTTTCTTCTCGTTTTCGTTTGTTTCTTCAACGGAGAGCGAGAGAGAGAGAGTGAGCTTAGCTCGCTTTATTTACAATTTTATAACTCAGTCCTTGGACAACGTGTATACATCTCGATAATCGTGTCGTTTGAAAGAATGCACAATGCTCCAAGACGACTTTTTCTGGTTTTTTTTTCTTTTTATTTTTACTACACACAGATTTTTTTTTAGCTTCTATTGCAAACTCTTCAAGTTTCACTTGCGAGCAGTGCAATCTGTTCGATCTTTACAATAAATAATGTCTCTTTTTCGAAGAACGAACAATAAAAAAAACAAGCTGTCGAAAAATAATAAAAATAACTTTTTTCTTCACTTTATCCGCGACAAAAATTTTCGTTTTATAAAACATCATTGTTAAAAATAAAATAAAAAAAGAACCCTCGTTAATTATATATCGTAATTGTCATCGTAAAATCTATTTGGAGATTCACTAAACGTATTTACAGAAACGCATACAAAAGTCACTTGCGTGTATCAAGCAGCTTGTAAACTTATAAATATAGAGTGTAGAACCGAAAGGAAAAAGGGTGTAGATGTATAACTATGATCGAAAGGATAAAGAAGGGTGTGAATTGACCTATCTATATATTTATATAACTAATCGTATGACTTTCCTTCGTTTAAAAGTTTATTATTCACAGCGTGCAACGTCTACAGACAAACATTATTAGTGCAATTCCGTCGAATTAAAAAAAAAGAAAAAAAAAGTCCCGCGAGGAAAAAAAATAAAAATACATATAAGCTCCTATTGCCGCGTGAGAGAGAACGAAATAAGCAGCAGACAGCAGTAGCAGCTTATTAGAATAGAGCGCGCGATTCCATCGAAATGAAGCAGTCAATTTTTATCTGAGCGCCAATCGTTTAGGCAGATTATAAGGAACGAAAAGGGAAAAAAAAGTGGAAGAAGAAGAGAAGTATAGGGAGCGAAGGTTTCGCACCCTCGAACGCGGGCGTTGCGCGCAATATTGCGCAATAAGAAGGAGATAAGAGAGAGAAAGAGAGAGAGAGAGAGAAAGAGAGGAGGGACAAGTGTGTGTGTGCGTGCGGAATAAGATGGGCGATTCGATTAGCTTTATGTGTACATGCTTGCGTGTGTATGTGTGTACGGGGGGAAAGGGGGAGGAACACTCTCGCGCGTTAAACGCTGTTCTTTGCCTTATAGTCGAGTTAATTTATCTATATGCTTTGCCGCTTAAAACATCACGTATAGAGCGAGAAAGAGTAAGGACGACGAGGAGCCTTCGCTTCTTTGCCTTGTTTCGTTTTTTCGTCTTTTTTTTTCTTCTTTTTTTTTTGTCATTCTTTAAGCGTCGTTAATTTTCAGCGCGGGTAATTTACAAATGTACAGACGCGAGGAGAGAACGAGAGAGAAGATCCCCCGTTCAGCGGCAACCGCTCGTACGTCCTCCTCACATGTAGATGCGCCGCAGGTCCGACGGCGACGTTATCATGTTGCACTGCGGGCACAGCTTCTTTGCACCCTGCGAACAACCACCATTCATATTTTTTTTTTCACTCTCTTCTTCTTTTCTTTTTTTTTTTTTTTTTGGACACAACTCGCTTTGCTTTATTGCCGCGTTCTAAATGTGCGTGTTAAATTTTTGATGGCTATATCATATAAATGTTTCCGAGGTTATAATTCAAGTATACGATTATCTTGTGAATAAAGTCAAATAGAAATTGTTGATTACTGCAATTTTGGTTGAAGTTTTAAAAGTAATTTTGCCAAGAGAAAAGTTAAACTCACCAGTGTGTGAAGCCAACACTGCTCGCAGTGCACGTGCCAACAGCAGACCGAAGTCACCGGTTTTTTGTATTGCTCCTGGAACCAAAAAAAGCATAATAAAAGCCTCGTTAAGTTTAAAGAAAAAAAAAGTATTATTTTTGTCTTCAAAAGCTTCTCCCGAAACAAAAAACTACCTCCGCGCATATATATATTATACTGAATTTTGTAAATTTTCTATACCTACAGCCATATGACTGTTTGAGTAATGGGACATTGAAATGGAACAACATAAATACGCTGTTGTTGAGTGTTCGGGTACTGGGGCTAATAAGGTTGTCAATTTTCAATTATGATAACCATTGATTTTTTATATGAAAAAAAATATCTCATCACAAACGTCATAATTTAATATAATGCTATTTAATCTTATCCGAATAGTAGATAATAATTGAGTGAAGCTTGAGTGTTTACGTTCAGATATAGGGACGTTTCCCTTATTTGTTAAGGCCCCCCCGGACATGTATATAGATATACAAATACGTGTGAAAACAGGCGACCCTTTGCTCCGTGATTATTTTTTGATG
>JAWWMK010000040.1:2553922-2578779 GCA_035047105.1 Galeopsomyia nigrocyanea | reverse complement strand
AGAGAGAGAGAGAGAGAGAGAGAGAGAGAGAGAGAGAGAGAGAGAGAGAGAGAGAGAGAGAGAGAGAGAGAGAAGTAATAACTCCGACGAGAGAGATAAGCTGCGATCAAGGAAACAGATGGCACAAGACAAACAAAACGCTCGCGCACATGTGTATACGCTCGTGGACTTCGTTAACCGTATTACGCACCCTCGATTCATAAAGAGAGAGAGATGCGAGAGAGAGAAAAACTTTGCTAATATATAAGGCGATACATCGCTCGCGTTGTCATTCGTTAAACGACTGTATAAGTACTCGCATATAACGTTGATCCTACACCCCTCAATCTCGTGACCACTATACCACATACAACACTAGTCAAAAAAAAAAAAAAAGAAAGAAAGAAAAAAAGCGTAAAAGAGGGCTAAAAGTATATATATATACTGATACATCGATTATGGGCAGGGTTCGTCTTGATCCTACCGAGCAAATTGAGCGTATGTCCGAAAAGGAAGGTGGTGTGCTATGGGTCGTCCATTCTTTCTCCCAAGTCCGGAAAAACAAAAGGAGAGAAGTGAGAGAGAGAGAGGGAAAATATTCAAGGGACAAGCTTTCTCTCTCTCTCTCACAATAGGGTAATTCTCGCGCATGAGATACGCGATCCTCTACGGCGTTTCAATGTACGGCGCGCGAGCCCCGACAACGTTTGTTATTCCCCGGCAGTTTGTTATATTTCCCGCATGCTCGCCTTCGCGGACAAATGGCTCGCAGACAATGCTCTCTCTCTCTTTCTCTCTCCACACACATATATACGCGATGATATGGGGCGGGAAAGAGAAGAAGCACCATTCGCATGCGTTATTTCCGAGATCTGCGGTTTCCTTCTTCCGCGCGCCGCCGACCCGCTTCATATCTCGTTCGAGCGTTTTCGTCGACTGTACTTTTATACTATGTGTATGTGTGTGAACCTTTTTTTTTTGGGTGATTGATCGGTTGACGTCTCTTTTTCTTTTTAGTACGGGGTGTTTTATTTTTCTTTTCGAAAAGAGGTGTTGACGATATGATTGCATCGTACTGACAAAACATGTCTTGTACTACGTATCTGTTATAGTACAAAACTCGTTGGATATAATAAAACGCATACGCGCGGGTTGGGTGTAAAGCAATTCGCGAAATGAATAAAAAACAACACGCAACGCGACTTTTTCGCATACATAACGCAGAGCAGTTTTTCGCCAAATCAGCGGGAGGTTACAACGTGCCGACGCGCTCGTAAAATATATACTGTTGTGCAGTGTCCTGGGCCGTATACAAGTGCCCGTCGCGATAACATTTAAAGACTTGCATTGGAAAGTTAGAAATCGCGCCTGACGTCAAACCGTGGTGCTTACATAATAAAATTTCATGGCACACGCCTCTTTATTCGCGCACGCATATATACGATAGCCAAATCGATCGAACGCGAGAACAAATAAAATAAAAATAAAATAGCAATTAGAGAGTCCAAAGAGATATAGATACGATTATTACATTTTAGTCGATTGCCAACGACACGGACACCTCAACGGTCGTGCCATTAAGATAAATCGGAGATTTAAAAGAAAGAAAACGAGGCAAGAGAGAAGGAAACAAGATGACAGGCTGCGATATGAGAGGCGTGCGCGTCAACATCGGCACCAACGACGGGATTTAGCCCCGTGTAATTGGCTCAGCTGGTGTTGACGCGATCCCGTCATCAATAGCTCGTCAGACAAGCTTGGGAAAGCTGCGTATACTCACTCCCTAACCCCCCCCCCCCCCCCTCTCTTCTCTCTCACTTGGCGGGAAAATTCAAATGAATTGCAAAGCCGCAAAAACCAAGCGTCCGATTATGTATAAGACATCCCCCTATACTAGACTTTCTTTCTTTCATTCTTTCTCTCTTTGTGATGTGTTTATGCGGCTATCCTTTTTATATTCGAGTCGCGGTGGCAAGCTTCGAGACAGGAGGATTTTCGTCGATTATTCAAAAAGCTAGCACCGCCGTTGCCGCCTTTACCGCCGGAGAAAACTCATCTCGCGCGTGCGAGGATTTGCTGACCAACAATAAACCAAAGTCTCATCATCTGCGGGGATTTAGCGCTACTACGGACGGTATATACACACATATATACACAACGCTGCGGGCAAGATAACACGTCATTTCTCCTCACTTCTCTAACCCTCCTCGAGGGACTTGCGCTTTGCTTGTCTTTGTGTGTGCGTGTGTCCGTTTTGTGCCTTGTCGTCGAGAGCCAGAGAGAGAGAGAGGGATTAACGCGGGCTTGACCGCGAGCGCCTTTTAATTTAGACAAATCGTTCCCGATTAGCATAACGGGATAAATTATGGGTACGTCAGCGTGCTCGACAAGTACACGCCGACAACTCGCTCTCTCTCCGACGTGTTAATTTTACGTTTTGACCAAAACTTTGGATCATCGCGAATTCTTCCTGATTAAATCATTCATTTTTTTTTCTCACGTGAGAGAGAGAGAGAAGCGTTGTGTTGTTGTTTTTTTTTATATTTATCGCGAGATCGTATTTTTGAATTATCCCCGGTGAGCCGTATTTATTGCCAGACGACGTTGGATGTATTTTTTTTTTTCAATAAAACGAGCGAGGAAAAAAAAAACACAGACGGACAACGTTCGGGTGTACTGGTTTCGTTGCAACTCGTCCTATAACGAGAAGTCGACTCTCTGGGAATCGGATCGGATCGTTCGAAGTTAATAGTGTCTTTCGATTGATTGCTGCAACTGTCTTTTTTTTCTGCTGCACGTTGTTGCCAGTAAGAAAAGTTTGACAAAGACTCGAGAAATTGTAATTTTTATTACAGTAGCAGTGTGGCAGTGAAGTAAGAAAAAGGTAACCATGTTTCTTAGCGAATTGCCATTCAAAGTGTATATCGCTTCAGCTTGCATATATGCACACACACGTGCTATTCGCACTGATTGGCGGTCGTAAACGAAAAGCTCTGCCACGCCGAAAATCCGCAAATTTATCGTCAAAAGCTCTCTCGCTCTCTCTCTCTCTCTCTCTCTCTCTCTCTCTCTCTCTCTCTCTCCTGTAAAGGAGGTCATTAAAAATTCACGGCTTGGCATGAGAAGGTCGCTCGCTATAAATTGGTTGTCCACGAACGAGTAAATAAAGTAAAGCATCTCTTGCGCGTCGCGGTTGCAACGCATATCGTCGTCGAAAATGTTTGGTCGTTCAAAGTAATGCACGCGCGCGCGCGAGCGAGAAAGAGAGAGAGAGAGAGAGAGAGAGAAATGATGGGGCGGGTTTGAAGTGGGTACTAAAGACAGAGAGAGAGCGAAGACAAGCTAGAAATCCGGTTCTTATACGGGGCCCGCTCGCAACACTTTGTATCCGTATTCATGCGAGTAATCCCCTCCGTTCCTTTTCATCGTCGATGTCTCTCAGAGTCGTTAAAACGGATCGCCCGTCTCTCTGTGTATGTGCTATTTAGGCGCTTGACTTTACGACTTTTGAAACGCGGAAGAAGAAGAAAAAAAAAAGAGAAAAAAAAAACGCAGCTTCAACTCTGACCGCGTCGATATAATATCGACGCGAACGAACGAACGAACGCGAGCGGGAGCTTTATAAATATTGTAAAACGGAGGCTCTTCCTCGCGCGGATATTCAAATGTCAGAGGGATCAGCGGCTTGACACATTTTAGCTTCGAAATATTGTTTGCCGCGGTGCGGTGTCAAAAGGGAAGAGGAAAAAAAAATCTCCCGACGGATATCTCGCACCTCAGTTTTCTTTTTCTTCTTCTCTTTCCCAACGCCGAGGGCTTATAGCGATTCAATAACCGATCGCCTTAGTTTGCATCAAAAGTGTCTTTTTTTATTATTATTATTTTTTTTATTTTCCGAGAGAATTAAAATTACAGAAGCGAGCTTGCATCGCGTGGTATTTTCAATTCTTCGGCATGACGGCTCCGCGAGATTGCGTATTTTTAAAGGCAACTTACTCGAAGCGAGCGCGCCCGCGGGCGCGTTTTCCTCGTTTCGCTTGACGAAAAAAAAAACCAACCATACCACCACCTCTTTTTTTTTTGCCTTATATCGACCTAAACCCCTCTTTCACGCGCGACGAAACTAATTTCTCTTGCACGCATCTCGAAGAGTATAAATTCGTAACGAAAAAAAAAAAGAAAGTATGAGAAAACAATTTTTTTAAAAGGGAAGACAATTAGGTGTACAAAAGCGAATCGATCGGATACAAATGGGATTAGGAGTTAACGTTGTTTCGGCGGTCGCTTGGGTTTTGTCGTGTGCCGTAATTAAGTAACCGCAGCCAGAGTGAGAGAGAGAGAGAGAGAAGCAAGCGAGAGGCCGACACGAAGGCTAAGTGACCCTAAGGAAAATTTATCGCGTAAGTCCGAACAGCCCCTTCTCCTTAGCCATGTATAGTGTCCTACGTCAGGTTTGACCGTTGCCCGAGTGCACTTGAACGATTCTTGATGGTCTGTGAACGATCGGGATATACCCACCCATTCCTACAAATATAAGATTAAGCTTACAGACATTTCAAAATACGTCGTCGTTTTTTTTTCTTTTCTTTTGAACTTTAATATAACGAAAACACTTGTCAGACTTTATATATTATAGAAGGGGTTAGAAAAGCCAATCACGACGAACATTGACAAATGACAAGTGACTCCGCAAAACATCTCCGCATTACAAACCCACATTCGCGAATAAACGAACGATCGGGGGTTGCATTCATCAATCACACACGCGCAGGCCACTTTTCCATGAACTCGTCCCCGCAAAAACCGCTACGAGAGCTTTGTAAATGAGCTTGCGAGAACAAAAAAAAAAAAGAGAGGCGCGCTTGACCGATAGGATATAATCGACGAAAGATTAGACAGCCAACAGCTGCCGCCGCCGTGCGTTTTTGCCTTTTTTTTTCCGCCGTGTCATTCGTATTATAAGCTCGGCTGCGCGAGATCGAAACTTTGCAGGATTATGAAATCGCTACGGGGAATGAGTCCATACCCCTCCCTATACACGGTTCCTGCATAGTAGTCGCAGATGCGGCAAATCGACACCGAGTTGCTGCTGGAATGATAAGCCTCCCTTAACCGAGAGTTTGGCTGCTGCTAGTGTAGCTTCTTGCCCCCGAAGTGAAAGTGCACTAATGGCCGGAGATTAGAGGAGTTTTGACAGTTTCGCAGTTGATTTTCTTTACTCAACTGCTATTAACTATCAAAGCTTTTTCCCTTCTCTGCGCGTGAGAGAATTTTCGAAATTAGTTCTATCTTTTGTGTTGTCACACTTACTTTTTTTTTTCTCTCTCTCTCTACAAACTTGTTTCATCAATCTCTTTGCAAATCTAATAAAAAGTTTACAACCCGCGTGATATTTGATTTTTTTTTCTTTTTTTCGTAACTTTTTGTTGTTGTTTTTTTTTTCTTTTTTCTTTTTTTTTTTTGAAGTATTGCATGTCAATAGAATTTTTATTTTACCAAATAAGCAATAAAAATGCACGATAAATCTGCACGAGGATTAAAAAAAGAGAGAGAGAGAGAGAGCGAGAGCCGCGCATGCACATACAAGATTAAGCACTTTGATTTCCAAATCGTTCATTACAGGCTAAAGCTGCCTCACCGCAAGTTGCACAGGGGGTAACAGCCGGTCGGCTTTATGAATAATGACGTATCAGTCTCGGGGAACCCTAGCTTCATACTCGACCCTTTGAGCTTCTCTCTCTCTTGGTAAACCGCACAAACTGAACATGCTTCTCTCTCTCTCTCTCTCTCACTTGCAGGTAAGGATGAAAAAGAGAGACAGAGATAGAGAGAGAGGCACCCAAAAAAAAAAAAAATGTTCAACACACATTGGACAAATCGCCGTGCCATACGCTTAAACTGCTCGGAAGATGTGGCGCCATACGGACAAGCCATTTAAACTTCTGGCATATCATCCCTCTCTCGCTCTCTATACCCTGTTATACGCTCAAAGGCGTTGCTCTCTCTCTCTTCTTTTTTCAAAGACACCCTCCGTCTGCCTCCGCGCTCGCGCGCGAAACTGACACCGTGCAAAATTTTCCGGCGTATAATTTTATTCATTTTTCGCGCGCTCGCCCCACTGTTTGCCTATGGAAATTTTCTCAGAGAAGCTGCTACGCTCTGTATATTTTTCCAGAGCGAGAGAGAAAGAGAGGCGTCTGAATATTATTAGTAATTAACGAAACGCCGAGAGAGAAAGAGAGAGCGCTGAGCTATCTGATTATGAGCAGCTCCGTAGGAAAAAAAAACGAAGATACCGCTTTGCAATGGTAATCGACGTCTGCATGCATAACCACCAGCGTCGTCGCGAGAAAAGAGCAACTGCAATTCACCGACGGAATATTATTTCGTGAAAATATCCGATACAGGCGCGGTTTATACGCGGAAAGAGGAGGTCAATCAGTGAAAATACCATTCGAATACTTGAAATCATATATATTACCGTATCGCGATTTTATGAATTAATAAGCGAATCGTGTATCAATATCGACAAAGTAAAATGAGTTTAATGTCAAATAAAACGAGGAAATGTATATTGCCACCTATCTCTCTCATCTCATTTTTCGCTTTTGATTGATACGATTAATATTTTAGAAAAATAAAACGTATTCGTAAATTATCGCGCTGTCACGACGGCGAATAAAAAAGCAAAAATAAAAAAAAATTCTCCGACAGTCCGCAGCAGTGTAATTCCAAGCTGTCAACACAATAATTTCACTGCAGTCGAACAAAAAAAAAATACCCTATCAACGAGATCGTCATCATCGACGACACAATCCGGTGATGCATTAACAAAGCAACAAAAAAAAAAAGAAAAATACTTCGCTGCGTTGTTGATCCATCGGCTTTTGCGTATAGCATTTTTCGTATAAATTATTAGCGGCGCTTTGATGACGACGACGACGATGAACGAAAAAAAAAAACACAAAAAAAATGAATGCGGAAAAATTTCGCAGCTGCGCTACTGATAATCCGGTGAGCTGATCCGTCCCGTAAATCATTCAGCATTCGGCCGAGAACGATAATGGAGAGCTGCTGCTACTGCTATACTGCTGCTTCGCGAGTGAGAGAGAGATTCTCTGGAAATATGCAAAGAGAACAGCAGCAGCAGCAGCAGCAGCTTAGCGCCCCCGAGAATTCGTATTTGTCGGCAGATACACCATCCATCGCCTCGAGGGTTGGAAAGAGAGAGAGACGCGCATCTCGAGGGCTCTCTCGCGTGTTTACGTGTTATACCAGCCGAGAGAGAGAGCGAGAGAGGCTTCACACACTTGACGAAGTTTTTTTCCCCACCGATGGAAAGAGATGAGTTTTGCAGGTATAGCGAGTCAGCGTTTAAAACCGCACGCCACGTCCTCCCTCTTCTCTTCTTTTTTTTTTTTTTTCGAGAAAAACTGATCGGCGGAGAGAGATTGTGTCGCGCGCGCGGGAAAGTCGCATGTCGGCTGCGGAATTGAAACTGCTTATCTGTTATTTATTGGCGCTTTAACGCCGAGGGATCATTACCGATATTTGTCAATGTTGAACAAGGGAATCTCGCTTGTATTATTTATTCCATCATCGTATCACCCTCCAAAAAAAAAAATTTTTTTTCATATTTAAAAAAATTATTTTTAGACATTCGCGTTGACATTTTCTAACGAGTATTTATGTAAGGGTTGCAGACAATAAACGTGTATATCTACACACAAGCGCGACACGCGTCAGGCAAAATCACGACGAAAAACTCTCATAACAAGTCAAGCTCAGTGAAAAATGGACGACAGTTTTTTTCCCCACCCCCCTTGCCCCGTGTGACACGAGAAGAAAGCGCGAACGAATTAGAGGAATTCGCCGCAAAAAAAAGAAAAAGAAAGAAAGAAAGAAAAGAAAGCGCTGACTCGACCGTCCGTACATATACATACACATTCAGTAGCCCCCATATATATGTATACACACAAGGGAATGCCATTGTATACAGAGACTCTCTCTCTCCGATATTAAAATAGCGAGTGATTGATGCTCGTTCGTGATATCCGCAACGTACGGGGCAAAATCTTAAAAGCCACACGAGCTGCTGCTACATATAAACATACAACCAATCGACATTGCCGATTCGTTGGTGTTAATTGATCCATAGCTTGCGTGCGCGCCTCTTGAAATAAGCATTTCGCGCGAGCGCGCGGAGCTTTGCAAATCGATTAACGTATATATCGCACCCAACACACCACCCAGCAGCAGTAGCAGCAGCAGTAGCAACAGTATAGCGTCGCGCGCGGTTTACGCTTGGCCATTCGTTTCCCCCCGGAATTCAATCTGCGGCCTGAACGCGAATTCCTTCGTATGACGTATGATCTTCCATATTGCTCTCCCATACATACTCACACACATACACACACACGACACTCGTAATATCTGAGAGAGAGAGAGAGAGAGAGAGAGTTATGCCGAATTAGAAGCGGTGAAGCTTTATATGATCGTTTTGTATACACATTTTTTTCTCTCTCTCTCTCTCTCTCTCTAGAGCTTTTAATAAAAGCGCTTATTAAATCGTGTTTATTATCGGCAGCTAGACGTGCGGCTATCGATCGATCGAATTGTAGGAAAGGGACGACGGATTGGGGAAGCTTTAAAATGCAAATGTACGGCAGGACAGATACAGAAAAAAAAAGGAATACAAATCTCACGAAACAACAAGGCTATCCGTCAGAGCGCTATCTCCGGGGTTTGCTCTCTCTCTCTCTCGCCGCAGAGAGAGATTTTAAAGAAAATCGCCGAAAATTTAAAGCTCTTTCGCTTATCTCCGCTACTAGGGGACGGGGATGGGAAAAGCTTTTACCCATACGAGCGGGCGACAAATAGGTAATAACACCCCTACGTGTGATTATAGTGTAACGCACACGGCAAATCCCTGTAAAACGTTGGGCGCGAGGGTGCGATAGAAACCGATATACCCTATCATGCGTACAAGTCGTTTATTTAATCAGCTCTAGCGTTAGAGAAAACGAAAAAAAAAAAATTTTTTTTATATGTGTGTTTCGACTTGTGTATACCCATATATACGCGGGAAAAGAAGAAGACAAAGTGACGTTTGGATATAAGCTTGCAGTTATTATTTCACAAAGGGGTGGAGAGAGTGAGAGGGGGGATGTTACGCGTGATTGCACCGACTTTACAAGAAAATTCCTTGAGGGAAGAAGAAAGAGAAAAAAAAAGAAGATGAGAGAGAGAGCGAAGTTCTTGTTAATGTATATTTCTTAATTAAAGCTAACCCCCCCTCAAAGCAGATAACTGTCACTTCGAGATGGGTAATTAAAAGGTGCCAAACTATTCTTCTTCTTCTTCTTTTTTTTTTTGGAGAAGTTGCAGCGCGAATTCGTTGACTTTGCTGCCGCGCACGTGTTTTTATCGGGGCAATGAGATCATTACAGTCTTTTAAAGCGATGGCAGCGTGTACTCTCTTCGCTGTATATGTATATATAGCCTCTTCTTCTTCTTCTTTTTTTTCACAGCCGAGGCGACAATAATTTCACTTAATTAAATTCCGCTCTCTCTCGTGCGACCGAGCGAGCGACGCGACGACCCTCCGTGACGGAAAAGGATCTGTCACTGATTTTTTTTTTCATCCTGCAGCCCCTCTGCCCGTGTGTATCCATTCCTCCTCTCTTTGAGGGAGCAACTCACTCTCTTTCTCTTTCTCTCTTTCTCGGACAAACTATTTTCTTCATTATTATTTTTTTTTTCGGAAAATTTGTGTGCGGCACAGTGGATTTCTTAGCGCTTTGAGAAAATCAATTTTAATCGTCTTTTTTAGTACCGCGAGTGATTAATATTTAAGAGGAGAAATACTTTCATTTTTATCGCAATAATTTCCAAACATTAAAAGCCGAGCTAAATAATCTTTGGAATATATTCCGCCATTTCGTCATAATCACGAGCGACGGTACGAGGACGTTAACATAAAAAGAAATACGGCGAGGCGGTCATTGCAAGAAGGGAGAAGAACCTCAAGAGCTGCGTATCGGTGAGGAGAGAGAGAGAGGCAAAAGACGCCGGCTTCTTATTACCACTTCATCTGCAATTAACATTTATAACCGCGCTACCCGACCGACAAGCGCGACTTTCTCAGCCGACTCGTGGAAAAACTAATTAAATATTCCCAAGAGATACAAGAGTGAGAGAGAGAGAAAGAGGAGGGTTGAAAATCGTAAGAAGAAGCAGCCGTCGACAGAGCGTTATACATTTAATTAAATAGTTCGTCCCTCTCTCTCTCTCTCTCTCTCTCTCTCTCTCGCACTTTCTTTCTTTTCCTCGCGTTTTGGGAAAAACGCGCGCAACGGCGGCGATAAATCTCGAGCTTGAAGTTTGATGAGTTGCCGTCATAATGAAAAGGCGCGAGCAGCGCGCGCGACTTACGAGGCAATTAGAGACGTGTAAAACGGCTTAACTACCGACCGCAATCAAATTTCGCACGCGCGCTTCTCTCTCTCGCTTGTGTCGATATATAGAGCGAAGGGTGAAAAAAAAAAGAAGGAAAGAAGTCGCGCTTCTCTCGTTAGTAAGATAAACTTGTGAAAATTGGATTAAAACTTCAAAGGCTTTCTAGCGACTTTTTTTTTTTCGTTGAAGTGGAGAATTGAATTTAAAAAAAAAAGAAAGAAAGGAGAGGAGGTAGGTATAGGGAATTACGATGATATTTCGTCTTTTAACGGCGATCGTTGAAACGAGCGAAATGACTGCGTCGTTACAAGAGCAAAATCTTTCGTGCGGCTAGGAGCCCATTATTTTACGCTTCTCCCGCGGCAGAGAAATTTTACGCCGAAAATTTTTGTTGCGTGCGATTAGCTGAATAATATATACGTCGTGTTTTTTGACGAGCTCATTTAACTACGAAACGAGCGCTTTGTTACTCCTCTCTTTTATTCTTCCGTGTAGATATGTTTTCTGGAGAAAAGATTCTCTGACGTTCTAAAGCCGTTGTGCGAGATCTATTTTTGTTTACCGATGAAAGAAGCATACGAGGTTAGTGTATAAGAGTTCACGATGGAAAACCGATAATGGAAGTTAATTAAATACCGATGAAGTAGCGATACTATTTCTAACGCGAATATTCGATTCGTTCGATCTATTTTCCCCGCTGAAAAGTTCTATATAAACATCGGAAATTGCTTGATAACAAGTAACGCGATTTATATGAGTGTCTTCGGCAATAATTTAGTGCTTTATCGACGCGTCTCCGTGAACAGACATCATCGTTTAAAAGAGGATGTGAATGAAAAGTTGACGATGAAATGGGGGGGGGGGGGATACGTCTCGATTATAATATTTACGTGCAAGTGTGAGATATACAGAAAACACGTCTTTTATATCGAATTCCCACGACATCTTTCTCAAAAATTCTAGTGTCTGAGACGAAATTGACGCGCGGATCAAGATTTCAAGCGACCTCGTCGCACCGACAAATTATTCATTAGTTTCGCGGATTATTACGCTGGGAAAATGTCTGAGATTTTAAAAACGATAAATAAAAAAAGAAGCGTCGACGCGTCTTTTTGTTTCCGCGCGACGAAAAAAAAAAATTATTTTGAAAGACACACCATTCACGGCGAGTGCGCTAAAGAGATCGAGCCCGAGTGAAATAATTTCGGGAAAAAAACGGACTGACCGTATATCCACGGGAATGGAAAAAAAGACCAGCAGTAGCGTAAAATACAAAAAAAAAATACTCGGCAAAGTATATACAAACACACACACACACACACACACACACACACACACGCGCGCGCGCGCGCACGCGAGAGAGACGTATATATGAAAAGGGTAGGATATATATCGAGAGAAGAGTTTTTCAGGGGATAGGTATAATCTGCAGGTGCTTTTGTGCGAATCCGCAGTGCGACTATATAAATACGCGATTGCTGGTGTTACTACTATCCGCGCGTATGCGCTTTTGCCCAAATTCCCAGCGCGAGTTTCAAAATAAAAAAAAAAAGAAAAACGAAACGAAGAGAGCAAAGCGAGCGCCCGAATGAATATTGGAATCGCGCGCTCGGAACAAAGTGGAGCGGATATTGAAATATGTTTTCGACGACTGTCATAGAGACTCTCTCACCCTCGCCTCTCCTATACCGCGTATAAACAAATCCGTGCGTTTTCGTTCGATGCTGCACTGCTCTTTTTTTTTTTTTTTTTGGTCGGTTGGTTGGAACGACAGTTGTAGCTCGCCGCTTGCCGCCCGGAAATAATATAATTGCGAGCTAAGTTGCGCGGCTATTGAGTTGTCGACGTTATGATCTGTACGAGCGAGTTATTGATTAGCGCGTGTATATATGTATGGGGAATTCGATTTATCGGCGCGCGCTTTGCTTTTTGCGCGATATCCTTTTTCCGTCGCTGTCGAAGCGCGCGTGAGTGTCTTGTTTATGAGACTGATTGATTTCGATATACTTTGTGTGCTTTTTTATATATTCTATTTTATTGCTTGGCGCCGCGGTACGTTTGATTATATAATAAAAAATAATACGCAGCAGTTGATTGGAAATTGTCATGTTATCGTGAGTATTCTTTTTTTTACGAAGTTTTTATCAGTATAATAGTCATTATTTATTTTACGTAGATTTCAATTAAAATGGATTTTCAAAAATTACAAAAGCTTTTCAATGTGAAAATTATACTGACTTTTGATGTGTTCGTAAAAAAAAATCATTCGATTTTGTTCTTAAAGCAGATTGCTTTTTAAATTGCGAAATGAAAAAAAAAAGTTTACCACAAAAAAGCTTCTATACAAAAACTTTTCATTTATTGATGCGCCTTTTAAAAGCCATTTGCGAAACATATACATATGGGATAATTGTGATACACTACCCATATATATATATCCACCGAATGTCCGCGCGTGATCAAAACTTTTTCTTTTTGCTCTATACCCGCGATTTGCGTGTCAATTTTGAAAGTCAGCCATTAATCATCAAAAAAATGGCAAGCTATATTTTCTCGCGCGTTACACACACGGAGCTTTCAAGCGACCAATCTATCGCGCCACGTACTAGCCGCAATCATAGCGAGACAAAAAGCCAAAAAAACATTTCATCCCTCCGAACGAAAAAAAAAAATGGAAAAAAACAGAGAGCATACACTGCAACGCAGTGCGCGAGCAGGTGCCGAAACAACAAAGTAACAAATGTGTCTTCTGGAATGAGCCGTTAAAACGCGAGTGAGAGTGTGAGAGAGAGAAAAAAGCACATCGAGTGCTACATGTCCCATGTAAATGCAGTCAAATTCAATCTGCTTTCGCCTGCCACGCACGCGTATCGTAGTGCTTTATTGCCAGACGCGCGCGCGCTGCTCGTGTTTATACTTTCGCGATGTCGGTATTATTACTGTCAAGAGTGCCGTAATAAAAGGGCCGAACTCTGAGTGCTCCCGTTTCGTGTACGCAATGCGTTTCATGCCCGGGTTTTATCTAAACTGAATGGCTTTTTATTTGCCTTTTAAAAATCATTCCGAGCGATTTTTAAAATTTCATTTTCTCTCTCTCTCTCTCTCTCTCTCTCTCGACGATTTTATATATCTACATATTTGTTAACGCGCGCGCGTGTGTTTGCCCTGAAAATTCTCGTATAATATTGGGTGAATTTTGATGGAAGAGCCAGTTATATATTGGATTAAAAAGGTTGCTTTAGCTTTGATGAAAAATGCTTAATGTGAATCGAGTAATTTCGCCCACTCGTATTTGTCAAAGATAAATATTTCCAATTTCCCAAATAGCAAGAAGCATTTACAGTCGACTAAAATGCAAAATTCCAATAACGCGGGCAGTTTTTAATGAGGAAATTTTTTTTTTTTAATTTTCCGCGCAAAAGGATCAGGATTAATGTGTGTGTTGTCATTTATTTAAAGGTTGGTGATTATCGTTGACTGCAAGTCCTTGACTTAATTGAAGCTTAATATAAACACATGTATATGCACAAAAATCAAATGCTTAATTTTTGCATTAGCAAAGCGTGGAAAATGGTTTAAAAAAAACGCAAAATAATCTATTATCGCAGCAACACCTCACAACAAAAAAACTTTGCAAAAGTGTTAGTGAAGTTCTATAGCTAATCAAGAATTATCCTGGTGTTAATTTGCGAAGAGGAAGATAAAAAAAGAAGAAGAGATTATAACCCCATGAATTCTGAATGATAAGACTCGCAGTGAGAGAGAGAGAGAGTGTATACACGAAAAATAATATCCCATTATCCGCGGCACTTACCAAGATTAATATTTCTTGTCTTTCAGTAGCGCGTAGAGAGAGAGAGAGAGAGAGAGAGAGAAGAGGTAGATTTTTGCGCGGATAAAATCGCAATTAAAAGAAAGGACATCGAGATAAGCATGCTGGTTAGGTTTTGCAATCGGCAATGAAAATAAAGAAGGATAATCTAAGCTTATATATGTGTGCTATAGATTAAAAAGGGGAGGTGATGTTTAAAGAAAAAAATTGGCAAAGATTGTACAGCTTGGTTGCGTTAATTGGTGCGAGTAGTATAAGTGCATTACAATGTGCGAGAAAAAAAAAACAAGAAAAATGGTGAGTGCGTTGGCGATTTGTTGAGCAGAGTGTGTTTAGCCTACCTTGGTCGAAGGCAAGGCAGCGGGTGGTCTTGGCGGCAAGCCCTGGGGGCAGTGCAAACCTGTAGGCCGGGTTAAGAGACATCAGGCCAAGACCCAACGCTTCCGCGCCGCATCGGCCACCGAACACGTTCCCCACTAAAAATCCACCCGCACATACAAAAACAATACATTAGGCTCATCATTATCTATCTCAGCTGCATATATTCAATTATATTTATGCAATTTGCTTTTTCTTTTTTGTTAACGAATAAAAATCTATAAAAGGAAGGAAGAGTTGACCGTGTCTTATTTATATATTTTCTGAAACAATTTCAAACACATTAGTGGCATGATTACACTTTTATGGATCTTGTACATTTGTATGAGATTGTTAAAAAGAAAACTTATTAATTGTGTTGATTGCAGTGTAATTATCGTAACAAATATCAATAATAATATATTATTATCAAATTAAATTACATTTAAATTTCAACGTAGAGCTTTATGAAAAAAATCAATTTTCCTTATCAGTGAAAACTGGAAAACAATAGTGACGTGTGCACTCTTACGGAACTTTTTCAGGACTAAAAGCAGGATCGACAATGGCAACTCTTCCCCGAATAAAATCCCGATACTGTCCTCAAAAGGACATCGTTTATCAGAAAAACTAACGAAGAGGCGCGCATGCTCTCTGCAACATATACACAAACGATGTGATATGAGAAAAACAAGTAGAAAGATAAAAGGCGAGGAGAGAGACAGAGAGAAAGAGAATCGATATCCCAATTAACGAGAAAAATACACACATATAGCAGACAGACAGACAGAGGCAACGAAGTTGATATTGTCGAAGTTATTAATTCTAATCTCGTTTAAAAGAGATGCTCCGAGGCAGGGATTAAAAGAGAGAGAGAGAGAGAGCGAGAAAGGGGAGAAAGGACAGGAACTACAGGAGCGAGCGAGCGAGAGACGAGAGCAGCAGCAAGGATTACAGGGATCAAATGTGTGTCACGTGACTAAAGCACGCTTATCGGCATTATTATGATCTGGCCTGCGAGATACGCAGATCACACACACACACACTGACTTCTCACTGACTTTATTGCTTTTCAGCGCGCCACGCACGTGCCGGACGAGAAAGACCTGCTTCTCCTCCTTCCTTCCTACTTCTTTTTTTTTTGTCCGATCGCGCGTCGTCGTCGTCGGTTTCTTTTGTGTTGCTCACTCGGATTTTTTTTTCTTTCGGCACAGACCCTTCAGCCCTCGAAAAAAAAGAGAGAGAAGGGAGAAAGAGAAACGCGCATGGATAATGTATACACGAGAGATGCTTCACGATAACATTTGCATTGATGGACGGATTTTTTTTTTCATTTTTGCTCATTCGTGTACGCATCGACGCCGCCGATATTTAGACTCGCGCGCGTCAAGCGCAAGCCGAGGTGCAGTGGTTTGGAAAATTGAATGGAGTTCTCGACCCGTGTGCTCTTAAATATTTCAAACGATAAATCAATCAAAATAAGAAAGAAAAGAAAAATATATCGTAATCGACAAAACGGAACTTCGCAAGAAACAAACATTTATAGCCCACTCGTGAAAAGCATTAAAAGCACACGAATAATAAACGAAGAGCTAAAATCTAGCAAAACCACGAAATAGACACACACACACACGTATACGGAAGGCAAGTAGGCAGCATCACGAAATAACGAAGCTGTTGCTACTGATTGACGCTTGGGTGGGCAGCGGAGGGCCAACAGCGGCAGCGACGCTCGTGACTTTGTCAACGCTCTAATGCCGGCGGCTGTCACGCGCCCGCAGCACTTCACGCTAATTAGCGGCGACGTGATTTTCCAAAATTACACGGGGGAGTGGGCGTTAATTGCCGCGCTTCTCTCTCTCTCTCTCTCACACACATTGCAAACCGACGTCGAAGCAGCAACCGAAGGAAAAAAAAAATTTTTTTTTTTTACTCTCTTTCAATGCATTATTCAATTCCAGATTGAGATCTTATACACACAGGTGCGCGTTGAGTGAGAGACGAAGATTCATTGCCGACATTGTCTTTTTGAAGAGAAAAAAAGGGGGGGTTATATCCTCATATTTTATTTATCACGCGAGAGAGAAGAAGAAGAAGGAGGAGGGGCGAGACGTTAACTCAATTCGAAAATGATTTTTTGTCGGGTGTGCGTTGGGTTGCACCTGAGAAGAATGTGCATTGTAGCAGAGTGACATCCGAGCTGAGCGAAGGACACACGAGCCACTTCCCTTACCTTACGCTTGCTTGCAGCGTCTATGTTCGTGTGTATGTGTGTGATGTATGTATACGCGAAGCATCGAGAGTGTTATTACACGCTCTGTGCGAAACAAGTGCACAGGCTCGTGGGAGAGCGAGAGAGATTGTATATTAAGCTAATCGATTTCGCAATCGATTGCCGGAAACGAGGCCATCGTCGTCGTTCCTCATCATCATCATCATCATCATCACCGCAGCAAAGCTGTTTAGCGAGCGAAGAATCGAAATGTCCCCCGCGTCGCGTCGCGTGGCAGCCAATTGCGGTTGGTTTCTATATATGTGTGTGCACTGTTTGCAGGGGATGCGCGTATGTACATACTTGTTCGCGATTTTTTTTTTCTTTCCTTCTTCCTTTATGGGTGATGAGGGCTCGCGATGCCACTGGTGGCTATTTGATTTTCGATTGCTATATGGGGAGATGGATGCCGAATTATAAACGTTGCGATTGAAATTCGGACTGTATACATACATATACTGGAGAGGTTTTCGGGAGGTCGAATTGCTATTTATTCACTGATGGACATTTGATCTGGTTTTGATTTTATACATATAATTTCAATGATCGGCTTTGCAATTGAAGTGGTTTGCTCGGAGTGTTCTCAAAATCGAGTTCTAAATTCCGCTAATAATAATGATAAATCAGTTGCACTAAATTATTTGTTAATATTCTCGATAGTTCTCCATAATTCCAATTTGTCAATTACTTGAAAATTCACATTCAAGTTCTCGATAGTTCTCCATAATTCCAATTGGTCAGTCACTTGAAAATTCACTTTGAAATAAATATCGAAAACATTGTTCGAATGACAAGTATCCTCTGACACTCTGGTCACACGCCAACGACATGATAATTAAGTATCATCCGAAAAAAATAAACACAAGCAGACGAAGCAGGTGTTAAAACGCTATATCGACACCAAAAGCGTGTTAAAGCGTGAAGAGAGCGCGCGCGCGTCAAAGTGGAAAGATCTATCGTAGACAATATAGGCTCTCTGATAGCCCAAAGTTAGTCGAATGAAGACCCACTTAGTACCGCGAAAAAAAAAGAAGAAGAAGAGAAGAGCAACGAAAGTGCTTGCGAAGATTCTCAGGGCGTTCATGTTTCGTTAGGCAGGTTGATATTTCATACACATGCGTTGCGAGCACACACATACACATGACTCTCTCTTGGAGCGATACACAGCTAAAAAAAAGTGTGTGTCTCTCGGCCGATATTGTCGCGAGAGAGCTCCAACAAAGTGCGGTTTCGCGTCCGGCCGGGGCTTCTTCGTTCGTTCGTACGCTCGTTCGCCGTCAATGTCTTCATTGTCCGCGAAAGCGAGCGTGAGAGAATTCCGCAGCTTGGAATTTGCTTTCTCGCGAGCGAGCGAGCAAGAGAGAGCCCAATTATTCTGGGGGATTACTGTCGCAAAGCCTCGATAAGCTTTGCACTACCTTCCGCTTCGCTGTAATCCTCGTGTTTGCAACGATATTCAAATTGCCCTCCTCCTCACTCTCCTCTCTCCCAGCGGAAAAACTTGTCTTTGATGCTATATGCGTATGTAATCGATCCACTCCTCCTCGCGACGACTCTCACAGTTGGAAGAGATTTTTTTTTTTAAAGAGTGATATGGATGATGAGCGTTCGTTAGCCGAGACGAGTGCTTGAGGTTGCGCGCAAGCGTGCAAAATCTTTACCCCCCTACTCGCGCGGAAATTAGAGCTTTCTCGAGTGCACGGAAAATGATATTGCTCGAGTTGCCGCCGCCACTGCCGTTTTTCGACGAGATGGAACTCGTTTTTACACTCGAACAAATATATATCTCGAGAGAACTTTTTCTTTTTAACTTTGTGAAATAAAAATATTTGAAATAAAAAAGTGCGCTGGTTTGTTTTTAAATAAAAATGTTGTAATTCAATTTTATACGTACTTCACATCGTTGATCGAATATTATAGGGGAAAGAACACATCGTTTAATCGAGATGGACTATTAATATATGACCATTTAATTTAGAGCGTGCTCGAAAACTTTGGAAATCGAAAAAAAGTATATATACCGATACGCGTTTCGTTCCCACGCGATGATTTTACAAGCGTACTCAATGTGATTCGAATGAAAGTTAATTCGATTCCCTCTCCCCCCCCCCCCTCACGTTGAGAACATTCAAGCGATATTGAGTGTATAATTAAATTAGCTTGACTTTCATGGACGTAAAAAAAAAACACATACAACGGAGCACTCATCGCACACTTTGGTTGCCATCAACGATGGGAAAGCTCTCGTCAACCGAAATTAAAAAACATTTCGTACGCGTAATTTACGAAAGATAATAATCTCGTGTAATAAGCGAATGAAGCTATATAATATCGTCGCGAAATAAAAAAAAAATAAAAGATAAGTAGGTGCGAGTGTGAGCGATCGGATTGTGCGCGATGAAAAAGCCGCTTCGCTCGCTCGCGCGGGCGGGTAGTTGTCGCCGCTTGTAAGACTTTGTTAAGCCCCCCGTGTCTTTGCTCTCTCTCGGTAGGAGGAAGGGGGGGGGGGAGGAGGAACGCTAATCCAAGATTTATCTGTGCGAAGCTTCGCCCGCATTTTTGGCTTCTCTCTTTCGTGAGCGTCGTTAAGGAGCCGCGTCAAATTAAAACACTCTGCTTAAGGCTTTTGACGAAGATTTTTGCGAGCGATAAATTTCCACGTGCAAGCAGTTAATCCTCCTTACGTATATATACATATATACACGTTATATATATATATATACTTTAGGCCTGTCGTCAGCCTAAAGTGAATTCCCGCGATTTAAGAAGTTTCCGCGATTTGTACCGTGGCGCAATATTGCCAAGAGAAAAACTTGTAATTTCCGAGGGGATAATAGATAAAGATAAAGAACCATGTCGTCGAAAGAAAAGAAAAAGGTTGTGTGCGCGTAGGAGGGGGGATATAATATAGCTTCTTCTCTCGTGTATTATTCATGCGGAGAAAATACGATATGATCCAATATGTGCGTATGTATGTGTATGTGCGTGGAGCACGCTTAAGCTGTCGAAAATTGCCGCTCGAATTTTCGCGCAATTTACGGCCTGGATTATATATATATACACCCCCCTTCTCCTCCTCCTTCTTATGTAGCTTGTAAGGGATGAGATGGTTTTTTAATTCGGCAACGCGATCATCTTGTAAAAATGTGTTTTAGGGTAGCGCATCATTTGTCAAAGACTGATTAATCGTCGTCCCTTTTATGCCGCGGTTATATATTAATTCTTTTTTGGGGGGTAGGGGTGTACGCGCGGCAATCGTTTTCTCCTTCGCGCGCGATTCACTTTGCATCGATAACAAGTTCGGCGCTGTGCGTGTAACAACCGTGATAACTTTTCATCGGTAATATCTTCTTTCTTTGAAGAGTTCTTAAGAGCTTGATTGATGAATGTTCTTTTGTGGATTGAATTTATTTTTAGAAATTGAAACCTTGTACGAGAGAAACAAATTTTTTATTGAATAATAAAAATGTTGTGCAAAAATTCTACATTCGATATATATATATAAGTGTTTTGGTCGTATAAAGATATACTTTGCATGAAAATGAAGCGAAGAACTGAAGTTTTGACATCGAAATAATCCTCGAACATCAAAATTTTATGATAATAATCACTGCCACTCACGGAAAAAAAAGAGAAAGAAAGATTCTGTCGAACTCTCTCAAGTATAGCAAGCTAATAAACGGAATCAATGAATATACACGCGCATACACACAGCAAAACTTGGCTTTATAATCCTGGCTTGCAAGAAAATCAGGCGCGGCGTTGAAATGCGGCTAATACTACCGCGAGAAAAGGGTCTCTCCCCGCGCGCGGTAGCAGTACGATTATAAAACGCGCTGCTGAGAGAAAAGAGAGAGAGAGAACCTCGATCCGCATTACAAGGTTCTCAACCGGTTTTACGCGCGCGCGCGCGCGTTCAAAAGCCGCGAAATTTATTTGGACTCTGCACGCGTGATAAGAGCGAGAGAGAGAGAGAGAGAAGAAGGCAGCACGCGTGACGCTTTATTCAGGTGACTGGAGCGAGCGCGCGAGCGGCGTATTAACACACAATGAGATAGTTTTGTTCGGAGTCTCTCTCACCGACGACTTCTCTTCTCTTCTCTTCTCTTCTCTCGCGTGCGAATACCTTTGGCGCTGTCTCTACCTCTCTCTCTCGACGCTTATTTACTTCGTATTCTTAATTTTTTATTATCGGCCTATTGCCATCGCCATTGTCCTTATATACGCCGCCTTTATACTCCAAAACCAGTGGCATGCATAGGGATTATAGTGATGTCGACTAAGATGTGCTCTACTACCGAATTGACTTTATACGACGTACGAGAAGGCCTTCGCTGAATTATTCATTCGGATGTTGACTTTTTTTTTTCAATTCATCGGAAAAAAATAAAATATACGATTATTATATATATTTTTTTTTATTTCTTGTGTTTCTTTTTTTTTTTTCGGGGATATAGAAAATAATACTTTTTAATTTGTTTTCGCTTTTATTGTTGCGATTGTAATTGTACACGTGGAATATATGCATTCCCGTGGCTTCATTATACGTCCCATTCAATTCATATACAGCTCTAATCAATGCTGCTTTGATTCTACAATCATTGCGCTTGCGCGCGTTCCTCCAAATGTTATCAGATTACGTGTATGTATGGCATAGGGCAAGTCAAAAGCGGATGAATATTGCGCTTGATTATTTTTTTTTTTTTTGCGTATGAAAAATTCATATCAAGTTTGTAAATAAATTGTAAATTTTAATAATCAAGCAATTGTCCTTCTTGAAATTATTCGAATTCGCAACTTCAAACATTTCCCTTCAATAACGTTCAGTTCGGTTCGCTCGACCAGCAGCGTATTTTTCAGCATCCACAGGAATTTTCTCTTTTGGACGCGCAGCCGCGAGAGAAGCGAAACAAAAAAAAAGAGAGAAGAAGAAGGAACTGAAGACACGAAAATTACGCATTAAACTGAGCTGAGGAATGTTGCTGTTGCGGCGCGCACACACACACAGGTACGAAAAGGCGCGCGGAGAAACTTATGTACCCGAGCGCGTCGGCGACGGTAAGATGAATATTTCGGAGGACACCGTGTTTGGCAAGTGGCGGCAACGGCAGCGGCGAAGAAGGCTATATACGAGAGAAGAAGGGTCCATTGTGTTGCGCGGACGCTTTGATAAATTACCGAATAATTGTCAAATGCGCGCGAGAAAACAAAGGGAGACGCAAAGCAGCCGACAAGGACACTTTCTCTGTGCGCGTGAAATGCGCATAAAATGCCCCCGCGCGTTGACTTTATTTGGTATGGGAACCGATTGCCGATTGAAAAGAAAAAAAAAGTTTCTCAATCAGCGACATTGAATGAGTCGAGGTGCTTAAGATCCCTCGGAGTTTGAAAAAAAAAACAGCCTCGACGACGCGGTCAACCTGCGGCGACGTTGACGAATCCAAAGCGTTTAGGTAGTTTTGGCTTGCGAGGGGGGAGAGGGGTGAGGATTGATGACGAGATATTTGTAGGTGAGCCGGGTGCCTGGTATAATGGGCGAATGCAAATCTCAGATGCGATAATTGATACTACTGCGAGCGCGCGAGGGTGAGAGGCTTGATGAAGGGGAGAGTGAGAGGAGAAACCAAGTGAATTTTGATTCTTTGAGTTATCGTCTGACGCTAGCGTCAACTTCTACTACTTGTAACTAATAATTTTCGGAATTTATATTTACTTTGATAACTCGATTGTTCATATACGACTTCGTTTGAAGGAATGTCAAACAAAAGTATATTAAGCAAGACGTCACGAGCTTTGAGAAGAAAAGAAAGAAAAAAGAGTTAAGGGTCCCACATACGTCTGACCATACGCGGGACTTTAACTACTGAAACGGTAAAAAAAAAGAGAGAGAAGAAAAAGGCTTTCTGGGTTTCTCAGTCCGTCTCGCACTTACAATTCCATCAGAGTAGCCGTCACACTAAATGTTCGACTGTAGGGTCATTTAAGAGTCTTGGAAATTACCAGAAGCTACTTTGGCTGTGCCGTGAAGGCACATAGTGTGCCGCCCACCACGTCTTCGTCCGTTTTACGATCTGACCCCTGAGATTTACGGTAAACAGCCTCCGCGTTGTATTGTCGTTGCATGCAGGCTTATAATATAGCGACACAACAATGCCTGCCTCGCAACTGCTCGGCGCAGCGTTATACTATCGGAAGACTGAGGCTGACAGTTCAATTGGGAACTTTGGCCGCAAAACCGCTGCGCTCTCTCTCTCTCTCTCTCGCTTTCAAACGCGAAGAAACGTACGTGTGAGAGTACCAGTGCCCACCAAACCATTCCACCGCGATTAATATGCAACTCGACTCGCGAAGCGCTTTGGCCATTTCTGTCACGCGGCTCTCTCTCTCTCTCTCTCTTGATGTGTTTCGCGCAGCGACGTGAGCGGAAGCGCTCGCGGCCACTTTTCGCGCCGCGACGCAAACCACACACATCCCTTGTGATGCGACGCGATGGTGATGGTGGTAGTGGTGGTAGTTATACTCTTCGCGCGCTTTATGAAAATGATCCACGCGCGTTGCCTCTTTGTTTGATGACGATGACGATGATGATGATGATACGCGAGCGAGGGTGATACGATCTCCCATATAGTGCGACGAACAAGGGGCTTTTCAACTGCACGCCACATGACTTTTCGACGGTTACTGATCGGTCATTTAATATGCTTATGCGCGCAAGCTTCTCTGCCTATAGATTGAGTGACATTGTTTGTTATATCTGTTTTTTTACGAAATACATAAAGTTGTGATATTATATACGTTGATGGATTGACTGATAATCGTAGTGATATGATGCTTTTTCTGGAAGTCACAAAGCGTCTCTTTCCGTAACAGTGAGTCGTTTCAAAGTCACCGGGATAGAAAGGCACAAAAAAAAAAGCCTTCAGGGCGTCGGCTAATCCATCGAGAGAAAGAGAGAAAAAAGCGACGACGATTCAAGTAGCAGCTAAAAGCTTCCTCCCCGCAGCTGGAGAAGCTGTAACGATATGTCCGGGGCTGGGCGCCAAAGAAAAACGAGATAGACAGAGAGAAAGAGAGCGAGAGAGAAGTTGAGGTTGGTGGTGGTGGTGAAAATGATCTGAGCCCGGGCAAAGCGGCAACGGCAGCCTCGGCGATTAACCCGCGGCGGCGACGGCGACGACGACGACTCCTCCTTTCCTTCGCTCGATAGCCGCAAGCGTGCGCGAGAGAGTATAGAGGAGGCGGAGCCTTTTGCAAAGCTGCTATTTCTAGCTGCTGCAGCGTAAAAAGAAAGTGCGCGCGCGCGCCAAGCAGCTCCGCCTAGAAAGACATCTATATGTATGCTGAGTGTGTAAATGTGTGTGTGTGTGTGTGTGTGTGTGGGAGCTTTTATATGCAGCGAGAGCTCACGCCTCTACGTCAATTACACACCCACCCACCCATCCTAGATACACACCTGCTGTACTCACTCGAGAGAGAGCTATAGCTGTGAGGGATTAACCGACAGACCTGCCTTTACCAGGGATGCTTCGTTTTTTTTTTCGATTCGGTGAACTTAACTCGACGACGATGGTGACTAGATTTCTTTTTTTTTTACAGGGATGCAAATTTATTTATTTTATTTTGCGGAAAAAAATGTTCTTTACGAAAATACTTCCAAGGTTGTTCGAGTATAAATATATTCGAGGAAGAGTTAAAATTTTTTTAAAATAATTAAATAAAAGTATAAATTTAAAAGTTCCAGGTCAGAGTGACGAACTATAAGGTTTTTCAAGGAAAAATTTATTGAAGATATAAAGCATTCGGCTGGAGTATACCATAAATTTTTTTCTCTCATGTTTATTATATTCTGGCAGTTTAAATGACTGATGCCGGAGTTTTATAGCGGATTCGAAATCTCGAATTAGTAGTTATAATTCTTAAAAGGCGATCATAAACAAATTTCAAAAAAAAAAAAATATA
>JAWWMK010000040.1:2500394-2548856 GCA_035047105.1 Galeopsomyia nigrocyanea | reverse complement strand
GAGAGAGAGAGAGAGGGGGAGAGAGAGGGAGAGAGAGAGAGTGAGAGAGAGAGAGAGGGAGAGAGAGGGAGAGAGGGAGAGAGGGGGGGAGAGAGAGAGAGAGAGGGAGAGAGAGAGGGAGAGAGAGAGAGAGAGAGGGAGAGAGAGAGAGAGAAAGATTGTAGATTAATTTATTATCAACCTTAAGGTAGTACCCCATCTCGTTTAATGAAATATACAGAACATGACAATTGGGTAAAGGCTGTACATGTACAGCCGTACAAATAAATACAAAAAAAAAAGAGACAGGTACATGTCGTGGGACGTTTATCCATTTTTTTTATAAGAAAAATCTGCAATTTATTCCGATTTTTCTTTAAGACATTTTCCATAAGGGGGCCATTTTGCCCCGAGTGAATTTTTTCGTTAAATCGCGGTTCTAAAATTTTGGTATTGACGAAAATGATTTTTGAAAACGGATTTTGAAAGCTGAAAAGACGACTAATAAGAAATTAATTTTCCAGAAACAAGAAAAAATTAAGTACCATCATTCCTTGCAGAGCAAAGTTTTGAACGTGCATGTCGAAAGATGTACGAAAAAGAAATTGTGAGTGGCCATTGCACTCATGGTAGAAGTGAAACTCTCTCATTGGAGTGCGTGATTAATCAATATGATATTTGAGAAGTGGATAATAATCAACAATTATTTATTCATAGTTGAATGAATATTTTTAGAAGGTTATATACAACTGAAATTTCAATTTATACAAAATATTCACACTCTAGAAGCGACCATTGCTTACGACTGACGACTTCGTTGGCTACTCGAAAGAGAGAGAGCAGGGGAGAGAGAGAGAGAGAGAGAGAGAGAGAGAGAGAGAGAGAGAGAGAGAGAGAGAGAGAGAGAGAGAGGCAGAGAGAGAGAGCGTTATTGTTGGCTAATGGATTCGCTCGCTGACGATCAATGAAAGCCTTTATTTACGCCATTCACCTTGCGCATTCGCACGCACGCGCTGCTCGCGCGCCCGCGAGCTAAAAAGTTGCAATCTAACTATAGCTTGCCAGCCACACAACGCAAACGTACGTTTTTTCCACTTTTTCTCGGATACAATGGACTCGATACGCGGCATACGTTAAACATGAAAACAGATAAATTCGTATAGCAGGAGGCGGTCAAAACTTTATTTGGTTACGCTGCGAGCGAGTAGTTTTGAAGTTGCGGCACATTTGCAGAAAGTCATAAAACGCCGTATATCAAAGCAACCATAAAACAGATCCCCTCTCATAAAGCCGCCGCAGAAGTGCGCCTCTTGTAAAGCTCTTTCAGTTGGCGGAACGAGAAAGAAAAAAAAAGGAAGAAGCCGCCACCACCACCGTCGATGACGTAAAAATTATACGCACGCTGAAAAACAAACTACCGAGAACAATCAAATAATTACAGACGCTTGCGGCGATATAAACGCGATTTATGACAGAAATTTATCGAGTGCCCCCGCCCTAAAAAAACATTCAATGTGTCTTACGTTCATTTTTCGGCACGCATTTTATTGTTACAGTCGCGAGCTTTACTTGCATTCACGACATTAGACCTTTCCATTTAAATTCTGCGTTTGTTATTATTTTCGTCACAAAAGGGTTTTTTCATTAAGAGAAAAGGTTGCTTAGATATTAAAAATTCTTTGCTTCTTTATAATTTCACGCATCTGCGATGAATGAAACAGACGTGCAAAAGGTGACAATAAGTTATTAAAAAGTACTTTGAAAGGCCAGCATTGTTTAATGAATTTCAGTGACTTGAAATATTCTCGCTCAGCAAGCAGACTGATTTTTTTTCCTTTCGTTTTGCAAGTTGAAATTTTTCAAACTTGCTCTTACAACGCGAAAACCGCAAAGCGCATGGAAAAGCACCGAAAGTATGTCATAACTTGGATGAAAAAAAAAATAAAAGAATATGCGAGCGTGACTCTGGGTACGCATATCTATACTTTCATCGGGATCGCAAAGACGACAGTGATGTAAAACGTATGGTTGAATTAAACATGAGATGTGGATCAATATTGTAACATAGTAATGTTGGGTGATATAACTTTTATGAATTTAATTAGAGTGAGCGTGTCGCGGCTGCAATTTGCAGCGAGCCGCGCGTCGAGCGTCAATTCGCGTTCGATGTTTTAACCTGGCAATAACTCGCTAACAGGACCATTTCGAAATGTGAATTTTGAATTCCGTAATAACGCGCGACGATATCCAATAAAGCTCGCTGCAGCGATGCAGTTTCTCACTAACGAAGCTTTCGCTCTCTCGCTGTCTCTCTCTCTCTCTCTCTCTCTCTCTCGCTCTTGATGTAAGTCGCAGTTGGGCGTTAACGTTAATGAGCTAACTAATTCGACGTGGGTTGGCAACGAGAACGCAGAGAGGATAGAGGAGGGAGGAGAGAGGAGAGCGAGCAATGGGCAGCCTAATCCAGGTAGGCGCAGATCCGAGGGCTCAGCGGGCGATGATATACGAGAGGCTGGGAGAGCAGCCGGTATAACGATTATATTGCGATGGCTGAAACTGGCGCGCAGCTGTGCGACGTTGCCCGTTTATCCGACGCCGCAATCACTTGACGAGACTCGACCTCGCTCGCGGCCACTGCACCGCTACGCATACCTACAAATTGCCTCACTATCCCTCCACTTCTACTTGCAGATCCAAACGGCAAGCATGTGCATGTGCATCAGCATCTCAGCGACGGTGGCGCTTGGTTGCCTGTTCACGCCCAAGGTCTACATCGTGCTGTTCCAGCCTTACAAGAACACTCGGCCCAATGTGAGTAAACACGCTGCAAAATCGATTCCCCTCCCCCTCCCAATATACCTATCTCAACTCCAGCGAGATAGAACTTATTGCAAAACTTGCTATCCCGCGCAACTCGCCGAAAACTTTGCACTTTTTATTACGACCCCCCCCCCCCCCCCTTCTTTCCCTCTACTACATGCCCCCGTACGCACGCAAACTTAGTTAAGCGTGTCGCGAAAATATTACGCGAATATTTTGCCTCTATCCGAAGCGCGCGAACAATATGCCGCAAACTCGAGATTTACAACGTTCTCAAAGTTTCTCGCGCTCTCGCGAACTCGTTGCTGCTCTTTTCATTGAAACCTAATTATCCGTGCACGTCAAAGGACCACTCGTCGAGTGAACTCTCAGCACCTTCCTTTCTGGCTCTCTGACGACGACGACGGCGGCGGCGGCGACGTCTGTAGATTATTTGATGGGCGTGTTGCTCGTAAAAAACCTCGAGAGTAAACGCGATTTTCCGCAAGCGCAAGCTCACCGGATTCTAGTCGGCCACACCTCGAAAAACACACGAGGGGCGTTATACGTACCTGTTTCCTCTCCTTTATTTTTTCGTTTTACGAGGCAGAAATTTACATAAAAAGCAAGCAAACCGTTGCTCGAGGCGCCGTATTTCTACCTCGGGCAAACATCTGTTTGCCACTGAATATGAGGCATAAAAACGTCAAAGTTCACGCCTGACTCAGTTTCTGTAATCGGGCAAGAAAGCCGATACTGTCGCGCTCGCGCGGCCAAGTAGATACGGCCTATGTGTGGTCAGACGAGAGCGAGCAAGCGAGCAGAGCGAGCCGAGCCGAGCAACCGACAGATAGCCATTGTATCGCAGCGGATTTTTCATTACATTCTCCTCTCTTCGTCCCTGTCTCTTTTTTTCTCGCTCCCTCTCAGCTGCATGGCTATCTCTCGCGCACGGAGTTTCTTTTCGGATAAATCTCGCGCGCGTCCTGGAATAAAAAACCTCTCACGACTCGCTTTTAATCTCGGGATTAGATTAACAAAGCTCCACGTTTCTCATTTTTTCTCCCCCCTTTTCCCACCCTCTCTCTCTCTCTCTCTCTCTCTCTCTCTCGAAAAAACAGAAAAGAAAAATGAGAGGTCGACTGCGCCACGTAACTGCGCTCCGAGGCAATCAAACCGGCACTCGTGTGTTTGCCCGGCTGGTTAGGAGGGTCGGCTTCCGGGAATTTACATAGCCAAACGTTAATATACCCTCTTTCAAGCCAAGAGGCTTGATGTGCAAACACATACTACTAACAGTGGCTGTTGCCAAAAATACCGGTACTATATTCCCCAATGGCGAGCAAGCCCCTTGACAATGTGTGCGCGATGATTATTATTCTGGGATCAACAGCAAAGTGGACAGTCGGCAACGACTTACCGACCTGGAGCCTATAGCATGCGATTCACGGCGGCGCGCAGCCAAACGATGCAGAGCGTCACCTCGGGATCGCGGAGCTCGCCGCCGCCGAGTGCCGGACCTACCACCACCACCGCCGCTACCTCCTCGGTGGCCAGTCAGTCGCAGCCGCTTGCCCGCCCGAAGCATGCCTCGACCAATGGAGAACCGCAACAACGCACTCAGGTATGCTACCTCATTTTTTTACATTTTCGCGGGGCATCATTTCATTTCGCGGCTCGGCGAGTGATGCTGCGTGAGAACCAAAAAAAAAAAACAGTTTTTTTTTCTCTTTTTTTCACCACTGACAAAGAGTGGGGCGAAATTTCGAAAGTTCGTATTTCAATTCTATGTGGAATGCAGCAATGCTTTACAAATTCACTATTCCAGGTAAAAATGACAATGAGTTTTTCCGAGCTACTTTCAAAGCCGTATTGAACAATTCACATTCGAGCGTATCGCTTCTCTTTTTTTCACTTTTATTTGGATATGTTCACTGACTCTGATCTATTCAAGTTTATTCAGCTAGCTTAAGAATATGCGGCGTTTTCTTTTTGAAAACTACACGTGAAAGAAGCGCCAGCTATTTCAACGGGTCGCGAAATTTTAATGCAACGGACGCGAGCTTGTTTGAAGAAAAGAATGGTTTCGAGGCTTGATGAAAAAAGAAAACTTAAAAATTAATGTAACAAAATACGTGCATACGTACAGCGAAAGGTCAGATTGAAGCTCTTCACGTGCATCTGCTCAAGCTAAAATAACGATAGCCAGCAGCATAAAAAATGTATTGATATATTGGGGAGTATCAAATGGAAAGCATACAAATTAATGTTTGGCAATAGATATAAAGCGGCGGAGGTTAAAACAATAGAAGCAGCAGTTGAGGCGAGAGCATGATCGCTTGGCTGATTGTGCAAACAGTAATATTGGTGGGGCGCGAGCGTCAACGGGGACGGGAGGAGCGGGGGGTATTAAATGACCTCTCGATTGTAATTGTCGGGTACACAAGTAGGCAGGCAGGCAGGCACACGCACGCGCACATATCAGCTATCTCGATATCGTGCGATCGACCGCATATCACAGCAGGCAGTGGCCATATCCCAGCCGCCAATAAACATATCCCGGGCGCGCATCAATTACTATAAGCGCTGCGGCTGCACGCAAACCGACGGCTCGCAGCATGCAGCCTCTCGTCGATCGCTCCGCAAATCAATCTGCTGGCGGCGCGGCGCGGGCGTGCTGGCGTGGCGAGCTATAATCCAATATGTGCGGAGGGCCAAAGTGATGTTATGTGTGCACACGTTGTTCGCAGATCGAGGTGCCGACGACGACGACGACGACGGTGGACGATAGCTCGGTGAGCTAGGTAGCGCTTGTGCACCTGCAGCCGGTGCCGAGCAAGGACGAGCAGCAGCAGCAGCAGCAGGTGCAGTCGCGCGGCCCCGCCGGCCTTAGCAGCCAGGACTCCAGCATCGACGTCGCCCCGGCCCCGGCCACCAGCCAGCTCACGTAGCAATCAGCCGAGCCGGTGATCGCGTCTACCCCCGACGTCGCCGGCTCCACGCCGATGCGCAAGAGGCGCAGGAAGAAGCACAAGGCCCATTGAGCGAGCACCACTATTATTTGCTGGTTTTGCATAACTTTAACCACCGTCAAAAGGACAAAACCCCCTCACCTCCTACAGTCGGACTTGACCCTTTGTGTCTGAGGCATCGCACTTTTCTCTTCGAAATCGAATTAGCATAGAAATTCGCTGTCCCTCCTCCTCCTCCTCCTCCTCCTCCGTTTTTCCACTCCTTTGCCTCCGAACTTTGAATTTCGAAGCCCGTGGCGCGTTGTTGCCCCCCCCCCTCCCCACCTGCTCTCTTATTTGAATTTTAAATCGAATATGCCCTGGCCCGCCGACTCGAATTAATTATACTTTTATTTCACGACAGGGCAGTCTTCTTTTCTTGTCTATCGGATACGAAGAGAGTTTTATTCCCATCTATGTAGCTACGGGAATTTTATGGAGATAAAAGAAAATGAATCGCACTATAAAGTAAAAGTCTTCCACGTATTTGTACATGTATAAAAGAAAAAAAATGTGTAGCGTGAGATTGAAACACACCTACACAGACAGACGGAGTGGCACGGGCAGAGGGACTTGCGGCTGCCAAGCAGGCAGCTCGTTGATATGTTATATATTCTAATGACTCGAGCGGCGCGTCAGCCCTCCTCCCCTGTTTTTCAAAGCGCGTGGCAGAGCAGCTCTGTGTGTGTTGTGAGTGCGCGCGCGCGTGTGTCTCTGTTAAAGCATTCCCTTTAGCGGAGAAAGTCAGGCCGGAGCTGAAAGCGAGCTGAAAATGTGAGTTGGGATGCGCGCGGAGCTTGGTTCATCGAACGTCACGTCAATTCCCTCTCGAGAGTATAGGCCGAAATTCGACGAGAAATGCCTTTCTACCTATCTGTCTCGCTGGGCAGTAACTTGATTCGCGCCTCAAGTATCGATGTCCCTATATACATCTCTCTCACTCAGAGTCAGACCTTCTAGCTCGCGATATAGCGCGCGGAAATCCAATATTTTCGGTTCAGGTGATGATGATGCTGCTGCTGCTGCTGCTGCTGCACGCGCCTCCCTCGAAAACCGATATATAAACAACGTTTCCTAAGAACGAATAACTTTATACCACCGCTGCGAAATGGACAAGGCTTTTTTTCAACGGCCCGTGTTGAACACATTTTATTCGAGATACACGCTATACAGCAAATGGATATTACACTACAATCTGCATTTCGAATTCCCTCTTTCTCTGCGTTGCTCGCGCGCGCGCACACACACACAGACAAACGCGCACGCAGGCGTACAAGACCCGTAATGCACGAGTACATTATCAAAATGAAACCGTCAGATGCTAAGCTCTCTATACATGCCCCATTCTATCGTCGCGATTAACAGCAACAATACACTCAAATGCCCACCGAGACTGCAATTTTCTACAAGTCTATTTGTAAATGACTGTCTCTATATAGAAGAATACGACGAGGAACGCTCGCTTTGAACAAAAAAAAAAGGTCGTGCAGATTTTGTACCGCTTTCTACCGAGAGGACTGACATGGCCCTCCTCGTAGGCTGACGTTTTTTCTACAAAACACAAACTTATCGCCCCCGACAGATTTTTTAAATTGGGAATCGATTCTACACGCAAGCAAACCTTGAGTATGTCAAAAAATACAAGCGACTAGCTAGCGAGTAATAACCGTTGATGTGCGAATTAACGTATAACATTTTTATAATAGGGTAGGACAACTATATATTACGATATCATGTGTGTGATCAAAATAAACTGTAATAGCTGTGTCGACGTCATATACAAAAAACCATTCTAATTACGTGATACGACATATATATAAATATATATATAGATTTATTAATACATAAACTATAAACAAACAAGATGAAAAAAAAACTTGCATAGGCACAAAAAGAATTGCTAGTTAAGACGTTAACAAATTTTCGGACGACTGACACGAGACGGCGCGACGGGGATATACTTAATATAGCGTTGAGATATTGCGCGAGAAAGTGGCGAAAATAAACGTGATATCGATCGGTGAGATAGCCTTAGGACGAAATTGTCTCCTGATTTAGCGAGGACGACTATACACATGCACACAAACGACAGAGGGAAAATCTTCCAACGTGCGCGCGATCGCGTAGCATCGTCCTTTTGTTTTCTTTTTTCTTTTTTATCAAGGTAGGATTCCTTTCGCGACTACTGCAATTACATGCGACACATATAGAGTCCGATTAACTGACTGTGAAATATTATTATCGATAGCTCTTAGTCTCTTTCTTTTCTTGCTATCTCTTTGCCTCATTCCACTAGATTTATTCGCACACGCGCGCTCTTTTTCAAATGCAAATTAAACTCGCCCGCTGTAATCTGTCGTTATATGCAAAACGACCATGCAAATCACTTGCGCATGCACTTTCAATGGCGATCGACGTTGCTGTTGTGTTCTCGCTTTGGTTTTTCCTGCAAAAATACTTGACTCCCGGCGAATCTTCATTTCAAACGCAAACGCTGCGCGACGAAACTTTTCTCTTTGAGAGAATCTCGACGAACGAGTGTATATACTTTGTATGTCGCAAGCGTCAAATCAAAATTCACGTTCCGAAAATGATGAAAGAAAATACAAGTCATAACTTCGTCGATTTTAATGAAATATATGATGTATATTCATGATACTTTTAGCTCGGTGTTTCGCGTACCTGTCATTTCAAACAAAAAACGCCACAAAGACAAATTATACACGTAGCATATTCTAACTATATACTCGTGTTTGCTAATCAAAAGAAAAATTAAAACAAAAAACTAAAAACAAAAAAAAAAGAAAGAAATATGGAGGAAAAAACTCGTCTGAATTGTAAATACCGATGGCAGCGAAGCGATTATTAAAAAAAAAGTCTGTACAAAAGAATTTGAGGAAGCATTACGTAAGTAGAATTAAGCATGTGTGTAAATATAGTCGTGTAAGATGTCGTTAAAAAATATTAAGCGCGAACAGAAAAAAAAAACTGAGTAAGTTGCCTATAAGATAAAGCGATACGTAGCACGTAAGATATCTACCATAGGGACGAAAAAAAAAGCTTCGAGCAAATCGAAAGCGATCTCCTCCCAGTATGATAAATATAATACGAAAGACTTTTGGTGATAATGTCAAAGTAGCTCTAGATATTCAAAGCCAAAACTCGAAATCGAAGCGTGTGACTACGCACGCTCGTGCGAGATTTGGTTGTCGATATTAACCGGCTCTGCAAGTATTCACAACGGCCAATAAATGTTAGAGAAGAACTCATTTTCCATTAGGTAAGATTAGATCTTCCTAATACGAGCCACCTATGATAAGCTTAAATACTCGCGTACCCGGGCAAAATTCGCATATAGACTCTAATTCGGTTGCGCCTTTCGGGCCAAAAAAAAAAAGAAAAAAGTTTCCGCATGTTTTCCTTTCGACAACGCCACGCAATTGTTTTACACCGAACAATTTTTGACAATAGAACATTCAATAGACTATAATACAATGTATGCGCTACGCAACTTGGACGAATTTTTACCAGGGTACTTTTGTACATATGTAATTTTAATATGAAGGTAGAGAGAGTATGTGGTTGTAAAGAGTTATTTATATATAGCCAGCAATATGTATGATTTTTATAAAGGCTATAAATATGTGGTCACAAGTTTTGATTCTCGATGAGAAGGAAGTGGAGGGAGAAGGTGTTCTGGTTGAGAAAAAAAAGTTGATTCTCATGCGCAAGCTGTATTTTTTTCTTTCTTTTGTTTACATTGATATTATATAAGATGTATAGCAAGTAGTGTAATTGCGGACTTTATATCGTGGAAATGGATTGCCCGTAATTTATTTATGTCGCACTTTACGCACACACGTTCGTTGACTCATATAAAATCATAGAATTTATACTTTATAGGAGTATAAAAAATAAGCCGTTGTCGAAGCAACGCTGAGATGAGTACGTTCACTCTTAGAATTTCTATGTATAGTATGTACATAAGTCATAAGATCTACGAGTCTACATTAGCCATAATAATCGCTGTAATTTACACAATAATCAAAAAGAAAACATCGTAATCATCGGTATAATATCCATAAATTTATTTACTAGTCGTCTTTATTAAGTCGATGAAGCCTCTAGTAGATGTCACGTCGGAAAGAGTTACATTCATATGCTAGACGTTCCCGGGCTAGAAAAAAGTCATCTATACCTATTAATGTCCAATGACTCTAAACAATCAACGTAAAAACGTTTTATTTATTTTTCTTGTTTTGTTTCCTCGGTCCTTAGTTGTTATATTTTCTAACCGGGAACATGCGATCGTTGTAGAATCAGTGGCTATTCCAAATACTCATTTCGACACATGATATATAATATATTTTTTTGATTTTTTAAGAGATTATCGTTTGCATCTGTTATTTTTAAAAGTATAATAATCATAGAATCATGTCACGAAAAAGAAACTAGATAGATGACAAACAAAAGCTCGCTGTGCCGTTTTAATGTTAAGATTACGGCCGGAAGAACGTTTTTTTAGATATATAAGTGTTATAAAGCTGAGTTTTATTGTTTGTTAGTGTATGATCGTTCGTTAGAGATTTATGGAAAAGAGCAATTAAAAACTTATACAACTAAGTGAAGGAAATGAAGTACTCAACAATCAGTATTACCTGTGCAACAAATTAAGAAAAGTATGTATAACGACTGGTATCGTATACGTATATAAATAAATATATATATATATGTATGAACTTCGAAGTATAATGGCTAACGAAATGTATAATGCTGTTTCAAATGAAAATTGAATTTTCTTCTATTACCATTGATGATTGTTTACATGAAAATACGAAATAAGTTTTCAATATTATTGCACCGCAGTTTTCCTTAAAATTTTCGATATTTGCATAGATTTGGTGTACTTCATAATGTGATTTGTACAAGTTCAAATTATGTTTATTTAAATAAATACTGCCAAAAGTAAAGAATATTACGCATGTTTGTCTTCTTATTAATCCTATCCGCTAAACCTTCGAAAGTTAATACACACAGTCTATCATATTATATCAACGTTTTGCCATTTTCAATGACAAATATAATAAATTATCGTAGTAATGTCTGTACAAAAAATGAAGATCTAACATAACGACAATTAAAAAATTATCGATTGCGCATATCCAACAATATCGCAGCCTGTACATCTCTCTCATCTTTAATAGTCGTGTAAAAAATATATTACTTTCATAGAGCCATCAACAACAGAGCTGTAAAATTCGTCTACGACAACTACGGTTTATTGTATCGCACTTTAACACGGTCCTTTTGATCCCGGAACTCCGAAACGATTAATTTACACAGGAACAGATGGAACACAATGATGAGGAAGCATATGCTCACCCAGAAGAAAGTAGGTAAGCCACCCAATTGATGTCCGTGTTTGTGCAACGCCATAACGTGATGATCGTGTGCTGGAGCTTGAATGGAAAATTTACAAGTATTATCAAGGTTGATCTACTCGAAAATCGGGAGATAAGACAATTAATTTACCTTCATCAACAGTATGGACATGTAGGGCATTTTGCAAATCTTGCATATGTTGATAATCAGATGTGATATACAAAATAGCAGTCAACGGATTAGTTAGCTTTACAGGGAAGAAGGTGTAAAACTGACTAAGAGGCACTGGTGCATCCAAACAACCAGCATCACATGCATAATAAACACCTTCACTCCGATCAAGAGCCACCCCCAAAATTGCTCTATTATCTTCATTCACGTGGACTGAGATGTTCAAATGCGTAACGTTTCCATAACTAATTCGTCTGTTGAAACGATAACTTTCAGTAAATCAAAGCAAAAATTGAATAACAATCATAATTGAAAAAAAAATCACCTGAATAAAAAGTCCCTGTGCAGATGCTGGGGGTCGATGTTGAATTCCAAATGCTGATTACTAAACCTCAATCCCCCCAGGCTCAAGACTATTGCTTGCAATACTGCAGATGGATTGCCGGTCATCAATCTATGACAACCCTGCTTTTCAAGAGTTATGGCCCACGCTCTGACCAATTCATTGATAGCGTCAATAGAAGACGTATCCCTCCACAAGCGAGGTGCGTCTCTGTAAAGTTTAATGCGATATCTATCTAATCCCCACGAGATTGATATCTAAATGATAAATCAAATACTCACAGAGTATGATGCCCGCGATAGCAGCCTTCATTATTGGCTACATTTTTTTCAACGTTGGGCGAACCCTTGGTGACTTGGCTCAAAACGTAATAAATTGTCGAGTTTATTTTATGCCCGTTCATAGCTCCTTTTGCCTTTGAATCGCTTATTCTAAAACCAGTATGCCAATATTGCTTCCAAGCATTCACATGCTCTTCCAGTAATCCTTTAGTGTGTTGTTTAACTAGAGCTTTTCTCATATGCTGAAATGCAAATTGAATCGTGAATTTTGAAGTTCTTAGAATTGCGCTGCAAATAATTCATCAAACTTACATCAATGGCCCTTTCCCTGACCCTATCCCTTTCTTGACGAAATTGCTCCATTACAACTGGTTCACTGTATTTAATACTTGTAAGATATTCCATTTTCAATGAATCTCTTGCTTTGACTTCAACACTTTTGTGTGGTTCTTGATAAATTATTGATACAGCAATAACTTTATCAGAATTTGGTAAATTCACATGTCCTGATACCAGGCTGAACTCGTGATTGACATGCTCTACTGGAATGCTGAAATATGAAATTGTTTTTCTAATTTTTAGTCACACTTTGAATCACAGTAATAGCAAAAGTAATGAAGAAATTTACTTGATTGATTCAGTGAGCGAATCAGACCAATGAACAGAAACTTGTGACCTAAATGGAAAGTTTTGAGATAGGCTGAGAGGGTTTGATATTTTTATTTCTTGAACAAATATTCCTTCCAGTTCACGATGGGCATAATATTGGTAATCTATGTGATAACCATCTCTAAAGCACTGATATTTGTATACAATGCCCCTTGTGTAGTGAGTTACAGTTGCCTCTTTGTAAATAGCACCCTCAGATATTTGGTAGATAATGAGAGGCTGCCAGTTTACGGGTAGCGACAACGTTCTGCCATTTTTTATGTAAAGCCAAGATTCTGGTTGAATTGGGATGGCAAATATTCCATTTCCAACGTAAGGCAGATATTGATGCTGCTCTTCTGTTGGATTTTCATATAGCACATTTGCATTGTACTCGATGGAATCAAAGTAAAATCCAGCAAGCCTTTCATTCATACAGTGCTCTTCGTAGGCTAAAAACCCAAGTTATTTAATGTTTAAAAAAAAATTTTTAATTTACGTATTCGTGAATAACGTTAAACCATTTACCTTCGATTGGCTCTCTAGCACTAGAAAATAGCCATTGAAAAACAGATGGGCCAAGATATAAAAGTAAGCCGCCCAAAATGATAATCAATACGAGAATCTTCCTACAAGAATAGTTGCCGTCTAACAAACGTCGCACTCGTTTACCAAATTCATGAAGATCGAACATTCCACCCGTACCCCTCATTTCAACGATAAATAATACTGCTTATCCTGCAATAAACAAATGTCAATAATAAAAACACCTGATAGCGTACCTAACCTCGAAAAGCAGCTTTAGCCACACATATAGCGGGTAAACAGTCAATGATAATGGCAAAACGCTCACTTTTCACTATTCCATAAGCACATACTGTTCAGTAATTCATCTCACGTAATGTGGAGGTAAGTGAAGTAGTGAAGGCGGTTCTTGTTGAATTATGTCATTTTTGCAATTGTTGCACGGGAGAGAATCTGTCAGCCGGTTCGCCCACTATATATGTATGTGCGCGCGCACAGTTTGGACTCGAGTCAAGCCCAACTGCAGATAAGTAAGAGCAGTAAAAAAAAAGCTCTTGGTAAAAGGACGGAGAGATCCGGAAAGGCAAAGTTGTACTAAAGTTTGGCAAGTAACGCGCGCGCGGGTCGAAGAGCGCGAGCAAACTCAGTTTCTCGCGCAGCTGAAAGAATAAAAGATCAAAGACGTCTCACGGCTGTTTGAGTCTTGGACGCTATAGTTGCGCTGAACTTTCCGAGCTTAAAAACTTCTTTGTATAAATTAGATACTAATTAATCCCCCTTTCACGAGCGCAAACTTTGCGAGTTCGTGGAAACACCTCATTAACTTGCCCTTCGGCTAAAAATACTTTTCTGTGTGTAGGAACACTGTTCGTTCTTTAAGTCGTGAAACAATAGAAAAGCCAACTTCGATTTGTTCAATTGAAAATCACTGTTTAACAACGCCAGACGCTGTGTTGTTCTTTTTCTACTTACAGTTCGATCGGTAAAAAAAAAAGGAAACTCGCGTGCGCGCACTAAAACTTCGAACAACTCTTTTCAATTAAAACTTACCGACTACATTTTTTTTCGCGGATCAGTCGAACAAAAACGAAAGGCGTTTTTACTAGCGAGATAAAAATCAAGGATATAAAACATCGCAAAAATAAAGAATTCGGGCGCGCGCGCGCCTAAAAGTTTTATTTCAAAGGCATTACGCTTCGGTATCGAAAGCTCCCGGACAAGATCTCTTTTATTCCAGTTTTTATTTGAGTTTCGTGTTCGATGGCGCGCAGCGGATAAACTATATATACAAAAAAAACTTGGGAGTTTCGAGTCTCAAAGGAACGCGCGAGAGTTTACGCGGCTTTCCGATATAATACTGCAGGACGGCGGTGACACACCCTTCTATGAACGCGGAATCTAAAGAAAAGACTAGAAAAAAAAACATTGAAATCCATTGTTGCAGACGCATAGAATAAATCGATTGACGAGATCGTCGCGCGACATTGTCTTGCCTCTCGTTACCGGAGAAATCCTTGACAGATTCGCAATCACAGCATCATTTCCTCGGAGGAATCACGCAGCGAGACACGAAGCGCTGTCGGCGCGTCGGCGGCGTCGGTGGGATTGTGGGAAGTGAAGAGAACGCGCGCGCGCGCGCGCACCTAAATCGTCGGTGTCATGTGCCAATAATTGAGGGTGGCAGTTGGGAGGGAACAGGAAAGACGATAATAGCGCTGTCTCCCCAAGAGAAAGCATGCTACTCCGACTCGATCCGGTTGCTCGCGGGAGAAAGCTTAGCTTTTTATAGATTTTTTTTTCTTTTTGCCTCCGAAGCGGTAACAACCGGCTCTTTCCATCGTCAATTTGCATGAGCCAACGATCAATCCGATAACAATCCAGCGCAATCTGCATAATTGATTCGGCTATCGGCGACGAGCAGCACAAGTATCGTTGTATTCTATTTCGTCTCTATCACGTACGTAAACATGCAGCAGTAGCTACTCGACCGCGAGCCTGAGAGCGCGCGCCGATAGATAGTTCGTGTATGTGTATAGCTGAATGGCAAACTTTAACACTGCACCCGCGGCCCGCGACCCGCCGCTCGCCCAGTCCAGTAGAATCGAATGTGCGAATCAGCGATAAGGCTTTATTGAAAGAAAAAAAAACATCACGCTGCCAACAGTTTATTTCTGGAATTGAACTCTGTTCGATTAAAAGTGCTTGGTGAACTTCTCGCATTGGATTTGAGAATATCGGAGAAAGTTCGATGCTTCTTGACGAAGGAATGAGAAACCAATAAATTATGAGCTTTTAATAAGCTTTCCTCGGCGAAACTTCATTTTCCATTATGTTTTCTACTATTGAATCTCTCTCTCTCTCCCTCTCTCGAGTGTACGATGAAAATTTCTTAAGAGATAATATTTTAACTCGGCAGAAAGGGCCAAGCCCGTCAAACCGAATTGAATGCGAAACTTTTTGGAATACTGAATTCCAGTACGCGTTGCTTGGCAAAACTTTGTTTCGCGACTTCTTATCAAAATGTCGAGCCAAGCACTTGACTCTGAAAAAGTGCGAAACTTTGAATTCAATGTAAATTCGCAATGTTACAATCTGGCGTATAAAACTTTTTTTTATACTTTTCTCGGTGCGAAACTGCTGGCTGTGTGTATGTATTTCGATTTACGCAACTTTTTCCAATCAGCCTACATTCTTTCGAACTTTCAACTTTTGGTTAATTTTATTTCAAGTTTGCCAGCCATACAAAATCATGCTCTAAAATGATGAAATTCCTGTCTGACATAGTTTTGAAAATTTCGATAGACGTAGCTATTAATAAGGTAACGGTAAACTTGAACGTGTAAAAAAAAATTAATGTCGTACGTCACCAATTACAAGACGAGTAGGGTCGCTTATGCAAGCTCTAATAACTTTTATCAAAATTTATTGTTGGAAGAGAGCTTCAAGTAATTGTAAGAGATCAACTCAATTATTGATATTGAGAGCAGTATCGTTGAAAAAGTAATGGAGTACTGTATTGAAATGCGTACTTTGATTGCAAAAGTAATCTACGTCTTTATAAAATTGATTGACATAAAATGAAATATAATGGTCAATAAAATCCTACTTAATATTCGTTGGATGCTAATTATCTTACTTTCTTCGAGCGCGGATCTTGAAGTTCAAGGGTCTCTTTTATTACGCAGTTAATCGAATGAAAAGATTATTCAATTATCTTGCTACGGCTCTACCTCATTCCACTCACATTAGTTCCATTTAAGGAACTCTGCGAAATCCTTTTCAGAGTAGCAATAGCTTTTAGGTATCACTGGTATTACTTCATCAGCGAAAGCTTAGCTATTATCCGATTAAATTTGAATTTTTTTTATTTAATCAATTGAACTGTGCAAACGACAGCCAATGATAATTGTCAGTCTGCATTCACGAATAAATTTGGTTACATCTTTGTTACGCTTATTTTGTATCCCAGCTCGAGCGAGAGTTCGCATAATGCCTCAATTAAACTTGAATTGATTGTTCGCAGAGCCGTCATTGTCTGCGACAACTTTGGCGGGAAAACTTTGTTATTGGCCGCCGCAAGCGAAACATAAATTAATTGTCTCTCGCTCTTCACGGGGATTAATCTCGGCGTGAACGCGCGGCAGACGGGTGACACAGCAACAAGTTTGCACGTGTGAACGGCTCGCGAAATTGGGCGCGCGGAAAAAGAATCCTCGGGAGTGCAGCTGCTTGAAATGACCAATGTTAGAGTCGTACAAAACTTTGCAACTCGCAGTTCATTGTTGGCCAAACTTTTCTCTCGAGGCTGCTACATTGAAAGCTACGAAAAGGACGTTTTTTTTTCTCGAAGTTGCTTGCCAGACACAGCATGAATGGAAAATAGGGATTAGCATATATGCCGCAAAATGCGAGATTGCGTAGTGCGGTTTGAGAAAGTCGGTGGGATGGGGGCGCAGGTGCAATAAAGTCAAATAAGTGTAGGAAGGCTCGGGGGCGCGGTATAATGCGAAAGTTGGGCGAAGAGACGAAAGTGTGGCCCAGTTGGAGGCTTAGGAGCATGTAGGCTGGTGTAGGCTGAGTGCGTGTAGTAGTGCTGCAGTAGTGCTGCACACACTACGGAGCGGATGCTTGGGGTCGTATCGGTGTCACGTGTGTAGACGGACCCCCTCCGGATATAGGAAGTTCCATAGCTCGGTGGCAATTAGCCCAAAGATTCGCGCGAGGACTCTATATGCGCGACTTTTTTTTCCACGCGTGACACACATCGCAGAGCGGCGGTGGTGGCGGCGGCAGATATCGCAGCTGTCTTCAGTGAGATTCTGGAGCGGCTGCGGCTGATGATGATATACTGCCCGAGAGCTAGGCTTGCTGCTGCTGCCTATGGCTTGGAGAATCGTCGCTCGGCGGCTCGAGCGCAGATCAGTGTGAGATAGCGCGCGCGGCAGGGGTGCGAGTGCAGATCAGTTGGCCGCGGGCTGTGCGCGACTCCGCATCGTAGCAGCAACGACACCAGCACCAGGACTCGCTTGCTCACTCACGTTTTACAGCTTTTTGCATTCCCGACGAACAAAGAGCAAGTTCGCTAGTGAGAGTTTGGGTGGCGCCCCGTTTGAACAACACATATAGCTAGAGAGAGAGAGAGAGAGAGAGGAGAGAGAGAGACAGAAGAGATCCCGAGGGACACGCAGCTATCCCCGCGCAATAGCAGGGGGGAGAGAGAGAGAGGCGGCGCTCCGCACAAGAGCTTTCGCGAGCAGTGCTGCTGCCACCGTCGCCCGCTCAGGACCACAGCCGCACTCCGCCTCGGCACGAATCTTGAAGGTGCGTATTACATTCAATGTCTTCTTTCTACCGAGTCGCGCTCTGTTTCCATTGATCCTCTACTCTTCCTCGTCGCTTCGTTATCAACCGCCTTTCTATAAGCAGGCGAAACTCGTAATCTCCGCTGTGGGGGCAGTTGAACCGCTTGCAAGCTCAGGTAAACAATAGCTCGCGGGACGGGATCAAGGGAGGTAGCAGCAGGACTAGGCCACTTTTCGGTAGGTTGCTCCCGTGCGCGTCTGCGCGCCTATAAGTTACGGAAGGTAGAGTGAGAGAGAGAGAGAGAGAGAGAGAGAAAGAGAGAGAGGGACGACGAGCGGCAAATCGGACCCACGTAGAGTAGAGAGCTTGCAAGCTCTCGCTAGCTAGCTCGCTCGCTCTCTCGGCCTCGGTTAATTAGAATATAGCTGTTTTTTATGAGCGTGGAAGAGGAAGAGGGAGCCAAGCTCAGGAGCACGCTGTATTTATTACGCGGGACCCCTGTCTCTGCCGGACATGCATATTAGCGTGGCTATCGTCCTATCTAGTCAACTTCTTTTTTTTTACTCGCAACTTTTTTCGCGGTGCGCGCACGAGTTTATTCCAGTTCGCGCTCGCGCGCGTGTGCGAGCTTCTTCTTTTTTTTGCCGAAATAGAAAACAGAAAAGTTCATATAGATCGATGATGAAAGGGTGGCTAACTGTACCGAGGAGATAGGGAGGGGGGGGGGTAGTGCTGGCGCTTAATCTCTCGAGAAAAACGTGGCAAAACGATGCTCCGCTCTCTGCCAAAGGAGGATAATAGACGAGGCAAAACAAAGCGCGAAGAGATGTAGCTTTGAAGACTGACTGCTGGCTGCACAATGAAAACTTTTGCACGAGAAATACGAATTCTGGCCGTGCTCCAAGGATAGCTTTCATCGTGTTCTTTTGGTCTCTCATTTTTCTTTTTTTGAGAGAGCGAAAGAGAGAGAGATAGAGAGAGAGAGAGAGCGAAGCTACTGTTGGCCAGGCTCGGCGCAACGATAACGAATCGAAAGCGCGCAACATCGAATTTCAATAATCCCACGATTAGGACTCTAATCCATTTGTTTGCCTCCCTACTTGCTGCTTCAAGTAATGACTCTTTGAAAAAGAACACTCTCGGTAGATAAGAAACGGGGAGAGAGATGCTGCGCGTGGTACATACGCACACACGCATAATCTACCTGTCTCTTTCTCTCTTTGGCTTGGGCGATTGTTTATCGACTGGAGCTAGGGGTCGCATCGTGCGCGCAGCCTCCCCCTTCCCCCATGAGCGCTACCCACCCACCCCCATGTATGTGTTACAGCTGCTGTGTGAGGGGAAGAGAAAGAGAGAGAGAGAGAGAGAGAGAGAGAGAAAAGCTGCGAGAGAGAAAAAGAGGTCGACCGATTGGAGCTGCGGCCGTCCCAATTAAAGAGGGGGATCGGTTGGACGCTCTCTCACTCTCGCTCAGGCTAGATCGATTATGACGCCCCAGAAAACGCGCGCCACGAATTTTCTTTGTCTTTCGAGCACTGGAACTGGAGCGCCACGAGCTTTTCCGCGTCTTTTTTTTTCCTTTTCGCAAGCCAAGACATCCTATCCAACAGGAAGAGATTCTCGCTCGCTGCTACTCTAGAGAGGAGGGAGAGAGAGATGTACGTGAAATTGGCCCACGCGTGCGCGCACGACACCTTTAAGCCCACAGGATTCGGGGAGGGCGTGTGTCTCGCGCAGCATTCGCTCTGGTATTTTTGGGGCATGCACATTTTCCGCGTTCACTCGGGCATTTTCCACCTTTTCTGTACTCTCTCTCTTTCTTTCTCTTTCTCTGCATGAGCTTCTTGAGAAATTGAGATGCCAGGATTTTTCTCTCTCCCGATGAGATTTGCTGCGTAGCACGTGAAAAAGGGAAAAAAAAAAGTTATAAAGTTGTTCGTTTCGTATTCTAGTCTCGTCGAAACTTCATACGGATTTTTTTCTATTTTTTAATTGGTTTACCTTTCTGCCTGGAAATCCAATACTTTACGACACTTTTTTCATTACATTGTAACCGGTTATAAACATTTATTGAATTTTTTTCTCCCTTTGATAAAGGTACTTTTTATAGCTTGTCAATCGCTTGTACTTTACCGCTGTTAGACGTGTCATAAAAAGGCCAAGAATAGTTGTAATAACGAGTGAAGTTGCAAAATTTATTGAATAACATTGGTAATTGTTCTCTTTGTATGATACTGATGAATGCAAGATCCCGCGTACTATTGTCGGACCCACCCTCACACACACATATATACACACACAACACACAAACACACTCACTCACTCACTCACTCACTCACTCTGATTAATGGAAAAACTTGAGTCTCTGAAAAGCTAAACTTTTTAATATTCAAAGTGCCTTGCTTTGCGTTTGCTCTTTTCACGCGGCTAAGCTGACTGGCTTGCGCGCTTAGAGAGCGCACTCTTATCGGTTTTCTCTTAGAATTCTTCAAGAGCGGATTTGTGATATTGTGCTTTTTCTTCTCTTTTATCAGTGCGCTATGGACCTCAAACATTGACTTTTTTATAATCCCTAATGAGAGATTGAATGAAGAGAGAGAGAGAGAGAGAGAGAGAGAGAGAGAGAGAGACAGACAGAGAGAGAGAGAGAGAGAGATAGATATAATGCGAATATCAATTTGTATAAGTCTTCGGGAGTGTAATACATTATTTACGATCGAATTTACGTTTAATAAACGCTATGGATAATTAGAGATAATTCAGTGCATTAGTTGAGCAAATCTAATAGGAAATAGTCCATCGGAGATCCTGTCCGATATTACAAGCGATCAGCTCTGCTATCGGAGATGTTTCATCTCGGAATCCCAATACATTTATCCATTCAATGTGTATATATCTATAGCTTGAAGATTCCGCATTGAAATATCTCCGATAACAGGACTGCCATTGATTAATTCCATTTCGAATATCATCTCGGCTGACAGTTGAGGCTTTGCGATAACCACCGATCGCGCTTCTTTTTTTTTAAGTTACACTGTCAAAAAGGATTTCATTTTGTCAGCTTTTCCATTTCTCGCAGGGGAATCTCAAAGTCCATTGTTTATTTCACTATGATGAATGAAGGATGTCACCTACGATGGCAAATGTAAAATTTTCCCTCGTGATGACGCTGAAATTTGCATTTGAAATGTGTCGTGATTCGACGTACATCGTGTGAGGGCTGAGAGTTATAAATGACCCCATCTTCGCTTTTGGGCGAAAGTAGGTTAAGCGCATTAAGTGCTACTTCACGTGATGTATTTGTTTGAAAAACACTCACAATATTGTATCTGCGGCTTCGATTGTATTTTCGTCCCAATGTGGGATTCATTGTGCCAGTGGTAATAATAATCTGCTTAATTTTTTTACGCGCAAGCTTAACTGGAATTGCAGTTTCTGAATACTTTTTTTACAAAAGGCTGTACTTCGTGATTAAAATGTAAGTTAACAACTCGCAAAGTTCTCTTAGTCAGATTAAAATTTATGAAAAAATTTAAACTACTCACTTGAAAATGTTATAATGATGTTGTTGAATACTTCTTTCCACTAAGCAATTAACTGCTCAAATAAATTCGGAGTTTGCTAAATTTTTTTTTAGTTAACAAAGTTTTTGAAATATGCTGAATATTAAACTTTGCGAAAACAATTCACAGCAAAAGGATTGAAATATAATAGAGCTTAAAGCACGTTTAATTGGGTGAAAAGTAGGGCGAACTGGATGAAAAGTTTGCGAATTCACGTGGCTAGTGTAACAGGGTAATTGAAGTGGAAAATGAGCGGATTGGTTGTACGTACTTTATTAAAAGTTCATGATCCATTAGCTGCTTTATTTGTTACGCTTCTTTTTGAAAAATCATAAAGTAAGCTTCCGTTTGATTGAATGTCTAGCGCTAATCATATCCTTTTGAAGTTTGATATTTCGCAGAATTTGATGAATAACGTGAAAGCTGACTATTGAAATGTTGCAGAACACGTTGTTATGGGCCAGCCAAACTGCGCAGGACGACAGTAGGCTAGACTGAGTTAAAAAACAAGAGGCTCACCCTCGACTTCGACAAGCGGCGTGAAACATGGCGGAGACGAGCGGCAAGGATCAGACGGAGGTGCTGGATCCCGAAAACGGCGACGGGGCAAAGGCCCTCAACGTCACCGGCAAATCTAAAAAGGATTTGCCCGAGCGCGGTAGCTGGTCCTCCAAACTCGACTTCATCCTCAGTGTGGTGAGTCTCCACGATCTACCTACACATTATGCACAGGCCAAGTTATTCTGGGACTCTTGCCAATCGATTTACACACCGCTGATGGCACACTTGTTGCCCATCTTGTGAACGAGAGCTTTAACGTGCCCACACAATCGCGTGCCAAAAGACTCGCCCGGCAGCCGCTATTGTCCTTTTAACTTGTTGATATGACTAATGCGCAACGATTTAATTACAAGGGGAAACGCGCAGATGAATAAAAGCATCCGCAAGTATCAAGTACGCTTTTCGCTGCGAATAATTTCTCCGGGGAATAATCAGCCGCCGTTTCCTTCGAAAGCTCGCGAGCGATCGCGATAAAGTTGGACGGGGGGAGAATTAAAAGTTGGCGAATGAATGACTCCTTTAGCGATTTAATCATAGTTTAATCTGCTTGGCCATTTATAAAGATCTCCTTCTTTTTCATTTCCGTACCTATCTATCATAAAGTACGAGTGGCGTGCTATTGACACGAGTCTCTGATAAATTGGCCAAGTTGTTTCCTCTCAAGGATTCTTGAAAATCACGTACAAAGTAATGTCACTTGCACTGAGAGCGCGCGCGCGAGAGAGGGGGAGTAAGAAAGAAATAAAGCCCGAGTATTATACTCGATTCGCCGAGTGAGAGAGTTTAAGGAAAAAATCGATGAAGACACGGACGGAGCGATAATGTTTCACGCGCTTATCCAGCAGAAAAAAGGAAAATTGTTTAATCGTATTTTGACGCGTCACGATGATGGTCGGGGAAATAATGTTGGACCACAGGCAGCTGCCGCCCGCCGTCGCCGCTTTCATATTATATACATGTGGCATGACATGCGCGCGAGACTGCGGGGAGGCATAATAGTTAATGGCATCGCGCGCGGAACGAAACTCGTATTATTAATAGCTCGCAAGCCGCTTATATATATAGAGAGAGGCTTTCATAGGGACACGCTATCGCTCTACGATATCGAGTCTGACACCAACTGTTCTGCGTTATTTATTCTTCTTATCTGCAAGACTGCGCTTTAGTTACGATCGTTCTACGACATCGCGCATCGTGAAATTGATGAGATAGCAATGTCCGACTGAAATTTCGCTATTCTACTGAAAATCTGAAATAATTGAGTTGCTCTACGTGCCGGATGAATCAAACATTTGGAATGCAAAAGTTGAAATTATTAGCTTAGAATGTGCACGTGATTGAAGCTAAGTTAGTAAAGCGAGACCCTTCGACGTTGATTGGGTCTGATTGCGAGTGAGACGCGCTCTGCTCTCCATTGAAGAGGCGAATGACGCTCGCCAATTTCGACGCAACAAAGTAGTAAATAAAAGACGATGGCGCGTGTGACAGGTGGGTCTGGCGATTGGTCTGGGCAATGTGTGGCGATTCCCGTACCTGTGCTACAAGAACGGAGGCGGTGCCTTCCTAATCCCCTACTTCATCACGCTCTTCCTCGCGGGCATTCCCATGTTCTTTATGGAGCTGGCGCTCGGCCAAATGCTAACGATCGGTGGCCTCGGGGTCTTCAAGATCGCACCCCTATTCAAGGGCATCGGCTACGCGGCTGCCGTCATGTCGTGCTGGATGAACGTCTACTACATTGTCATCCTCGCCTGGGCCATCTTTTACTTCTTCATGTCCATGCGCAGCGGTGAGTAATTAATACCTGACATACGCCTCGAGCTTCTTCCTTTTTTTGTCTCCTACATTCGTATGTATATTTTTCTTTTTTTTTTTGTTCATTTGTCGCGCAAGAGAGATAATCGAAGGCCGCGCTTTTTTTCTTCATTCGCGCCTCTGTTTTTTTTTTGGCAGAGCTACCCTGGGGCAGCTGCCACAATTACTGGAACTCGAAGAACTGTGTCAACCCGTACGATAGGAAGAATCTACAGTGCTTCAACAAGTTGAGCGTGAACAACACGCTGGTGAAGATGTGCACTTTCAATCACGTGAACATCAGCGCCACTGAGCTCACCGATCCCGTCAAGGAGTTCTGGGAGTACGTATTGTTGCGTTTGTGCCTCGGGAATAAATGAAGCAAAACAAGCGACAACGAACATGACGTTACAGACGGCGGGCCCTGCAAATCAGCCCGGGAGTCGAGTGGGTGGGCAACATAAGATGGGAGCTGGCCGGGACTCTGCTGCTCGTCTGGATAATGTGCTACTTCTGCATCTGGAAGGGAGTGAAGTGGACCGGCAAAGTGGTCTATTTCACGTCGCTCTTCCCTTACGTGCTGCTGACGGTGCTGCTGATCAGAGGCATCACGCTGCCCGGCGCCATGGAGGGCATCCGCTTTTACATCAGTCCCAACCTGTCGAAGCTCCGAGAATCCGAGGTAAGCGTGAGTAGCAAGTAAAAGTGCGCAGTGGCAGTGGGTGGGGAGTCTGCACGAGTCTGCGGACGGTTGCAGGTGTGGATAGACGCGGTGACGCAGATCTTCTTCTCGTACGGCCTTGGCTTGGGCACGCTGGTCGCACTGGGCAGCTACAACAAGTTCAGCAACAACGTCTACAAGGACGCGCTGATCGTGTGCTCGGTGAACTCGTCGACCTCGATGTTCGCGGGCTTCGTCATCTTCTCGGTGGTCGGCTACATGGCCCACGAGCAGCAGAAGCCCGTGGAGGAGGTGGCCGCCTCGGGGCCCGGATTGGCCTTCCTCGCCTATCCGTCGGCGGTGCTGCAGTTGCCCGGCGCCCCCGTCTGGTCTTGCCTCTTCTTCTTCATGCTCCTGCTCATCGGCTTGGACTCGCAGTTCTGCACCATGGAGGGCTTCATCACGGCCATGGTGAGTGGAGTTGACGAGAGGCGAGCTGACGGCTTTTTTCTTTTTCTTCTTCTTCTTCTTTCGATCTACTGCTGATGCTGCTGCTACTCGTTGCGTAGGTTGACGAGTGGCCCAAGCAGCTGCGTCGGCGCAAGGAGATATTCATCGCGATCGTGTGCCTGCTTTCTTACCTGGTCGGCATGTCGTGCATATCCGAGGGCGGCATGTACGTCTTCCAAATCCTCGATTCCTATGCCGTCTCCGGATTCTGCCTGCTCTTCCTCATTTTCTTCGAGTGCATCTCCATCAGCTGGTGTTTCGGCGTCAATCGCTTCTACGACGCGATCAAGGAGATGATCGGCTACTATCCGATTATCTGGTGGAAATTCTGTTGGGTCTTCGCCACCCCTGCGATATGCATCGTGAGTTTTATTCTCCCCGTCCCCTTTTCTCTGCCTCTGCTTTCGCCTGCTCTCACGAATTTCTCTCGGTTCAACAGGGAGTGTTCTTCTTCAACATTGTGCAGTGGACGCCGATCAAGTACTTGGACTACGAGTATCCCTGGTGGTCGCACGTGCTCGGCTGGATAACCGCGCTCTCCTCGATGCTCTGCATACCTGGCTACATGATTTACATATGGGTGAAGACCCCGGGCGACAAGAAGACGGTAAGTGTCTTTTCTTTCTTTTTTTTTCAATTCTGAGCTCGGATAATTTTGATCGAGGCAAGGCACGATTTACGATTAACGTGGTTTTGTGGCGCGAGCAGAAATTCAAGACGCTGGTCCGGATAGAGGATAGCGTGACCCAGCTCCGAGAAAAAATGGGTCACTCGGCCGTGGAACTGACACCTCTATAGTCCGTCTCGCCCTAAGCTGCTCGCAGAAGCGTTTGTTCGTCGTCGTGTTGGCCGAGCTTTGCCAACACTTACAATTGTCTTATAGCTGCAATATGAGGACAAAAACATCGACAACCTTGCGCGTGCACAACCTCGATTCAGTCAATCCACCAACAAACCAAATCCAATCAAACCAAACCAACAAAAAAAGAAAATTAATATATTATATATAAATATACATAATGAAACATATCGTCGAACGATAATTATGCCGAAATTAGGTCTACTGTCAAATTAGTAATCGTTATTTATTTGATCTGAAGATCAAAATAGAGGGGGAAATCAACTATATATTGACTCTGTATCGCGATTGATATATATGTATACACATTTAATAACTTACGTTTCTTCAAAACATATTCGACTCTTGTTATATAGGAGATGAAAACAAAGTTTTTTATATATATTTCTAAATAGATATATTTACATTGAGACATTTTTCGAATGATTTATCAAGTGAATACAAATGATCCGAATCGCTCAAATTTTTGACAATAAATTGTTATTTTCGTACAGTTTAGTTGCAGTCTTCTTACATAGAGAACTTTCCACTTGTGTTTTACGTTGCTAGGTATAGCTTGTAGATGAAGAGAAAAAAAAAGAAAGCAAAGAAAAATCTATATAACTTGCCTATATTATTATAAATATACAAAGAGAACAAAAAACAATGACCAGAAAAATTATGAGAAACTATATATGTCTACACTAAAACTGAAACATAATCAAGTTACGGGAAAAAAAAGAAAATCACTGTCTTCCATTTACAAATTACTTTTAGATTCGGTAATTTTTAATAGAGAAAAAAAATTTATCCTACCGCTCGGTCGATCGGGACTACTCTATGATATATGCAAAGATGAATATTTAACATTTAAATGAGCACATATACACTCACACATATCAATGAACAAGCTAGCTGTTCGTTCAAGTAGATCGAAGTCAAATATTATCAGGTAGAGTTGCATTACAAACGTGTGGTACAAAACAATTTAGCAAAAAAATATTGGTGCTTAGCGTCAATTGCAATTATTGGCGATCGATGTGGCGACAGTGCTTGTTGAGCAATACTAATTCATATCAAATGACAATGATGACGAGGGGAGAGAGAGAGAAAAGAGAAAAACAAAAGAGAAGAAATGAAACGACGTACGCACGATGACAATAAAAATGAAGAAAAAAAATATAAACAATTATTGCTGAGCAAAATACGCAGTATATATCACTTTGCGTCAAGCAAGCATACTTACTAGCCTTAGAAGACTAGTATTTGTACTCTAGATCTGAAGGTGTTCAAAAAGTAGTTACGAACGAATCATCTAGGGCCTTTCAAAATGATTCAATTATTAGTCCTTATAACGAATAACAATATACATATATACATAACTATAAATATATTATTGAAAAAAAAATCAACTATAGAACAAAAGAAAATTTTAATCGTTATTAATAATACAAGTCGGACGGATATATCGTAGCACAAAACCAAAACTTGTAGATTCAAGTTACACATGTGTGAATTCTTTATCAACGATGTAAGATTTCATGCTTTGGTGAAAACATTTGTTTACGTTTTTCTTTTCATTTCGTAAGCCAAAAGAATCTTTCACCGCAGTGACGACTTAAAGTTTTGTTTGAATATATAAGCGTCAGGCTACGCTTAGCTTTCGTTGTTGTTGATTTTAAAGTTTATTTCAAAGTTGAGCTTTTAATTTCTTTCACTAAAAATTATATAATTTTTTTTTCTTGTTTGCTTTTGGTAAATAAATATTTTCACTAAAGTAACTCTAATACATGTGTAAGCACATGTATATATTATTATATATACATGCATATCTAGTACACGTAAGGATCTTTCAAGGGATCACACACAAAATAAAAGCAAGTTACTCAGAAAAATGCTTTATCGTTGCAATAATGGTTCGAACTATTTACGTACGTGCGCTATTGGAAATGAAAATGTGACAAAACGACCGAGGATGCGAATGTGAGTCCTCCGATATATTTTGAGATGTGCTACAAATGGGAGCGGGGAAAGAGAGATTGCGGTGGAAACGCGCATTTTTCACGAATCCTTGTCTTCCATATATGCCACTACTTTTCACGGCGAATGTCGTTGGTAAAATTTTATTTACTCGTTAGACAACAAATATATTTGTCATGTGGTGTGATATGTACAATTACAAGAGAAAAACTGTTTAACGCAAAAAAAAAAGAAATATAACTAATATATAAACACAACGAACTATACGATTTATTCGAACGATGCGCGCAGGCTTAAGTGACTTTTTATAAATTTTTTTCAAATTCTTCCATTTGTCAACCCAACGTCTAGTCAATACTTTGAAGCTTGCCAAAAAAATCCACATTCTTGCTTTTCGATTATGTAAAATTTCGTCAGTATTGCATTCTTTGAAGTCACTTCGCGCTTTTGAACTTGTTATGATTGTGAAATAGATTGTAATGAAATATTGTAAGTCATTGAAGTAAAAAATCATTTTCATATGTAATGTTGAAGCTCGTTACTAGGCTCCTCATCGTTGACGTTGCGCTCTAGATAAATACTATATACACGTAAAGAAAAAAAAAGAAGAAAGAAAAAAGGTACATAACGCGAATGCATGGAACTATGAATTTGCCTATAATTTAAGCTATTTATTTTAATTATTTGTTACAATTACTTTTAATTTGTCTAAAAGTTACGATACACCTATTATTACTATACGTTGTAGTCATTTTTCATTTGGACAAGCCCTCCCCATACATTATGTAGTCACACACAGTCGAGAGCTATTAAATGCACGCCCGACGAACATCAGATCAGTGCGTATAGTGCGCGTGCAGAAAAAAATCACAAACGCTTTGTTTGAATGAGTATGCGTGCGTACGTGTATATGCGTACGCTCATAGGTTCATGTATGTGTGTATATAAATCATATATACATACATGCGCATGTGCGTGCGCGCCTGTATACGCTCATATATCAAATAGTGTATATGACAAATATCAATGTATTATTGTTACTTGTGTAGAAATTATTGACCTGTGTATGTATCAATTAATGAACAATAAATTGAATTAACGTAAAATTAAAACGATGCGCGCCTATCATCCTTTTCAGCAAGTCCCTGCGGCTACATATTTGTTCTGTGGAAAGATTTTTAAGGAATTAAGTCAAGTAATTAGTTTGAATTTGCAACAAAGTAATTGTAGATTTTATTTTTTCAAGATCTTAAATCCTAAATTGTATAAAAGTATAAAATCGTCGATTAAGGCACGATGAACAATATTTAAATCATCTAGATATAAAATTCATAAATATAATGAGAAACACTATTTTACAAAAGTTTCGGCTGCTGCTTCAAAGTTGATATATCTAAAATTTTGCTAGGATAACTGACCTTTGATGTTCCCGTGAACGGAACATATCTATGAGGACTTGGAGCCCTTCGTTCAGCGGTTTGCCTGGATACTCGTTCGTTAATAACTGGGCTTGGCACTCGATAATCTTCTCTCGGAATTTCTGTAAAACACGCTCGTTACAATTTTGATTTCATAGCGTTTCCTTAATTTATTTTTAATTAAATAAATACGATTTAACCTTTTCTAGGACTCGAATTTGTACCAGGAAGTAAATGGTAACGCTGTAAGTAGTGCATTGTTGCAAAAGACATGTTTGTATTTTGAATTCCCGTAGAGCTTTGCTTCATCGCACCAGGTCGCGACTTTTGAAAGTCTGCTAATTGCTCATCATTGAAATATTTCATAGCTAAAGCTTTCATATGCATACTCGTATTGGTTTCAATGCTGGCACTTGCAGTGGCAAAATGAGTTTCAGGACCTTGTCTTTGATAGGATGATGCATCAAACACCACTCTGTAATTAAACGTTAAATATTATTATTTTAATAGAAATATTGAAAATATGAATTTGATAATAGAATTTACTTTTTGTTGTATGTCGGCTCTCTTTGATCAACGTTATCAGAAAAACTGATTCCAAGTTTTGTCAGTTGTTCTAGAGTAGCTGCCTTAACAGTATCCACGATCATGTTATTGTCATACTCCCTTTTATTATTATTTCTCGTGCCATCATTCGATTCGTGATCCATGTCGTCATTGAGCGGTGAGTTTTGTAAGATTTGATTTACTTGATCAAGTACATTGTTATATAAAGTCCAGCCTGGTTTAGGAGCTTGTTGAGGAGGTAAACTTCCACCTTCATCTGAAAATTCTTGCATATCTAAATGAATGCTTGGCTCAGGACTTGGTGGACTCAAGTCCTCCACATCCAGATCACTACTGCTCAAGCTCAAACATTCATCTGCCAAATTATCACATCTGGTATTTTTCATTTTCTTTATATCAGTCACTAAAGGCTCATCTGATCTAAATCGATCGCATTGTTTTTCTTGCAAGTCTTCTTGAGGTGAACTTCTTATGTCATCATATTGAAAATTGTATTGATACACTGCTTCTTGAATATTTTTATTAGTGTCTTCATAAGTTGATTCTTTAATTCCATATTCTAAATTATCTAAATTCCTACGATTGCTATTATCAGACCCATTTAAATTTTGTCTAGATTCTGAATGATATTCCAGATTTTGTCTAGAATTTCGTTTACAAGATTCAGTATTTCGAACTTCAGGAGAATCATGAGCTTCAATTGATTGTTTAGTAGTGTCTGAACACAAATGGCTTTGTCGAAAAGATGACATATGGCTTTCTGAACCTTCACTAATATTTTCAAGTGCTGTTGGATTGAAATAATTTGATTTCTTCTTTCTAATCATTTCTCCAGTATCATTAACAAGTGTCTTGAGAATATTAGAGGTATGGTCTAGACTTGGAAGTATTTTATCTTCATTACTCTTTTGCTTTGATTGATTTTGATTGTCTGTGGCCAAAGATGGATTATTTTGAACCTTTAATTCAAAACTTGTCATGACTCCAATCGATACCTTTTGCTCCAGAATAGTTTTCTTATTTTTTTCATCTTGTAATTTCAAATCAGAAAAGCATTTTTCACTATCTGTCACAAAATTGTTATGTACAATAGGCCCATTTGTAGAGCGTGATTGGTCATACAACTGAGCATTTGAATATACAATCCCATTTGGCTGACATGTACATTGTTTCCTTTCTTTCAAAGTTTGTTCATGTAATTTTAATAGACGTTCTACTTGTTTTTGTAAGTTTTTTATCTGTTCATTCTGACTAGTAATTACTTGTAACAGATTCTTCACTGTTTCTGTTTCTGTATTAGAGTTATTGTGATTTCCTGAACAGCAATGAGGATGAAGATGAGGATGTTCAGGATTATAATGATATGGCTCCAGTGATTTTGAATGCTTAAATTGATGGTCATATTCTATAGGCATATGTCTATGAGTATAATTATCAGCATTTGAAAAAGAAGCTGATCTGTAGATTCTAGGTCTTTGTCTTACATTGTAAGACTCAAAATCTCTTTCGTACGAATGGTGTGCTAGATGCTCTGCAACAGGACTGATTCTTCCATCTTTAACATTATGTCTTGGTGCATAGATTTGATTAATATGGTTATCAGTGTTATGATAATTAAGTTCATGATGGTTGGATGAATAATTTGGAGGGTATCTATTACCATTCGAAGAATGTTCATGGTTTTTTGGAATATTATACCTATTGGGTGATTCATCTCTTGAATTTTTTGTGGTATTGTACCCTCTTGTTGAAGGATCAAGTGGAATTCTTGATGCATGAAATGTCCTTGGCACATCATTTTCAGAACCTTGATTTTTAGTATTATAATCTCTGTAATCTAGTTGGTTATGTGATTTTGGAGAATTTCCGTAGCTTTGACTATTTTGTAAGGTACTAGTGTTATGAGTAGATGAGTAAATTTGATGTGAACGATTGGGCGATATGGTTGATCTTTGAGGGAACTGTTTCTCTTTCCATGCTGCGTATGATTCACTTGCTTTGTAAACGGCATCACGAGTAATACTGGATTTCACTTGAGGTGTGTTATTTTCTGTGGACTTTTCCATTTTTTTCTGTTGTTCTAAAATTAGAGATACCTCTGGAACTGTTGGGTAAGGTCTTGACTAAAAATAATACAATTATTTAGAAACTAGAAATCAATTAGAAATTATCAGTGATGAATTAGAAAATTGGAAAGAAATTTATTTTTAAATATATAGCAATAATTACGTCAAATGTAGACGCCGGTTTGGGCATTCTCCGAGGTTCAACTTCATCAAAATATTCCACAACGTCATCTTGCATTGTATTTTGAGACTGATACAGCTACAGCGAGATGTGCAAACTGCATTAATACCGTAAACTTAGGATTAACGTAATTTATAAACGAAAAGAATTATTCCTTTTCCTTATTATCTTTTGAATTGAGGAGAAACTAACGGCACGCTGACGAAAATACACACAAAGATCATGTTGACAAACTTTACGAATTGCTGACTGCTGATCTGAACTGCATGCTGACGACAAGAGTGGCCGCGAGCGCGCGCTTTTCTGACAGCTAACTTCAGGTAAGCGTTATGCCGGTAAATTCAAATTTCCATCCACGCAATAACAATATTTACAAGAACCGTAAGTTAGATTTACTCTAATTTTATGTTTATTCGGTCGCAATTACTATTTTTTCAATACTAATTTCCACACCTGCCCAACATTTGTAGATAAAATAAATCATTTTTGTTAAAATATGTTTAGACTAAGAAGGATTCAAGGACTGGAAAAAAATTAATTGTAAACAATCAGAAGGTTTCTATACTCCGCAATAATAATTATAGGTCCATGTTCGAAGATCGATAGATCGATATAGATGCTGTGTTGGCAAGGCAAGCTGCGCAGTGTAACAGACGCTCACAATAAAAAGACTCAAAAACTCAAACATAAACAAAGGTGGCTGATCGATAAGTGCGGGCGTGTGTAAACGACACACAGATGCAACACACGTGCAGGCAGCTGTTGCGCGTGTGAAGGGGGAGAGGAGAAAAGAGGAGAGGAACGTGTCTGAAAGTTTGTCTGTGGAGGGTGCACGCAACACAAGCCAGGCGAGCAAAGGCAAGGCACGATCGCGGTGCGTTGCGCTTGGCAGTCACGGCGCGCGCCAGTACTTATATGTCGATGCCTCTCATTACTCTGTTATCGCGGGAGGGGGAAAACTCGCGAGCAAACTGTTATACGCGCGTCGAAAAAACTCGAGAAGCCGCAGCAGCAGCCGCCGCCGGTCAGTTGTCGCCGTCAGTCGCCGTGTCCGCCGTTTATTCCGACGCGTGAGTATAAGCCGATAATCCGTACGTTCGATCGACGCCCACGCGAGCTTTCGATGGCGTCCTCGTCGTCCTGACTCGTCGTCGTCAAACATATCGTGCAGTTTGCGATAAGTATATATAGGTGTGCCCGCGGCGATAGAACAATATCAAAGCCGAGTGTAAGACTTGTTCATCATCATCTGCTGCTGCTGCTGCTAAGAACAAAAGACCAGCTACACAAGTTACGTCATGTCGTGGGCAAACAACGATAGGATGAATTACTCGTCGACGTACAAGCTCGTGGTTGTCGGTGGTGGAGGTGTCGGCAAATCAGCCGTCACCATACAGTTCATACAGGTGAGTTATTCTGCGTAAGCCTGCGTGATTTATTTGTGCTGCAACAACGCACTCGAGTCTCTCTATAGGTTGTTACACTCTCTCTCTCTCTCTCTCTCTCTCTCTCCTCTCTCTCTCTCTCTCTCTCTCTCTCTCTCTTACGTTCCCTCTTGCGGTGTAAGTGGCCCTGACACGCCTTTTTTCGACTCGAAGCGTCTGTCGTGTTTCTTCTACATATATCTATACCACTTGAATTTCTTTCTTTTTTTACACTCGCTTTTTACATCTTTACATTTGAGTGTCGTCGTCGCAGCGTTTATGAATAAAACATCTCTCGTAATGTGATGTGCTGGTCGGTTTGGAAAAAAAAATTTGTAAACAATATCAACTGTCATACACGCTATGCACTTGTTGCTCAAGAAATTCTATTTATATGACTCGGACGATTGGGAAAGCTTGTCAATTTTTTTTATAGAGAGCCATATCCAATCAACGAAGAGCAGCCGACGCGCGGAATGCACTGCGCATCTATTCGAATATCAAACTTGAAATGTTCGAATGCGCGACTAAAAAAGAAAATATCGTCTTCTTTTTCAAAGAGCGTAGTTTAAAATTCTGTCAAACGAGTTATTTTAAGGCTGCTCCGAAATTTTGGAGCAAGTTTATAAGCGAATCGTAATCGGTATTTTTAAACATCAAACATCCTATACATGCGCTTCAGTTTACGAGATCGAGTTTATAAATGTACTAAATTGATGCCACTTATAAAACACTGCCATTCCACACATGTGGTAACAAAACTGCTTTACATTGTCGAGTTCAAGTTTACGATGCCAACCGTGATGCATCTTTGTGAATAACTGAGGCATCGCTTTGTAAACTTTAACTGCTTTCTCTTGAAACACAGAGGCTAAAATTGTTCCTAAAATACGGAATTTAGGCGTATCCCGTGCTCGGTGGAGCGATCGATGCTTCTGTTATACATGAACAATGGCTCGGAGTTTTGAGCGCGTAAAAACTCTGGGTGTTGGGAAAAGGCGATCAATGCCAAAGTTAATAGCAAAGAGAGCCAAATAATTGAGTAGCCGAATGTGTTCGTGGGCTACTGCGAGAAAAATTGCGCGTCTATTCTCATCCGTGATAATTTGCGGTGTGCGCGTGCGACGGCGGTGCGCGGCAATAGTCTAAGCGTCGCTCCCGTTCTATATTATTTTAGGACACCTTCATTGACGTTACATTTCGGGCTGATATTAACTGTCCATATCATTGCTCCTCCAAGTCATCACGGAAACCGAGATATTTTTACGATTCCTAACAGTGAAATCGTAAGGGAACGCCTCGATAAATTCGTGTGATTGCAGCCTGTCATTTATTGACTTTTTTTCTTTTTAAGTTTACTGTTGCGAAAGAATTTTATATGTATGGCCGGACCCACGTGTCAAAAGAAGCGAGCATATTGTAAACTCCAAGTTGAAATCTGTATGGGCGTTGCGTGGGACAGCTTACAAGCAAGTTTTGTTAGCAGCTCTGAATTTCTTTAGAAAGTTTCCATAAAATATGGAGAATGAATACATACTTATGTGTTAAAATTACATTTGCACCTGTACAATTAATTGTTATTACGTATAAATTCATCGGGTTTTTCCGCTTCGCTCAGAATTTTATTCAAATGAGAAAAATTAATTGAAATCTTCATCTTACAGAGTTATTTTGTTACCGACTATGATCCAACGATCGAAGACTCGTACACGAAACAATGCGTCATTGACGATGTGCCAGCAAAACTCGACAGTGAGTTTTACAAGCTTTATTACATATAAGTTGAAAAAGAAATAGGTAACTTAAGTTTTACTCTTATTTCGTAGTTCTGGACACTGCCGGACAGGAAGAATTTAGTGCCATGCGTGAACAATACATGCGAAGCGGCGAAGGATTTTTGCTAGTCTTTTCAGTAACGGACCACTCGTCGTTCGACGAGATTTTTAGATTTCATAGGCAAATTCTTCGAGTGAAGGATCGTGATGAATTTCCCATGCTTATGGTTGGGAACAAAGCTGATCTCGATCACCAAAGAGCGGTAAAGACACTCAACTATACTTTCAATTTTTTTATTCAACATTTATTGGAAATTATTTATTTTTTTGCAAAATTATACAATGTAGTATTACTTGTAGTAGTTTACTAAATTATTTTATTTTCTAATTAGTAATACTGCATCGCATTATTGGCCAAAAACATTATATTTACAGACAATTATTGTTATGCAACAACATTTTGTTATTTCGATGATTACAGGTATCTGTAGAGGAAGCTCAAAATTTAGCGCGGCAACTGAGAATTCCGTACATTGAATGCAGTGCCAAATTACGCATGAACGTCGACCAAGCTTTCCACGAACTCGTTCGCATCGTAAGGAAATTTCAGTTGTCCGAGAGGCCACCGCTCAAACCTAATTACAAAAAAAATAAAAAAAAGTGTTGTGTCTTATAAAAAAGAAGCCTTATAATCAGTCAGTATACGATTATAGCAAGAAAAAAAAGAGAGAACAAAAATAGAGCGACGAAACATTTCAGATAGAGGCCTTCGAAGAGAATTCGAATATTGAATTCACATAATCAAAATATTATTTCGAAGAATGAAAAAAAGAAATCAACAATTATTATTGTCTGTGAGTATGTATGTTGTATGTGTGTACGACAATGTTTCGTTCACGTTACGAAGCTGAGCTTCCCGTATAATCTTTAAGTTTCAGGCTCCGTTCTCAAGCCGCAACTGTTTTTTAAACGATAACTAACGTAAATGTTACTACTAATATGTTAGTAAACGTTGATGTGGAACGATGCGCTATAGGAACGTCAAATTTTGACAAGGGTAATTGATGATGCTCTGAGACAATGTTCCAAAGCACAAAAATGGTAGATTAGTAGACAATATAGACATTTTGATATTATTTTATGGCGTTTTTGACTGTAATGTTTAACTTAAGATGTTTTTTAACAAACTATTAATACTGCTAGAGACGATATAGAGGATTTCTTAAAATTTACAGACGGGATAAGCCGAATGTTCGATGACCTCTCTGAAACAAACTCATATTCACAACTTTTTACTCTAATCATTCAATTCCGTGAAGTATTTACTCGTTCAAACAACCCTGAAAGCTTCGCATTTATACGAAGTGATTCTCTAACAATACATAACAGAGATTTTTGTATAACGAAACTTTATAACGATGTATTTTCTGAAACGGAGACGCAGTCTTCCTATTATAATGAAGTGCAATTAAAATTTTTAAATTTAATTTTTAATCAATATCCAAGCGTAGAAAAAATCGTGAAAAATTTGATAAATTTTAATAGAAAGCAGTTATACCGCATTGTCATTAATGATAAAAAGAACAATGTAATTTACAAGTAAGACTACTCGTTGACCGAGTGGCATTTTCATTTATATGAAATACCAAAATAAAAAAACTCGAAACACGCACCTGACGTTGTGGAATATCATTTGAATTTAAGTTATCTACAATGAATTATTACTGTAACCCAAAAAAAATCCATTTCAGTACCAGTGAATGAAATCAACGCATTGCAAAAGCGTACCAAAATGTTTTTCATAATTTTGTATTAAACAACTGTAACAAAAAGGTTCGTCCTGTGTATCTACACTATAAATAAACAGATAAACAACGTAAAAATTTACAAAATAGACGTATCAACGGTGTACTATGATTATTGGCTATTCGCTTCTAAGTCCATATCCGACCAAACTGCCTCGGTTTCACTTTCGTCGGCCGCTTCGTCATTGTCCGTATCTGGCAAACCTTCACCAACTTCGTAAGTGGGATCGGTGTGCTCATCTCCAACAGCCACGTAATAGGACGAAGAATCCATTGTATTTGACGTACTTTCGAGTCTGTGCATACCTTCTAATACTCTTCTGTCGCCAGGATTTATACTATAACGCATAAATCAGTATTAAAATATTTATTTTATAAAGTTTAGATTATCTCTGTATAATGCTTAAAAAATAAATCAATAAAAAAAATCACGTACTTCAAAGCAATTGCGTAATGATCAAGAGCTTTTTCTGCATTATGTATTTTCGCCCAAAGATCACCCAGCATCTGATGTAACTTGCATGTTGATTGAGCATCAGATTGCTTCTCTAAAAGTTCGATGGCTGCTTCAAAGTTCATTTCTTGCTCATAAATTTCTGCCAAGTAATATACTGCCGGTAAATACGTATCTTCTTGACTTAAAGCTTTTTCTAGAAGATTTTTAGCTTTTACAACTGTTACTGGATCTTTCATCAACACCGATGCATATAGCTAAAAATTTTCCAATAGATTTCATGATAAAATTCTAGCATTATTAAAATTCAATGAAGAAGCTTATTTTATTTACCGTAAGGACTCTCGGAGTCGGTCCAAGCTGCTTGTAAGCACTGCTAGCTACATTTGAGGCCTCTCTAAGACGATGCATACCAACAAAACAATCAACCAATCCTTTGTGTGCTTCATATCGATGAGGTTTCAATTGTAGTGCCTGACGAAAATGATGCAATGCATCTTGATATTTTTTCTGCTCTATAAGAATGTTACCTCTGAGAATAATTGCTTCTACATTATTGGATGATATTTGCATTGCCTGGTTAGCAATGGTGTTGGCCCTATTTAATTTGTGAAGAGCAAATAAAGCGTATGCCATTGCAGTGTAAGATTCAGTTGAATACTCATTCATTCCAGATATAAAAGGTATTAATTTTTCCAATTCTGCCACATGGTGAGTTCGTTGCAGTACAGCTGCATATATATCTAGGCTAAAGTAAGCACACCAATTGAAAGGAATTAATAATAATAATTTGTCTCTATTTACATAACAAAGTATTTAGCTTATATATCTGCTATTACCCTCTAGCTGAGTCAGGTTCAATAATTCTTGCACGTCTCAAGCACATCAAAGCATTTTTGTAATCCCCTGCATAGTAATAACATTCTCCCATAGTCACAAGTAAATTGTAGTTGTCCCTTAAACAGTTTATATTATCCAAAGACCTTAAAGTTGTTACTGCATGATTGTATTCTCTATTATGAATGTGAGCATGTGACTTGATCCATGCATTCAGCCAGTCAAAGCTTTGTAGGTTTAAATTGCAACTCATAATTATTGAATTAACTTCAATGCCTTTCACTCCCAAAGCTAACAAGCCTTCTGCTGCCTCAAGAGCTAAAGGGCACTCCCTAAGAACTTCTTTGTAAGTTGCAATTGCAGACCTCTCCATACCTTGCTCTTGAAACATTTTTGCTAGGGCCATATTTATCTGAAAAAAAGTATGCAATCACTTTTAAAATGAACATTAAATCTACTTGTTTTCGCCTAAATTTAGATTACCTTTGGTGTTCGTTGTTTTCCAGGTATACTTTGTAACACTTGTAAAGCTTCTTGAGGATTTTTCAATTTAACAAGGCAAGCATAAATTTGATACTTTAAATCTACGTCTGATGCTAATTCCTTTTGGCCTTCTTGATTTGGTTTTGTGGTCCCCTTTGATTTCAGAAGACATTTTCGAAATTGTAAAGATTTCTTGTAGAGAGACTCTGCCCTTCTGTATTTTCCAAGATAAAAGTAGGAGTCTGCACAGTAGACATAAACAAGAAACTTTGTACTCGCTGGCAAAAGATCATTATTGTGGTCGCTCAAAGATAATACTAAGTTGGCCTGGAAATCATAAACAATTTGCACTTTATCAGCTTACCGAAAATCAAGCTAGCGAAAAGTAAAAAAATTTAAATTGAAAAAAGTAAAGAAAACCACTCAATTCTTCAATATACATACATTCTTAAATAATGTACGAGTAAACAATACTTACCAAAGAAATCACATTAGAATACAAAGCTTGATCGTATAAATGTTGAATTTGATCGAATAGTCCAGACATGTTGGAAAAAGTTTAATTCGATAAAAAAATAATACAAATTACAAATATATACAAACAATGATCAATACAAAAAGTGAGGTTAAGTGCTAGAGATGGCGCACATGTTGTTTCTATTCTGTTTCTGGAATTTCTATTCTAGAATGATTCTCGAGCGAACCGCCTCGAGTCGTACCTTCCCCTTGCGCCCCTCGTCTCGTCTACTCTGGGCGCTTATCAGCAAAATATGGCTCAGCTGTACCGCCAGTGAAATCAGCGGCTCCTATGTCCTACAATGTTTACGTGCTCCAAAAACACGAATCTGGAGATTTTGTGAAAAAAAAATTATCCATTCAATTATATCGGTGAGTTATCGCAACATTATTCGCACAAGTATATTTGTTGAAATCGCTTCATTGTAATGCACATACATATGCCGAGCTAGTTGATTGCTGAAGGACAAGAATTATAAGTAGCGAGCGTTCTTGTTCAATATATAAGTATTGAACAAATAATTAAATTTATTTTAGATCAGTAGGTTTGTTATGGCTTCTTCGTAGAAACATTTTTTAATGAAGAGAAAGTTATAGTGACACACAAAACGTATCACCAGAGATTAATGAATACATATATTCATGCCGTAAATTACGAAATTAACGAAATATGCTCTAAATGTAGGTTATGTAATGTAGTTAATATTGTCCCTGGAGTATTGAAGGCACCATTTATTAATAATTGGAAATATCACAGAAATTTAGAAATATTCTTTTTCAGTAATAAAAATAACGAATGATTATCTAACTAAAATTTTATCTTGATCATAATTTTTCTTATTTTCTAGGTCAACAAAGAAATTTTTAATAACGAAACAAAATAATTAAATGGTAACGTGTGGCATTCCTTTTATTTTTACTAATCTTGAATAAAAGATCTGGTCAGGAATAAATTCACTGCACAACATGGTCAAGTATTTTGAAAGCAACACAGTTTTTCAATTCAGTTGGGATCAAGTTGCTCAAGGATTTTGGCATAGATACCCAAATCCCAACAGGTAAAATAATGCTATTATTTTGATGAATTTTATTCTGCAATTGGTAGCAATTTATTAAAAACTATGATTTGGGTACAGCACACATGTACTTAGCGAAGATACTGTCTCAAGGGAAATAAAAGATGGGAAATTGTACTCAAAAAGGTTATTAACCAAGACCAATAGAGTACCTAAATGGGGTGAACGATTTATTAGCAATAAAGCTGTTAAAATTATTGAAGAGAGCATTGTTGATCCAAAAGAGAAGACTCTTACGACTTATACTAGAAACTTAGGATTCACAAAAGTGATGGTATTACAATATTATTTTTCTACCATTTATTAATTTTCAAAATTTTAATTTTACAAATATCTTATTACAGAGTGTTGTTGAAAAAGTTGTATATAGAGTATCTGAAGAAAATCCACAATGGACTGTTGCTAACAGATCAGCTTGGATTGAAAGCTCAGTGTTTGGATTTAGTCGAGCTATTCAAGCTTTTGGACTTGATAGGTTTAAAAAGAACTGCGTAAAAATGTCAAATGGATTTAATTATGTACTTGCTCATATGTTTCCACAAACTGCACAATTTATGAGTCCAAACCTTTCTGAAATGGGATTTAGTGATAAGGTAAAGATGTAGTGAATTTTAAAAGAATCAATGATCTAATTCATTCAAAATATTATAACTATCTGGAAACTCTGTTTCATTGGGAATGAATGTTTGGATGTAATGAGATCATGTGCTTTTATAGGCTGAAGAACCTTCTATGGTTAGACTAACACATGCTGCAGAGGATTTCCAACATTCTCTGCAGGACAAAGCTGAAAAAATGAAAGATGCCGCTAAGAAAGCAACTGATATCGCAAAACAGAAGGCTGGACCTATCTACGTAGCAAATCAACAGTAAATTTTGTTTAACATAATATAGTTATGAGACACACTTTATTTTTTTAGTTACTATCAATATTAACATTCAAAATACTCTGAGATTTGATTGCATTCCTGTGAACTGCCTATTAGAAAGAAGAAGCAATTATTACACTAGCTTTTCATTCCGATCATTTACGTAAATTCAAAATTCGTGATCATGTTATAAATTGAAAACTATAATGATTCGCAGGAATAAATATTCATTTACATCTTCAAACATTTATGAATAACTAAATCACTATTTTAATTATCATAGTATTTTATCTGATTTTAAAGTAATCGTTTGAACATTAGCTATACCTCAAAATATCTTTGCTATAAAAGAATAATGTACATAGATTTTTCTATTTGTAAATAATTCATTTTTATTTGACATTTATGTTCATTCAAATGTGTTGATTAATTTCCATGTAAAAGCTAATGTGGAAGTAATCGGCAATGCTGTTATATCATATTTATCAGTTTATGTAATCGGCAATGCAGTTATATCATATTTATCAGTTTTTTATAATGTTCTTTTTATTATTTCTGTTACAAATAACATAATTATTATATGCATATAAGAAATAGAGTAGGACTATAGTAATTAATCGAATTAACTATGCCAGGACAGTTCAGAATACTACAAATTTAAAAAACCCATCGATGGCGAGTTGCAGAAATGTACATATATTTTTTAGTAATAAATTTGAATAGTATTGAGAAAATTTCATGGAATTATTTATTTCAACGACTTATACCATTCTCAATAAGCTCGACTTGCATAGTTATCAAAAGCTAATTTAGATAAGATTGTTAAAGTACTATCTCGGATCAAGATCACGTTTAGGATATGCGTTTTTATTTAATTTTATTATTATTATTATTTCTAAAGTTTCAATTTTAATGTTACATTAAATTTTACGTTTTGAATATTGTTAACTTATTTGAAGGCAAGCGCGACAAGTAATTATTATACTGAAAATATTTTGAATAATAAGATAACAAAGCAAATTAAGTCGCGCACAGTACGCTTGCATTTTTCAACTTTCTTTGCAAATAATAAAAAGCGAATGAATATCTCACAAATTACATTTTTTTAAATTATACAACTAGAAGGTTTTAACAACGATTAAGAAAAAGAAAAACGATTTATATTTTTATTCATATTCATTTATTTATATAAAAAGTTTGTTTTTTATTTTTGGAAAAGACAAAAAGTAAATAATATTGATTTTTTAAATTGGTAGAAGCCACCATTTTTCAAGTTTTAATTCCATGAAGAGAAGGCTTGTGTTAGTTCTTGCAGGCGCCGTCGTGTACTTTAGTCAAATCTGTAAAAAAGTTTTTCGTACAAATATTTCTATTTATATACAAAAATATTATATGTTTGCATTATTCGTTCCATATTTAATAATTTATTATGATTTTCTAAAAATGAACTTTTTAGAATATCATAATTTTGAGCGTTAAAAAAGTTTTCTTGCCATTCAAGCACATGTTAGAGTATGCTAATGCGCCTCACAAATTTTTATATTTTTATTTAAACGCCATTATAAAAATGTAAACGTGAAGTAAATAAAATTTTAGTCGTCTGTTTACCGTTTTGCTTCAAACACCGTCCTGCACACATAAGTGCTCCATAATTTGCGTAAGTAGCACCATTGCTACCACATACTGGTTTTAGCTCCAAAGTTACTGGACACATGCAGTTATTCAAACCGTAGTTTTCCGGTAACTTATCTTCACCCAAGGCAGAGCTGGACAGCACTAAATGTAAAAAAATATTACTGATTTGAAATCTATTTTCGATTTTGATGATAAATACAAAAAAATCAAAAGCGGAAATACAAAAATGGTTAATAAATTTATTCAAATTACCGATTATTGCCACAAGAAAAATTTTTAGTTTCATCATCTTGGCGGACCAGACTCAAATTCTCCTTATCTATCAGATATGCTCTCGCAAAATAAAAATATTACTGTGCTAATCTTGGAGGAATGCAGGTCACTTTTATACGTAACTGAAGCTGAGAAGTTTGCCCCCTCTTTGTATCAACGTTGATGGCTATATAATAACTTAGCGTTTGTTTGTTAATCCTATTATACCATTGCAAATTCATTTTCATATTTTTTAAATACCAGTTCCACTAAATAATGAATATTTAATACATTTTTTTTTATTCATACCGAGCATGGAAGTTTTTATACTTTTTATTGAGATATTGTTTATATGGATTGCATAATCAGTGATTGTGTTATTCAGTTTGCATACACTGAGTGAGAACTTCTTTTAGTAATTAATAAGACTCAAAATGTGAATCTCTATTTGACCTTTTTAAATTCTTACAAAATCAAGAGAAGTTGTAATTTGTAAACATTTTTAAAATTTTCAGATTTTATTTTAGATGAAGAAAAACTTTTGTTTTTCGCAATAAAAAATTATCGCAATAAAAAATTACTGGCAAATAATGGAAAATACAGAATAATGTTACTGAAAAAATGCTGTTTTCTCATTTAAAAAATGGATTCTAATTACTTTAGTAAAAAAATTACTATTCTGTTACAAAATGTAAATCTTCCTTCATATTTATACTTAACAATTCAATTAATTGCATCAATCACTAATGAAAAAATTGAAAAATAATATTAAAAAAATATATTTAATGATATAGTAAAACCTATATATACACACAAACGACTCGGAAGGTGGGAATTCCCACACGAGCCTGAATCTGCGTAAATAGGTATCCGTGATCATCGTAAACTGAAATTTAATTCATCTTTTTTTGTAAAATTAAGAAAGTAATTTGCCACCTTGAAGGGTGTAAACCGACAATCCTTGCTTTGGCTGTTGAGATTTATCGCTATTTTTTACATCAACTTTACATCTGCTGGACTCTTTCAAATAAGAAAATATGGAATGGTCTGACTGATGATCTAAGACGGCTGTGAATAAATGTAGTATGCAAAGATCTTTATGGAAACAAGGATAATTGAAAATGAAGGCCAATATATAATATATAGGTTTTTTAACAACTGTACTGTTTACATACAAAGTTTACATTACACAAGTAAAGGTAGAATTTATTTTTTATGTTAATAGGTAGATAATGTAATGGATAATGAAAACTTGTATGATAACGGCGGAGGAAGTTGAATAAATAATGAGCACTGAATAAAATTAGATATATATGTGTGTGTGTGCGTGTGTGGGGGTGGGTGTGTAGAAAAAATCAGGAAAAGTCTTCCAATCGTGGAGTGAATTCATCATTTCTATTTTTGAATGGGCTTGCATCGCCTTTGCACGCTCCATTGTATGCCTTGACGACGCCTAAAACAATAAATATAAAGCTTAAATTTGAACTTGATGCAAACATAATATTTCCATGTTCAAACTTACTTGTACTGCCACAGCGATTATGACATTCCAAAGCTGCAAGGTTCGCGTAGGTTTTTCCATCAGATCCACATAACAGAAAGATTTTGCCAGTGATCAAACAGGGACATTTTTTATTATTAAAGCATGGTCCATCGTGATCTTTTACGACAACTGAAAAGTTTTTAATTTCAGTGAAAAATTATTATAAGAGCTCACAAAAAACATAATAAAAATAAATAATTACTCTTATCTTTGCAAACGCTCATACAGCTAGCATGTGAAGCACTTAAATAAGTATTTCCATCGGTTCCACAAAAAGTTTTAGAACCATCTTTTTTTATAAGACAACGACAGCCCTGAAGAATTCCAATAGAAGAAGGTGGAACCAGATGTGTTGGATGTGTCAATACAGGTGAACCCGTACAAGGTCCACTATATGCGACTTTTACATCTTCAGCACAAAAAATTGTAATTTGATATTTAATTTCATGAACATAATTCAAATTTTATGATTATTTATGGAATGGCTCACTTGTTTCCATACACCTATTGATGCATCCTAATTTAATAAGGCTGGAATAAGTTCGTCCATCTGTTCCGCATACTGGGGAGAAGCTGTCATATGATTTAGTACAACTTTTACATTCTGAAGGCAAGTAAAATCCCACTGATATTGGAGGCGATCGTTTTTCACGAATAATTAGGTCAGTCCTCGGTTCTCTTTCATCGTCGCACATGCCCTCGTATGCTAACGTTATGCCTGGCAACAAGTTATTTAATTAATAAAATTAATTCCCATATAAATTTCCTACGTTGCAACTTTAGCCGTAATACTATATTACTATACTTACTGTTATTCAAGCACTTTTTAGCGCATTCAAATACTGGAAGATTAGAATAACTGTTCGCATCGCTTCCACAAACTGGTAAGTAGCTTTTTATGGCGGTGCACTGACATTTATACGGATCTTTCTCTTCATCTGCAGGAGCCTCTAAATTTACCGTTTGTTTGCAAACGCCGCAGTGATTAATATGTATTTCTAAAAAATATAATAATTATCGAATTTTATAAAAAAATGTTGTTATTAAAATTTGTTCATTCGTATGAATATTTTGTTTCTCACCTCGGTTCAGGCATTTTTTCGTACAATAAAATATTGATGGATTCTCATAAGTAATTTTGTTTGAGGCGCAAACGGGATTTTTTTCTCTAGTGACATTACAGTGACATGCTTCAAAAGTACGTAGTAATTCGGGAGATATTTCTACTGGATCACCTGACTCATTAATTTCGGGTATTCCTTCTCTACACGGACCGCAATAAGCCAATTGTAAATGTTGAAGATCATCGACTATTTTAAAAATACGAAGCATTATTATTTTTTTACGATTATGCCTGTCTTTTAACGTTCATATATCAATATTTGAATAGCAGAGACTGACTTTTATGTTTACAATCTTTAACGCAATATAAATGAGAAGGATGCGGATAAGTAACACCATTGTTTCCGCAAACTGGATATAGTGAAGATGTAGCCACGCAATCACATTTAAGAAATTGACTTGATAATGATTTTACGCCTTTTTGATCAGATTCGAAACTTTTTACTCTCGTTTCCTCATAATTTTTCTTGCAAAGACCACAACGTCTTATAAATAAATCTGAAATCAATTTTTAATTAACAGATGTCTCGTAAAATATATTCACCAAATCATATATATTTATTCACCTGGATTACTAGATCTTGTGCTACAATAGAAAATAGATGGATTATTATACAATACGTTATTGCTAGCGCAAACTGCTGAATATTCTTCAGAATTTATGCAGCCATGTTTTTCAGAAATGTATCCTGATAATTTGAATACTTTACTTGCATCTTTGATGCAAGAACCGCAGTGTATCACTCTTAAATCTGTAAATTATTATTTTAGATGATAATATTTTCGATGCAAAGAATTAGCCAACTTCCCCAAAAACTTACCCAAGTTGCCACACTTTTTAGCGCAGAATAAAGTGGCACCATTTGCATAAGTCACTTCATTATTTCCACAAACTGGGTCTATGTCATCTGTTACTCTACAATCGCATTTTTGTTTGCAGGACCCAGAATGTTTGATACTTATATCTATTAACATTTTTCGCGATATATAATTTTTTGATTAGAAGTTTTAATTGTAATTTACCATCGCTTTTTTTGGGTTGATACTTACTTTTATTAGTGCAAGAGTTGTAACATTTCATTTCTGAAAAACTGTCGTAAGTGTAGCCATCGCTACCGCATATAGGATTCGAGCGCAGCACCACTGGACAATTTTCTATGCATCTTTTGATACTGTCCGATAGTCTGGAAATTGCTTGTTTTTTTGACAATTTCGGCGGTACGGTTGCTACTGCTGAGCATCTGCCGCACGATGCAATTTTAAGATCTTTTATAAACAAAGCGTAGTTGTAAAAATGGGTGACACTTCGATTTGTCCTTTCTGTTTAAATTAATTAGACTTAAATACCTTTTCTTGTGCATTTTTTAATGCAGTTCATCATTGAAGGATTTGGATAAGTCAATCCATCATTGACACAAACAGGATCCCAGTCATAACTTGATATACAGTTGCATTTGGCTGCAGTGTCTAAAACTTCTTGTGATAAACTATTACGATCTTCAGGCGTTATTTGCATATTTCCATATGCTTTTGTTACATCGAATTTTGAACATGATCCACATTGTATTGGTTCTAGATCTTCTTGACAAAATTAACGTGAAAGCATAATATTGAGTGTTTGGGAAGTCACTAATTTTTGTTATTTATACAAACCTGGTTTTTTACAATCTGTTATGCAATTGAAGTATGCCGGATTAGGGTATGAAATTCCATCGTTTCCACATATTGGACTATAATCGTCAGTTAAAGTACAATTACATTTTTCAGCTAAAATTTGTAATTTATCGAATTTTTCAATGCAATCTCGGGTGTGTATTCTATAAATATGCATACCTAGTAGAAAATAATGCAGTGATATTTTTTGGCTCCATTTATCATTACGTAATAAAAATGTAGTGATACAAAAATTAATTATCTTTAACTTACTTTGTTTGGAACATTTATTAATACAATTTTCCATTTCTGTTACATTATAGGAAGCCTTACGATTTTCACAAACTGGTCTGAGATCCAAGGTATAATTACATTTACAATCACGTAAACTGTCGATATTCCACAACTCATACTTTAATTCTTCTGCTTTCGATAAACTTGTTGCCAGCACTAAAATAATAAAACTTCTAAAAAATAATCTTAATTACGTTATTGATATTTAAACTAAATAATACCAGCAAATATTAAAAAATTGAGAAAATAAAGCATCTTTTGTTTAAAAAATATATAGTTTCTTGAAATACTGTAATAGTTATGCTATCAGAACTAACGCAACAACGTGTCTCGGAGTACTAGAGTCCAACTTTATATGTACGCTTTTAAACTCGAACTGGAAGTCTCCACCTTACAACCTATAACCAGTTTAGGCTCTTAAAAATCCTATATATATACGATGCTACGATACTTATCTACTGTAAAAGAGCACTTTCGACCATTAATTATTTTTTCAAAGTGACTTGAAAAAATAATAAATAGCAAATAAACTAAATTATTGCAAATATTTAATAACTAACGGTTTTAACGTTAACGGTACCAGGAAGGAAAAAAGTAGACACGTTCTTCATCATATTTATTTATTTAATTAATTATTTATATA
>JAWWMK010000040.1:2474836-2500294 GCA_035047105.1 Galeopsomyia nigrocyanea | reverse complement strand
TTTCTGTGAGAAAAGCCCATTTGATTATAATGGGAAAATGCCGAAAAAGTAGTTCCTGTAGACTTTTCCAATGTTCACGAGCATTTTCCGACACTATATATCTTCAAAAAGAAGAGGAAAAAGGTCCGGAAGCCTTAGCATAAAAAAAAAATTTGCCATTCTAGACTCACAAAAGTGTGTTTTTTTAAAGGATTTCGTCATATATATAAATTCGCTCTCTCGACGAGATTTTTTTTTTCTTCGTTGAATACCAATACGTGAACTTTTTGTTTTATTGTTATTGCCTACGTAGGTGTATCTCGTGGGAAATATGAGAAAAGAAGATATTAGTTTGCTTTATTTTTGTTGTATGTCGTTCTGAACTGCGCGAGTCAATTAACTTTTATCCGTAGACTGAAGCAAATTTATATTAATGCGAAACCCAGTTGGTAACTGATGATGCAGTTTCGCACGGATTGAAATGTAATTGCCGAGTCGGTTACGTAGCTGGTATTCAACAAAGATCTTTCGAGAGACCGTAAAGAGTTGTAACATGTATTTAAAAAAAAAAATTGCATTTGCAGGAACCAATGAAGTCAAAGGCGCCACAGCTCCACCTGGAGTATAGGTATTACAAGTTGTTGGGCACACACGGTGAGTATTGCAGTGGTAATCGGAGTGGCGGTGGTGGTGGAGGAAACGCCGCTGCTCCTAGTAGCGGCAACAACAACACCACCACCGTCGTCGTTCAAAGTCGGCAGCAGCAGCAACTGCCGCCGCCGCCGGCTGCTGCTGCTGCAAATGATAAATACTTACCTACTGTGAATGCGCGTCATGTAGAGGGGGTGCCGGAAGTTTATTACTTTGGCCCGTGCGGCAAGTACAACGCCCTCGTCATGGAGCTACTTGGCCCTAGCCTCGAAGATCTATTCGATTTGTGCGGCAGAAGATTCACCCTCAAGACCGTCCTCAACATTGCCACGCAACTCGTAAGTGCAAATACCTTTTTTTTGCGCTCTTTCGATTCTAACGTGTATCAGTCGCAGCGGTGAAAGTTCCTTTTTTTTTTGCTTTTTCTTATTCCACGATCGCTATCTGGCGCACGCGAGAGCGAGCACGATTATTTATTTCGCTCTCTGTCTGAGTCATTTTTCAAACTTTCTGTTTCTTTACCAAAAATGCCTTTCTTGCTATAAATGCATCTCTTTCGGATAAGATTGTACGCTTCGACGAGATAAGAAAGTTTGGTAGCGAAACCGAGATTCGCAAACTATTTTCCTTTTTCTACGAATGAATTAATCACGTTTTCAATATTTAGCTTTGCAAGAATTGAATTGAAAAGCTGGATGGGTAATTCTTACAATTTTTTCAATGTAAAAAAGCTTTGTAAAAATTTGCTGTATATGCTGTCACGTCATTGGCGTACAAGCGCTAAAATTTCAGTCATTATGTTGGCTTTATCGATAAAACTTGAACATTACTATTGAAATTAACAATTGAAATGTTGCATTGCAGCTCCATAGGATAGAATACGTTCACAGTCGGCACCTCATCTACCGGGACGTCAAACCGGAAAATTTCCTTATCGGACGAAGTACAAACAATAAGGAAAAGGTCATACACATCATCGACTTCGGACTTGCCAAAGAGTACATAGACCTGGAAACCAATAAGCACATACCTTATCGAGAACATAAAAGTCTGACGGGTACGGCGCGGTACATGAGCATCAATACACATCAGGGAAAAGGTGAGATAACTTTTCTTTTTGATTTTTTCTTGCTCGGAAGAGAGAGCCATTTTTTTTTTCTCGAATAAATGAAAATGGCTAGCGAATGGAGATTTTGCTTTTAATAACGTAGTAAAAAAACAAGAAATCTCTTTCTTACCGAGAGGGTCATTTCTCACGTACGTGTTGGGGGGTTGCTCTCGTACAAAGAAGCCGCTGGCAGTGCGGATAGTCAAGAAAGCGTAATAATAGTTTCGACCGTTAGCACTCGCGTGCCAAAAAACATTCGTGTCACTTTTCCTAAGTAATATCCCGAAAATATGGCTTTTTACAGAAAGACGTACCTCGATGTGCAGTTTCAATTCTTCAAATATCATTTGCATATTCGCAAAGATCGCGCTGCCTCTCTAAATTAATTTAGATTTACCAAGTGATCTTTTTGAGGATGAAATCTAGGTCAGGCGACACGCAAAATTGCCGCTGAATCTTCAACGCTCTCAGATGCGATATAATTTGAACTAAATTTTTCCTGGATGATATTGCCGCAATTTATTTTTTACTTTGAGCTTGCTATTGAAACATCTATTTATTCAAGCGCGATAACCTTTACGTAGTGTAAAAGGAGCAATGAAAATTTCACGATAAGACGTAGAACCCAAAGCGTTGAATAAGTAATTCCACGTGAAAAACTTTTTTGCGTTTTTTTTTTACTCTTTCCATCGAAAAAGCAGACATTTTCGTTCAACATTAGCAAATTATTATATACTAAAATGATTGCATTTAACAATCTCACAAGTCACGACATTAAAAAAGCCTTTTCAAATAGTCGAGGAAAATTTATACATCCCGTGCCAAAAATGCAGCTCAAAGTCATTAATTATCCGTAAACTTCCGTCATTTGAAGCGTCATCTTGAAAGAAGCTGGTAACAAAAGTGCTCGACAATAAAAGAAAAAAAAATAATATTTTTGTTTCTGCAGAACAAAGCCGACGAGACGATCTGGAGGCGTTGGGCCACATGTTCATGTACTTTTTGCGCGGAAGCCTACCGTGGCAAGGACTGAAAGCGGACACTCTGAAGGAGCGCTACCAGAAGATTGGCGACACGAAGCGCGCCACGCCAATCGAGTCGCTGTGCGAAGGTCATCCCGAAGAGATGGCAACGTATTTGCGCTACGTGCGTCGCCTTGACTTCTTCGACACGCCCGACTACGAGTACCTGAGAAAGCTCTTCCAGGACCTTTACGATAGGAGAGGCTTCCTTCACGATGGCGAATTCGACTGGACCGGCAAAACCATGGTGGGTCCCAAGTGATCATGACTCGTCCAACATCCTTTCCTTTCTTTCTCTCTCTCGCTCTTTTTTTTTTTTCCTCCTCCTACTCTCACTCTTTCTCCATCTCGTGTGTGTATAACCTGTCTTTGTGTGACGAAAAATTCTTTGTGTCAATAAACTCTTTATCCCAACTCTGTCTGAGCATGCGCATGAATTTTGTACGGGGATGCGCTAAACAAAAATTGCGGCAAGTATACAACAACAAAATCTCGCGTGCGGATAGAGCAAAGAGGAAAAGTCGATTGAGTTTACCGATCTTTTATTTTTTTTTGTTGAAATTTGCATGCTGCCCAAATGTCCTCTAGCCACCAAACTTTGCACAGCTTAGAGCCTTGAGACAGGCATTGCCGTCACATATCGGGAAAACAAAGTCCGACAAGGTTGGTGTGAATCTTCTCGCTCGCTCTCAAGAAATCCGCTTTTGTGCTTTCATCCAAACAGTTTTTACAGCTTCGAAGGCTCGAGATAGATACGTATATGCATAAAACATCCCGTTGTGTTTAGCGCGCTGTAGTCTCACACGCAAGTACGTTATCTGCTTAGATGTAAATCCTATCTCGTTGTTTTGTTTCCTTTTTTTTGTTTTTACGTAATGTACTATACTGGTAATTTTGTAAGTAAATGCATCCCGTAGGGATTTTCGATACAGTTCGTTTGACTAATTCAATGGTGTTGTGCCTTCTTTTACAGTCGACGCCAGTGGGATCGCTGCAGACAGGCCACGAGATCGTCGTGTCACCGAATCGGGACAGACACCCGACGAACTACAAGGTAATTGTGATGGCTAGTCGCCACTCTGACGCAGCATGCACGTCTGTAGCTGTAACTCTCTATATACATGATTTTTTTTTGACATAATTGACCTTGGTTTGTAAGTATAACCGCATGAGAATCCAAGATTGATTGATAAGAGTTTGCGAGAGTTCTCTTTTTTTGTCTTCATACTGCTAGCATCCATGATTGAAAAACACTATATTCTGCGAGAAAAAATAAGAAAGAAACCAGTTGTCTGAATATAGATTGCTTTTCTGTTCATTTGTCATTGCACCCGCGGGATAAAAAGGAATGCGATGATTTTGAGGAAGACACGATTCTCATGATGAATGAAATCTGTTGCACGGAGGTGCGGGGCAATTACGTAAGCTCATTAACAAAACACGATCGACGATTATCATTTTTTTAATAGTAGGCTATCAAGTGTCGAACGCTAGTTTAGGTGTACATATACGTAAACGTGTTTTAGACTGTGCGTAGCATTAGAATTTTTGTTCTATAACTTAGAGAGACAATCCAACAGACGACGAGTACCAAAACAAAAAAAAAAAGAAACAACGAAACAAAAAAAAAACCATTTCTTGACTTTTTTTTACCTGGCCATTGACTAACTCGTACTGGTTTTTTGCGACGCTGCGTCGTGCTTGTTGTTTCCCGCAGGACGCGGCTGGTGGCGGGGTGGGACGAGGGGGCGGTAAGGGGGCGGGTGCCACGTGGCCCGACCAAGTCAAGCAATCGGGCACCGGTGGCACCCTGACACCCGCCGACAGACACGGCTCCGTTCAGGTGAGTCCACGTACACACTATCCTCTCGTTACCATTCCTATACACATATCCAATACCTCTGGTTTTTCTCAATCTCTTTTATCTTCTTTTATATATATATATATATTTTCAATTTATAATGTTTTTAACTGTTTTTCAAAATTTACTTTTTATTCGCAACAAGACAGAGATATTTTCATGGTGTGACTGACAGACTCTAATTCCATTCCATCCTAACATGTCCTTCCCCATCTCATTGACTAAAAACTCGATAAAAAGACGACTGTAATGGATAATTTGGTATTTAAACTTACTTTTTTTTAAACGCTTCTTGTTGGTTATTTTTTTCGTTGATTTAGTTGTTCGGTTAACGTGCCTTTGAAAATAAAATTGAAAATAATTCGTTTGCGCGCAATTTTTAACATAATCCTGTATTAAACGAGATCGAAAGGTTTACCCACACAAAACAATATCGTCGTGGAATACTTTATGGTACAACTTGCTGATGTGGAATATTTGGAGTTTTACTTTGCGCATAATCTACCGAATGGTTGGTATCGAAAGTACAATGATTTTTTTTACCCCCAGTAAAACTATATGCATTTTACGTTTGGGCAAAAACAGATAATTTTGATATTATGCTTTTTTTTAGTTTTTGCTGCAGCATGTAATGATTGCCATGCATTTTTCAATAATTTTTCGAATAACTGTTTTGTTTGGCTACATTTTTTTTAAATTATTTTTTCAATGCTGTTTGTTAAAAATAAACTACGTGAGATAAGTCACGTAACGTTATTTTTCTTTAATTTGCTGTTATCGTTCGTTCTTTTCTTTCTTCTATTTCTTTTTTCTTGTTAAGTTTTGAATATTATTACATAAACGTCGAAATCTAACTAAACTGATGTAGTCCCGTCTTAGTAATACGTATCCCTGTTAATAATCCTTGTCTATTTACGTAGAATAGATAATATCTATAATTGAATAATGTATAATATGTGTACTTTTTGCTGATTGAACGAATCGTGCTAAACAAACTTTTTACTCGGCAGGTCGTATCCTCAACAAACGGAGAACTGGCAAATGACGATCCAACTGCTGGCCATTCAAACACACCAATAACTGCACCTCCAGAAGTGGAAATGATAGACGAAACCAAGTTAGTATACTTTTTGAGGCTACTTTATTCTGTCTTTTCAATGTTTCACTGCATGCCTAAGTTTTTTTTCGTTTCGCTTCAAATTTCTTTTCTCTTGACGTCTTAAAAATCACCAAATTTTGCGAATTACAGAAAATTTTAATATTTTTTGATTGCGCTAATAATAATTTTTTTTTTATTTTTCTTTTTATAGCATTTTCAAAAAAGATATTGTAGTATCGAATGATAACAAACAATTGACACCAGAACAATTGAGAAAAGTAGTCGAAACCCACGCAAGATTATTAAACACTTATGCGTGGCCGATCAGAGATTTTCTTTTAACAAATATCATCGCGAAATTAAAAAAAGATCACTATTTCATTTTGCCAGCGTTAGACCGGTAACATTTATTTTTATATCGATTCATTGTTATTTATTTTATTTTATTTTTTTATCGAATTTTGTAAAATTCCCAGCACTATGTATTGTAAAGTTTTTAATCATGAAACGAGAGGAATTCATTTTTATTTTTTATTATAAAATCATCAGCAAGCTTACAGCTTTAGCATTTGAAGTATTCAACTGGTGAATTGCGTGCGATTTACGTCATTTTCATTAAAGCGAATGTAACACAACAATGTGCGTCATACGCAGCGCTCTTCCAATTCCATCTTGCAATATACTGTTTCCGACTATATTTTTTTTAAATCTTTCACTTTCTGCGTTGGCTCTCATGTACAATATCTAGTTTTTATAATAAATCGTTAACTAAAGATTGCAATACTTGTAGTTAACTTATTTCTGCACGCTTACACATTATTCACTATATTCTAGGCCTTGTACACTATGAGACTTTAAGTTTCTCTCACACGATTAAAGTTGAAATAAAAATGTAGAATAAAGCTTATTATGAAGCTGAAGCTGACAAACGTGCGGCTTAGTTAATACATGTACAACAGTCAATATTTGGAAGACTCGTTGAAGTCTGTCTTTCCGTTCCGAAGTTTAATGAGTTGTCCCCGTTCTCACGTATCGCTATTCGATCTGTCAACTTCAGTTTCATAAGTTCATCTAGAAACGCACAGTCACTTCACAAGTAGATGTAGAATTAGATTTGACTCGATAAAGCGACAACGAAAGGTTGATTTTCATCATCGTCATCATCATCATCAACATCATCATCTCATCGCTTGCTACCTATTTATTTAAGACTATCTGTCTGCGTAAGCCAAGTAAGCCAGAGTGGCGCGTCCTAAGTCGCATTAGTATTTGCTTGCTTTCCAGATGCTGCTGCTTCTTCAAGCGAAAGAAGAAGAAGGCCGGCCGACAAAAATGACTGAGTGTGGCCGTAGGCACCAACGCGGTACAGTGCGCGGATATGAACGTCGGTGTGGTCCCCGAGCATTATCAACCGTATCATCATTCAATCGGCGGTGGACGTGAGAACGGCGGCGGTGGCGGTGGTCACGCCGAGCCAAGGCGTGGACGTGGACTGATAATCCGAGGTGGTGGACGTGATACGGAACGCGAGGCTGTGACTTTACTGCGTGCAAGCAGCCACTCGGCTTCCCGTGACTCTGTGCTTCACACGACTGTTACCCTCACGCCGACACCCACGCCGCCGCCACTGTCCAACTGATCGTCGCAGTCCACGTCGTTCTGCCTGCACTCGCGACAGATGCATTGATTATCAAACTGTCACTGTCATCATCGTTATTATTATCCATTAACTATCCTTCTCGTTCTTTTTTTTACTGCTACTACTATCTACTATCTACTAGTACTACTACTACCTTTTACGGTTAACTGCTATTGTATTCTTATCCATTATTTTATTATTTTTACATTTACTACTACCGACCGGACCTTATTGCAATTACTCATCGTCCTATTCATGGTCATCGATCGATGAACGTTGTTGTAACTCGCGCGAGCGAGCGAGCGAGAGAGATAGAGAACGCGTGTACACCTCTTTTACAAGGTTATTGCCGTTCCAAGCTTACGATATCGTGTCGTACAAGCGAGCGAGCGCGCGCGAGGCTCGACGTCGCGAATCGCATGTACACCCACAACAAACACTCACACGCACACTTACACGCATACACGCATCACACCTACTATATGATCCGTCGACGGAAAAGTAGCTTAATTGTCTGCGTGCGGCGAGAAATGCTTCTCCGCGCGACACGCTATTATCTTGCGCGCTTCTCTCGGGAAAAATTATAGGAAAGTATAAATATATAAATATAAATGTAAGGCATAAGAGACACAAAGTGCGTATAAGTGAAGTGCGTGAGTGCTGCTGTTGCGTATGCGTGCCTGAGACACAGCGAGAGACTGTACGGTTGAACTTTGAGCCAAGAAGCATTTTAAGCGCGCCACCCTCCCCCCCGACGTGACCCACTTTGCGCGGGCTAAGAGAGAGAGAGAGAGAGACCTCGTCGTCTTTTTTTTTTGTCTCTTTGATGGTGAAAAATACATTTATTCGAAAGGAATTGAATTGCAAGCATTTTCCTTTTGTCTACACATACACACGACCCCGCCGCCGAACACACACTTGTTGATTTGACTTGTAATTAAGGTACTGATCAATCCGCGAACGCGATGAATTTTTCGACTTTTTTTTATTCGAATCGTGGAAGGTATCTTTCCCCCATCCGTCTTACTTTTTTTTCAAAGAGAAGTTTAATAAGCACGTGCGACTTGTACGAGAGCGGCTGATGAGCGAGCGAGAGGGAGAGAGAGAGAGAGAGAGAAAGAGAACAAACTACTACGATCACAAATTGTATCTAAAAACAAAGACACTTGCGTTCAAGAATGTGATAGCATTATATATGTGGGCTCAATTAAGGAAACCCTCTTTTTTTTGTTTTCAACTACACTTTGATACCATTGACTACATCGTATTGTTAACTTTTGCGTATTATATATATAGACTAATGGATGATGCAAATTTTGCCTTGTAGGGAAAAAATACAATTGATTGAATGGTAATTACATGTTTGAATCGAGTATTTCTCGATCGCAAACTTTCAAATTGATCTTAACAAGCCGACTCGATTATGTGCATTATGGAGGCTTTATTAACGCTTATGACTCGGAAATGAACAAAAAAATGTGTTGTATGATTTTATACACCAATCTGTAGTTGGCTTTGAACAAAAAAAAAAAGCTTTCAGCAAACAGTTATAGTACTGCCTTGATAATGATTGCGGAAAGGTAAATTTTTGCACGAAAATTTTACAAGTACAACCGATTAAAGACACTCTTGCGACAGGGTGTTGTTTGTATAAAAAGAAAAAAACAAATAATAAACAATGATAACTCAACATGTCACGAGCGTATATAATACCTACATAATGGCGAAACACACATTTAGGGCTAATGTATTGTAATGAATTGCCTTTTATAGATGTCTCTTTATAAATCGAGTCCATGCAAATAACTGCGGTTTATCCTACCGACAGCAAATCGATCAGGAGAATTTGCGATGCACCTTGATATGATAAGCGGAAATGAATTTAAATGAAATGATAATGTATAAAAAAACAAATAAATTAGACGATCCGTGGATTTTTATTGAAAGAGGCAGGCAAAATTGTTGTTTCACTTATTTTGTACATATTTAAGTTTCATTTGAAGATTTTGTGATTGCTGCATGGAATTTTAGGAAAATTAATTTTTACGATAGCCTGAACGAGTGTATCAAAATGTAATTACTATAATTGTCAATATCATTATGATTATTATATTTACTTAATTTATGTACATAAACAAATACGAAATTCGATTTAGTTTCATTGATGCATAAAATTTTTTAGAATAATTATTGCCTAAGAATGTTATAAAGCGGAGAGCGGTATGCATCTAGATAACGCGAGACTGAAACTAAAACAAAAAAAAACCTCACAGGACCACAAAAGAATGATGCTGAAACAAAAGATCCATTTTTTCACGTCGTGTGTATAAGATAAGATGCTTTTTCAATTACTACATTTCATATCCGTTATTAAATAAGACATTGTTTTTACTTACGAAATTTTATGGACTATATAAAGTAACATAACGATACGTTTTCGAAAATGTACACCTCTCTCCCCTTTTTTTCTTAATCTTTATACATACGTACACGTAGTAAGCTGTGATTGGTTCTGGATGTTAATTTTTAATTATTGCGTTCTTAAAAAAAACAAATGTTATTTAACGATTAATTTACGCAGAAGTCGAATTGTTCAATGTGTAACACTGACAGAACAGAGGCACGTACACGGCGCCAAGTCGCTCTGTGTATCCTTGTAAATAACGTCGTTGTGTTGCAGATGCTTAAAGAGTAAAATGAAAAGTCGCTAAGAAGCATTCTGCGTATTTTTTTGTTTACAGATCGGATCTCAGATTCCCTCCTACCTTTATATCACTTTATTTTTTTTTTTTCGATTATTTTTTTATTTGCCTCATCATGTGTTCCAAGAGAACTTTTCTTCTTATTGAAAACATCAACAGCGAATAATCATAGTTTAATTATTTCGCGGAGAAACGCAACGTATTAAATTATTTCAGTGTATGATTATCGACTTACAAAAAAGTTTCTGATAACTTTTAAATGTTGTTTTTTGTTTTTTTGATTTACAATTTGTTTCCTTTATCCATCCTTTTTTTACGCATAAGGTTTCAACTCTCAAAAAAGCCGACTCCTTTTTTTAGTAATATTATTATTATATAAATCTACATTATTTTCGTTTAGAATAATAATCATGTGTAGATAAGTTTTTTACAACAGGTCATTGTGATTCAATGATAAATCAAATTCTTTTAAACTAGATATTGAATGATATTTACAACAATTAATGATCGGTAGTCAACAATGAAAATTTTCAAGCAGCATAAATATGAAGCCTGGAATCGAACCGATGAGCTTGCAACTTCAACACGATTCTAATATCATTTTCATCATAAGTTGATTGTAGAAATTTACTGGCAAAAGTTTCAAGGATTTATTCCATCTGCTTTTTTTATCGCCATAATTTGTCTTCCTACTTCGATAGACTTTCGATATTTCTACATACATACTTCAAATTTATTATTTGTCAATCAATATCGTCAAGTTTTCATTGTTGCAATTATGTAAAATATTGTCGCAACAGATATCCGGTAAGGCAGAATTAAAAGAAAGCTCGAGTGAAATTCTCGCAATTTTGATTAGGTCAACTCTAGCTTGAGCCTTTCTGTGCTGCAGCAGCAACAATCCACCAAATTGAGGATACTCTGCAATTATTCGAGCAGCATTTGTTTGAAAAAATTTATCGATAGCCTGCCGCTCCGACAGTCTTATTTGGGGATACGAAGTTACTCGCCTGTTTCCGACAGACATTCCCAAAGATTTAATTTTTACGAATCTATTCTTTTGATAGTCAACTTTTCCTTTTTAGCTTGCCAAATTGCCTTTGTATCGGGGTCTAGTTTCCAATATTTTTGAAGAGTCTCTTCCATCGAGATATTAATGCTACTGATGTAAAGTCCAGCATATTTCATCTTGTGTATTCGATCTGGACAAATTTCAAGTATTTGTCTCTGTGATTCTCTGGTGTCAGAATACGGCCGTTCGAACCATTTTGCAATTTTTTACAATTTTAATTTATTAGTAATTTATGATTGGTCATTAAAAAATTGAGAAATTTATTCTATTAAGATAAATTTCATCTCTCACTATATGCAACAAAGCAGTCGATCAATCAAAAAAGCTCGTCATTACTCAGGAGCTAACATATGGATAGCAGTTATTTATTTATACTATAGTGAATTTACAATTAAAAAAACTTTATTGGAATAAGTTCGATTATTTACTGTACATAACAAATAATCTCCAGTCAATCTCAAATTGAGCCAAGTTTTTTTGACTGAATATCAATAGTTTCAACAAGTCCTTTTCCAAGAATATAAAAATCTTCAATCATTGCGGATACGTTCAAAACTAACTTGTGATCGTCGTTGAACTTTTGACAACTCACGTTGGAAACCTTGAAATCTCTCGGTTGAAAAGTTTGTGGTTTCAACAAAACTCCAATCACGTTTCCTCCGTAAGTATCATGGAAGAAAAGAGCGAATTCATCGTATCCACTCTGAAACAACATAAGTAAAAAAAAGTTTAAAATTTTTTCTTTCATTCGCGCGAATGAATAAATGAAAAACTTACTCTCAATTCTCTCAAATACTCAGCAACAGGATCGAAATCAACAATGGGTATCTTTGTCTCGGAGTGTTCTTTGAAAGGATGCAAATCGAGTTCGGACAGAGTTTCGTCAAAGCACACGGCCTCGTATCTTCGCGAATTCAATAAAGTCTTCAACTGTATTAGACAATCGTACGCCGATAATGGTGGAATGAAAAGAGGTTTCCATAGCACGCCGGTTTCATTGAACAATTGTATTTCGAGCAACCTAAGAGATTCCCTTGCCAGCGCACTGATTCGATTTAAAATAAGTAAAGTTGGCACTGTCTTAGTCCAAATACTCGCTTGCTTGTCGTAAGGCGTACATATGAAGAGGGTTGGCAGTGTGTCGCGCGATGTGCCGAATACATTTTCAATTTCCACGATTTCTTCGCCTGTAAAAAGTATAATTATAAATAATTATTATTCATATGTTCAAATCCATCACGCTAAAAAAAATGAAATTAAAACTCACGCGTCATTTCATTATTGAAATTAACAATGATAGGATCGGTGGACCAGTGCTCATTGGCAAAAGCTTCGAGGAACCTGAGAAAGGCCACCTGTGGCATGTTGGCCGGTATGTATGGGTCGGAATTGAGGTAGGTCGATGCGAGAAGCAACTCCACGGCAATATCCGGCATGTGGGAGTCGTCGATGAGTTGGGCTGCGAGCCAACGTTTCGCCAAGCAACAGGCTGGTCCGAACGACTGATGCTGGCAGTGCAATCTGCAAACGGAAATTTATCAGCCAATTGCTTCGCATATATGAACTACATATTAAGATAACGATTTATTTCTCGATTCTTACCCATACAGTGCGCCCGTGAGTTTTGGCAGATGGAAAAGATCGCGTTCCAGAGCTAATGATTCTTCGTTGTCGCGGTACTTTATCACGCCGTCAGTGTCTTTTACTCGCTTAACTAAACTGATCTCTTTTTGATGAGCTATTTTCAGACGGAAAACAAAGCCATCCTGAAAAATTAATGAAACATCAAATAAAAAACTCTACATCTTTGTTTGAATGATTACTGGATTTTAAGAACCTTCATGATGTCAATGTGATTCGTAGAGGCGTGCACCCAGATTTTACTTTTTTCCTCTTCGTAACGTTTCCTAATCGAATCGGCGATCTGAATATAAAAAGCGGATTTAGTCATTCGCAGAGCTTCAAGATCATCCGGCCACTTGCCGCTCGTAGATAACTGAATTGTCGCCTCCACTGGAGCAAGGTACAACGGCACTTCTTCGACAGTTGAGTTTTCGTTGAATAGTAAATGCATTTCACCGTCGACAACGTTCTTTTTATCTGATCGGCGGATACTTGCCAAAGGTGGAAAGACTTCGGTGTAACGGAATAGTGAGCTACACCCTTGAACACCGTTGATCGACAGCGGAAGATTCGCGAGATTTATACATTCATTTTTGAGCGAGTCGAAAACGTTGATCACTTTGAGGGAAGCTTCTTCGGGGCTGTAGTAAAACTTTGTCACCTTTACCTATAGATTATATAGAATTTTTAGAAAAAAACACATTTCACAAAGTATTATGTGAATTTACGCGAATATTACCTTTTCCAACTTTAAAAATTGCTCCACTTGGTTTGAGAATGTGAAATAATGTGATTTTTCAAATAACTTCAGTTTCTCTTCTAGCAAAAACTTGACAATTTTTTGAGGAATTCCACGTAAAAGTGTACGAGCTGTCTTTTCCTTTGCCCACACGACAGTTTCACAGGTAACGCCGTCTTTAAATCTACGAATTTCACATCTGTTTCCCCAGAAAGCCCTAAATTGTCTTGCCTGCAAATAATAATTTTGTTTTCACGATACTTGAAAAAAGAACACAAGTTATTAAACATACATCCGGCAAATTAGCTACTGGTCCTTTTTCAACGTTGAGAAAAGCACGAGTTGGATCCAGTTGTATGCCAATAAAAAGTCTCTCAAGATCATTGGGAACTTCTTCATTGATACCCCATTCGGAAACTTTACGAGGTAAAACGCTAATGATACTGACTCTGTCAGTCAGTCCCTTTTCTAAAAGCTTCAATACAAGCTTTACTGCTGGAACGTATTTACTGGGCCCGTAATTGAGTTTATCCGACTCTGTAGAATGTGCCTCGAGAATATTCTCCAAAGCCTTTACGTTGTGTAAGCTGTAAAAAAAATTACGACATTATTTCACGAAAAAAAATTTTTAAACAAATCAAATGAAATCACTTACCAAACGACAATATCAAAAGCCTTGTAAAAAGGTACCTTGCGCATAAACAGTATTTGAAACCCATTAACTCGCGTATTATTCAAGCAGTCGAGAGATTGTTTAGCTTGATTTGCAATCCATTTGAATGTATCTGCGGATACATTAGCCGCTACGTTGTGAAATCCAGTAAAATCGATAAAAACGCAATCGTAGTGTTTGTGATATTCTGTCATACGTTTTCTAGTCTCTTCTTCTTTGCAAAGACTAATGCCTTCCTTGCACCAATCACTACTTGCTGCAATAGATAATTTAATTACGCTGGTGAACGATTTTAAAAATACATTGCATCGAGATAATTATTAAACATACCCAAGTACTGCCACGTGTTCCTAACTATTTGGTAACTGCTCATAAAAGTATTCAACTTCTTCTCCATCAGCAAGTACAAAACATACATTGTTATAACATGGCCATTGAAAGACACAAAATTGTTGCAAAGCTCCCGTTGCTTTAGCCAAATTTTCAAGAGTATTATACCATCCCTGATGTTTGGATACTCTTTGATTAATTTAGCCATTTGAGAAGTTGTTTTAATGACAGTCAGATCTTGCAGCAAAGTAGCATTGTAATGTGGAGTTGGGGGATTAACATCTAAAAATAAGGTATGGTATCATAAACATCAATTTCAAATTTAAAATAACTCACTAATACTAAAAGGAATTGAATTCCTACCTTTATTTTTATCAGTTGCATTGAAAAACCAATTGGGTTTCACATTATTCTTTTCCCCGGTAAATTTATTTGGTAAAAAAGTAGATTCTTGAACTGCTACATGAACATATACAGTGACCTTTTTCTCTAAACTTCCTTGTGGTATAATTTTGAGAATGGGATTCCCATGATTTCCAACAAAAGACTTTGTTTCAGCTATTTTCTTGTTCAGCTTACTCGCTATATAGGCCAAGTATATAGCTTTTTTCCTCATATACCTATAATTCTTGCTATCTATTTTTGAAAATAGACCTTCAGGCATTTCAACAAATACATCAATTGAGATATTTGATCCCACAGTAGTATCCAATGAATACGATCCTCCAACTGTAATACTCGATGGAGGTACATACTTAAAAGTACCTACACAATCATTAGGTAATTTTTTAATTGGGACTTTGATATTACATTTCTCAAAATATGTATCATCTGTAAGCTGAAAATATCATTAAATTTTAGTAAAAGGTTTTGTAGCACCAAATTTTTTTTCAACTTACCTCAAACGGTTTTTTAGGTTTTATTGCATTAACATGATTTTTAAACTGTTCAAACCATTCACTAAAAAGCTTCTTGTATTTGTTCTTTATTCTCACTGCTTGAAGAACTTCTTCAATTTGTAAACGAAATAGATTTGAATGAAACAGATTTTCAGTTTCTCTTAGTTCACTTAATTCTTCTGCAGTGGGTTGCTTGAAATAGCGTTTGTCAAATTTTCCTTTTTTCGTATAAGAATCATCGTTATTATCACCCTCTATCAGTTTTCGTTTTTTACTGTTTACTTCTGATGACTGATCTTCACTTTCTTCAAAATCATTTCCATTTTCAGACTCTTCGTCAATTTTTTCTTCTACCTTTTTAAGTAACTTAGGAATGGTTTTCTTCTTTTTATGACCAATCATTTTGGACATCATTTTTCTAATCTCTAAAAATTATTTATCATGAAATTTTGTATACTGTTGCAAGGTTATAAAAATGTAAATAAAAAGTTTATGTTGAAATAAAATTGATTACCTTGATTATGTTAGTCCTAAATAAAAACCATAACTATTCTAGAGTCTTAAAATTACAATTGTACGAATAAATATCATTTATAAACAAATATTTTGCTTAATTTACTTTATACTTTTACGTTTCATGTGCATGCCGGACTCGGCGGGAGATACACGTGGTTGGGAAACTAAGGTCTGTTGTTCATTGATAACCATAACTGATGTAAATAATTTTGTCAATGTTTGCATGAAATACCTCAATTTTTACAGAAAATATTGATTATTAGAAAATCACACACAAAAATTGTTGGCTATGAATTATGTCGATGCAAAATAGGCATTTCTTTGAAATTATATACACACTCGATGCAAATAAAAAAATTTTCTTTCATATTTATTTAATTTTATGCGAAATTTCTTGTCACTCAACGCCAATCGACATCTGTCAAATCACGTCAGCGATCAGACCTATTGCGTCAGATATATAGGAGGTTAGAGTTCTGAGTGTGTGTTCTCCTTCTCATACGATATGAGAGAGTGCACTACGTGTAAAATTATTTTTTTTATCTTATAAATTTGTAATCGCCGAAATATCTTATCGTGTCAAAGGGATAAGCGTAGTGTTACCTATGAGCAGAGTATTGTGAATAATAAAATTACTGTTAAAAAATTAACACAATGTTAAGTAAAACAAGGTTATTGCGCAACGTAGGCTCTCTAAGAGTAAGCGAATTTTATCTATAGCCGGTCACATATTTATTTACGAATTCACATGAATTTATTTAATTTGTGCTGTAGAATTGTCTTTCTGCTAATATTGAGTTTGGAAATGCTGGCACATTTTTGGCACCAGTCCAAGTCAGAGAGAGAACAAATACACCTATTAACACTCTTATTATGTTTGTTCCACAACAAGAGGTATTTAAATATTTTTGTATTTTTGTGGAATCAGTTTAAAATTTAAATTAATATTTGTAGTAATACATGATTAAATTTTATTAAATCTGAAATTTACTCTTCTCCAGGCATGGGTGGTTGAAAGAATGGGTAAATATCACAGGATATTGGAGCCTGGTTTAAATGTGCTCATCCCAATAGTTGATACAGTCAAGTATGTACAGAGTCTTAAGGAAATTGCAATAGATGTCCCAAAACAAAGTGCCATTACCTCTGGTAAATAAATGCTGAATATTTTTCTGATATTCACATACTTACCAAAATATTTTTTTCAATTTTAGATAATGTTACACTGAGCATTGATGGTGTATTATATTTGAGGGTAAATGATCCATACCTGGCTTCTTATGGAGTTGAAGATCCTGAATTTGCCATCATTCAATTAGCACAAACAACAATGAGATCAGAACTGGGTAAAATATCACTTGATAAAGTATTTCAAGAAAGAGAAGGCTTGAATATCAGCATTGTAGAGAGTATAAATAAGGCTGCACTAGCCTGGGGAATATCTTGCCTTCGTTACGAAATTCGTAAGTTTTTACCAATTAATTCACAGTTTTAAAATAAATTTTAAAACTTTATTTTTATATACTCATCTTTATAGGTGACATAAGACTGCCTGAACGAATTCATGAAGCTATGCAAATGCAAGTGGAAGCAGAAAGGAAAAAGAGAGCAGCCATTCTTGAATCAGAAGGAGTTAGAGAGGCTGACATTAACATTGCCGAGGGTAAAAGGCAAGCCAAAATTCTTGCCTCTGGTAAGGCCATAAAAATTGTATCCAAATATTTTTCAATAAAATCAGATGTTGCAAAAATCTTTCTAAAATTATTTTCCAGAGGCTGAAAAGCAAGAGTTTATCAACAAAGCCAATGGTGAAGCAGAAGCTATGGTTGCAGTTGCATTAGCTCGTGCGAAAGGGCTAAAATTAATTGCTGCTTCTTTAGACGATAGACATGGCAAAAATGCAGCTGCCCTTACAGTTGCAGAAAAATATATTGGAGCATTTGATAACTTGGCTAAGACGAACAACACATTAATTATTCCAAAAAACGTTGGAGATGTAAGCAGTTTTGTAGGCCAGGTAAGAAGATGATTATTTACAAAAGTTCCCATTTACAGAATGAATTTAACTTGAAATTGTTTCTTTGAAGGCAATGGCTATTTACAAGCATGTTGCAACTGATGAGTGGTCTACTCCAAAATCACCTACTGATGTCTCTAAACAACAACCTGTTCCTTATGAAATAGAAGCCTCAGATGATTCTTATGAATATTTCAGTGATAAAGATGAGGCAGAAAGTCACAAAGAAAAAGCCAGAAGCAAGCAATCTCCAAAGCCAACATAAGGTCTAGTGCTCCAATTCACTCGAACTGTAATGCCAGTCTAAAAGCTTTTTTTTTATTGAGAGGTAGGAAATCAAGTATGAGAATTTGTTGATCCAGTTTTACACTTATTACTCGTTATTGTATAACGGCCAAGAATATGTATAATTTACAACTCTGACTTTATTGTTTAGATTTTTATTATCAAATACTTACAAAATTACAGTAAAAAATATTTTCAAGTTTCACGTCGCACAATTATTTTTTCTTTTTTGTATGAACATTGACGGTAGGTGCAGGCGCTGAGTATGTTTCTTGCGAAATGCGATTAATATAATACAAGGACAGAATTGAGAATAAGAAGCACGTTGTAGTTGCAACACGGTGTATCAAACCAGATGCAATTAGGGACAAAATTAACGATATGAACACTGTAAAATAAACAAAAATAATTAGTTACGAAACATTGATTTGATTTCAACTGTTGGCATGAAATAGATACCTTCAGGGAAGAGTTTCATTTGAAACGACTTGCCAAACATCACAGATTCCAAATTACCAAGAGCAGTCAGTGAAAATATAAATACCAAGGATCCAATGTAGCCTCCAAGGACAATATGCAGCTGGGAAGAAACCAACCAATTTTTGTACATCTGCATCCCGGAGAATAGGAGCACCATGAGAATAGACGACAGAACAAAGGATATTTTGCTTGTTACAGCTGCAAAATTGTCGAAAAAAGAAATCATAAACAAAACGCCGGTAAGAATTTTCGGTATAGGTTATGACACGTATATAACAATTTCTCCAGTGTACTAACCCATTTCTCGTCTATTTCAAGTGACTCTCCGATTGATCGTACTCGATCCCTTGCTCTAATTGAGAGAGCTCGATTTTACGCGATTTGGCGCCGCTCCAAAACAATCAAATAAACATTTACAGATTCTCCAATTTCCGCAGCCACTGACGTGGGAGGTAATACTGCGCTATGTACGAGTGATCTACACGCAGGCGCGCGCTCTCTCTCTCTCTCTCTCTCTCTCTCTCTCTCTCTCTCTCGATGTATAGAAGCAAGCTTTTCGAGAGGCAAGCAGAGCAAGTCAACAGTTTCTACAGCTTAATTGCTATATGCAAATGTATGCATAGTAAGCGTATCGCCGTTGCCGTTGCTGCTGCTGCTGCTGCATCCCCCAAAGCGGTTATTATACTTCGAGGCAGCAAATTAATGTAAACACTAAGTGACGGCCGGGGTATTACAACGATGCTTATCTTTGTGCCGCCGGAGAATATATAGCGTCATTGTTAACGTGCGTCGCCGCAGAAACGACGACGTTAAGATGTTTATCGCGAATAAGAAAAAGCTTATTAAATGTTAAAAAAAAATTGCTTTATGCTACGAGGTAAAAAAAAAAGAAATTTATCGCAACTTTCTTCTCGAAACAAACGCGGGCAGAGTTAATTCGACGTTCGACCTGCTATAACGCGTTTAATTAAGAAAGTTCATATATACTCAACACTGACCAGGCAGCAAAACCACTTAGAGTTAAGTAGTTTCCGCTCTTCGATAAATTTGTAAGCTGTCAAATGCCCTTCCCGCGCGCGATTTTATTACAATTGATTTGAACGTTTCGCCAGGAAAATTGACGTTGTTATCGCGAGGCGAAACTTTTAGATGTTTTACAAAGTGTGGCGCGAATTTTTTTTTTCATTTTTCATCGCGTGATTGCCGGCAGTATAATTCTTTTCAATTTGCATTTGGCGGCCCGCGAGAGAGAGAGAGAGAGAGAAAGATCGATTCGACTGGGCGGCCAGAGTGAGAAAATTAACGATTGCACTGGGTCATAGCCTTATTACTAGGTCACATAAATTGCATTTGATTTAACGAGCCGGCGGCGGGGCAACAGCAGCAAATTGGATTTACATCCCGAAGAACAATTATTGTTTGCGCGTCGATGATGATAATGATGATTGGGAGGAGGAGGAGGAGGAGGAGGGAAAGCGTGACTGACAAGCTTTATGTCTGTCGAGGAGAGATGAAAAGAAGTGGAAGAAAAGCCAAGTTTATTAAAGCTATAAGTCTCTTGCTTCAGAATGCTTTTGATCCACTTGCTTTTTATGTATCACACCCTCGCTCTTTTACCTGAGAATACGATGCCTCGTATAAAAACACGTTCATAAATCACAACGATTCTCTGGTGTACTTCCACGAGAACCAGAGCAACAAGCTACGTTATTATATATATTTCTCTCTTTTCTGCGTATGACGAAGGAAAGCACGAGGGGGATGGTATAAGGAAAAGAGACTTATGACATCAGCCAGATTTTTGTTTTGCGGTAAATTTTTATTCGATATATCATATAATATTTACATTATTCATCATTCTTTTTTTTCTTCTTTAATTCGGAGTATACTGTATAATTTCTTTTTTTTTTTTTCATTTTAAATTAGCGCAGATGAGGTCACTTTTATTTGATTGCTCGATCGTCTCTTCTATTAAACGTACTCTGTGGTAGTTTTTTTTTTCGTTAGTTTCGTGCTACAATTCGAAAGAAATGCAACGGTAAATATATATACTTGCAGTGAACGAAGAAGAAAAGACGGCTTTTGAATTTGAAAGATCGTGGCTATAATACTTTACTTTTTTTTCGTAATTTTCTGTTAATTGGTCGACAGATGACACAGAGATTCTTTTTTTTTTTCAAAACAACGTTTATAAAAGTTTTTCGTTAAAAAATTTTCCCCTTAATCTTTTTATACCACACACGTGCTCGATAATAATTTTTGGTTTCTTTCATTTAATTAATCGAAATCTGAAAGGTGAACAATATTATGTATAATGGTATGAAAGATTACTTGGCAAGTAAAGTTCGTTATAAGAATACATTTATATATCATTAAGAAATATAATAAAATGAGCAACGTCTATACGGAATATATATTCACATATATATCCATAACGGCTTTTTTTCATATGGTCTCGCGCTTATATATTCAGGTGAATCGGATATAGATTTTTTTTTGTTGGTCCACGTCCATATTTTTATAATATAATAAAAAGTGTGTAGTTATATATCGTTAATTTGGCATTGTTCGATTTGAAAACTTTAACCATATACATGTCCATATATCATACTTCTCTTCTCTCCAAGAGTGTCTATATCGGCAAGTGTAAAGTATATAACGATAAAACTTGGTGAGTTCATGTGAGTTTTTGTGACTTTTGTGTCGTTCAACTTTAACTAGGCGTTACACATAATAGTAGTAGTTAATATTGACTTGAAATCTTATATTTTTTTCATCTTTTTTTTCTTTTAGTAAATGCTTTCGAGTAACAGGATATTTTCACGTGCTTGCTACTTTATTTATTTATTTTTTTTGCGAGCTATGCTTCAACATTAGGCAAAGCTCCAGTTGAAAATATATATATCATTAATTATTCATGTGTATATATAGCCTCTCGTATATATATATTTTTTTTTGATTTATATCTCGTACATATTATGTATTTTGTCAAACAGCCGCGCGAGAATAATAATAATTGCACAGAAAGCGCGCCCCGCGCGCTTTTATTATTATTTTTTATCACCTACCGCTAAAATAGTACCCGTCTTTTATATAATTTCAGCTATACAATAGTGTTTATTTTTTCCCCCCACGACACGATGATCATCGACGTGTTTAGCTCGGTCAATTTTACAAAGTGGAATTTTACTACTGTGGTGCGCGGAAGAAAATAAAAAAAGCAAACAGCAGTTAAACATTTCCCTACTTCGGTTTCGCGTTAAATTAGCTCTAATTAGAGTTACACAGCTCTTACCTATACACTCGAAGCGATGCCAGGTATATTTATTTTCTCCGATGCGCTATATATCCCCCAAAGCGAAAAAAAACAAAATTGTATCAGCCATTTTTTTTAATTCGAACGAAAGAGCCACTCTACTAAATTGGCGAACGCTGTATCGAATTTCAGCTTCAAAATTAATTTATTAACACGCGTTTCAAGTATTATATGTACTAAAAGAAAATCGTCGCAACTCCGCATCGTATGGTTGCAATTTTTATATTTTATTTATTATTGACTGACGCGCGTATGTATATATATGCGTATTGTTTTTGCAACAATACTCACATGATTTATCAAGCGATAAACCAAAGCGCACGAAAACAAGAGAATTGCACTGCGTTATGTAAATTTTATTTACAATGATGATTTACATCAAGGCATATGCGTGTGTTTAATGTGTTTCTTGGTCACAACCGCGCGTTTCGCAGCTAAAGTTTATTGCATGATAAATCATAAGTTTATATGTCTATATACCGGGCAGAAACATTTGTCTCTCTCTCTCTCTGTGTTTCTCTCGCTCGAGAGAAGGCGAAACTAGCATTTTAATATTATACCGCGCGTGGGAGAGAAATTCCAACCCCGGAAAATTCGTGCAGAAAAGAGAAGAAGAAAAAAGAAGCAAGAATTCAAGAAGCGGAAAGCATTAAAATACATGTCCTAAAACGACGAGCGCGCGCTTGGCTGGCAGATAATATTCCCTAAGAAATTAAGGTTCACTTTCTCTGTCTCTCGGCAAACTTTTACTATGCTATATAACAACCACTACAAAATTATATCTTGCGGCCTTTCCCCTAAACTACACTGCACGTTCCTCTATCTCTCTCTCTCTCTCTCTTTCTTCTTCTCTATCCGGCGGCGGTGGTATAAAAAAAAAAATAGTAAATGGACTTTTGTGTTCCGCAAAGTTGTGGGTGACACTGAAACCTACATATACATTTCCAACTGTTGGGACACGTGTTATCGCAAAGTGTCAATATAGATATATGTATATACCCATGTCAGTAAGAGCCGAGGCATATACGGTGCTGAAAATTCACGAGGTCTGTCATCGTTTCTCTCGCTCGGTAGGCCATTTTCCGGGCTATCGATCGTGCGAGAGACGCAAAAGATAGAGAGAGAAAGAGGAGAAAGAAAAAAAAAAAGAAAAACTAGCGCGTGCAATGCCAATATGATCGTCGCCGCCGGCACTACGACGACGACGACGGCTATTCTTGCGATACGAACTCCTTTTTATATGTGTATGTGTATATATCTTTGTATCTCTGTGTTTGTGTAGTATTCTTTTTTTTTTTTTTTGCTTTTTCCCCCTTTTCTTGTACGATCCGCTTTGTAACAATAGGGGGATGATGATGATGATGATGATGATGCACGAAAGACTTTTTTCCGACTGCTCGCGCACGCGATATATATTTCATATATACCACGCGCGCGGCCGCGCTCACACTTTTCTTTTTTTACACTTTTCTCTTTGTCATTTCTCTTTTTCAATAATATAATAATAATATATATATTCGCTTGTGTAGAGATATCCTTCCGTTATCTTTGCGCACTCGCCTTCTTTTCTTTTTCTCCCCTTTTTTTTTAAATAGTTTATCACAAAATACTACAACTTTCTTTCTTACGTGGTAAAACCCTATTGCGCTAGGTATAATATATATATTTTTTTCTCTCTTGTATATATATAATATAATATGTAAGTCATCTAGAACTCATTTGTACGGCACGTGCAAGTACTAATGACAATTGTATAATTCATTGAATCACGTATTATCCCTTACGACTTATTTATAATATTTGATTCCCCATTTCGTGTGTCTGTATTTGTATGTGTGTGTGTGTGCTATAGAGAGAGAGAGAGAGAGAGAGAGAGAGAGAGAGAGAGAGAGAGAGAGAGAGAGAGAGAGAGAGAGAGAGAGAGAGATTCGTGTACGTCCCGCTGCGGGATATGGGTTTGTGTTATTTGATTAATCGATGCTCACACTCGCTAGCTATATCTCTCAGCTGTACGACCTAAACCCCCAAATGATAAACCACCTAATAATCACAAGTGTAATTGAGTGTCGTTTATCTCCTCGACTTCTATACTTTGCTCTTTTTTCTCTCCTTTCTATTAGCAAAATATGTAACGTTATGTATATAGACGTAGAGCGCAAAGTTGCGCTAGTCAATTTTTGAGCGAGCAAGAGTTGATGTACGCATGCATCACGTTCTCTCTCTCTTTTTTTTCGAGTTAATTTTTTTCCCTTTACGTCCGCGTTTATTGCTATATATGTGTATGTATGTATATATGTAAGTGTGTGTGTGTGTGTGTGTGTGTGTGTGTGTGTGTGATATGAACCGACACGCAGAATCATCATCATATATATATCTCTCATTGGACCCATATTCGTTCGTCGTCGCTAATTAGTACCTCGCACCACACGCGTCTATTACATTATATTCGGTGAAGAGATGACGATGGATGTGTCGTATATATTTATTTATATATATATAGTTAGTTTTTTCCCCCCAACTTTTTCTTCCCCCCTACAACGGCAGTAGAGTAGTTTTGTATTTTTTTTTCTTCCTTTTTTTTATCTAAATAAAAACTACGTATGTATAATAGATCGATCCAGCTCGCTGTGCGCCTGCGAACGACAATTGACTGAATTTGTTCTTTTGTTGATTGGCCGTCGCTCTTTGTGTTTTATACCTCTGGATTGTCTCTCTAACTCTACGACCATCTCCTCTAATTAATATATAACTTTAATAATGTGGTTCGTTTGTTATTTTTTTTTTTGAAATTTTTTTTTGTTATTTTGAGAGCACGGTGCAATTGTGCGCTGTTACGGATTTTTTTGAAAGACTGAAAGATTACGTAATAATGTAACGATGTATTTTTTGTTGTATAGATATTATACGCGTGTTACCCTCGTGGCGCAGCCTCCTCGAACAAAAAAAAATAAATAAAAATACGAATAGATGTGGGAGTTGTCACCGTGTGCTGCGGAGAATGTATATATGCAGATCAGAGGTAATTCGGGCGTCCGGCGCAGCAGAAGAACTTGAACGTGCCACGCAACGGGTGACGATTCTGACGGTTCTCCCAGCGCAAATTCTTGCGGGCACCGTTTGGTCGGGCAACACGATTCGCTGCTTCCTGCAATGCCACTGGTCGCTCTGTGGACAGATTAAATGCACACACACACACGTACGGATTTGACTTTCTTGTTTGTTTCTGTCGTTAGCTTATGATTAGATTTTGCATCGAGTGATTCGACAATTTGAAATTCGATTTTTTTTTTCTCACAATTACATGCGCGGATGTACTCTTGACAATTATTGAGGTAATTTGCATTTCGATGTACATCAGAGTGCAAAGCTCCAATTTGCCATGCAAATTTACGCACTCGTGAATTTCACGATAATGGCGGCTGGCATTGTTCCGCGGATATATATATA
>JAWWMK010000040.1:2419208-2474736 GCA_035047105.1 Galeopsomyia nigrocyanea | reverse complement strand
CGATTAACGCTATCATTTTGCGTTTCTTATTAAAATCCAAAAAACCACAAGAAACCAGAAAAGCTCAAATTTTCGTTTTTATCGATGCCAGAACTGTCACGTGATTTTAACACTGTCGCAAGCAAAAAAGGGGGTGTCACATGAAAGGAGAGGGTGGGCAAGAGCATTACGAAACTTTTGATGCCCCGTAGAACTGTGTAACCCTAAAATTAAGAGCGTACCCTCAGTTTGAATATTTCAAAAAAACACTACCGAATTAAGGCACTTTTTTTTGTGGAATTGGCCATATAGCTCGCGTACGAAATGACGCAGGACAGAGAAACACAGTTGAGGCATTGTTACGGAGAGAATGTAATTTCAGTTGAGGAAAACGGATCAAAAGGAAAAGTATATATGTATACATTGCAGCATTGTTGGGCAGCACACCGCGTAATAGCTCATTCTCCAAATTATTTACGAGTTCAAGTTGGCCGAGTGAGCGGCAAGCGCTATTTCGCGAAAAGCTATATACTCTGGTCGCGCTCTCTGCTTCGAAGCAAAGTAAACTAGCTCTCGCGCGAGCTGGAAATAAACCTTTCATTATAGCCAAACAATCCTCCCAACCTTCCACCCTGCAACGAAATTGAAAATTAATTGCATCCCGACAACTGCCAATTGTAACTCATGTGTGTGTGTATCAACGTCAGTGTGGGTGTGTTTGCAGCCTCGAAATTTTAACAAACAATCGACCAAGCGTAATTTGACGTTTCATCGCCAATTGAAACGAGCAAATACACACACACACACACACACACTCCACGGGGGTGCTGTTAATCTTGACCTCGATTCTATATTCGTTGCTGTAAAAAAAAGGGAAAATTTTTTCTTTTCTTTACGCGCGAGCACGAAATTGAATGTACAGCTTTTAATTACAAAGGCCAATTAGAAGGAGGGAAGGGCAAAAATTGCATGTTAAAGCCAGAAAGTTAATCGAGCTTTTTTGGAATTTCGTCGTGCCTGTGTTGTTTAATTGCTTGGCTTCCTACGTCGTCGCCGAAAGCTAAAATGCGCGCGAACGAAATTACAACCTTACTACCTCCTTATTAAACGCTGCAGTAACTTCAAACTAATTATGTTAACACAATACACCTAAAGGTTTTCATATAAATTCACGGCTAACTTAAAGTGTGTAATATCATGAACGATTGCACGAATCTTGCTGTTTCTTTTATACTCTTCTTTTTATATATTCGATAAAATTATACGATGCTACTACGCTCTACATTTTCTCCATGTCGACGTTTTTTTTTATTCTCATGCTCGTATAAATACTCGGCTAGGTAAAACTCGAAGGAATTTATTGATTACAAAAGATTTATTATGACGTCATACTTCCACGAGATTCCACATCGTGACGTAAAACTAGTAATCTCCGTACTCCCGCACGAATTTCTCTCTCTCTCTCTCTCTCTCTCTCTCTCTCTCTCTCTTTTATGAATACGTTGCGAAACAATGAGTAAAAAAAGATCGCTAGCGAAACACGAGATTCAAACCAGGGAGCACGATATTATTGGTGCGTGTGATTTTAATTAAATACAAAAGCTTCTTCATTTCTTTGACCTACGCTTTAAAAAAAAACACGACGTGCACTCTATCTATACATATATGTATCTTGTTTTTCAACAAATCTCTACGCTTGCTTAAATAAAAGCTATGGTTAATGCTTTTTTTTAAATTTACTTTTGATCTTTGACTTTGGATAAATTAAACTAGGCTCTTATAAGTTTAATTTATCAGTATATTTTTTGTTGTTGCAGTTTATCGAATTAAATAATACTATACTGCTGTTAGTTCATTAGTGTTATAAAGTATCCTTAAATATATAATATATTTATATATGTTTCGAAAAGCCTCGATGAACAAAACTGAGAGAGCAAATTTTTTTTATATCATTCAAGTCTATTCTCAAGTGGGACGCGTGTCTGCACGCCTTTTGAGCACAAAGGAACTATCAACTTCGTTTCGAGAAAAATCTTGGCGTAATAATTATAATGATCGTATAAATTCAACGTGTCGTAAAAAGGGGAGTAAGAAAAAATCGATGTCTCTCGGCACACACAAAGTTAATGGAAAGCACTGCAAAAAAGTTCGCCGTGGAACAGAATTTATTGTCTTCGAGTTCCCTTTGAAGCTTGTAAAAAAAAAGAAGAAAAGACTCGCTCGATTAATGGAGAATTCCAACGCGTCCAGAATGAAAATTAACTCAGAATTAATAACTGGCTAGAATAAAAGTGTCATGGTAGCCATTACCCACAATTGCCATTTACTTTGTTTTTTTTTTTGTTGCTTTCACTAATTAATCTTGGTCCGCGCGTCGACGCAGAATAGCATCATTTTCATTTAAAACTTGTACTAATCCATCATACTTATCGATTACCTATCAATTATAAAACTTACTTTATACTTTTTTGTTTGTTATTGTACACTTGGACATTCATTTTTAACATGCATAAAAAGCAATATCCTGGATACGTTTAAAAACATTCTTGCCGCGCGACAAGACTCATTGAATGTGTACGTACTCAAAACGAAATTACAGCACGAATATTCACTTACACAAACAGTAAAAATTATTGAGAGAGATATAATAATTTCAAAGCAATCAATGCAATATCAAACTGTATATTGCATAAAATTCACTTATTCTTTGTCTTCTTTTTTTTTTGTTCATCAGTTGCATCATCTTCGTAATCATTATAGGGAAACAATTTAAAAGATTTCTACAGACTTCAACACTATACTTTTAAAACGCACTATCAAACAATTGATATTATTGGATACTTATACAACAATTAACGTAATTTGTTTTTTTTTTTTCGTTAATAGCTCAGTCTAAGCAACATCAATAACATTGTTGCATTCTACTTTTAATTTTGTAACACTACCCAAAGAAAAGGATGCAACCAAATATCATTTTTCTTTAAATATCTATAATATGGCATTATAATAAGATCTTTGCTCTCTGCGTTCACGGTATTTCTTTTTCTCCCAAATTTCATCATTCGTCGATCAATCTTAATTAGCACCTAGCAGTCTCAATACCTCTATCTAGATGCACCTGAGTCATAATGTTTTATTGTTCATTTGGCTCTATCGAGGTGTAATAGAGTTTAGGTGTAAAATTGGAAAGGTGAAATATAACGCTTCGCATTTGAGTTTTCAGTCTGGTTACATTAGTATTCCTCAAAAAAAAACGAATATTCCATACTGAAAAACTATCAAAATTTTGGCTACTTTGTTGGCATGAATTATACGTGTCGACCGTCTAATTCTGCAGTCTAGTCAATTGCTGCGTGTCGTTAATTTTTTTTTCATCAATTGTGAGAGACAAACAATGTGACAGTGTAAGCTTATTTACACTACAGCTATTTTGTGATTCAAAAACACACACACACACTCAAAAAACGCAAACTGTGACTACGCAAAACAAAAAATTAATGCGTACTTTATAAACTAAAGTAAACTCTTGGTGAGTTTGAGATTTCATACATAGACAATAACGCGTAACAAAAAAATACCTATCGATGTACCATTCGATCAAATGATAGTACGTGATATGTTAAATTTCACTTCAGAAATCGATACAAAACTAAAAATTGATCAATTAACTGGAAGACAGTTCTAAAAATAAAAAAAAACATTGTACAAAAAAGAAAAACAAAAAAAAACTGAACACTGTGTGAAAAGTCAACGACTGCGTACGAATTCAGTACGCAAATTGCACGAAATGAAGACATAACTATTTCTTCAATAATATTCTAGACATCCAAAGTAACAGCAATAGGTATTTTTGAACATAATTTGTCTCACACGCACGATCATCGCGTTACCGACTTGTGCAATGCATCTAATTGGTAAGTGGAAAATTACCTAAGGCTGCTTTAAGTTTGCAATGTGTTAGTGATTTCTCGATGCACCGTGACCAAATCTTGAATGTATCCTGCTAGTCGATTATTCAACGTTTCCAAGTTTTGCTTCTGTACTTTGTTAGTGCTCATAGAAATCTCTAATTGCTCGTGAACAACGTTCAACATTTCTCGAAGCTCCGAATTCTCTTTTTGCATCGACTAAAATGGAGAAAATAAGATTTTTAATTATACTCTCATGCGTCACACGATAATTTTCGAAGTTGTTAATAAAACTTACCGTATAATCTTTGTTCTTGGTTGCCATGGTAAGAGCTTTGATTTCGTCGTTTCTTGTCCTCAATTCATTTTCCAGAGCTTCCACTCTTAACCTCAAGGCCTCACAGTTACCTTCTGCTATCTTGCCTGCTTCCAAATCAGCATATTTAGCTTTTACTCTCGCATTTTCCTCTTTATAAAGTTGCAGCTGCCTCTTCCACTCATCAACATTAGCAGTAGATTCTTGAAGTGCACTTGTCAGCCTGGCATTATTTGTTTTCAAAGTTGTCAGTTCAATCTGAAAAAAATGCATCAAGTTATCGTAGGAAAAAATATTAAACAATACAATTACAATCTTGATTACGCGAAAACTTGACTCACCTCCCACTTTTTGGCATTTGCTGAACTCTGGGCAAGTGCCATTTTCAGTTTTTCATTTTCATGCTTGAGTTGTTGCATCTCTGTTTGACCAGCACTACTAATATTTGAGTTATACTGCTGTTGAGCTTTCCCTTGATGTTGAGGGCTGTCAGTGGTGCTTTGAGAAATACTTTGAGATCTTGAATGAACTATACTTTTATAATCATCTTCCACTTTGCCAGGAAGAGGACTACCACTCACTGAAGAAATGCTGTTTTGAGCTGAGATTGTATTGGCATTTGGATTTTGATTATTGGAAGTAGAGATGTTTGAGTTCATCATTGATGAGTTTGGTGGATCAATGAGATCTTGATCGGATGAAGGCATGCCTGATCGAGTTGTGATTGGGCTGACATTAGCACTAGTAGCAGGCGTAACAGAAGAACTATTTGTTTGAATTTTTGATCCGGCTAATTTTGTTGCTTCCTTAACTTCATTGAATTTCTCAATGAACTGTAAAATAAGCATAAATAAAATGTAAAACCATCATCATTCTAAATTATTATTTAAGCTGAATCATTAGCGACACAAACCTTTTGTAGCTCACTCTCAGATGAAAAGCCCAAGCCATAAACAGTGTTAGCTCTTACATCAGACCACTGTCCAAATTTCTGTGAAGTCTTTGTAAAAGTCATCATAGGAGTGATTGTACTGTTTATGACAGCCTGAAACAAAAATTGTAGTTATTTTACTTAAATACTTGGCAGAATACCAATAGCATAAACAAATTTACTAACCTTGCTGCCTTCTACAGAAATTATTCTGTAGAGGCTGCGCGTGGAGTCATAGAAAAATGACACAGAGACTGCTGCCGTAGAGGCAGAAACCCATGATCGTTTTGTTTTTGGATCAATATGAAAGACATGTGCTTTGCACGTAAAGATCGGCTGCTCCCTGTGGGGCATAAATAATTTTAAAGATTAAAATCAGCTGGGGATGTCAGAAATGGACTCAAATAAATTTAAACTAGGATCTAAAAATAAATGACGGATATTTTGGAAATGGTACAAGGAAAGTGAATCAAGATATTTAAAAATAAACATAATAGGTGTGTCAGAGTAAAAGTCCATTACGCAGGAGAATGAAAAAAAAAGCAAAAAATTAATCACAGCAAATTGCAAAACCAAAGAATGTTTTGAAAGGCAACAGTGAGAGAAAAAATGTGTGGCAGAACATCATCCAATCAGTACTGCATCCAATGAAAGTTAATATATGCTCCCTCGCCAATTTTAACTCATTAACATTAATTGTACGCTAGCAGAAGCTTCGTAAGGCGCCATGCTCCCCGTAATTCAAACAATTACAGTGCCCATAGAGCTGTTCTCGTTCTCGCGTGAAGAATAAAAAAAAAGAGGCGAGCATCCGCATGAAAAAAAAATTCTTTGCACCACACTCACACACCTTCTTTGCGCGCCAATTATCGACCAAACAAAACTGCTTGCTCAATTCATCAAAACAAACTCGATAAGTACGGGAAACTCACCCCATAGTCGGTTCCTTGCCGGATGTCATAAGAGCAGCTCTTGGTTCGATCGCGAATTAACGAAGACGAGGGAGAGAGACAAGAGAGGCTGTCGGTCGCCGGGAGTCGGCGGTCTACACTGCTGAAGGTTCGTTCGTGTCGGCCAAGGCCTTATTGGCCTCAGTTCGCTTGACGACGAGAATTGCAGGTTTCCTCGAAGATTGAACTTGCGGCGGCGAATATCTCGCAGCAGCAGCAGCCAAAGTAGCCTCACCTCGCGAAGATTAGACTTCCGACGTCCACCAGTTGACAACCGCCATTCGACACTCTGTCACTGTGGTGGAGGCATTGTTGTACGCGCGCGTACACACGCTCGCTTAGGGCCGTACGTGCCAGCCAGTGCCCCGAGCTTTGGTTAGGTTTTTGTTTTTTTCCGGATCTTTTTTTTTGTTTTGCCAAAATACAGCTCAGCGTGCGGTGAGAGATGAGAAATCCTCATCTTAGGTTGAATTTTCGCCATAGAAAGAGAAAAAATTCAAGTGTTGATCGACAAGGAGACTAAAAATTACGTTGGATAAGATAAACAAAACAAGTGAGTACGTAATTTTTCAATAACAAAGTATACAGAACCTCATGTCTGTACTTCTAATACAGTTTCGAGCCAAACATTTTCATAAAACAATAATAAACACGATGGCAACTCCAATGGTTTATAATCGCTATTCTGACTAAAAATATGATGTTTTAAAAGATAAATCTACCTTTCATAATATTTACATATTTTTGAGTGACCGCAAAAAATAATTTTAATTCATAAAAACGCAACTTCGCCACCACCAAAAAATAAGCGTGAGCTTTTAATTTCAAAAAAACTCAAGGGTACCGCGAAAGCTACTCCGTTCCTGAAAGTGCTCCAATATAGTTATATCGAGTGATGGGCTTGGGCGGTATGAGTGTGTGAGTGGGCGGTGTGCACGTACGTGTGCGGATACGATGGGGATGTAACAGCGTGAAAGCAGCCACGGATTGCGCGCACACCTCAGGGCGGCGAAGTGCACCGAGGTTCGATCGATTTTATCACTGTACATTCTCGCGCCGCCAACACCTAGTATTAGAATGTGCTGTATTAATACGCGCTGTGCACCCTTCCTATTTTTCACTCTTATTCCTCTTTAGCTTGATTAAAAGACGCGCTGCCTCCTCTATAAATAAAAATAACAACGATAATGTCGCCTCTGAGAATAATTGCTCAAGGATTTTTGTTGATAAAAGAGAGATTACATGCTCTGTACCTACTTCAAATAAAAATAAGAAATTTCAATGTGAATTTTTTTAAATAACAGATTTATTTTCAGTAATCCGCTCAATTTACGAATTTAGATTGTTTACAAGATACCAGGAATTTTGGATTTCTCTCTGACCATTAGTATTAATAATCTTTGAGAAACATCAGAATTGTTCTTGACTACAGCAAGCATAACAACATAATCAAATTATTTTTAATGGTGTGAAGCATCTTTGTCTGCCTCAGGATTTGGCTGGAATTCCTCTTCATGGGGCCAGATAGATGGTCTATTTGTCATGTCAAGAGCAATGTCTGGATGAGCTCTTGCAAAATCTTCCATAGTCATGTCTCTATATTTCATCAATCCTTCCAGCTTTTTAATTGCTTTTTCATTCTCTGCAATTCGGCTGTTGGATTCTTGGATGAACTGTTGAACCTTGGCCATCTGTAATTATAAATTGATTTTAATACTCTAATTATTTAATTCTGTGTATTAGAATGAAAAATCTTGAGATCCCACTTGAAATGATTGATATGCAATACAAATTTGCAATTGATAATTTTCCTTTCAATTTTTCAAGATTATTATAATTTAATTCCCTAAATTCTCAGCAATGACAACAAAGTAATTCTTCATTTCATAGCATTGCATTAAAATAATGAATAAAAATGAATGAATAGAAATAATAAATCATAAGCTGGACAATAATGTAACTATAAACTGTTTATGAAAAAGCTAGTCAAAATTAGATTCAAATTTGAGAAAACTATTTGAGAAATGTCAAGTACCACCGTATTTATTCAAAATAACAAGTCAACAAAAGTACTCACAGCCTCCTTCTCCTGAGCATCGATCAAAGGAGTGTACTTGTCAGCTGGGTACTCAATTTTCAAAGATTCATACTCTTTCTGGAACTTGTCAACCAAAGCTGGCGAGACTTGCTTCTTGTAGTGAGCCCAGTCAATTTTTGGTGAGGTCTCTGGATTCTGATTCACCCTGCAAATCACAACAAACTAATATAGTTAATCAACCCCAATTATTTCAATCAACAACCATCCGACACTCACCTCCAAGTTGCCAAAATTGAAGTAAAAATAAAGGGTAACGAATGTCGCGTAATTTGAAGGTTATGCAAATTACATAACTCGAAAATGACGGAGACCCGAGTGATTTTTGGGAGCTTACCTGCTGAAATACTGGTCGGACTTGGCCTTGAGTGCGGCGAGGGAAGCTTTCTCCGACTCGTGCACGCGTTCGACAAGGGGTGCCCAGTTGATTGCCTTGATCGCTCGACGAGCAGCCATAGTTGCAGTTTCGTGCAGCGGACAGCAAAAGTGTATCCGCCGGGGAACACGACGATCTGCGGTTATCGGAATAATCAGATGATTTTGGAGTTAGAGGTCGCCACTCGTCAGGTCACTCTTCGTTTACCGCGAAGATTTAATTTTTGTTGTGCAAGTATTTTTTTTTGTTGGGTTGAGCTTTCGACGTCTTTACTAATTAATTTAGAAATAATGTTCGTTATTTACTTGATAAAAAATTTCACTGAGTTTCAATTATTATTCTATGTCTGATTTAATGCTCTCTTGCGTTAAATTAAAAAAAATTAATTGATATTACTGGACAAAAACAGACATTTTATGATAAGTATAATGAAACTGCTTAGAGCTTTTTGAGCCACCTGTTCATTTATTGTTGATAAATTTTCTAGACTTTTCTCGAGAGCTCCATATTACCACGAGAGGCAGCCTCACTTTATAAATTCACCCCTCAACAGATGTCGCTGGCAACTTAAAGAAAAAGAATTTTCAGATTCATTTGATCAGTTTTTGCAGAGATTAGAATCTCTGCTTTTTGATATTTGCGGATACCCTGAAACGTTAATCGTTGAAGTATATTTATTCGAGTTTTTTTTACCATTTTCTGAAGAACACAAGTCTTTATTTATTACAAAAGAAACTGACTGCATTTTGTTAACAATAAAATTCTTGATAGATTTACATTCGAACCAACTATAGCTTACAACTAAATAAAAGATCGTTGGAAGCTTCTAACGTCTATTTCAACAATTCATGGTGTAGCGAACGAAGAAGACCCATGTGGTAATCTCGGAAACAGCAGCAATAAAAAGCCATAGACCCGAAACTTTACGACACCTATACGGCCAACGAAAATCGACTTTTAAAGATCCCCGCGGACATTGTCAAAAAAAAAAAGCATCGTACTGTCTTTTAGGATTGTATTGTGTTGTGTTCGAAGACAGCATCAGGTCGACGAACATATAACAATAATGCGAAAAACGCTCTCTCTGGCCATGTTTATTGGGCATCCCTCAATAACCCGCAGAGGAAAAAGGAAGTCGACAAAGTCGCACACACACACACAGACACAAAACTCTGCGCGCGCTGCGCAGATGGGGAACTTTCACGGACAATTGATAGAGGTAATGCGAGTGGGGAAAATGAAGGAGACCGCTAATATTCCCGACACGTGTCTGTTTTTATATGTCTGTGGTATATATACATATATATGTATACGACAGTGTTACTAAAACTTTTTTTTTCTACCCCCTTTTTCGATTTAGGATATACTCTCGTTTTCGATTATACACAAATACGAGACTGCATATGGTATATGTATAGAAGATTTCTGAAGACTTGTAGGCATAGAAAATCTGTATTGAAGTAAAGAAGGAAATATCTGGTTTCTCATCAACACGCCATCAGCACGTGTTACAGCTTTATCTCTCTCTGTCTCTCTCTCTCTCTCTTTTTCTCTCTCTCTGGGCGTCCGGCGAAGTGAAAAATTCCATGAAAAAGGGCAAAAGAATGCGGGAAGTTTCACGCGGGCAAAATGAAAAGACCGCACCAAAGAGAACTCCGCGATGAATAAACAGAAAGACGAGTCGGAAAAATATGCTGTTTGCTCCAAAGTTAATTAAACATTTTCATTATCTCCATATGAAACTTGAATGTTTATTCAATGAACTTTATTGCTTATATTATGTCTTCTCAAGGTGTTGAAAAACAAACTCGTAAATTAAATCTATACCTACTAAGCCCTTCAATTTTTTTCTATACAACTTTTCCGCAAGCACAGCATGGAAAGAGAGAGAGAGAGAGAGAAAGTCTGAGATTTTTTTTTCTTCTTGGCCTCTTCTTATACCTCTCTCCAATCATATCTAAAGTAGACTCGGGGTAAAATTTATGATGTCCCGATGGATCCCTGCCGATACCCGCGCGCCCGCTGACCTTCGCGCATGTATATACTTCTACCGTGCGCGAGGAGAATCTCGGTGATGTTATATTGCCACCACCATGCTTCTACGCTTAAATTTTATTATCTATCGTTCAACTGAAAAAAAAAATACAGTCCTAAATCTCTTTATATGGAGTTACTTTCAATAGTATATCTTGAATATTTAGGGAGGTTGAGTTATTCTCGCAATAATCGTTGCATTGTAACTTGCGCAATAATTCAAAAACATTGAAAATCATGCAATAGTCATTCACATTAAATATACAAATCGTATTTCGATCTGCGTATTAACAAAATCGTCAAATGGCAGCTAACCCGCAAAAAGAAACAGAGAGCACGCAAACAAGTCTTCAAATCAGTTATCCCCGAAAAGCGAGTGCAGAGAAAAAAAAAGAGCGAACCTCTTCCCCTTCCATCGCAAGGAAAAAGTCCAACCCACGCAGTTTTCCTCTCTCGTCACACTTCCTCGTGCTCTACGAAACACAGAGAAAGAGAGAGAGAGAGAGAGAGCAAACTGTCAAGGTATTATATTATTGGCCGAACAACAGACAAAAGCCTCTCTCTCTCTCGGTATCTTGCAGGTCGTAAAATGTTGACAATGAAGTGGTATAGGCCTTCCACCGTCGCCGCCGCCGCAGCCAGGTGCAGCATAGCTCAAATGCAAAGTAGCTTAAATCCCCGTTCGCGGAAAACAGCTAGGTACCCTCCGATCTCTCTCTCTCTCTCTCTCTCTTCCCCCCCCCCCCTCTCTCTCTGTATTGTTTTGCATCGATTTTCCACTCTCTCTCACTCTGTAATACACTTCCCCCCTTTTTCCCTTCTTCCATCCTTCGAAATTAGCTAGACCCCTCGTTTAATCCTCTGCGTTTTCCAGGGTTTGGTTATGATGAAATGCCGTGTAGATTGTTGATTTGGAGCAGGTATATTTATTAATTATTCATCAAACCTAAAGTTATTATATACAACTCAACAAGTTAAATTCAATCAACAATGTTAAATTCGTCGTCGACGCCGAAGCGCAACATACAGAAACTTTGCCGAGCAATGGAAAATTCGTATACTATTAGCATTGTATTTCTCAATCCTCATTGGAAAATATCGGGCCGAGACACGACCTACACCAACGTGCGCGCGGCTTGTCTAGGTATGTATTTGAGGAATGACTCGCTTGAGCTGTCCTTTTCTATATATATTATACTGCCCCGGCCATCTGCTCCTTCTCTTCTAGGTCCAGCCTACTCTCTTATTTTCTCTACTCTGTGTGTTGCAAAGAACCTGCGCCGCCACCGTCGCCGCCGCTGCCGTTGTTGCATCCGGTTGTCATGCACTTGGCTCCGTGAGCCTGCATTCGGGAAAACTCCGACAAGGGACTAATCCATTTTCTTGCGCGCGCTTGTGTGTGTGTGTGTGTGTGTGTGTGTGTATGTGTGTGTGCGTGTATGGGGGGCTGTTAGAAAACCTTGAAGCGGTTTTCCCTCTCAGTGTTGTTTTTCTTCCTTCTTTGCACACACACACACACACACACACACACACACACACACACACACACACACATCCATGCCGTTTACCGGAGGATTTCAAGGCGTTGTTTGTTTGTCGGCTTGCCGTATTTCGCTGAAGTATACGTCGTCGTTATCGCTTCGCGGAGATATTGTAAAATTGAGCGATTGTCCAACCACACCTATCGCATCTGTTCGAGAGAGAAAAAAAAACCACCCACACGTTAATCGACACACATAGAAAAGTAGTTTGAGTTTCAAAGGGAGTGAAGAAAAAGTCCGACTCAAGTGCGCGGGAGCACACAAAAATATAGAGTGGTGTCGAATGGCAGAAAGAGAGAAAAAAAAAGAGAAAAGCCTTCTGTCGCCCTTATCTGATCTGACGGCCGTTTTCTCTATCCCTCTTCCCGAAAAAAAAAAAACCGCGCGTGAGAATCTTCATTTAGGAGGATACTTATAGCAACGCGCGAAAGAAGGAAAATAACGAATCGAGCGTTGATAATTCGTGTGTTTGCGAGAGAGAAAGAGATGATTAAATCTACTTGGCGAAAAATTCTTTCTATTTTTTTTTCTCTCTCTCTCCCCGTCGTCGGCACTAATGGCTATAAGGTATCTCTCTCGTCCCTTCGTTACGCTTTCTCTTGATTTTTTTTTCTTTACGCAGCTCCTCCCTCTCGAGAAACCTTCTTCTCCTTCTCGGTCACTTTTTTGTTGTTGACGGGATTTTCACTTTTTAGCTTCTTTCCCGTTTCTTTCGAGTGTCGATTGGTGTTTTGTGCCGTCGGTTTCGGTCCGTTATATATATATATTTTTATCGTTATATATGTCGATTGATTTCAGTCGAATGGAGCTGTTAGCGGAGTAATGTCTCAATCAAATGAATAAATCGACGAAAGGCAGCGAGAATTAATCGAACGATTCACATCAGAAATTTCAACAATCATCCCTCGCGTGAGTTTCTCAATCAACGAAAAAAATAAAACTTCGCCCAAAGCGAAAGACTAAACTCGCATTGTTTCCAACCAACCCTTGTGAAATCTCAATCTCGAAAGCTCGTAACAAAAGAGAAAAGGAAAAAATATCCTCATTCAAAAAACAAAGATCTCTCAGCATCATACTTCTTCTTCCCTTTTGCCGAAAATCCGAGCTAATTAAGAATTTTTCGTAGGAGCAATGGTGGGGGAATTTGTTGCTGCTGTATGAGTCGCAAAATCGCAGGAGCGTGGCAGTCAGATTCGCCCACGCGCGCGTTCGCAGTCGAAGTCCGGGGCGTCGCTCGCGCGCTCTTGGCTCGACCTTGAAAAGCTCCTCCACACCGCCTACACGTACAGCACATGCGCGTGTCGTCTAGACAAGCTCTCCCTCTACTCCGAGAGGCGAAGCAGGTGAAGATCATTGAACGCTTAGTCGTCCTCGTCATCGTCTTATTATGGGGTTGTTGTTGTTGTTTTTTTTTTGTTATCTATCCTACTGCTATATCGTGTTTATGAAAAGACGAGCGATAAATATCTAAAAATAGCAAAGTTTCATGAGCTTTGCGTATATCGAAAGTGCAAAGCCAACAACCGCGCTCGGCGTGGTAATATCTCGAATAGAAGGGGGAGGAGCGCGCGTAGGTCAATGCGTGGGTTGCGCGATCCGAAACAATGAATGTTTTGTTCACGAGACAGAGAGAGAGAGAGCTTGCAAGCTCGCTTTTGTAGTATCATCACTCGCGCGGATGCACGAGACACGGATCGTAATGGATTTTGATTGTGCGATGCTTTTGCTGATTAAATTGTCTTCTTTTTAATGCCGTATTGCAAGCGATTTGCTGCGATTTTACGGACATATGAGGCTATTTGATTTGTTTGATGGTACAACGAATTATGTAAAATCATTCGTGCGCTCGATAATCAGTGTGATTGTAATGACTCAGAACGTTCATAACGTTCATAAATAATCCAATAACAAAACTGTTATTCAATCAATATTCCTCTGTAACAATAATTAATCAATCATTTGTAACTTAACTATCCAAAGCTCCCTAAGAATAAAAAAAAACAAAGCTTTCCGAGCGGAAACTACCTATACACGGACTACACTTGAGTTAGCGGAAAATCCATCAATGAAAACGGGCGCGCCGCGGCGATGACGTCATCGGGCAGCCAGGCAGGCTTGCAGTAGCAGAGCCATCACTGGAAATTCCAGTCTTCTCTTTCTCGCCCGGCCGCGAGCGCCCGCGTGTCGCCGGCGTGCTGCTGCTGCTGCTGGATGCTGCAGCTTTTCCGGGGTGGGAGAGAGACACACACAGAGACGAACCCGGCTGCCGAACAGATGCCACTACATATATACATTCGATTGTTATGCAGCTCTGGGAACACCTACATACTTTTTTTTTCTCTCTTTCAGTAAGATAGTTAACGCATAAACTTGTTCAATTTTATGCAATTTGTATATATTAAAAAAAAAGACTGAAGAAGCAATCACGAGATAAAAGATCGTCGGGCGGCGCTCGATGACGCAGATAAGACTCGGCGAATAAAACGCACCGCACGTAGCTTCAATTGGAGAGTGGGGGGATAGAAACTCATCCCCTGCGCGAGCGCGACAAGAGTCAAGGTGAGAGAGCAGCAGCAGCAGCAGCGGCAGCGCGATCGTTAAACCGTTGGCTTGATTGTTGGAAAAAAAAGGGAGTGGGGAGATTTTAGAGATACCTTTCTCCCTACCCACCACCCCCTCGGGGCGAAACGCCTACGCGAACAAACTGAGGTGACGTCGTCGTCCGTTCACGGGGGCTCATTCATGAACACCGGCGCGCTGGGCTTTTTGGGCGTTTTTTTGTTGTCCACACACACACGTGTGTGCGTGCTAGATTGTGGTTATCGGTTTGTTTGTTTCAATGCTTTTTGCTTGTTTGCTTTAATTCGATGTGTGTAAGAAATGAAAAGCTCTCGTCAATTAGAAATCACACTCTAGCATAATCGATATCTACTACAACGCAATCAATTTACAAATTGATCAACTCGAACACCTTACAAATTAAAGCTTCCCCTCTTGCTCACGCCGATAAGCAATCAAGACGTACTTGTCGAGCACCGTAGAGAAGCTCTCATCTCGATGTCTTTTTCTCTCGAAGGTACAGGGATGGAAAGTCTCCATTGTCGTGCGCGGCAAATATCGATTTATCGTAAACCCTCCTGAAAAGTGTCTGCGTCAATTTACGCGATAATAACAAATTGTTTCGTACATTTTCTCCTCCCTCTAAAAAAAAGCATACTTAAAATTGCGCAAAAATGTGTAATACGGACGAGCCCTCTGCCATCGACGAAACAGTGATTCATTAATTACGAGAACGTTGAATAATAGGCAGGTGTCGTTGTCGTTTTCCATGCGTCGGAATGTATTAAACGTGACGTACAGTGCTTGCACGCGCGTGACGACGATGTCGGATTATTTATCTTTTTTTTCAGGTCGTAACTCACGTGCTTAAATACGCGAATGATGCAACTGTGTAGAGACTCGGCACGGGTTTTTAGAAGCAATTGCGAAATTTATTCGATCGTGAAAATTGAAATTGTCCCGGGGCTATATACTCGCTCGTTATTTATAGAATGTCGCGCGAGCTTTCGACGCGCAAACCCTCGTGCGATCTAATAACCGTAGTTGGCGAGTGACAATTTCCCTTTCTTAAGAAACTTCAAAGCTACACGAGAAAACGAAAATTGAAAGATAGAACGAAAGAGAGAGAGAGAAAAAAAAAGGAAAACTCATCACGCCGAGAGAGATAATTTTCTCCGGCAACGAGAATTTTTCACGCTCGCTGTACAGCTCGCGGGGAGAGGTTTTATCGATCCGACATCTCTCGCTTACGTAGGCGAGCGAGCGAGAGAAAGAGAGGGAGAGAGAGAGAGAGAGGGTCGCGCGCGCACACGCTGGGGTTCAAGGGTGGGTGGCGCTCGAACCCTGACATTGGCCCGCCAAGGGCACTAAGCAAAGCCGGACGTCACACTCTCCCTCCTCCTCCTCCTCCTCTTCCTCAGTCGAGCTCGCGTGATTTTTCGTTTTTAATGATGCAGCGCTTTTCCTACGAGTAAGAGAGAGAGAAGGGGGTGGAGGGAGGAGGAGGAGGACGTGTATGTCCACACGTTCTTGAATGAAAAGCACGAGCTTGCAAGCAAAGGTGGGGGCTTTCATTGACGGGCTTTTCACTATTAGAGAGTGAGGTGGGACGCGATAACGTCATCATATTTCGAGAGGACTTGCTAGATGATTTCTTTTTTTTTCATTTTAGAGAGCTTCTATAGTTCTATTTTAGGATTTGATTTATTGTTGCTCGACGCCTACGACGGTTATTAAAAAAGCTACACACGATTGTCATCGCGACGAAGCATCGTAACAATTACTTTTCTCTTTTCGTTGTATCATTTATTGCCTTCAACTGTACTTTGTGCGATTATTTATTGAATATCAACCATTTGTTTGATATATCGTTGGGAAAAAAACAACAACATCATTCGAAGAGCTTTGATACCCACGCAAAAACAAATACCCGACAAAATGAAAAACTCACCCTAGTCAAGAGTTATTTATCCGAAGTCAACAAGTATTTAAAAAAAAAAGCTTTCATCCTATGCTGATATGCAGCGCTAAAGCTACACGTGCCAGAGCAAAAGCAAATCCGCGCGAAACTGTGTACATATCGAACAGAAAAGTACACGGAATTCTTGGAAGCGAACAAACAAACGCAAAATAAAAATCGAAAATCTCCGGCACGTGCCGCTCGTACTACGCCTATTACTTTCGATTCATAAATTTCCGCAAGCTCCGCGTGCGTGAGCATAAAAAAAACGAAATCCCGAGGGCAACACACCACGCGTGTGTGGTGTTGCTCTTTCAACGTGGGCGTGCGAAAATGGGGAAGGGGTGGTTAACTCGCATGACGCAATTTTCAGAGAGGAGAGAGAGGGAGGGAGGGAATGAGTGGATCCTTGCTTGGTTGAAATGTTGACGTGACGTGCATCATGTCGTTGCATGACGCGCGATATCAAATTTGCACGATGATGTTGACGACCAGAGCGAGAGAGATAATATAAAGTCCACAAGCTCCACAGGGCTCAATGGCTTGTGTAGTAAGAACGTGGGTGTGTATTATAGTTGATTGAAAGAAAAAAAATGTCTTCTTAGTCTTTTTTTCCTTTTTAATTTCAGAGCTCGACGATGAGCTTTCTTTGATTATAAAAAGCCCGAAGGGTGCGCGCGTGCGGCTTGATAAGGGTGAGCTGGCTTCTTCTTCTTCTTCTTCTTTTTTTTCTTACTTTGCGCTGGGGAGCTGTTTAATTAGGAATCTTGGGTTTGGGAGGGTGTAATGATTGAGGATTGCTTGGTTCATGATCAGGTTTTATGAAGATCGAGTGATGAGACGGAATTTTATTTTATCATACGGTATTTATTGTAATCGCTGAAAAAGAAATCACTTTAAATCTTTCTTTTGCCACATAGATTTCTAAATACTCTTATGTGCAACAAAAAAACCTATCATTTAACAAAATTCACACTATAGATATATAATTTCGCTTCGCGAAACCCGATGCGTTTTACTTGGTGGACCTAACGCCACGACCACCACTGCACCCCTCCTCGATAGTATGTATTATGTACATAGAAAGGCGTGGGTAGGTACCGAGGAAGAAGGCCACCGCCTAAAATTACTCCCGAAGGTCGCGGCCGCCGCGTGCGGCAGGCTTTTGCTTGCGCACGCGAGTTCACGCGTACTATACGCCGGCGAAAGCTTCATTCATGCTTTTGCCCGCGCATGCGCTTTTTCCGACAATTCTCTATGCTGTTACCGAGGCCTCCACTCAAACCCCCGGGGCGGCCGGCCGGCTTTTCCACCGCGAGCGAATCTAGGGGTGGTATATAGATATTTTAATGCGCTATTATTTTTTGATTTAACGGATGTTATATATTTATTGCGCTGTAGTTTTTAGTTTCTGCGAGGAGATACATAGTTTGACGAGCGGGATTTTGGTTTTCAGAGCGGTTCTGTGTTGTTGAACGTTTTGGAGTTGATGGTTATTGTTAGAAGTGGAACGAGTGTTTTAAATTGAAAAAAATTATTTCTAATTATGTTCTAATCTATTTGGACAGTGACTTGTAGTTTAAAAAATAGATGTACATTTATTTTTGATTTTATATTTGAAACATTATCTTGTATTAGTATTAATGCAAAAATATAAATTTCACTAAAATCTAAGTATACCAGCACACGAAAAACATTGTCTGTTACAACTGCAAAATTGTGATTACATCGATGACGACGGGGACGGAACCTCGAAAGAAAAAAAAAGGTAAAAAGATAGATCCGACAACAGTAAAGTGTAGGATATATAAACGAAGAAGAACCTTATCTATCTCGTCGAAAATTAACGACTATACGGCGCCCGGGGAAAGCCCTTGAAAACGTTTATCGGCACGCAGCCGTGCGCGCGCGCGCGATAACGATTTATCAGTTTCCCGCGAGCTTCGGAAATTCTGTCAACCATTTTTTCGAAAATTCCAACGCTCGCACTAGCATAACAAAAAAAAACCTCGTCCTGTAATTTCAAACCGCAACTTCAAAAAAAAAAAAGATATATCCCCGCGAGCAAACTTCATACTTGGATAATTATATTCAATTCGGCAGCTTCCCCCGCGCGCTCGAAGAAAAAAGAAACAGAAAAGGGAGCGACTCCCTCGTAATAAGGCGGGGGACTTGCTTTGCATGTCAAATAGGCAAATAAACGCGCACACGCCTAATACACGCTAACGAGATGATGGGTTGAATCTACTTTTTTTTTTTTGTAGTGACGGTCAAGACTGTTGATAAGGCTTGTCTTCGTTATCAACACCGGTGTATATTTATCTTTATTTTTGGATATATATCGAACGCACAATAAGGTGTGAGAAAGTATAATCGACAGTGACGGATAGCACCTTGCAAAAAAAAAAAAGCAAAGATACACGCGCGCGACAATCGAAGTTAAAATTTCCCTTGAGAAAGGCAAAGAAAAGAAAAGAGCGGTCTTTCGCATTAGAGTTTTCTTGAAGTAGGAGAAGGAGGAGAACCTTTTTATCCCTATATATATGCATGGGTAAGAGGGTAAAACTGCCCCCGCGTGTGTGCGAGTTAAAATGGGATTTACCCTGTTCGAGAGAGTGAGAGAGAGAGGAGAGCACCTAAAGCGAATGAATTCCTCGAATAAGGCAAATACGCTTTGCCGGGTGTCGTTATCGAACTGGAAGCTTCAAGGAGGGAACAGGGAGAAAAAAAAATTATTTTTTTTCTTGTTCTTCTTGAAGGGTGCGAATTCGAAAGGCACGTTTGAGGTACAAAGAGGTACAAAGACAATTGTTTGGCATATACAACGTATATGATTTTTGAAGAGAGAATGATTGATCGGTTTTTAAAAATAAAGCTACACAACAATATTTCAGATTCACTTTGAGAAGCTAAAAATAGCGAATTGCGCAGTTATGTACTCTTACATCACACAATTGATAGTTCGAATGAAACAAGCCGGTAACGAGATAAAATTAGCACGGAATATTAACGCCATTCAGCGTTTGTAGCTTCGAAGATCAATAAATTTCTATATACGCAACAAAAAAAAAATAACGATTATTGCCAAGCTCACGCACGAAAGCGAGCTTTTCACGCATAAATTACAACTAATTTGTCAAACAAATCCAAGTGTGACGTAACCAACCCCCACCCCATCCAAAAAAAAAAAAGAAGAAGCTAAACAACAAGTTCTCATTCACAACTACGTCATTTTTTGTTCATCCCCGCCCAAAGTTAGCGCGAGAGGAACTACGCAGCTATGTACCTCGCAAGCATCTAGAGAGGGAGGGAGGAAAGCAGCAGTAGCGGCCGGTTGAATGAAAGCGGGCGGCGGGGCGACGACGCCATTACCGGCAACCCCCGACGCGGCGCCGCGCTTTCGAGAGAGAGAGAGAGAAGACGAAGAGAGGGGCAAGCCGACAGTGGCGAAGCATAGTCGAGTGAACGAAGCACACACGAGCGCCAGTGCGAACTCAGAACTCGAAGCTGCCAGAAGTGTGACAAGGGTAGACTGGCGGCGGCGTCGTCGTTGTTATTATTATTCCCCCCCGGAAGAAAAAAAAAACCCATCGTCCTTTTTACAACACGCGAACAACAACATCGTGTCTCTTTCTCTCTCCAACAACAACTACAACGCATTTGTCGTCGTCTTCCACGCGCCCGAGCGATTTCATTCAAGCGGCAACTGCGAGAGGACCTGTGAATAACTTCGACGCGTTTGAGGTAATGTACTAACCTTATTGTTCTTTTTTATTATTATTTGGTACATTTTTCTTGTGCGCGCGTGCAGCTGAAAATGTAAAAAAAAAGAAGAATTTTTGGAGCAAGATCGCTCCGAAACGATATATGTATACATTGACGGTGTCGGCATTTTGAGAAACGTTGAATTTAAATCCTCTGTATAACGTCGCGAGATGTATACTTATACCGTGAAGAGAGTCTCTCGCGACAAAGTCACCGCTCGTCCTAAACAATAACACACGTATATACGAGAGCGTTAACGATATACATATATTCGACAGTATTCTCATGCCACACTATTCGATGTAAACATACATCAGGCAGCGAGGCAGTTTGAAACTTTTGAAAATTTCGAAGGAAACGAATAAATTCGTCGCGTTGCAAATTAATGATCCTTCCCTCGAGGGCCAAAAAAAAAATCCTCTCGCGAGAAAAGCAACGCCTTTTATCTTCAATCCAGCAGCAGAGCAGAGCGAAATGTTATAAGGGGGATATACAAGAGAGAGAGAGAGAGAGAGAGAGAAAGTATCGATTGCGCGGGTGGCCACTTTCGCTCTCGTTTCCGCGCCGATGACACCCACCCAGCTGTAGGTATGCCGGGCGAGAGGAAAAAAACACGAGATAAACTTCAAAAAGCTTTTTTTTCTCTCTCTTCTTTCCCCGCGAGATGAGGGTGTTGCGTATACGAGCGACATGTACCTAGACACGCGCGTGGCAAAGGCTTATTAAATTTTTATTCGGTCGACGAAGTGAGAGTGAGTGCTACTGTATACTGTGTGCGCACGAGTGAGAAAGAGGCGAGCTTTTAACGTGTATGTGTAACCTTAGGGAGGGATTCTGCGATTTGTGGGTTCGATGATTAAGGCTTTGCTTTTATTGGCTGGAAGTAAGGAGGGTGGGGGGAGAGGGACGGGATTTTTATCGTTTGATATCACGATGATTGCGGGTAATTATCCGAGAAGTTCTTGGGTTGATTTTTCCTTTTGAATAAGTTTCGCGAATGATTCTTTGAAAAATGAAATAAAAATCGGTAAATGTATAATTCGGGCGGGTCTTCGTTTAAAATTTCGAAAGAATTGTCAGCCGGTGATCGATATATCATTCGAACAAACAATGAAAAGATATCTCTCGGAGAGCGCACACATATACATATATATTATATAAAGATGGCGTCGACTAATAAAGCCTTATTCTCTCTTTCTCTTTCATGCGTAGAAAAAAAAAGACTCTCTCTTTCTCTCGTACGCCCGTGTGTATAATCCAGTTTCCACCCACCGAAGAGAGAGAGAGAGAGTGGTAAGTCGCTCTACTCTGCTGGGGGGGCGCAGACGCCCTCGCGTATATACACGCGCCGCGACAACGACGGTTCGTTGACTCTCTCTCTCTCTTCCTTTTTTTTTCGCGAAAAATATGTTTTTTTTTTCGTTTTAATTGTTTCGTAGGGTATAATAAAGTGCCAATGCGAGCGTACTAATTGACACACACGCGCATACACGAGCCGAGAGATAAAAACGAAATTGCTTGACCGCGTAAGAAGTTTCAATCTCGACGGAGATTGGAAAATGAGTTTGTGTGTTTGCGAGAGGAATGGAAAATTTTTCGACACTAATCCGCTGACCTGCACGTGGGTTTCTTGGAAAACTGCTGCTGCTGCTGCTTTTGGGGCCCTACAACACAAAAAAAAGGAGGGGAGAGAGAGAGAGACTAACAGACCTTGGCCTTCGTTATAGGGAAAAGCCGTTGGAAAAGCGACCGACGCTGCTGCTGTTGCTGCTGCTTTGCCATTCGTCATCTCGTCCGAAGGGCTCTCTCGCTCTCTTGCTTTTCGCCGCTCTGCGCCAGCCGATCGTTGTATTGTTGTATATATCCGAGGCTGTGTGCGTGTCTGTCTGTGTGCCTCTGTTTGCTCGACCGTGAGACTAACGCTTGGAAAATTTTCTTTTTTTTTCTCTCTCTCTTTCTGTGTTTGGGATGTTAGACTTATAGATTCTTTGTTTTACGTTTTTTTTTTCTTTTCTTGGTTGGATTATCTTTTTTGCATATTTGGACCGACGGTGTATTTCGGCATAAACGAATATTGGTAGCTTAGTTTCGGAGTACAATTTTATATAATGGAAAAGACGGTGGCACTATATTTGAACGACGAGTGCTCGGAAATAAACTATTTCTATCGACTTTTACCGTATAAATAGCTTGAACTTTGTAAAATTAATTGAATTCGATCGCTGTTCTACGTTAGACAGACGCTCGGACGCGAATATACACATTGACGCAGCGTTCTCGTTGTTTACAAACGTATAGCTGACATTCAATCGAATTCAACTTTATTATAGGTTGACTGTTACGATTTTCATTTTGAATACGGCAAAAAAAAAAATAACACGGCGTCGATCAGCAATTTATACATTGTCACGAAACTCTCGCGGGTTAGCCTACAATTAACGTTTCTTCTTTTTATTTTTCGAGCAGCAATCACGGCATTGTTAAAATTCCATCTTCCTTTAAATCCTCGCCTCCTCCCCTTTTTTTTGCTCTCTCGTGAAAATTTTTTTGTCTCTCTCTCGTCGCCGCCGGGCAGGTTTTTCCCCGAATAAGAAAGAAAAGAAAGCGAGCGTTTTCTCGTGCGCTTGTGATCGATGTTCATCGCGACGAGAAGGGAGGATTTTGTAACCTCGAAGTCATTAGAGAATACTAAACTTACCCCTCGAAGATTGACGACAGCGCTATAGTGTATACGACAGTATTAACGATTATAATCAAAGATCAACGACTCGTGAAAGAAAGAAAAAATAGAGAGCAAACACAGTCGTAAAGTAAGAAGTCCGAAACTATGTAATTATACGACCACGCTAGAGATAACTCTTATATGTATCCCGACACGGCCTACATCGTCAGCGAAAGCGAAAGTTTAAAGGGCAAAAGCTTATATAGCTGTGTATATGTATATGTAACGCACACACAGACGCCCGGAAACCCCCCCGCGTGCGCTTATACTTCTATTGATTTCTCTCAGGGTATAACCGTGAGTTTCACACAGAGAGAAAGAGAGACAGAGAAATGGGCTGGACCCACACGAACGCAAACGGGTGATACTGGCTTTTATTTCTTTTTGGCCGGTTATTCGAGCTTGCTGATCAACTGGATTGTTATGTACTGGTTGAATAATCGTTTGCTGCTGTGCGTGCAACAATTGGAGGAACGTGAATTTTTCGTTTTAGCCAAACTATGGGGATGGGAATTTTTGTGTGATTTGATTGATTCGAGTAATTAGTGGGGAATTGTTGTTTCTTTTTTTTTATCGTTAGAAAACTTTTTGCGTTTGATGTATCAATATGAATTGCTATTTCCTGATTGATACTTTATTTGGGATGAGTATCTGATAAATTGAAGTTATAGGGATTAAAGTTATGTTGTTGATACGTCATACTTAAGATCTTTATTGCTTTTTTCGGCAAGCGATGATAAGAAAAAAAATTTATTTCTTCTGTTGATCTTAGAGTTTCTATCGTTAGCTGAAGAAAAATTTCTTCGTTGCGCCGAATTGCATACTTAATTTTCTCGTTATTCAAATTCAAAACAATAGAAAAAAAATTTTTTTTCACTCCTTTACATCACCAGCAACAACACTCCGGGGTATCTTTCACGATTTTCATTCTCCACATGTGGTCCCCCTCTTATCTCATATACACATACGACCCCCAAGATGATTGGGCACTTAGGACCAGGTTAACTTCCTCTTTTTTTGGTTGCTCATTCACAACCGGTGTCGTCGCTTCCGTGTCGCATTTCCGCGTTCCAGTGTGTGTGTGTGTGTGTGTGTGTGTGTGTGTGTGTGTGTGTGTGTGTGTGTGTGTGTGTGTGTGTGTGTGTGTGTGTTTGTGTTGCGGCACGGGGTGTGAGCCGGTTTTTTTTCTCTCTCTCTCTTTCTCCTCTCTTACTTATTCTTCTTCTTTTTCTAACCGGCTCGAACGATGAGAAGTCACGTCTACGTGCTCGCGGGGTTACTAATACCAAGGAATGCTGTTTACATGCGTTAGTCTTGTGTCGGGCTACTTCGTTCTCTGTGTATATATGTGTTGCTTTTGAAGTGTGTGCTCCTGGTGTGATTGTTGACGAATTAATTTTCTCACCGCGTTAATTTCGTTTTCATACAATTTGTAGTGCTTCAATTTGAATAATTCCGACTAAACGATTTAACATTAGTTTCAAATTCGACAAATGACTACGGAAAATCAATGAAATACCCAAGCTCACGTTAATAAAGTAACAATCAAGAATCCGTCAAAAGCAACGACAAATTCCTCGAAACCCAAACAATTCTCCATTGACCGCGCGCATCATTGCCGGTAATGCGGGTGTATACATGCCCTTCGAATCGCCAGCATGAAAAACTGAAGAAGAAAAAAAAAACATTTTTTTTTCCCATCTGATTCCAGACTCAGCCGCGCGAAGTCAAGAGTCGTCCCAAGCCCACAGCATCGAAATCGCCTGCACCATGAGTCATGGCAACCACAACAACAACAATATCAGCAGCAATTACCACAACAACAATCAGCAACGCAACAATTGCAACAATTGGCGTTCGCGCAACAACCGATGCAATCGGTTTCCCGCAAGATCGAGTGCCAATGGCACCGGCGGACAACAGTCGTTGAAAGTCCAATGCAATCCGATCAAGAGTAGTCAGCCAATGGACGCGAACGTCAGCACGACTCTGGTGAACAGTATTAAGCAAGGATTGCTGGCTGTTAATAATCGCGATAGCATCAGTCCCGTCGGGAGCCCAGTCAACGAGCACAATTGTAGTCCCGTTCATCAGCAGAACAACGTTGGCTTGCCCGACAGCACTGCTGCTCTCTGGCAGATGGACTTCAATAATTGGGCACCCAGAAAGATTTACGATCTTCCTCCTTATCCAAAGGTAGATTGCATTTTTAATTTATCTGATTTGCTCTAACTTTGGCTAAATACGAATATTGAAAGTAGGTGTTATTAATATTTCACAAGCTCGTGTGATCAAATCAACTATAATTTCCGAAATTTCTTTTCAGTGCATCCCAACATTGAACGGTTCACCATACACAGGCGGCCCTTCAACTTCAAGCCCAAGCCCAGTTGGTTCATCGCGTGGATCCACCTACTCGAACTCAAGTCCACCGCAAGCCATCTCCGGCGGCAGCAGCCCGATGATGCCAAATTACTTTCCAAGCAGCATGAACGGTGGCCGACGTTGCTCGGCCGAGGAGATGCTTTGCAAAGTGCGCAGTCGTTCGCCCGACGAGCTTCTGATCAATCTGCACGACATTGGACGCACCTCCAGCAGCCAATCGCCCGAGGAGTCAAACTACAATTTCAACCCGCTAGGCAGAAATGTCGACAGCCGATTGTCCGACGACGTGAATTACGGCTTCTATCCGACGTGCAGATCTTCTGAAAGCAGATCGTCGGAAGATTTGAGCATCGATAACATCATGGGAGAATTTAGGGTTCGCAGTCCTGACTCCGTTACCGACACTAAGCGCAATTCCGGCTCCAGCGGTTCGACTAGGTGCAATGACTGCACATCCGAGCGCATTTGCGACAATTGCTCTGACATCTACCACAATGTAAGTTGATTTCGTGACGAAAACTTTTGTGATAACATAAAATGGTTTTCTAACGGAGAAATATTGTTGCTGTTACAGAACATCTTGGCAAACGTTGTGGACAGAGCTGAATCAGCCCAAGAAACACCACTGATGAAGGAGCTCTCATCTGCCATCTCGGCCCTCGAGATGATGCCGTTCAATCGTAACCAGAAGATGCCCATAACCAATCAACTGACTATTCCAAGTGGAAACCAAATGGTCTTGCCCAATCGCCAACTCAACATGACTAAACAGCTATCCGTTACAAACACTTTCCCAATTTCCGGCCAACAATTGTCTGTCCCTGCCCCGTCCGATGACAAACCACTCGCTTCCTCGAGCCCACTGATGTTCCTCAACCAACGCGTCGTTTCCGAACAGCCAATTCTCTATTGCTCGATTCACAACGGCGCTCAACGCTTCTATTGCCAAACCTGCTCCAAGCTTTTCTGCAACGAGTGTGGACCTCAACATCATGTGGGCCACATCACTGTACATCTTCTCGACGCCACTGAATCTGCTCAAAAGCAAGCCGAGCAAGTACTCACCGAGTGCCGATTCAGCATTGCCACCATCAGAGATGACATTGACAAGGGAGTGGTGAGTACTCTTCTTTTTTATGGCACAAGTTTTTTTATCGCGAGGATACGTCGTGAAATGTAACGATAACTTTATTTGCAGATCGCCGCGCAAACATTGGATGCCAAGGCCCGCGAGGCAATTGCAGGAGTGCGTGATTTGACTCGCCAACTGACCGAAGCACTGCGTGTCCGTGAGAGAGAACTGGTCGAATCCATTGAAGCTACTCGCCAGAGCAAACAGTCCGCTTTGCAAATGCGCGACGAAGGACTCAAGTTCGGACTGTCTCGTCTCAGCCAAACCATCGACAAGCTTACCAGATCCGTCGAGGCCTCATCGCTCACCAGCAGCCCACTCGATTTGTTCGTTGCCAAGGACATGGCATCTGCTCAGGTAGATATCCAACGAATGCGCCTATTTTTTTAAATTTGATATTGTTCATGTGTACTAATCGTAAGGTTTGTGCTGTTTAGATATTCCACGTGAAGTCTATTCGCAATAATCTACCACCACCTGAAGAGCACTTCATCAGATTCCAGTTGATTGACAATCACATCATCGATTCGGTCAGGAATCTCGGCAACGTCTTGACTGGCAATGGCCACGTTGGTGATCGTCGACTGCTTGCTCGACCTACCATCCCATCTGTAAGTATCAATTCTTACCGCGCGATTTTCAGTAAAATAGTTGGAGAGCGCATTTGTTGACTTGACACCTGAATGTTCCAGTTGGCGCCTCCAATGCCCATACCTCGTGCCCGTGCAATTTCCGGTGCTAACTTCAAGGTATCTATCACGAACAATCGCCACGTACTCAACGGCAGTCCATACTTGGATATCGGCAAGTCAATCATGAGCCTCGGCGGTGAATTTACCCTCGAGGAAAATCTATGCCGACCGTGGGGCGTCGCGTGCGATCGCGAGGGCCACATCGTGATCGCTGATCGCTCGAACAATCGCATCCAGATCTTCCGTACGAACGGCAAGTTCGTTCGTCGCTTCGGCTGCCACGGCACCGGTCGCGGTCAGTTCGACCGACCGGCCGGTATCGCCGTGGACGCGCGTCGACGCATCGTCGTCGCCGACAAGGACAATCACCGCATCCAGGTGCTCACGATGGAGGGCGAATTCCTGCTGTGCTTCGGCGAGAAGGGCACCACTCCGGGACTCTTCAACTATCCATGGGACGTCGCCACGAACGACGCCTGTCAGATTGTCGTGTCGGACACGCGCAACCATCGCATCCAAATGTTCAGTCCCGAGGGTATCTTCTTGCGCAGATTTGGCTTCGAGACCCAGCCTCAGCTGTGGAAATGTCTCGACTCGCCGAGGGGCGTTGCCTTCAACAATGAAGGTAACGTGATCGTCACGGATTTCAACAATCATAGGATCATCGTGGTCGATTCCGACTTCGTCGGCGCGAAATTCTTGGGCTGCGACAGTCTGTCGCCGCATCCGATGCCACCGAAGACCTTCTTGAGACCGCAGGGAGTAGCCGTCGACGACAACGGTCACATTATCGTGTGCGACTCGCGCAATCATCGCGTGCAGATATTGGACGCCAACGGCGTTTGCCGCTGGAGATTCGGTACGCAGGGCAACGGCCCGGATCAGATGGATCGGCCGTCCGGAGTGGCGGTCACTCCCGACGGCAAAATCGTCGTCGTGGACTTCGGCAATAATCGTGTGCTCGTATTCTAGGGCGTGGTGGGGGAACGATCGCGCGCGCGATACACTTAATCTCTCGGCTATTAAGTGATTTTAATTGTATTTAACGCAAAGGCAAACGAAACAAAACAAAAAAATACATTGTGATTATTAATCATGCGCTGTGTCTCAGGCAAATCCTGGACGAAAAGGGCACTTTTAAAAAGTGATTTATCTGAGAGAATAAGAAAATAAAACAAAGGGGGATTATTTGGGTTCGGGCAGTTCGCGCACACGTATGATGATTTAAAAATGTTATTGTCTATGTATTTTTGGCTCTGAGCTCCAAAAATAATAATAAATGAAAGAAACGAAGTAGTTTTTAACGAAGACAAAAAGAAAAGTAAACGAGGAAATAAAAAGAAATTAAAAGTGATGCCGCGGATCCGAGAGAAGCAATATTTTCGTACAACTGTAAATAAAAAGAAAATATAAAAAAGTAAATAAGCAGATGAGGCCGTGTGTGCGAGCGCGCGCTCTGACTCTTGTTCGATATTTTAATGAAACAAAATAAGATAAAAACAAGAGAATGAAATTGACGGTAGAAAGTTTTTAGTCGAAAACTTGCAATATGTTGGGGGTAGGGATTGCGGTGCTTCGTCGAGGATTCGTGCAGAATAATTATGAGTGATACAAGAATTTGATTGATCTGTCACTCTGGGATAACTCGAGTATAACTGATACTCATAGTATTTATAATTTTTATTCGGCTTTTCAACGGAGCCCCAGTATTAGTTAAGTTCTCGATGAAAACAAACGATAAAGAAGTTATTGATTCTTTTGAAACAACGCGAAATCCCAGATAGAGCTTCCTAAGCAAGGAATGTTCGATTTTCCTTCTCTTTGTCAATTGTACAAATTGTTTTGTCTTTTGGATGTCGATGACACATCTCATCGAATTTTATGATTACTATGACCGTCGCTACTCATTTGACGACGAATAAGATAGATTTTTCTTCTTAGTAGTGATATATTTTGTCTTAACTGGCTTGTGTAAATATGAAGAAAGCGCGATGAAAACTAATTTGAAGAGAAAGGCAAAAATTGCCGTATTTGCTAGCACCGTGTGAAAATAATTATTGTCATTCAATAATATTGCCATTCTTGGTAATTTTGGAATTATTAAGTTGTATATAATACTTTTAACAAATCCTCAATGCGGACCCATTGTTTTAGTCCTCTTTTAAAAAATTATAATTTTGTTCGTGGTGTTTCGGTACAAAAGAATCAATAACTTCTTCAATTTTTAAATCTCATCAAAACTTATTCCCTAAGGTGAGACTTTTCTGTCGAAAAAGTCGAAAATACTCTACTTATTCATTAGACTTCACTTTGAAAGAGTGTCAGGTCAGTCTTACTCTTCAATTGTTCATAGATGTTTTGCAAGAATCGTGTACGAACTTATTTACTTTTTTATAGTATAACATGAATTCATTTGAGCAACAGGTGCATATCACATTGTGTTTCAAAAGAGTTTTTGTGTGCATCGCATTATAGTTATTGCAATCTCACCAAAAAAAAAAAAAATAAGTGTGTTGACACTCTTTGACTATAAAAATTCTTTCAAGTTTTAGTTATCGTTTCGAGTAGAATGATTTGAAAGTATCAAACTATGTGACTTAGTTTGGAAAAAGTTTACTTCAATCTTGATTTTTGAGTGTCTGTTGGAAGATGTGATCTTTCAATTGTTTTTCGTCTTTGTCCTTTTTTTATTGTGACTACATGTATTTTTAATTAAAAATGACACTTAATTTGCATCTCTATACAAAGTAAGACTGAATCAAGACTGAGTAAAAGGTTGCCAAGCTTTTTCTTTGCATGTTGTCCAACACACTAAAATTGCTAAAATCAGTGATGTAGAAAAAAAGATACTTTAAAAAAAGTATAATTCCAAAGAATGGCACATGATTTAGAGTTGACATCATCTTTCATCAAACATTAACTTTTGAATTGTTCAAAATTAAGAACATTACGTTTAGGACCTAAATTTTGATTGTAATTATAGTCGGCGCAGCTTTAACAAAAGTAATAAACTTTTGTAAAAAATAAAAAAAACTATTTCGTGGTTATATGTAACTGGCTCAACGGATTAGTACAACGGTTTCTCTATTCCAAAGAAAGAGTTAAAACTCCATTTAGAAATTGTCGTCATAAAAAAAGATATGAAATATCATCAATGGATCCGTTGATACAGTTCGTTGAAGTAAAATTGTAAAAAAAAGTTCAGTGTATAATTTTTCGAGAATCTGCCTAAAATTTTCAAATGATATCTGGTGATCAATATATTCCGTTACCTCTAACTTACTACGACGATATTTACTGCAGATTTTTTTGAAAAATCTTTATAGTCTTGTTTTAACATGTGTTATTGTGCAACGATTGTATGTAATTTTACGATTGACAATGAAAGGAAAAAAACAAAACAATTTGTAAACACTTTGAGGCTTCTACAGCCTAGATACATTAATAGATGTTCGTGGATAAACTTCGCGTTGCAATAATTGCTATGTTTGCTAGTAATCCTACAGATGTACCGAGTCCTGTCTTAAGAAGTTGTTAAAAGTATTGTACATTAATAGTTTTAGTTTGCAAAAATAGTCACTATAGTAATAGTAATGATAATAATTATTTTCCTATGGTGCCAGCAGGTATGGACAATTTTTGCCTTTCTCTTGCTAGATTTAATTTAGTCTTTAGCTATTCATTACTTTTTTTTAATCGCGCATCAAGCGTATATATTTACGGATGAATATATCCGAAGGCCAGTTTATTGATTTTTGTAGTTGGAGAAAATATGTAAAAAAAAGTTACGATGTCTGAAGAAAAAAAAAATATCTCAACGACGATATTGTACATATTATAGTCTAAACCACCTCCATCGTTGCAAAACACTGTAAAGTTCTCGAGCAGAAAGTAACATGTAAAAAGTATTATAATATTGCTCAGCGCTATACTAAATCATTCTAAAGTTTTCCACTGTTGAAATAATCTTCAACGCAAGTAATTTTTCTTCGTAGCTCTCAACGAGACACTCAATATAGACAGACTAATTTTGTTTGTGTACGTATATTTCTCTTCCGTAGGTAGATTAATTTTTTTACGATTGATACACGTGGAAAGTGCTCAGTATCAGGAAGAAGTTATGCGAGCGGTACATGCAATTTGTTTTATAAACGAAACCGACTTGAGGCTGTTTATGTTTAAGTATGAAAAAAATGATTTTAGACGAATTCCGGTCGCTGAAGGCCATTTGAGATTTAGCCATAATTTTTTGATATTTTATTCTTATATAGGTGATTGGGGTAGTGTGTTTTATGGGGTAACTCGATTAGAAGATTTTTTTTTCCAACTTTTAGCGAACAAATAGTGGCCATTACTTATTTGTTTTAAATTGATAAAATTGATTTTAACCACTAACGATCTATTTTCAGAAAGCAAAAAACTAAATGTGTACTATTGTTCTCTTTTTTACGACATCATTGGTACTAAGTATATAATGTTACGATTATAATATCGATAAATGTAAAGTTTAAGAATTGGCCATGTAAATTGACACGTCGATAATTTAAACAATGACGACAATTGTGGGAATATAAAAATTAAAATTTTTAAATGAGTACCTGTGCGTAATCGAGACGTGTCGCCTCGGCGCTAAAAAAAAAACTTAAAGTTCCTAATGATTATTATTTGTGTAGTTTCTGGATAATTTATTAAATCAAAGTTTATTGAGGTGACAAGTACACAGATTGAAATGATACTTGACAAAGATGAATATGATGAGTATATCACAAAATGCGCGCAAAGAAAAACCAACAAACAAACAAAATGTTACATAATATTATACAACATCATTATTGACATTTCCCCCTTTATAATTTGCGAAGCATAATATATAAGGGTGCGACAATTATTATGTATCTGCGTCTCTTATCATGATTAACATTGTAGCTGCGTTAAGATGATAATAAATTTAAGATAATTCAAAATTACTGTTTTCTTTACGATTGCCCTTTCCCTTTCCGTTTTACTTCATTTATGAGCATATCTATTGCGTTCTATATACTTTGACGTTCCTTAACTGTAGTTTGTTTGATCAATATATCTAACGTTATCTTACTTCGAGTCGAGTCCAATGATGAACTTCATGTTTGTTTTTGTTGATACATTGAAATTTACTACTCGACTTCACGAAATAAAAATTTTTTTATTTTCGGTCCATTAATCTCTTACAAAAATGCCTACCAAAAAGAAAAAGGATGATATGCCCATCGACAACGTATCGAAGTGAGTACATCGAAAAAAATAGCAACTTATAACCTCTTTTATAATATTACTCACAATGATTATCAAATCATAGAATCAACTAAAATTTATATTTAGTTTTATTTTCGTTAATCTGGAACGATATCATAACGAATTAATTCGCATAAGTTTTTAATTTTTGAATTGGCTTGCTGCAAAAGATATTGATGAAATCTATTTTCAAACTGTTCAATCACGATATCAGCACATTAGTTAAATACAATTTCATGAAAAAAAATTAAAAAAGTTTTGTTAACTTGATACGATTTTACCTTTTCAACTAGTTTTAAAAGTTATTTTATTTTTTTTTATATTTTAGAAGTAATTAATCTCTAAAATTAATTGTGGCTGATACGTTACATTATTCAACGTTTTTATAAGCAAACTATTATCGTGATTTTTAGCCACTTGCAAACAAGCACAAAACCATCAGTATCATCCAAAGCCGAGATGGCATCCAACGTTTTGGAAGCACCGCAAATCTCGATCGTGACAGGCGAGCCATACGGGCCACGAGTGTGTCGTGTCGGCGAGCAAGCCGAGGAAGAGAGTTCGGACGACGAGCCGGATTCGGAAAGCGACGACGAGAGTCGTTTCATCAAAGACGAGTTGAATGCCGAAGTACCAGCCGAGTTTTGGCACATGCAGAAATTGATCAAATACATGAAAGCCGGAAATCAAACTGCCACCACGGTCGCGCTCTGCCTGCTCAAGGATTACGATCTCGGCAGCCGGGTGCGTTCCTCTTGGTGCGCTCTATACGTAGATTTCGATTTTACAGTTTAGTAATATTATCGTATAATCATGTTTATCGATACGCCATCAGGTTATTCAAAGATCGATATACGAGATGAGCGGATTGGAAGTACTGGTGAATCTGCTGGAGACGAAGGAAGTCAAATGTCAGCACGGATCTTTGGCTGTACTACTGCATATATCCTCGGCATTGGAAATGAGGAGGCATCTCGTGGATTTGGGAATTGTTACGCCGTTGATCGAGTTGCTGAAACATCCGGCGAGAGATATTCAAGTGCTCACAGTCGAGACTATGGCTAATATTGCCATGATGAAGAAGGCCAGGAAACAGATTCGCATGCGAGGCGCCGTTCCGTTCATTGTAACTTCTCTCGTCATTGCTACGACAAATTTTGATTTGCACGAAGTAGTACATTGAAAAATTTTTTTTTTCAAACTCAAGTTAGACATAATGGACGTGCCGGAAACGGTGGTTCAGAGAAAAGCCGAAGATCTCGACGAGAACGAAAAGGAACTTTTGGCTGTTGCTATCGGTTGCGCTAAGGTCCTCAATTCGCTGAGCAGTAGTCCGAAAATCAAAGAGGAATTGAGGAAACACGGTGCTGTTTTTCTTATCGCTCGATTTCTCAAATCGCAGACCACTGAACTCATCGTACCGATGATGGGCGCAGTACAACAGTGCGCCGATTTGGTACATTGCATTATTCATTAATTTAAAAATGAACTTCTGGAATTTTAATCGACAACGATTCTCTTTTAGAAAGTGTTCAGACTAGCCTTCGAAAACATGGAAATCATCATCGACATAGTCCGTCATCTGGAGAACGACGACGTCAAACTCAAAGAAAATTGCGCTCTGGCAATCTACAAGTGCGCCGTTAACAAAGTCACCAGAGACATGGTTCGCGAGGCTGGTGGTTTAGATCCTCTGTGCAAACTTGTGCTGGACAAGGAGGTCTGAGATATACTTTTAACATTTTTTCAATATAATTGCATTTCACTTGAAAATTACATTCCCACGAGATATACATATAGGTATACGCAAATAAGAAGCTACTGGCCGCGGTGACCGGCGCAGTCTGGAAATGCGCGATGAGTCCCGAAAACGTGAACAGGTTTAACCAGAACAATTTAGTGGCTGCGTTAGTTCCTCTCCTCGGTGAGAACGAGAACGAAGATGTCCTTGCTAATGTCGTTGGTGCATTGGCCGAGTGTTGTAAAAATCCGGCCAACAGAGATTTATTGAGAGCGAGCGAGGGAATTCCGAAATTGGTAACTAATGATTCTATAAAAAATCGATGATTGTTGTAAAATCGGTATCGTTCCTTGTTAGATAAAGCTACTCAGTGCAACGTACGAACCTCTGCTCGAGAACATTCCTCTGGTGATCGGCGAGTGCGCACAGAACGAACAATGTATGGACGTGATAAACGACAAAGAGCATCAATTGGACGGTGTGCGTTTAGTGTGGTCGCTGCTGAAGCATTCGAGCGACGCGGTTAAGAGAAACGCTTGTTTCGCCTTGGTGCCGTGTATTCGTCATGCCAAAAATTCACCGGAGATGGTTCGCGCTTTCGTCGGTGGACTCGAGCTTGTTGTTAGTCTACTCGAGAGTCAGGATACTCAAGTGTTGAGTGCCGTTTGCGCGACCATCGCTGAGATTGCCACGGATCCGGAGAATCTTGGCATACTCACTGATCACGGTGTCGTTAAGAAACTTGCTGATCTTGTACATACGGTGAGTCGTGCTGCGTGATACAAAAGGATTATTTTTTTAATGTACATTTGTTTTTTTTTTTTAATTAGGAAGATGAAAAGCTTCGCTCCAATTTGACACTTGCCATAGCTTTTTGTTGTGAATGGGGTCAGAACAATTACGAATTTGGAAGATTGAATGCAGTGGCACCTTTAGTCAACTATTTACTGAGCCCAAACAAAGAAGTACTCAAAGGAGTATGTATTGCTTTCTGTCATCTCAGTAAAGAGCCGTCAAATTGTATCACTATGAGGACTTGCGGAGTCGTCAAGGTACGAAAGTTTACAATCAAAAAATTGAAAAAAAAAAACAATTTGATTTATGTTACACTTAAATTTATTTGTTACCATAAGTCGCATAAGGAATATCAATAAAAAATCTCCGTGTTCTTTAATATCATATAGCATGTGCTTCGTTTGGTCGGATCAGAAGACTCAGAGGTTCAAATTGCTGCGGCGACAACCATTAGGCACATTCGCAAGCTTGCACTCACCGCCGAGAAATTCCATTACAAAGAGATGTATGTCTTGTCGCTTCTTTACAAGTTTTATCTTACAAAATGCTTTCGCATAACAACGTTGCTTATAATTTCTCTCTCTCTCTTTCGTAGCAACACTCTTGCCGAAACTGACTACCGAAAATAAAGCTTCTGGGACATTTATCTTGCTTCGAACGGGATTAAAAAACAAAAAAAAATTGTTAGTTTTGTGCACTTTAACACTACATACGTTGTTCAAAAATGAGACTAATCAATCGTTATTTGTACAAATAATTATAAGATACAAAAATTATCTTAAACTACCTCAACCGTCCAAATCAAAGAAATAATAAACTAAAAAAAAATTGCCATTACTCCAAATCCTTTTATTTGTGACGATAGCGCTTAAGCGTTACTTCATCATTTATATTACCATTCAACTTTTCTTTAGTTCTATATCACCTGATTTTTCATATGCACTGAAGTTCAACTTCTAGAAGAATTTAAATATTTCATAGAAAGAACTACTTTTATTTTGTTCAATTATTTTATCAAAACTCACTTCAGCGTGATGAAAAATCTTGTATATCTATATATCTATATTTTTTTAATAAATGTTTCACAATACATCGTTTTATAAAGCACGGAAGAATTTTGAAAAAATAGTCTTGGATTACCTTGAAAAGACGGAAGAAAAAAAAATTTACATATATCTTATTAACATGGGAAATACAGCTAATATTCACACATTGGTTAGACGTATAAGCAAGCAAAGAAAATAAGGAATGGCACATGAAAGTATTTTTTACAGATATTTCACAACAATGCAACCCCCTAAATATCAAAAATTTAACTCATAGGCACTTAGAAAATTTGCTTTTTTTCAAATTGGTATAAAATTTCAATTTTAGATAGTGACTAAATGCAAATAAATAGAAGCTTGTACATAGCACCATAATTGGTACTGCAAAATTTTGTTTTATAAATAAAATTCTATATATTTACTTATCATGTAAGGGTAAGTGTACTTTTGTGTAGAAATTATTGCATTTATCAATGTAGGAATGGGTATGAAGAACGTATCTTAATTTGCTAGTTTTTGGAGAGTAAATCACACTAGGCAGGAGCTGAATTTACTCGGATTTTTCATTCATCAGTCCACCAGCTGTAATAAATATATTAATTCACTGTTAGCATTGTTCATTATCATTAGTGAGGACAATTTTAGTTTGTTAATTTTGAAACTTACTCGTTTTTTTGGCATTTTCTATGATATTATCTATATTGGGTTGGTATTGGAGGAATTTGGGACGAATCACACGGCGGTATAAGATCAAGGATCCATTGTATTCAGTAGGAATCATGAGCCAAACGTAGAACAAGCACTGAAAAGAAAGTGTCATACCGTTTAGTGAAAAATTCAATAATGGAGCTGTCGATTGCAAAACTCTGCTATTTTCTTACTTTAGCAAGCCAATAAACTGGGAACCAGCCAACAATGAAATCAGAGAAATATTCCACAATGGTGAACACAGCAAACACAGCCCAGTAAGTGAGCCACTTGGTATCATCATCTTTTTGCTTTGTTTCTATCGCTTTCATAGAACAGTATGCTGGATACGTGAAGCCAATTATGTTGGATACCAATTGCTGTCCTATTCCAACTACGAGGTAGAGTGCCAAGAATAAGACTGAGGCTAAAAACAGAATTTCAGAATTAATGAGAATAAATGTTTTTAGAGCAATAATTCAAATAATACAATAAAATGATTTTTGATTGTGAAAAATTTTTTGTAAATAGTGTGAAAATTGTTTTTAATAAAAAAACCACTTAATATATTTATTAAAAATGTTAACAAAAAATACAAAGAAATTATACAATAGCCTTTGTATTGGAGCAATCATTGATGATTCATAACTAGCTTAAGCTAATTACATATTTAATGAACGCTATCAAAGTTATCATAGACTTCGTTTTATCTGGGCTCTGGATAAAAATACACGCTTAGACACTGCAATTAGTGACATTGATTGGTGACTTGCAAAAGTAGAGACTTATTATCGCACTAAATAGAGTTAAAAACTCGACAAATTTTCATTTCTAACAGTCTTTGCAGTGACACATCGACATTTTATGGCAATATGAGAACCTGGTGATGAATTTCGGAGGTAGAATCTATGATCGAAAACGATCGCACGAGCAAACATAGACAAAGGAAAAACACCTATTTAGCGTTCATTGGCAAGCTTACGTTGCGATAAAGTCCCGCAAAGGTTACGTAAAACCGCATAAAATGCAGAAAGGAAGCCAACGCGTAGAGCCGAGGCGCGTGCCCCAAGGCGAAAAAGAACGAGGATCATAACCTCGAAAGATTGGACTCACCGACGAAGATGTAGACCCTGTCGACGCCGGTCTTTTGCTCGGCTAATGCCAGGTACTTGGTCCAGGGTTTGTTAGCATCTTTCAGCGCCTTCTCCAGACTCTCTTTCACTGCCACGATGCGTCCTGCCATGTTTGTTCTTTGCTGTTCTCCGGAATTTCACGCGTGTTTTTTCTCTGCCAGACGCGCACTTTGTATGTCTGTCGATCGTGCCAAAGCCCCGGACGGACGATGTCTGGTTTGTGCTAGCGCGGCGACGGTCGTTGAAGGATGATGGCCTCTAAAAACGCTTCGTGTTAGTCGACACGCCGGTGACACCTGCCGGATTTTTCAAGGACGACGACAACGCTACAATCGATTGCGATTTCTGCGGTCATAAAAAAAAAATTTTTTTTCCATTGACTTGATGGCAGATACATGTCTTGCGTAATCCAAGGATCAGATTTATTGCTTGAAAGATTAGATACAAAAATTATTGAAGTTATCTTTTGTTGGAGAAATTTCATTTTTAACAACTAATTGTTAATTCATATTTTTTGCAGCAATTTATTCATGAATAAATTAACTAATCTTAGAAAAAAACATCATCGAAACAACTTTCTAATGTACGTTATTTCCATAATCTCGATTTCCCTACAGGAATTTCATTTTATTTAGCATATAATTATGAATTTGATTTTTTTTTTAGCTTTCTCTATCGTAGTGTAGATTTTACTCATTAGATGTCAGCACCAACTTGGTCAAGTTGATGTTGGCATGACTGCATTCTTTGTTTAAAAATTTTCAAGGAATTCTTTTCATCCGACTAGACAATTAATCATTACTAAAATAACAAAGTCACTTTATAAATGTAGTTTATTGTTAATCAGACAAAGAGCATGACTATGGCAGAGTGAGAATTATAGTTGCGACAATTGCACAAAGCCGAAACTGTAATTTGCGTAGTGATTCAACAACATTTTTGTGAATACGATGAAAGGTTATTCTTCCCGAGAATTAAGAAAAATAAAACAATGAAGGTAAATACATAATAATTTATAATCTTTATTAATTTATTTTTGGTATATTTTTTTCCATTGAAGCATACCAACTCTAATAATGAATATTTTTTACGAACACTTTCGTATTTTTTCATTATTTTCATTTAATTTATTACGCCAGTGTGTTATTTAATATAAACCATTAGATTTATTCATATGTTAAAATGTGATATCAGTATTTCAAGTTACTATGCTTTGACTTCAATTTTTGCTCCACATCAAAATGCTAATTTTTAAATAATTGATATTATTGCATATTCAAGAAAGTTATTCTCAATTTTGAGTTTGAGCGCGCAAAAAAATCAGTACTGCCAACGTGATTCATCACAGTTGATAAGGAAGTTTTTGATAATGTTTTTTGCTCAAAAGGTCATAATTATGTAACTATTTATTGTATCTTCGATAGTGTTATTATACATCCATATTTTTATGACTTGTGTTGTAGCTAAAAATTTAATTTCGAAAGTATTAAAAAAATTTTTTTTGCCTGCTTATCTGGTAGATAACGTTCCACCTTCTCAAGGTCCCATGGTGTAATGGTTAGCACTCTGGACTCTGAATCCAGCGATCCGAGTTCAAATCTCGGTGGGACCTTATTTTTTTTCTATTGTTTTTAGTTTAATTTGTTGTGGTTTTTTAATTATTTTTATAGGCATTCGGAAAAAATAATATCCTCTATGCAATATACACCAAATCGTAACAAACACAAAACAACAGGAACATCGATTAAGAGAACCTCTGAATGCTCTTCAAAAGTATCCGTTCAAAAAAACACAATAAATTAATAAAATAGTTTTTCCATAATTTTCAATCAAACAGAAAGTTGATAGAAGCAAATGCTAATTATAAACTTACTTATAGAATTCCTAATCGCAAAACATAACATGAAACAAGGCATGTATACGGTTATCTACCCGACAGTATTTTAAATTTAACGTAGAAACAAACATATTTTTAAATCAATAATAATAATGGCGGATTTACTTGGTATTGATTCTCAATTGATTAAAATACAATAATATTAAGTTTTAAAATCAAAATAGTAATCTAAAAATAGAAACCGAACTAATTTAGTTTTTAATTAAAACTGCAGGTAATGAAGCGTAAGGAATATGGAATGAAAAAAGGCTGTGTAATGGTAAATTCCAAAGAACTTTATTTGAGCTTTGGTATATGATACAATACTTCGGTATACTTATGAAATAATTACACTCATTGTTAGCCCTCGAAAAAGAGCTGATTTTCCTATCTATGAGTGAACTCTTGACATAGATGTGTAAGTATCAGTCCATTATTGCAGAAAATTCCAGGTCATGTGATATATTACAAGGGTTGCAGGCCATAATTCTGGTTTTAGGTCGACCATGATTAAATACAAAAAAATTAATGATGTGATATGTATTTTTACGTATTTTTTCGATCGTAATTACATAAATTACACCAAATTGTGCGAACGGGTCAGAAAATGATAATAAAGGCGACGTCAATTTATTCAAAAACTGAAATTCCAATACATGTTGACGTAACTAAAAATGATAAATTCACATCCAAAAAGTTTAAAAAATAGAAAAATTACTACCAATTTTATAAATTTACAAAATCTTTCAATTTATCGTAAAAATGTACAATTATTTTTCAAATTTTCAAAATACAAATATCTTAACGCTTATTTTGGCAACCATGAGAACTTTCTTTATAAAATCGTTCAATAATCTATGAGAAGAAAAAAAAATACTCTGATTATAATGATAATCCAATAATGATAATTATATACAAAAATATTTAGAATGTATTCCATTTAGAAATACTTTTTTTTTCAACTTATTCGATACTAATTTACTTATTATACATAGCATTTCCTTTTTTTTAAACTTATCTGTAATTAAAAAAAACTTTCAAATAATCTTGAACTAAATGACTAACTGGTAACTTGTGCTATTACGTGACTTTATTACGTATAGGTCTTAAAAACAAAATGAACACATTCCCTTGTATCTCTAAAATAAAAGACTATTGAATTTATCGGCTGGTATATTTACATCGGTTATTTTCGTATCAATCCACTCCATTCAATTTACATATTCACGCATCGAATCTCACCCACCTCAAAAAAAAAAAGTTATCATCCGCACAAAAAAAAAAGAAATATCGATCATTCATCCATTCACTCGGTGGAACTTTTATAAAACGACGAATGATTGGGCGTCTGTAAGAGTTTGTTTTCGGCGGCGCGCATCTTAGCGCACTTAACAAACAGTGCGATAATGGTGATGATAGCACCGCCGAAGGAAATCACACCCAAGACAACAAGAACGATGAACCAGCTCTTGAAGTTGCCGATACGATCGGCGAAATCACAGTTGCAGTTGTCGGTGTCGCTGAGATTCAGCGCTGAGAAATTGACGGGCCTCAGTGATATGAGCCTCGTTTCGTCCAACGTCACTTGTCGCCTCTTCGTCGTGTTCGTCGGCTTCTTCACGAATTTATACGTGATCGCATACGTAAAGTCTTGGCCGTCGTAGGAGCCAGCCGCGCTGAAGAATTGAATCAACAACGCGCTGCCCGACGAGACAATAGGTACCTGTAAATAATCACGAACAAAAGTTAGTACACCGAAGAGAATCCTCCCGAGATAAAATAACAATTAAGCTTTCGTACGAGAGTCATATAAACCAACCTGTATGTTATTGATATCGCTGTGAGTAGCGTCGCAGAACGACCACATGAGGAAACTACCATTGGAGTGTGTGCCGTTGTAAACGGCCAACTCGTTCCCAGGGCAGTGATCGAGGGTATCATTCCTTCGCCTCGTTCTATGTGTGTCCTCTCCATTGGCGTTCTCTCGTACGATCTTCAATAGCACGGACACTCGCTCGTTGGGTCGCCCGACGAATCTGTAGTTGCACAGCGTGTTAGGTGGGTACCAGCTCCTCGGGGATTTGACGCTGTCGCGCGCCTTGTCGCCGCTCTTGTACACGAAGTCGCAGCTGTATTGATGTCGATCGATCGCCGGACTCGCCAGAGCTCCGGCCGTGGGTGGTGCTTCCGTTTCTTGAAGGCTCAAGTGAAAACCGTCGTGCATTATCGTGCCGTCGCGCTCCGCGTGGAATTCCACGATAAGGTTGCGCCCGCGAGACATTATTTTTGGGATTCGACCCTCGCCGCAAAACTTTCCGATCTCGAGAACTCGACCGTTCACGCTCTCGAGCAGAGCCAGATAGTCGCCCACGCAGCTGCCGCTGCCGAGCTTTGGCTCGAGCTCGTCGTGCGGACGTCGACGACGATGATGATGGTGATGATGATTGTTGTTGCTGTTTTGATGATGACTCTCACGGACCTCTGGATTCGATCGCACTGGCTGTGATCTGTCGTAGCAATGATAAAATGTTAAATTAATTTCGTTGAATGTACATAAACTAATGCTTGTATAGAAAAACAAGACAGAAAACACGAGCTTGATTAATACACTTTTCGTATTTGCTATCTCGCTGTCTTACATAGTTTTATCGTTTCGACTTAATCGCGAAAATCCAAAATTCGACGATTTAGCACTTCTAAATAAGCTGTCGGATAAAAGCCCGTCGTATAAAGAGAGAAGATAAGAAAAGCCAACGTATACACAGTCGAGACAAAACTCTTACGCCTGATAAAAAAAAAACTTGCCATTATCGGAATAAAAGCTTGTTCAATCAATGTTCGCTATCGAAGTAGAATAAAAAGAAGTTCTTCTTTTCAAAGAAGAAATCTTTTGGAAAAGTGGGCACGCGGTGTAGGAGAATAGCGAGCGCGGATGGGCAAGACACGCAAGAAACTTTCGTCGGAGCTTGCGGGCTCTCTAATCCCAGGTAATGCATCAGAGCTTGGCTTCTCTCTCTCTCTACGAAGCTCACGGTACGAAGTGGAAGGCACAAAAAAAAAAGAGGAAGCAGCCTCGTAGTAGAAGAAGAGGAGACATGGACAAAGACGAAGCGGCGCGGCGCGGCGCGTATAGTCACCTGTTTTTCGACCAGAACGGCGAATCGCTCTTGGGATTCCGACGAGGTTGCTTGGCCAGTAGCTCGTTGATGGAGCGCCCGGCGTTGTCGAGCGACAGCTCGATCCTACTCTCGTAATCGGAGCCACTTCGCTGTCTCGTCGAGCGATTCGTCTCCAAATCGCTCACCTTCTGCTGCTGCTGCTGATGTTGGCTTCGTAACCGACGCCGTTGCTCCTTCCTCAGCCTCTGAGACTGCTGCTTCTGCCCGATTATTATCTCGTCCACCTCGTCCCGATCTGTCGAATAGACAAGTTAGCCGTTAGAAGGGGATTTTATATACGTACCCCGAGACTTTTCGAAAGGCTTATTTAGTACTGGGATATGGCTTTATTGTTCTTTCCCCCCCACTTTCTTTCTTTTTTCTTTTGGTCGGGGTTACTATCTCAACCTGCACCCTTCTCGTCTTTGCGTATCTTTTTCGTTATCGCGCGCCTTCTTTTTCTTTGTTTCGAATGGACGACTTTATCGTTCTCTCTCTCCGCGCGCGGTAGCTGAGAAAGGTATTAACCTTCCTGGTAATGTACCGAATTATACGGCTTATTGAGCTGATGGCATTTGCGGTGAATACAAATGACCTCTTCTCCCGCTGAATACATGTTTTCAGCAATTTTTTTTTTCTTTACGCGTCGCTACGTTATATATTCTACTCCAAAAAAAAAAGCAATCATCACTCTGTGTGAATAAACTTTCCTCTTTTTTTTATATTAAATTCATGAAAATTTGAATAGAATCGTTTCATTTCAAGAATCTACTCTTCGATTCGGATTGCACGGACACGTTCTTCATGAATGATCAATGTTATCTAGCGAGCGGAGAATATCGATTATCCGGGTAAAGTTGGAGGAGCTTTTTCAAATTCAACAAATAAGACTTTCTCAAACTTTACAAAGAAAATTCATATTTTACGTGAAATATATAATATTCACATCGTGAAAAATTGTACACTTACCACTCTTCGTCGGACTCCTCTGCTCGTCCGGCTGATCATTACTCATCTGGCTAGCAGATCCATTTCCGTCCACGTGCTCCTGCTCGCAAAACTCCGATTTGCATGGCTCCTGACTAGTGTGATTCATCAGATTGTAGAGATCGTCGGGCGTTCCCCCAATGCGAAATCTACCGATGCTCGATTCCAAGGCGATGCGACAACGGATACCACGGGGATAAATTCCCGGATAGCCGGGCGACACGAGACGACAGCTCCTCAAGTCGTTGCGATGCGAGCACTCGAGTGGACATTCTCCGGCCATTGAGGCGGAGAGAACCGCAGCCGGTGATGGCTCCTCTTGATGGACATGGTGTCGTTCGTTGGCAAGACGAGCTGGTAGAATGGAGTATTGAGCCGAGAAAATCACTGGGTTTTCAGCTGCGAACTGACTCTCCGAATCCAGGACTACCGTTAAGTCGGGCCCTCGACGTAACACCAGTCTATAAATGTACGTACGAGACACGGCATTAATTATGTAGAGACCCTCGATACGAGAGACAAATATGTTAATTTTCGTACGAGTGGTATTTTTTCTTTTTTGAAACGCGTGCCGCCGACGTCGGCTACGGAGAAAGTTATTACCCGTGACGGAAAATTACCCTTGTCGCGGCATGACGAAAGACACCGCGACAAATCTGGTTGCGGAAAGCGTGACGGCGATGCTGCTGCTGTTGCAGCTATTCGGATGTGCAGCAAAGCGCAGAAGGGGGAATGTTTGCTCGCTTTCTCTCTCTCTCTCTCTCTTAGTCGCCGAAAAAGAGAAGGGTGACGCTTTGCTTTATATGGATGGAGATCGACGATGGGAAAAACTTGATTCGAGCCGTCACGCACGCTTACATGCCACTCCAATGTGTCACGGAAAATAGTTTGCTTGCTCTACACGCCTCACTTCTCTCTTTTTTTTTCTCTCGCTCCGGGGTGTGAGATTTGTTTGTTCAACCCTTTGCTTGTATTTCGGTTTGCTATACGTGCAGCGTAGTGGCGCCGATGCGATAAACAGGAATTTAACGGCAGGATTTTCACGAACGTTGTTGTTTTTTTTTTTTTTTTCGCGAATGCGTAGCTTTTTGCGAAGGGATGATTGACTTGCAGAGTGTATTAAAGTAAAGTTTGTTTGAAAATTAGTTTGAATATTCGCGAGTGCATACTCGGAAATACGTAAATCCTTTTGATGCTTCTCGTAATAGGATTAAAATTTTCACGTTCGTTTCAATTATTACTTGTATTTTCAGAGGTATTATAAATTCACTAATGCACGTCGGAGTTTTAAGAGTATTAACGAAAAGGAAAAAAAAAACAACTTTTTTTTTAAGCTACATAACTCATCGCAACACTGACAAAATGTTTAACGATTCACTTAGCCAAACGACAGTAAATAATGAATTACGAGCTGGCAGAATGAAAAAACACGAAGAGCAATCAATTTCTCAAATTTCAAAAAGTGTTTGCTCGATTTATAGATGATAAATAAGCGATGTCGTCGGGATAAAAAAAAACAACAACGCGCTATAAATCAGTCCGAGTTCATTGATCTTCGCGAGAGAGAGAGAGGCGTCACCACGGTCAGCGTTCAAAAATTGCTTCGCTCTTTTTTTTTCATGATCGTTGGTATAGGGCTGCAAAAAAAGAAAATAGTGCCAGAGGGTTTCGAATCAACAGGAGCATCTCCGTTCTATTTTCGTACACAAAGTGCACTCTCTCGGTTTGTTTTATCCCCGAGCGATTTTGGATTACGTTCAAATTGCCAAATAAACTCGCGAATCGTGCTCGCGATTAAAACAATCTCCGGTTTCACAGTGAGAGAGAGCTTTTTCGAGCGGTAAATTTAGAGTGGATATTGCGAGAAAGTGAACGAGATAGAAAGCTTTGGGAACGAACAAAAAAAAAATTTTTTAATGGATGATTGCCTCGCGATGAAGAATGATAGTATTTTAGCGCATCGATCAACGGCGCGATACGAAATGTTCCTCGGCGAAATGATAAACCGACTTATACTTGAATTCGTAGAAATATGTTTTTCATTTTTAAAATAAAAAAAAAATTGCTGACAATCTGACTAAATATTTCATTTCGAAAGTTCCGTACAAAAAAGATACCCGAACCACACCAAGCGAATATTTTGCAGTTCCAATTTCTCGCGAGACAAAAAAAAAAAAGAGCCGAATAGCTTTTCCCGACGACAGAGTGTCGAACAGTCGCAAATTAGTGCCGAAAAAAGATACACACAGGGGAGTCGAGGTAAAATCAAGGTGTCGAATGAATCAAACGATCTCGCTCTCGTTCTCGTCGACGGCGGCAGAGTCGACCTTAATTAAAGCTTTGGGAGGCCTCCTCCTTTGTTCATCCAACAGAGAGCACTTTATATACCGTCGCCGCCGCTGCAGCAACGAACGCGGAAGCTTGTTAAAAAGTCGGTCGAGAGATCTGCGTGCATCCCGTCGTGTTTTCGTAGCACCCGCGCCTCTGTCCAAATTAAGCGGATTCCTAGTGTATGTGTGTGTGTGTGTGTGTCTGCTATACGCGTGTAAATTTCACAGCGTGCAATAGCAGCAGCAGCCAAAGTAAACGTCGCTCGTCTTGTACTTGTCTCCGCCGTTTGCGCGCGTTCTTTGTTCTTCAAAATTTAGCCGTCGCGATATATATTTAAAATACTTGGGAGGAGCAGTGATATCTTTGCGCGCTTTTTTTCGCGAAAGTAATTTCTTCTCTTTTTTTATATATATACATTACCTTGTGGTGTTGCCGGTTACGTGTCCGCAATAACGACCCGTGCTCTCGTCGAGATCCTCCAGCTCGTCGGAGAACTGCACGTAGGCGCCCTCGCAGCGCGCGTTCTTCAGCACGCCCACTTGCATTCTTCTTATTTTCACCTCTATCACCTGCAATGTTTTGAGAATACAGAAATGTGTATATGACTTATAATACAAGTACACTCCAGACGCAGAGTTTTTCTCTCTCTCTCTCTCTCTCTATTCTTTTCTGTGAACGTCGGCACCTTTTTTTTCGGGGGTCGCGTGCTTGTGCTTTCAAACGTATATCCTCGTTAAGAAAGAAAAAGACTATAGAGTACTACGTGAATTTCGCCGGTTGACACATAAACTTTATACAGCTCCAGCAATTAGTACCTGAGGTAAAAAAAAAGGATAAACGAAAGCGTCAACTGTTCGTATACATACACACAGAGTAAGCAATTGCGGCTTGGCAAATGCTTTGCAAGAACGATCTGTTATTTCTTATTGGAGCGGTCGACGGGCTGCTGCTACCGCGTTACGGCACGGCGTCGAGGATAAACTTTACGATCGGGCCGCCACCAATGCCGTCCGAATTTCGCGCGTCCGGTGTGTCGGGTGTTAGCTTGAATTTTACCAACCGAGAGAGAGAGAAACGTTTGCCGGACGTAAATTGGAATTGTTCGTCAGCAGTGCAGAGCTGCGCTAGCTGCAGCAAAGTTTTCCAAGAACGTGTGTGGTGATGGTGTTGGTGGCTATCGAAATCGAATTGGGAGTTTCCGAGTTTTCGGTGGCGCGTGTCCGATCGTTATTAGCTCGGCTATATACCGTCACACACATGCACGTCATGCGGTGTATAAATAAACCGCAAACTATCCATGGCCCGTTCAAATATTATTCTTATTCGCGGGTCTCGCGCGAGCTTTGATGAAAATTTACGACGGTCGTGTTGTACGTGTTGTGTACGTACTATTCAAATTTAACGGACACGCACGAAACGCGATGAATCATGAAGAGTATGTACGAGGGAGGGTAGAGAGAAGAAAAAAAAAAAGAATAGGTATAATATAAGAAGGAAGATTTTGTGTATGTATATATACCTGAGGGTCTCTTATGGGTGCCCTTATCCTTATGACACACCTCCCCATACGTCCTGTCCATCGTATCCATCCTACGGAATTTCTCACTGTCCGGTTACATCCTGAAAACAAGCAAACAGATTGTTCCAATCCATTATTCTCGAATACCAAAAAAAAAAACCCACATCTCAATCATCTCGTCTTCCCACGCTGCGAAAAAAAAAACGATAAATTTTTTTTTTCCTTTGGAAAAACTATCTCTTCCCCTCTTCTTCTCTCCAAGCGCATATATTCGTGGAACAAATGGCGGTAATATTTGTTTATCTTCCCATGAGCACGGGAGATTTTCATTAGACCGCGCAACTCGATAAGGAATTCGAGTTATAACGTTCACAGCTCATCGCGCGCGTGTGCCGCTGCCGCTTGATTTATTGCACATCCGATTGCCGTTTGCGCGTGAAAGAGGGAGCTTGATGCACTTATCCGCGAGCCCCTGAAAAATCACACGCGAACATCCTATCCGAGATAAACTGCTGCACGCGCGCGCGTGCGTGGTGGTGTGTGTTTGCGCTTGGTTGCTTTTGTGACTTGAGTAAACGTTTGCTGAGCTTGTTTGAGTCTTTTTTTTTCTTTTTGATTCTTGTATGTGTGTTTGCTTTGTCGATGGAGATGTCTTTGTCGTTCGATACAGCTATTGATATGATTTGTGCAAACATGATTACATGGGTACGTTATATAGTTTGCAAAAATAATATATTGTTTTTATTAATAAATAACGCAGAATTCTAGAGTGCAATAAATTTTATCGTGTTTATTTTTATTTCTGTACGCTTCACTATATTATTGAAAAGCTCAAGCAAATAAATTGATTTAAAAAAAAAACTTTTACACCTTTGTGGCACACATATATTGCACTTCTGGAATGCAAGTGAAATAATAATGGAATTCGTTTTTAAATGAAATATTCGATAAAAGTTGATAAAACATTTATCGAATTGCTTTTTTTTTTATCTTTCACGAAAACATTCATTTATTGAAATTCCACGCAAAAATAAAAAAAATATACCTTTCCACGAACTAAAATAAAACTATTTTTATTTGACGCTTTCAAGACTTCCAAATATCATACCAATCCCACTATGCAGCACTGCTGTTATAAAGTTCCACGTGCGATCTCAATATTTCACGAACCAACTCTCCCTCAAAAAAAAAAAGCGCAATACTCGATTTCACGCAGCTTCGAAATAAAAATCTCGTGTATAGTCCGCAAAAAAAAAAAAAAAAACTTTACACAAAAAAAAAGAAAAAACGAGACGTGAAAATTTTCAACGAAAAATCCCATCCTCGAGCATGCACGCACGCGATATATATTTTTTTTCGTCTCCCCCGCCTCATCGGGTATGTAGTTCACTTATCCGCGCGTGTGCAGAAGTCGCGTGCGAGGCACGTGCGTAGATTTTCCGGCGCGTATCGATGGTACACAGACACACATATAGACACACACCGCGAAAACGAGGGCGATTAATGTTTTACTCGCTTTTAATGCAAGCGACTTTACGTGTGTGTATACGACGGAGGATTAAGCTGGGGGCTATCGTCGGGAATTAGACGGCTATGATGACGACGAGGACGACGCGCGTATAGGGGGGTATCCGCAGGATGTACTGCAAAAGATACACCAAACGGCAGGAGATATGTACTCTCTCTCTCTTTCTTTCTCTCCGTGGATGGGGAGGAATTTGTAAGAATAATACTACCACTTGGTGCGGGTGGTTTTAGGACTATTGTATACGAAGGGGACTATATATCGCAGAGCTTTTGTCGGAGATATAAACGATTACGTCGAATTTGATTCAGTGGTTTGTCTTACTTACGATGGATTCGGAGAGACGATAGATAAAATTAGTCGAAATATTTTTGAGAAATTTCGTGGATTCGAAGCACGAAGTATACGAAGGAGCTGACTACGCATGTTTTCTATATACCTGCCGCTCGTTTCATTTTCCCCGAAATACAATTTCCAGCCGATAATGCTGGCCCACCACTATACGTTATAGCAACAAAACTTTTATACTGACAAAGTTTTCCGGCCGATTAAACCGAACCGAATGCCCTTATTACAGGTAAACAAAATAAACATTTTATGGGCGAGCTTGCTTGTATAGGTATATACCCCCATCTCGAGTTTTCCCAGGGTAAAAAAAAAACGGAGAAAAAGCCGTGGGAGAAGATCGCAAAGCCCCGGCGAGAAGAGAGAGAGAAATAAAAGTAGAAGGATACTCGAGGTGGTGGGTTGGGGGGTGTTAATCCGGCGACTTTCGCCGATTACGTTATAGAGGCCCGTATATATACAGATACACACACATAGAGCAGTGTAAACGCCCCTCGTTTAGGCCCGGCTGTCCGCGACGATTATGTGTCGCCCTTTACGAAGGAGAGAGAGAGAAAGATAGAAAAAAAAAACCTTAACGGGTAAGCCGCGAATAAGGAGCTTGTGCACTGTGGGTAATGAAGGCGATGCTACTTGCGAGGCTTATCCCCCTTTTTTTTCTCTCTCTCTGAAGGGCTCTGTTTTTAGCGCGATTAGATACTGACTTTTTAATGTCCTTTTTTTTTTATTTTTCCAATGCCCATGTTTTTAATGTTTAATAATTAACTTAATGGATGTGTCGTATACGGTGAAAAAGGTCGCGAGAGAAGATATATCTCTCGCACGTATTAAAAGTAGTAATGAGCTTTTCCGTGGGCGAGTTATTAAAAGTTGGATACATAAGTATATACGACTTATCTTGAATTTTTCACAAGTACTAAAGTTTTCCATTCGGCCGAGACGAGAAATAAATAATAACTTAAAGAGTCCGAGTTTAGCGAAGCGCGCGCTCTGCACTTCTGTTCGTTAAATAATTCAAATGAAACACGTCGTTTGGGAAAATCCGCTCTTTTGCAAAAAAAAAAAAAAAAAACGGAATGTACAAATGGAACGGAGCCGAAGAGGATATTCTGTCTATCTTGCGAGATTAATTTACATTACGCTATACGAACAACTTGTTACAAGTTTAAAAGGCTGGCAATGAAAACTCGGCTGCTAATTCGAATAATGTACCCCTATATATGGGAAAATATAATGCGAGGTACTTGTGCGTAAGTTAAAACCTTCAGCGAGCAGAAGCAGAAAAATAAAAGTTATATTTTTCGTCAAAAGCACGCACTTGAAAACCCGTCTCATTTCCGCGCAAATTAACAGTACCAACCATCTCCCTACCCCCTCGAGCGCGACCCCTCACTTGATGAATTCCACGCGCGAGAAGCGTTCCATATGCATTCATCCTTGTCTCCTCTCTTGTTTCTATCTTTTCCTCTCTCTTCGCAACGGGTTGTTGTTTTTTTTTTCATTCTTTTCAGCTTTGCTAGCAGCGTTGTTGCTTATCGCGCCGACGACGACGACGCGACGAGAAATAGGGATATTTCTTTCTTTTTTTTTTGTCGCCTGCGCGGCTGTTTAATTATAAGATGCGCGCGCCAAGCTGAGTCGCCGGATTTCTTTTTTTTTTCTTTTTCTTTTTCGTTTATGGAATTAGACTCGTGCTGACAACGACGACGACGACGGCGACGGAGTGCTCGGCGCTTAATTTTTAATCTTGACGATTGTGCGGTTGACAAATGTCTTTTGCTTCGCGTGACTTCTCTTTTAACTCACTCGCTGTTCTCGCTCCTCTACTTTGCTGATGTGCGCGAATATTCTTTCTTCTTTTTTTCGAGCGTTTATGTAGCTTTTTATTTTTTATTTTTTATGTGGCAGTCAAAGTTTTTTTTCTACTTCTTGTGTGTTTTTTAGTCGGTGCTTGGATTGGTTGGTCAAAGTTTGATGAAGTTTTATAAAAAAAAGTAAACGCTGTTTGCCGAGAGTCTCTATTTGCAGATCGAAGAATTCTTTTGACGGGTCGCGCTTTTGTTTGTCTGCGGGAAAGCTCAGTAAAAAAAATTTTTTTACGAATATTTGTTTATGAAATTGTAAGTAATTGAGAAATACGCTTTTTTTAAATTACCGTTTTTTCCATTGGCATCAATCGCGTGTTATCAACGAACGAACGCTCAATAAAACAAATCGCACGAATAAAACTCAATGCCGCGAACGGAAAAAAAACAATAAAAATAAAATGTAAAAGTAATCTTTTACGGGAGGGGATTTAAAACGATAAATTTAGCACGTTAAATAACAATTAACTTTCCCATAGCAAATCGACATAAAAGGACCGAAAGTAACAAACCCCGCAGGGGTAGAGGAGAGGCGTCGATCGTAAACTATTAAATCTGAAATTGCTCGGAAGAGTCGCACCCTTTAAAATCTCCATCGATGAATAAAGAAAAGAAAAAAAAAAGAAAGTGAACTCGTCGACGCGCGGAAAACTAAATTAGGGAAACGACTCGATTATACTCTCAGGGAAAAGTGAGAGTGTTCGCGTGTGCGTGCGGCGCGCTTGACTCTCGTTATAAGTATAAAAGAGCCCCTCTCTCTCTCTCTCTCTTTCTCTCGATTATTCGCGCGAGAGGCACTTTAATGGGAAAGTAGTCGAAAAGTGTCTTTTGTACCCGATAGCATCGGAATTTATCATTTATACTCGATTTAATTTTTATTCGAAGAAATATAATAATAATAATACTAATAAACGACGAGAATTTGAAGATACGGACGATCGGAGAAAGAACCCTCCACGAGGATAATGAGTGCGCTCATGCGAAAATTGCGTGTGCGTGTGGTTCGTGATTTTTCCTGTATATAAATGCTCATCGTTCCCCTCATTCTTTTCGGGATTTTGTACGCTTACTGTCCTTATTTTCTCACGTCGTTAACACTTTACATGATTTTATTACTCGGATCTTTATGTTACGAAAATTTATAGTTTATTATTCTTTGTTACACCGCTATTTCATTGTCTGATGAAGCGTGGAAAATAAAAGTTAAAATTTATCTAAATTATCTAATAATTTACGAGCATACCGTTTCGATTCTTTCTTTTCGTAAAGTTTACAAACCATAGTACGTCCATTTGGCTTCTATAAAGTCAGAAACAATACGAAAATGAAAAGTACCTTCAAAAGGTGTTTCATTTCAAAATATACCATTTCCTGCGCAACAGAGTAAGTCGATATTTTCGCGATGTATATGGCTTTCAAGCTTTCCGTAAAATAAATCAATACCGATACATGTATCCTTCACAATTCCTCGCGCGCGTATGAGGAAAAAAAACAATTATCCATACTTCTCTCCCCATCAGTATCTCCGCGAAGATAAACCCGTATCCTCGCCTTCATAAATAACCTTAATGCGACCAATCAATCAAACTTCTAATTACCGCGGTAGCAATTTCATTTCTCTCTCTCTCTCTCTCTCTCTTTCATTCGGCCCTTTTGTTTCGCGCAAACCATCCTTTTCATTTTTAGCTTGCCTCGGTCGCTCTTCGCATTTAACCATGTGCGGTGTATTTGGCTATATAGCAAAAAACCTACCCTCCGATCGCGGATGGTAATCCGATTCCGCGCGCATCCCGAGTTTTTTCCTCGTTATTCGCGAGGCTTTTCCTTTGTGCCATTCGGTCGTTAAAAACAGCGGGCGCGCGCGCAAGCATCGCGTTCTTTTTATTTTTTTTTCTTTCTCGTCGACACCAAAACCGTATCTGCCCCCGTGTAATATTGAATTTCGACGCTAGAAGCGCGGAGTTAATTAAGTCGAGCCGCGGCGTCTTAGAAACGAGAGGGAGTTCGAAGAAAATTTCCACGCAGCGTGTAGTATATGCAGAGGCAAAGTTGTGAAAATCGAATGAAGCGAAGAAGCTCAAAAGTTGAGATTTAACGTAAAGATAGTTCGAGTGAAAAAGAAAAAAAGCTTCGCGACATTGTCGCTTGAATTTACATGATCTTTTTTCTTCGATAACGAGCACAACAAAAAAAAAAAGAGGAAAGTCACAGCAAGAGAGGTAGAGAAAGAGTTTGTCTTATTCATGAGGTATGAAAAGCAGAAGCGCGCGCGGATGATTGGCACGGATCGAAAGCTATACGGGACAGCGAGAGAGAGAGAGAGAGAGAGAGAGAGAGAGAGAGAGAGAGTGGAGTGGAGTGGGTGCGGTACTATAGGCTCTTCGGTTCGCTGACTAATTAATTGGCATCGATGCGGCCAATTTGATGGAGATCGAGAGTACTTACGTTTGGACGCTCTCGCGAGTTTCAATGCTATGAAGTTTAGGTTACCCACTCTCTCTATATATACCAACTCGTCGCTCTTACAGTAATATCATGATTTTCAATTCGTATAATAGCTATGAAATTGTGTAAGTATCTTAATTTCTATTTGTACACGGATGAAGAGACGTGAGAGAGAGAGAAATGTCCCACACACTTCATGTCAATGCGGACGACGAGGATTTGACGCTTCACTGATGCCCGTCACACCTGACAGCTTCGTTCCCTTTTTTTTTCTTTTCGTTATTCCACGCTCACTCTCTGGCGTAACTGATTTCACATTATAACACCGCAACGGAATTCAATCTGATGAATTCAAATCAATAATGTAATTGAATTTTTCCACGTTGTAAGATATTTAGCTTTTCTTTTTAATGAAGATGAGTTTAATTTCAAATTTGAATGAAATAATTGATTAATTGATAAGGAAACTCAGATAATTACCTCAATCAAATTAATTAACCCACGACGAATTGCGCTAATATAGAAGTCCATCAAAGACATCAAAACGCGGTAAGAGAAACTTTAGCACTTTGACAATACGTTTCGTGTATATATAATAATTTAAAGCAACTCGGCGTATATAGCGTCAGGGACGAGGACGCGCGCCTGAGGCTATTGCGAAATTCCGTTTTGCAGGAGGGAGGCGTGCGACAAGATACACACAAAGGAGAGAGAGAGGCGCGAGTTATGCGGGGCCCGTTTCGCGGTTTGGCAAACGCTTGATTTAATGAAAATTATTATCATTGCCGTGGTATATCGCACCACTATCACCACCACCACTACCTCTGTGTGTTTACCCACGCTATACACTTGCAGAGAATAACTGTGCTCGCTTTACTCGCAAGTATCTTCGGAATCGACGAGTTTCGTTCTCTCTCTCTCTCTATATATGTATATACAGAGCTTCCAAAACTTTGAGAGTTGACTGCCTGCCTTGCTGCCGTACAACCGCGCTTCAATTTCGAAAATTGCGCTTTGATTCACGCGCCGCGCCGCGTGTAGTACTTGGCTATATATACATACGCGCCGCGGCGTTGATTAAATTTCGCGGTAAACGCGCGTATGGTGCTGCTTCCCACCCTATACTCTCAATTTTTTTTTTTCATCGTATAGGCTTTTGTCGTGTTTTGTACGACAAAGTGCGTGAAGGGGATGCAAAAAAAAAAATGAAAGAATTTGGTTATCTCTCTCTCTCGCGAGAGAGCGGCGGCAGCAGCAGCACGGTAATTGCATTGTCGTCGTTGCGCGAGGCTTTATCGACGCGTCCCCAAATGACATCCTTGATGACAACAACGGCCTAAAGCTTGTGCCAAGACGCGCGCAAGAGAGAGTAAACCGGCTTTCAACAATTTTCCAAGTAGATTGAACAACCACTTGCTTCTGCCTGCCTGGGGGGGGGGGGGGGGGGGGGGGGGGGGGG
>JAWWMK010000040.1:2384172-2419198 GCA_035047105.1 Galeopsomyia nigrocyanea | reverse complement strand
GATTATGCCTCCCTCCCCCCCCCCCCCCCCCCCCATCCCTTCTCTCCCGAATGTGTTGCCTGTAGGCGGCCAGCTCGTTAATGCCGATAGAGTTACTCAGCGCGCGGCGGTTCGCACACGTCGACGACTGCCTCGGAGTTTGCCGAATTAAATGGGTTAATGATGAGCGCTTTCTCGCTGTTGCTTTAGCCGCGCGCGCGGTGTTTAGTTTTGCATTTCTGATAAACCATTATAAAGCGAGGGATGGGAGATTTTTATTTTATTTTTTTTTGGTTTGTTTTTGTACTTTGTTAGTTTGCTGTGCACGCGGGTTCGGCGTTTAATTATCCGCGCGCTCTATCGAGTTGATGTAGCGGATTATGTGTATATACTTTATGTGAAGCTTCGAGTGATTTGAAAGTATGTTATTTACTACTTCAATTGATATTAACTGATGATATTCAATGTTGTTATATTATCCGTTGCTTGCAAAAGCTTGTTATTTTAATATTTATACAACAATTGCGAATGTATTTCCAGACGAACGAAAGCATTAAATACATTTCCAATAATAATACAGAAATATATTATATATACATAAGCAGCCCTTTGAACCATTAATAAATGTATTCATTATTCAATTGAGTTTTAACTTTAAAACAATTTCAATTTTCTTATCCGATCTTCGCCAAGCAAATGAATTATAAATTAAATTGCAGTCGCTTACATGTATTGACATTAAAATAGCCATTGTACGGCATATAACTCGATGCAGATTTTCAACGAATAGATACGGCTACATTGCAATTTAATGGAAGCGCACTAAAATAATCTCATAAATTGAAAGCTCCTGCGCGCTTGGTGTTGTAGCAGTACAGCTCGTAAATGCATTTCCACTTGCATTTACCAACACGGAGCTCAAACGTTTCTGAGTGCAAGCGCGAGTAATTGAAAAAAAAAGAGAGTAAAAGTCAAATTGAAAAAAAAAAGAAAAACATAGCGACAGTAGCCACCAGTTACGTTTCCAGCTTTTCCAATCCAATTTGCAGCGCGCCGTTGAGAGAAGAAAAGCCCCGGAGCAGCCTCGACATACGATACGCCACAGGCAGATAGCAACGGAGAGTCGCGTTGCTTTATCTAATTTGCAAGATATACAATTAGCACTGGGAGTACATTTGGATTAGAGGGCTTGCCGCAGCACCGCAGCAGCGATAAAAGGGATGACAAAACACACGTCGGAAAATACGAGACGCTGGTTTCCCGTTGCGCCGCGCGCGCGCCTTTCTAAAAGCGCCACATGGCTACCGTTCGCCTTCGAAACTTAACTGCGTTTGCAAATTATTTCACCCCGAACGCGAGTAACAATACCCTTTATCGAGGTGCTTATTGTTCACGCGCGCGCGCGGGCTGAGAGATAAACGCCGAGAAGGGAAAATTGAGCTTGCAAAGAATTGCGGATGAGAGAGAAAGAGAGAAAAAAAGTTTCTCTTTTTTTTCGGGAGGGAAGGTATGATTTATACAACTAGTGGAAATGCAATTGTGGAGAAGCGGTTGTCTTGACGCGATTATTTATTAGAGACGTTGGGAATGTTTTTTTTTCTTTTAGCGCGCGTTTCTGGATTAAAAAAATACCCATTAACTTTGCGGAATTGCGAAAATGTTGCGGGTTTATAATCGCAAAGATAACGCGCGACCGTCGGCTCGCCGAGTTTTTAGATTTCCAATTAAGATTGTCGCGCGATGCAATTATTGCGTTGTTTCGTTTTTACTTTTGTTTTTTTCTTTTAACCAACTTAAAACTGGGTCATCTATCTAGAATGAAAAAGTCACGCTGGAAAATATTCCGTTGAAATGTCCACGTCGAGCAGAAATTTTAATGAATTTTTTTGTTAAAGAATGCTTTAGAACTAAAGTAACTGACACGTGTAACGGAGAATTTCATCCACATTTCAAAAGGGAAGAAAAAAAAAACTTTCATTCCCGATTCTCTAAAATTTCCCAGGCATGTAGAACAAATGATTCGCTCGGTGATAAGCCGTAACTCACATTCTCTCGCCTCGAGTTATAATCCAACTATGGACGCTTCATTTTCAAACTCGCGCGAAAGCTTTTTTCACCGAGAGAAAGAGAGAAAACCAATTTTTTTTTCCACTCTCTCTTTCTCTCTCCTTTCAGATAAACGAGCGCGCATCAGCTGTACAGTATTCGAGCGACAGCAGCAGCAGCAGCAGCAGCAGCTCGTTTTCGACGTCTGCTTTCCATTCGCCGACCATCTCCATCTCATTTTCGGGAAACGAATTTTCCCGGATTACAACCATCCCGCGGAGAGAGTATAAGGTCGTAAAAACGAAGCGAGAGAAGCGACAGCGAGAAAAAAAAAAGGTGAAAAGAGAACTTTCCTCAAAATTCTACGTACCCGATGATCCTGACCAGATACACCGCAGCGGGGGGAGTCACGGCAAGTATTGCCAGATGGCCTTTTCAATGGGAACTTAACTTTACTTCGTTGTTTTGCTAGCAGGGAAATTTAATAACCGACAGGTAGACGCATTATTTTTCCATTAACTCGAGTAACTAATTCGACTATACAGCCTCTCTCTAATGACGATTCGAAAATAAAGTCAGTTCGGAATTTAAGACTCGCGCGCGCTCGCGCTAAGTATAGTCGCGTGTATTTCGACGTGCAGGCTCGTCGGCAATATAATACGTAACGAGTTTATAGGCGTGAGAGATAGAGAGGCTAATTTACAATTAGCAAAGCGACGTTCGTGATTCATTAATTATTACTCGTTAGTCGCACTTAAACACATACGTACGCCGATTTTGCATCCCAGCTCGTTCCCCCCTCTGTACTTTAACGTAGCTATCGCGCGATGCATTGAATTATGGAAATTGCCCGACTCTCTCTCTCTCCCCACCTTATTAGCTAGATCAACGTTTGGATTTCTTATGCGTCGCGCTCGCTCATCCTCTCTATTATGGCTTTTGTGCGTGTTTATGATGTGTTTGCGTTTTGTCTTTATTGTATATACGTTGATGATGCTGCTGCTGCTACGCGTTTGATAATTTCGAAATTTCGCCTGTTCGTAATGAGATAGGAGCGAATTTGTGAAATAGCTTGGATGAAATGTTATCATACTTTGAAATCTTCTCGTGCAGTGCCATATATTCGTTTGGAGAGTATTGGAATTCGATGGAATTATTTTATGGATTAATTTATATAGCTGCATACATATAGCTTGTGTGTTAAATGTACATATAGCTTGTTATTTATTTTATAATTTTTTTCAACATTTAAAAATCTTATTGATTTAATTGAAAATCGCGTCAAAGTGAAATTCTCACTAAAAGATATTGAAATAATCCATTACGAGTACTTTCCACTTGAAATATTATTAACGATCAAAAAATAATTAACGCATGCGAAAGCGCGACACCATAAAACATCAACGCACAAGTCGAGAGGAGCAAAAACTGCTACTGCTGCTGTGCGAAATATCTCTCGGATGGTTGAATTTCATGCTCCAACTGGGCACGTTTTAAAGTCTTCAGAACGTTTTTTTTTCTTTTTGTAGGGCGTCGCATCGCATGTGCGGCTACTAGCGTGAAAAAGTTAAAGGTGGAGTCCGCGTCGTCGTTGGTGATGCGGCGCATAAAAGGGCCGCCGAGCATATTGAAAAGCAATCAGGCTGTCGCGCAATTCGCACCGGCCAGAGCTGGGCCAATTACCTCTCGGCTGTCCGGCAGCGAACGCGCACGACTTTCAAATGTTAATGTGCAATTTTATATATATGTGTATGCTGCACGAGACGACATCTGGCTTTGCAGGCTGAATATTAAGAATGGAAATTTTTTTTTTTTACCTCGCGGGCTTTTCTGGATGCGTGCTGTGGTGATTATCATTTTGCCGCCTTATTTGTTACGCTCTCGTCTCGGGTTCTTTTTTTTTTTTACTTTTCTTGTGACGTGTGGCTAACGACTTAATGCTTTAATTATTGCTACGTGCCGCGGCGTGATTATTCAGCGTGATGTGAAAATTACGGACGCGTAATTTTTGGAGAACCGGTTGATGTTGGAATGCGTACGAGAAAGAGAATGTATTGTCAATATTAGCAGTGGGATGTACTACCGTAATGTGTTTGATGAAGAGACGGTAAGGTAGGAATCTGCAAATTATTTTATTGAGTGATGTGTATTGATTACGCTAGTGTAATTAACTTTTCATGAATAAATTAATGTTTGATAATATTGTCTCTGTTGAACAAATATTAATTGCTATTTTAAAATATGAAAAATTTAAGTAATTAATATAAATTGAGCTGATAAGCTTTATCATTGCTAAAAATACTGTAAAGATATATTTACTTTTTAGTTTATCGATAAATTTATCAACAATATAAAAAACATCATTTATTATAAGCCGCAATAATCATTTGGATTCACTACGATGACTCATACAATGCCTATCTCGGCACGTTCGATTCGCATATATCGCGCCACTCTATCAGCACCAGGTGGCGCTTGTATATAGTGAAGCGCTATTACAAGTCGGCGCCCAACAAGAGCAGAGTGGCGCAGTGGAAGCGTGCTGGGCCCATAACCCAGAGGTCCGTGGATCGAAACCACGCTCTGCTAAGTCCAATTTTTTTTTTCTTCGTTTTTCACTTTTTATCATCCACTCGCACAGTCCAACGAGAGAAATTTTCAATTTCAACGAAATTCGAGCGAAATAAACTAAATTACATTATCGAGTTAAATCGCGTTATAGATATATACAGCGCGCAGTTATTTTATCCGCGCCACGAAACGAGATTTTTTTTCTCTCTCACTCTCTACACAGTTGAATTCAACGAATTCGCTTAATTGCAGTGGCATCGAGCGAAATTCACTTATCTTAATGACTTCATTCAACAACTTGCTAGTTCAATGAACATGCGAAATGCAAACAGTATTGCTCGTTACGTACTCGAGGATATAAATTGCAAGTGTAATTTCGTGTACTGCATGTAAAAAAAATGTTTTTTTTTCCTCATTTTTAAACAAACGACGTTTGAGTCTCGCGATAAATTTTATAGACTCTATACGTCGAAAAAAAAAACTAAATTAAGAAAAGACGAGGCTAAAAACACCGAGAGTATAAATAAATATCGCGCGCGCGGCGAACAAATATTTCCCGAAACAATTCGCAGCTTCTGTCGTTGGAGATCAAAAGAAAACGCAACGCGCGTTTATGTATCCTCGAAACAATTTGCAATGCTAATGTTCGAACATTCCGAGCGAGCGATAGATTCCCTTTGTGTATAAAATTTTCGCGGCTGATGTTGTATACCGTGTGTCTCGCAGTGTTTCGCGCTGTTGAAAAAAAAACTCTCTTTGAGTTCCTCACGACTCGTGAACGGCCGAAAACGACATTTGCATGGACCGAGCATGGATTTCATACTTTTCCTGCGAGAGAATAGTTTGTGTAAGCCAATAGCAAGTCAATTTAGCATCTTAAATTACGCGCATTACCATTTTCCCTTCGGAATGGAGTGTATCGATATATACAGTCGCAAACAATCGACTTGTTTGATTTTTTCCTCTTTGGTATCGTAGTTTGGAACTACAATCGAATTTTACGTCTTTGTTCGGTGCGCGCAGAGCAGGAAACGACAAATTTTTCAATTATAATGAGCTCTGATCAGGAAACGCATTGACGTTTATAAATAACTTATAAATTTTTAATGACATAGCATTTCCGGGGCCAAATTATCATCGGCCGAATACTTTATTACTCGATATTTCTGGAATTTTAATTATCAAGATACAAACTAGCGACGGGAAATCAATAACGCCGCGTTATAAAAAATTCATGCCGTGCCAATCTCAATTATCGTTTTTGTTTTAGTATAATGAAGAATCAGCAACGCCGAACATAAATAACTGCGCGAAATATGAAAAAAAAAAGCTCAGCTAAGCCGCGAGCTTTGAATGTACAATATATAATATATACAACGAACAAAGCGCGCAGGAATAGAGTACTCAAGTCCGTCGCAACGAAGCCGCAAAGCCCGGAGGTCGAAAATGATCAGTTGTAATAACTCGTTCGCGCTCTGTGCTCGGTATATAGTCTCTCTTTATGAATATGCATGTTTATACCTTCTCTCACTCTCTCGCCCTTTCTAGCTCTCTCGCGCACACTCGAAATAATTAATCAGAGCTGCTGGATGCGACGACACGCGCGCACTCGTTACCCGATACCCCCCATAGTTATTCACGAAAAAAAAACGGTGTATGTACATACATACTTTCACTTTCTTCCCCGTATGATCGTTAAAAAAAATTTAAAAAAATTTTTTATTCCTTTTTTTTTTCGAAAAAGTAAAAAAGAAGAACGTTCTTACCTTTGGATTCAACGGAGGCTTCAGTAGCGATAACGACGTAGCTGAAAAGTAGTAGGATGAGCGCGTGCCATCTCATGTTTGTCTCTCTCTCTCCTCTCTCGCTCTCTTTGACTCTGCGCAAAGGTGCAGTAGACTCTTCACATCCCTCGTATAGTGCGCAGACAACGAACCTTTACGGGGGAGCGCGACGACGACGGTGTATAGGGTACTCGTCACCTTAGCGCCCGCGGAGATAACACCTGCAATGCACACGGTATATCTCAGTAGTAATTAACCAAGTTTCACTGAAAGAAAAATTTTTATTTTACATTTCACAGACGTTATAAATTGTTTTTCTCGGAGAGTTCTATGAATTTTTCATACAGTTTGAATTTGTTCTTTTTACAATGAAGCTAAGTGAGTTTTAAAGATCTTTTAAAAATGAAAAAAAAAAAAACTATGGAAAAGGCAATTCGAGCCTGCGAGTTATTAATCTATCGCCATATACTCTCTAGTAACGCTATATACGTATTCAATTTATCCATCTAACAGCAAAGGCTGTAAAATTTTATTCCTCGGGCGTAAAAAATACCGCACGTATATATATACGGGCATGTATAAAATGTACATATCCGATCGCTGCGGCTGCCTACTCACGAGAGCGAGAGTTTATAGAAACGTAGATTCACGCGTCGTCAGCCGTATAAGTGCGTGAGATAATAGATTCACAAGCAAATTCCGTATGTTTGCATTGGTAATAATAACAATTCCGGCCTTGAACTTTCGGAAGCTCATGTATATATATTCACGGACGAAGTATAGTCTTAATTACATCAGCCGGAGAGCGAGTCGTGCGCTCGCAAAAACATATTCATTCGTTTGTTATTAATAAGTATCAAGTCATACCTCGTTGCACCTCTCTTATTATGTATATAATACGCCGCGTGCGTTTGCGTTACGTCGAGAAGTTTGCATTTACGCGAGTGAGAGAGAAGAGCTTTAAGCGAAATTTCAGTTTGGCTTGAAAACAAAAGTTTAAATACGTTCGCAGTCTCTCGCATCTCTCTCTCTCTCTTTTTAAATGAGATAATAAGCGCCTATTAAATTAACCTTTGTTTCGGTTTAATTAGAAGAGAGAAAGCGAACTGAATTACATTTTCAACTTGCGTAGTTTTCATAATTATCAAAAATATATATAATTTTGCTGTTTTTTCGTCATTCTCAACTTATTATACGGGAAGGAAGGGCATCAAACGTTTCGCTCGAAACCGCAATCATAATAATTCAAAACGAAAGTTAATTAGCAGCGGATCAATAATAAACCTACCGACGCGACGCTGCAAAGCAGCTGACAGATGATCATAATTAAGCGGAAAATAACACGGGACACGAGCTAAAATGGCAGGCAGCAAAAGCACGAGCGAAACAATTAAAACTAAAAACCGTCAGTCGTAAATTCCTGCGCACTGCGCTCATCAGTCGCTCGCAATTGAACGACGGACATTTCCTTCTTGTTTTTTTTTTTTTTGCGAAACGCTTAAAGCTATTATACTTCGAGCTTTAATAATTCCCTCGAGTACATATACACACAGCGCAGGTAATAAAACGCGAAAGAGTATTTAAGAGTATAAAACCCTTGTGGCACTCGTAAAAGCGAAATGCGCGTATGATCGAGAAGAGTCGCGCTTTATAATTGGGGAGAGGGGGAGCACACGACTTTCTCGTGGACTCGTAAATGTTTGTCCCGTATTTTCCGTGACGAGAGCGAGCTTCCTTTATGGATTTCCTACGCGGAGATGAGAAATGCAAATGCCTCGCGGCTAAAAGTGGCGCGGCTCTCTTTCCGTTGTAGTGTCCTGCTGCTGCTGCTGCTGCTCCGATGTATGACAACGCGGAGAGTTGTGTGTCTGACATTTTCCCTCCCTGAGAATTTTCAGGAAATGAAAGAGAACTACCTACTATACCGCGCGACGTTTTACTGTTGTTTCTTTCCACAATGCAAGAGAGAGAGGAAAAAAGACTTTCAAGAGAATTCATGCCAGTTTTGCATGATTTAGTTCCTCGAGCTTTCTTATACTTTTTTTTTTATTGTGGGCTCGAGTTCAAACTGGCGGATTGACAGATTTTCACTTTTTAAATTGTAGTGCTTTCTTTTATGTTTTTAAGTTGATGTACTTATGACTCAGCGATTGATAATAATCACGTGGTTGGTTAATGAGTGAAATATGATTATCGAGGCATCGATAATGAATGATTGCATAATTTATTGAAAGCTTTTTTACAGTATATAAAAATATAGTCTGGGAGCTCGGTGGGATCCCGTGTGCAATAATATGTCCAAAGGAATAAAAGGGTGATTCTTATGTATTTTGAGCTGCTGAATCGGAATATACATGTCCTTTATTTGAAAAAATTGTACGCTTTGTTTAAGTAATTTTTTAAATAAATTGGGGAAATAATGAAAGTATGAAAAAATGACAAGAGATCTTTTCTTCTTCAAATGGGCCAAATTAACTAGAAAAAATTAATCAAGATCGAAAAAACCATTTTTTCCCCAATTTGTTTAAACAATTATTTAATCAAAGCGTACAATTTTTTAAAATAAAGGACATTATTACACACGGGAGTCCACCGAGCTCCCGGACTATTATATATAATCTCGTTTCTTCGAGAGATTAAAAAATTTCAATTTCAAAAGATTTCTCACTTTTGCCGCGAGCAACGAGAGAGCAGCACTCATGAGATAATCTCATATCAATTGATACAACAATTTTTCTACTAGTATCATTCAACCTATAAAGCAAAAAGAAAAAAAAATGATTAATGACTTTATCTATTCTCATCCTCCCCGAAAATCCTCTAGCGAACTCTACTAAGGACACTTTTTCAAAACGTCTATCCAGCTTAATCTTCCAAGTCCCTCAGCGCGCCGATAAATAATTCATAGCCAAAGTACTTTCCAAAAAAAAAAAAAAAGAAAAAGAAAGAAAGAAAGAAAAGGTAGAAGAAGAAGCAAAGTCTCGCACAAAGCCTTTAGCCATCGCGCGCTTGCGCGCGCAACTTCCATTAAAACAGGCTCGAAAACTCGTCGTCGCCTGCAAATCCGGAAAAAAATCAAACGTCACGCAGCAGCGAGAAGGAGGAGGATCAAAAAGAGCGTCCTCTCTTTCTCAAGGGAAAATCCGTATATCCTTTAGGGAAGCAGGTCACGGCCGTGTGTAAAAACTTGGCCGAGGTGTTTCGAATAATCCTACGGCCGCCCACCCGCGCGCGCGCAAGCTTTAAGCTCTGGCCTACTTGGCTACGAGACTGGAATTTTCGCGGCGTGGCTATCGCCCGCGAGCTTTTTTCCCTCTCTGCCTTATCTCTACTTTTTTTTCTCTCTCGTGTGCAGCGCTGCTGGCCGCGCGAGTAAGCGAGAGTAATTATGATGATGGCTCTGTTATATCTTTTCGCTTCTGTATATTCAATGCTGCATGGGTAAAGAGATCACTGTAGATTTAGTAGGTGGGCACTGCGCGCGCGAGAGGTATTTTACGTGATTATGAGTATTACTGTAGCTTTAGCTGGTAATTTATTAAGTGACTTTTATCTAGGTGCTATATATATACTCGTCCTATTCGCGCGAGATTCATCTTTCGACCTTATACGACCTCGCGCTTGTATATTACGCCAACGAACTGTTTAATAAAAAAAATAATAATTTGCATGATTAACGCTTCTTTATACGGATTAATCGAAATATTATCTCGTCTTGAGCGATTCGAACGATCGATAAAACTTTATGCTCTCGCGAGTCAAAGTTCATTACGAAAACTTGCATAAAAGGGAGATGAAAGCTCGCCAGCTCGGAGAGATAGCGTTAATAGGAAAAATTAGCACCCAACAATAAAATCTCGAGCGACTCCTGGAGCTCAAGTCCGCGTAAAATTGGCGAAAGCTCCGATCGTCCGTAAAATCGCGAGCTTATCTTTTAATTTATCTGGGGGAGACCGGTTCGCGAAATAGATATAGGCTTTTGACATCGCCGTCGCCGTCGTCGTCGCTGTGCTGCCAATCCCGGAAGATAACCGATAGAGAATCCCGGACGCTCATATCTTCTCGTCGTCTTCGGCGGGCCTTATAGTAAAAGGGAAGCGTAATTCAGTCTCCGAGATTAAAGACGCGCAATGGGCGACCGTCAATGAACACGAGTTTGCCGAATTGAGAAACTTTTCTTTCTTTCTTTCTTCTTTCTTTTTTTTTCTTGCAGTAAAAGGAAACATCGCATCGGAATGCAATAAGTCCGAAACAAGAGAATCGAACAAAGCCGTTGCGAAAACGCCGGATAATTTTAGCTGCAATTACCGAATCCAATCGTGCCGAGTTGAATAGACGCTCTGAAGACGATCCTCCGTATCAAGAAAAGAAGAGAGAGAGGAAGAAAGGAAAAAAAGGAAAGGAGATGCTGAATTAGACGCGATTCAAGAAAATTCGCCGACGCCACACGCCCAAACTTTATTCCTCGACGACGACGACTCCTTTTTTCTGTCCGTCTGTGTATGTGTGTGTGCAATGGATTGGCGTTCTTTCATATCTTTTGCGGGCTTGTTAAGGATAATTGCTCTCGAGTCGCATGAGATGCGACCTTTTTTTTCCATGGCTAAACATCAAACGTACGCGGGCAGGGGGTGAGGACAGTCTCAATACGTCAGCTGAGGTTTCTTTTAGAAAATTGAAGATAAACATTTTCTTCTTCTTTTTCTTTTTTTGGCCTCGAGATGGTATTGATAGGACGGTAAGAGTACTTGGAAATTAAATGTATCCAGATAAAAAGAAAAATACAAACAAAATTTCATTTAACGCGATAAGCCAAATCCTTTCTGAAAAATCGTAGCAGCAGCAGCCACCAATGAAAAATTAGTAGGCATCTTGCAAAATCCGCGCAAGCAAACTTCTTCTCCTTGTGTTTACTTACGACCTCGTTTCTCTCTGGCACGCAGCCTCATTAAAGCCAAACGCCTTCCCCCTTCTCGAAGAAAAATAGTTTAATAACATCATCCTCTCCCTCACCTCGAAAAGTGCGTTCCCCGTATTCTCCCGCTTGGCAAAAGCAAAATCCCACGCGACAGCCGGAGAGAAAAAGCGCGCGCGTAAACAGGCGATAATCCGGGGGCTTCGCGGCAAACACGAAAGACTACTTAAAGAGGATTTTTTCACGCGCGCGGCTATACGAAAGAAAGAAAAAAAAAAGAGGAAGAGAGAAAATCGAGAGAGAGTCATAAATTCGGCAAATTCCCGCGCACTTTGGCACACGTGAATCATCGCTCTCTCTCTCTTTCTCGCTCGCAAGCTCGCCTCGCATTTTTACAAGCGCGCTCGCAGCTCGCGTATATAGCAATATGGCTGGCTATTTATCTTGAAAGCTTAAGGCAATTTTGTCATCCTGAAATCGTTGCGTCTGAGATTTATCATACGAAAGCGAAGCTTCTCTTTTCAGCGAAATGTATACTTTTGCGTTTGCTGCTGGCTGCTTCTCGGGATACATATATACGCATGCCATCCACACCGATCTAACCCGAAAGTAGCTTTCATAGAGGGGAGACGACGGTAATACATGTCGCTGTTGAAGAAAAAAAAATTCGCTATAACGGGAAATAATCGTAATTCATTTGAAATTGTCGTGGAATTTGTCGAAGTAATTTTACGTGTTCACTTGTGAGATATCGGAGGTACAGACGATCGTACGTGTATAATGCATAACAATCGTAACTGAAGGGTAATGATTTACTATGTACATGTCGGAGAAGAATTGTCTCTCGCGCAATATCAAGTTATAACATCTCAACGTCAAACGTCTCGCAAAAGTTATTTCACTCCCTGTACAATAAATACTATAAGTGAACAGAAATCATGTTTTGATTGCGATAAGCTTCGAAATATGTCCTCAGTCAAATAAAATTTTATCACCGTGCCGTGTAATAAAATCCCAAGCAGAGTAAAAAAAATGACACCCCTGACGCGTAAATAATTGATGTTACAGAGAGAAACGCCCACCGTAGAACAGAAAAAAAAAGAAAAAGACAGGAACCCCCAAAGTTTGTTTCACCCCAAACAATCTTTTACACCCTAAGCAGTCTCCTAATTAATCTCTTTACAAAACGTCCGTTATTAATCGTTCAAAACGGATACCATTAAAAAAAAATCTCGCTTGAAAAAAAAATGTCGTTTCACTCGTATAAATTACATAAAAGCAGCAAAATTCTCCTCCAAAAAAGAGAAAAAAAATCATAAATCTCGTACTGTTAAGAGCCAAGCATACAATAGCACACGCGTACGCAATAAAAAAAAAAGTGGAAGAGAGAGAGAGAGTCAATAGTCGAGAGCTCGGTATAGTCGTCTACGAGTAAATATAAATGGAGAATCATCGGGAGGGCGATGAATGGGCTAGAAAACGCATGTCGCACAATGCAAAGGTGGAGTGCTTTGGCGTCTTGGAAGATATATTTATACCCCAAGCGTGCGCGCAGCTCGGCCCCACTTGAATTACGTGCCACACTGGAAAATCCTTCGGGAGAGAAAGAGAAAGAGAAACAGGACGACAATCCTCTGTATACTACGATATTCCTATTCTAAGTTGTTTTTTCTTCTTCTTCTCCTTTGTTTTACAACGTGAAAAAATTGTGTACTCTATCTCGCGACGAAAAAAAAAAAGAAGAAGTATATCGTTTGATTAGAGCGCAGTCGTGATAACGCATGCACGAAAAAAAGAGCAGATCGTCACGTGCATCATCTCGAGAGAGAAATTGCAAGCGAAAAAAAGAAGAGATGAGATCGATCATATATACGCACACACGTCGAGACAATTACCAGCACTGCTACTCGTCTGCAATTCTCTTTTCCGGATATTATATATATACATGCGACAGGCGGCGGCTAGTCCTTTGACGGCATTATATCCGCTCACCGAAAGAGAGATCGCCTTTAGAACGTTGCAGGCTTCACTCACTCTCTCTCTCTCTCTCTCTCTCTCTCTCTCTCTCTCTCTCTCTCTCTCTCTCTCTCTCTCTCTCTCTCTCTCTCTCATGGTACAGGATTCGGAAGCTGCTTTTCGAACTGCAAAGACCGTTGGGGGAGTAATTCTGTAAGAGCCGCTCTCTCTCTCTCTCTCTCTCTCTCTGTCTCTCTCTCTCTCTCTCTCTCTCTCTCTCTCTCTCTCTCTTCTCTCTCTCCGGGGGATGGACGAGGCATAAACGACGGATTATTTGATTATGTATTTAAGTTTGCTGGATTGATTCGGGTTTAATGCGATCTAGAGACTCCAGCGAGTTTGAGAGTTTATATTTGGACTCTCATTATTTTTGCATTCAAGATACTCGAGCGAATTGAAATTAAAATTTCATACTGATGTACTTTCTTGGATAATTAGAGTGAAAACCGATGTTTTTCATTGGATATTCCATCGAGCACTTACGCGTAATTCTCGTCTACTGATGTTCAAATATAATAAAACGTTAAAATGACCTTTTTTGAAGCAGCGCGCGCGGGAAAGCTCTGTCGAGCCATCGTAAGAGGATTAAATTTATAATTGCGCAATTAAAAAATGATGAAGTTCTGTGCTAACTAGAGATAGACACTGATGATTATTAAATTATCTTTGCTGTAAAACCAGACGAGTAATGTTCGATTATTCATTGACTTCGATTTTCTTTAAAACTAGAATTTATTTGATTTTCAATAAACCAATTTACAACGCTCAACATTTGCTTGTGTCTCTGTGCTAAATAGTTCATTCACTTTAAGAGTTAGAACAATCAAGCAACGGAAAAAAAAAGTATAAAACCACACCCGCGGAACTTGGATATAATACTCTTGGGCAGCCTTAATTAAGGCGAAAGCGCTTGACAAGCCCAAATCCCACGATAAAATAATTATTAATGACAGCAAAAAGCCGTGGCGTACGAAAATGTGCTTATACCAACGGAGGCTTTATCTTAAAAAGCCTTTTGGCACCAGAGTGAGAGAGAGAGTCAACCCTATATAGACAAAAGAGGCGTTCAAGGGAAGAAGAGTCGACGAAGGGAAGAAGGTTGGTGGGTGACAAAGAGATAAAGTAGGAGACAGTCTACGCGCGCGAGGGCTAATTTACGAAAAAAAAAAAAAAACGTTGGCAATCCAAGGCAGTGCATTAATACGTCGGAGAGCGTTGGAAAAAAAAACAAACGTTGTATATATAGAGCGCTTTGGAATCTCGTATGCATGTGCGGACATTATGCATGTGCATAGCTATAGCACGCGAGCGCGCGAATTCATGTGCAATTCATGACGTTTATGAATTTTCAAAGGCACCTCTCGTCGTTGACGTTCGCTCGAAAAGAGAGAGAGAGAGAGAGAGAGAGGAAAAAAAGAGAGAAGATGAGTCTTGTCGTGAGAATCGACTTTTTTTCTTCTCTTTCTCTTCTCCTTTCTTGCCAAACTCACTCGCATACCCTCGAGAGAATTAGAAATGTAGATTAATCATGCGCGCCTCGCTCGTTGTTGTTACGAAAGGTAAACATGCAAACAGAAGCACTGGCAGTGTATTTGCCAGCTAATTAGCATGCTGTTTGGTCTGTGTCTTAAAATCGATGATGATGTTGGCCGCATTTAATTACAATACTATAACGCTCCGCAGTTTTCCATAAAACCATATTTTAGGTGAAATATATTATATACATAACGAATCGTTGGCATATATATATTTCATAGATACGAGAGAAAAAAAAAAGGAAACGGGCGTCATATGTTACGTCGATGAAGGGGGCTATTAATTCATGAGACCCCGCGCATGTATATGTATATATATATATATATATGGGAAAAATCAAACACGCGCCATATGCGTAATATGCCCGAAAATATATATACGTGTATTCGGAAGCTTGACTTTTCAGAAGTTTTCGCGTTAGCTAGACGAGTTTGGAGGGCCACTTTGTTCTGCTTGCTTTGCGCTTTTGTTCTACTGTATGCGAGAGTCCATATCTATTCATCCCTCATAGTTGGAGGATGTTTGATTCGTTATGAATGAGTATACATGTATATATCCTGGACGGATTCGGTTATATTCGCGTAGTGCTTTTGGCTTATGTTTGCAATGATTAGTTTGCCGGAGGATGTAGGATGGATGAGCTTTGATGTGTCCGCTTGTTTATCGTGCAATGTGTGTGCTTATAACGTGCCTATTTCGTAATTGGCATACATTATTATTATTGTTGTTGTTAATTATGAATAATCGAGCAATCAAATATCTCATTTAAATTTAAATAATAAAGGTTACATAATACAATACAGATTCAAAATTTAGTTCTCATTAACGCAAGCCAATGAGCATGAAATTCAGAATAATTAATTTCACTTGTATCCAAATGAACGAACAAATTATACATATAAAAAAAAAGTTATCATCAATCATCGAAACTGTACGTACAAAAGAAACGATTACCACCCTCTCGAACACGCATCGCGCAACAAAAGAAGACAACTGCCATTTACACGCGCATCTCACACTCAATCCAGCCGCAAAAATGGCAAAAACTCAAAACTCATTCAAACACCGTGCAACACATATACGTTACATCGCGCAGATGGCTAACGACCTATCACGAGCAAAACCATATCCCGATCAATGGGAGCGCATCGTAGAGAGCATCTCTCTCACTCACTCGCGGCTGCATATTCGGCACAGCCGGTGCAAGCCCGCATTATAATTTGCTTGCGCCACGCCGCAGTCAATAATTTTCTATGTGCTTGCCCATCTGCCCCCTCGATTGTTTTCCTTCTCTCTCTCTCTCTCTCTCTTTTTTTTTGGCGCGATGTATAATGGGTCTAAGGGGGATTACAATACCGTCTGCATGCACTTTGATATCGCCAAAAGTACCGACCATTGATCTATGCACAGTAGAATTCTGCTTAGCTTTGGATTACCAGCTGGAATTAGCGGATTAGACGTGCACTCGCGCTGTATTAATTTCACATTGCCGGCGGCGCGTGCGATTGACTTTTCTCTTTTGTATACACAGGATATAGGCGTGATACGACGTCTGTTTACATATCGTAGATATTCATGAGGCTGCCTTTTTCTGTGTATCGTGAATTTTATTCATTTTTTTTTTCTTTTTTTCTTTCTTTTTTTGATAGATAGCTTGGCGACAATGGCTGTCAGGGTTTAGGTGGATTAGTTATTCATTTGGATGAGCAAATAATACGAATTTTTATTAGGTACATTTGAATGAGAAACGAAATGGCATTATTGCTGATATTTGTTTTCTACAATATATCAAAAAGAATTAAAATGTACGAAAATTTGAATAAAAATAACTTTTCGCCATACGCGGCCACCATATAAAACTCGGTAATAAGTTTATAATCCTCAAAAAGAAAGACGCGCCGCCATAAAAAAAAAAAGAAGTAAAGCTCTCAATGGAATAAAAAAAAAAGCCGTCACAATAACCATATGAAAAGTCGACTCTCGTATAGCTAGGTATATAGCGAGCGACACAAGCAGAGAGGCATTTTAAAAGCCCGCTCTCGACAAAATATAAAAAAAAAAGGAGAAGAAGAAGTGGAATCCGTAGAGTCAACTGTCCATGCTTGCAGCAGCAGCAGCAGCAGCAGCGCATAGCTATATTCGGCACAAGTTGGCTGTCGTTGGTAGATAATCCAGCGAAGCGAGCTTCGAATAATAAAGGACTCAATTTCGCATTAGTCGCGCGCGCGTTCGCGGCAGAAGAGAGGGGGGCGAATCGGGTGTGCCGCAGGCGTGAAACTTTCAATGGCCGGATATATTCGGCCTCGCGCTCTCGTGCACTCTTCATTATTAATCGAATCAGTAGATTAGCCGGCTTTCCACCACGCGCGGCCTCGCGAATGCAACAAATGCCTTTTGTATTCTATATAGAGATGCCGGAGAGCTCGAAGCCTTTCTTTCGTGGATATCTTTTTATATATATAATATTCGACGCTCTTATAAGCGTCGAGATTTTTTTTTAGGTTTATAATCGAAGAACTAATTTTGTCGTGGTGGATTATCGAAGCGAATTATTAAAAAAAAAAGAAAAAAGCTCTTGATTTATTGTCTGTTTATCGAGCTCTATATTAGCTTCCACTCGCTTCCGGCTAATGGGATGAAGTCTTGGGAGGAAAAAAATAAGTCGTACGCGCGTGTCGACGTTGTAAGTGGCAAGGATAACCGAGGCAGGCAGTTAAAACATCACGCGCGCGCTGCATGCCGCCGCCGGCTGCTTTAAAAGTCCGTATGAGAGGCTGTTTAGGCGCTACGACGATTAGATGGATGACGACAAGTGTTAAGAGGTTATTTTTTGCTGCTTATCTAATGATGTAGAATCTTTCGAATTCGACTCCGAGATTTATATTAATGGTTGCTTTGTTTTGGCTGTCGATGATGCGTTTTAGTTAATTATCGTTTGGCATTGATTGCTCGACGTATTTATCAAAACGAGAAGTTTTTTTTTCCAAGCGGATAAAAAAAATAGAAAAGAAAATTATGGGTGACTCGAGTTGTTCAAACAAGAGGGGGAAAAAATCGTTATGATCGATTGTACAAATACATTTTTTCGTTAAAAAAATAATACTTGAACATCATTAAAAAAAAGTACTTCCGAAAAAAGAAAGCCTAATTGACATTTTTAGAAACTCTTAAGAGAGCGCGTACTTTTTCCCATTTAAAACATCAAAAGCTTCCTCGAAGTATATAGTACACACACGCGCTCCTCTGCACGAAAAATCTGTGGAATGCCGAGAGAAACAACAGTGTTTTCCAAGACGACATAAGCATCTATTTGAGTAACAAGACGTGAAACCAAAAACAATGTATTTCAGCGTAAGTATCGTTTACAAAGCGACAGAAGCCTATACGTCGTATGCAGGTGTATAAAAGAGGCGCAACATATAGACACTCAAAGATATATAGAGAGAAAGAGAGTGAAGAGAAGGGAGCAATGGCATGCGCGCGAAACGATCGGGAGGTGAAGTTTATTTCGAGAGCGACTGTTAAGTGGAGAGTTTGGTCTTGAAGGCGACGTATATTTACATGCAAGCTATATAGCAGCCGTCACAGTAGCAGCAGCAGCAGCGGCAGCAAGCCAGTCACAGATTTAACTCTATTAAGTGTCGCCTCGTGGAATAACACGAAATGCCACTATATATGCCCGACGACGATTGATCCCTCGTTAGAAACACACACACAAGCATATACACTTTGACAAAATTGAATTAACCATTATATCATATGGAAATGGAAATTGTTATGATTGACAATCAAGTTAATTAAAAGGATCGTTCGGAGTCGAGAACGACGTGTGGATTAACATCGCACACATGGGCCTCGCGTCCGTTTCGCAGCCGATAAATCAAGCAGCGCGTAATTAGATGCAACTGTGCGCGGCCGCCGACCGGCCGCCTACCGTAGTCAGTTCTCTTCGGCTACTGGGATTTACGACAATTCACGTATATATACCTTTTCCCTCGGCTGATAATGCATGGCTTTTAGATGTCTTAGCGGAAAATCGCGTTCGGGGTTGATTTTTCTTGACGCGACTACTATATATTTTCGTCGTCGTACTTGTGGGGACGGGACAGTTTAAAACGAATATCGTGTTAATGGAATACTTTGAATTATCCACAACCGTCAATTGGATTTTGAGTTATAGATAATCAAATTGACGAAACATTAAGTTTTGTAAAGGTAATACAATGGAATGTCAAATTTAGCGAATTTCCTAGCGGTAAACTAAATAACAAATTTTTACACGCATACTCTATCGGAATTATCCGAATTGAATTGATTGCACGCTGTATACGGCTTAATTCCATGGAATATAACAAATTTTTATTTGTCATCGATGTATATAAACCCGCGCGCGTTGCTATATGTGATTATGAACGCGCAGGTGGAGTTGAATAGATAGATTGGAAGTGGAGCCGCGGGAGGATTAGGCTGTAGCGTTCAATTAGTCAATGGTCCGATTCATCTTTGGCCTGGGTGTTACTTTGATCATGCTGAATGGCCTGCAACGGTACAGACACATACACACATGATGCCCCCATTGAAATCATAGGGATTCCACGGCAAAATATATCCTCTTTCTACTTATACTCATCCCCAACCCCCCCCCTTTAGCGCCATTGAGATAGAATCAAACGCGCGTATAATGTCTCTTTCTTTCTCCTTTGACAATGACATGTCGAATTATACTCATTTTGTGCGACTGTCGTCGAGAGGTGTATAATCAATTTTTCCTTCTGTGCGCGAGTTTATCAAACGCAATTAAAATTTCATGCGACGAGCGAACCAATGAAAAATTCAGTAGAATTAATGTACGTATTTACACGAGAGTTGCCATTAAACTGATTGCTCGCGATAAAATACATATATATCTGTGTGTGTGTTTGCGTGGCAATAAAGAAACAATTACATATTCCCAGAGGTGTTCGAGCTTGCAGATATTCCCGAAAATTCACCTCTCTCTCTCTCTCTCACACGCTGAAATAATAACACACAGAGTTAGCCGAAATACGACATAATTAGCTGGCTTATCGATCTGACTGAGAGTGTGTATTATGTGTGAGAGGGTGAGAGAGAGAGAGAGAGGTGACGAAGACGCGGGCACGAATTATCGCTCTCGGCGCTCCGGTGGCGCAGGTGTCCGGAATAATTTAAACTTCCTGCGCGATTCGACTTTGATTTAGTTTGCCGAGCTTACGTACAGCTCCGCAATATATACTGTCCTCCTCAAACGTACTTTTTTAATGAATTTTTTATTTTTCAATTTTTATTCGTCAAATTAGAGGTGTAATTTCAATGGTACGTATAAAGTTTCGATTGAATTGCCAATGAATAAAATAAAATGATCGTGGAAATGAATAAAAGTATCGAGTATCTGCGTACAGTCGCGGTAACTGAAAACGTGATGGAAGCGTAATTGCTTTATATATCAGTAGATTTTACAACATTTTCAGTTGGCAACAAGAAAATAAAAAGAGGAAAGGATTATCTCGATGTCATGCTTGACAGGCTGACACTGATTGCATCCCTGGATTTTCTAATCGGAGACAAAATAAAAATAAAAAGCTTTGGAGGAAGCGTCTCGCGAGTGGAATGCGCGAAATTAAATAGTCCTGCCTGAGTGAAAAAAAAATCAGACTTGATGTATACGTATTTTACCAACGAAAGTTTTTCGATGGATATACGTATAAGACGTGGATGAATGGATGGACTTTGCCGAGTGAGTTCTGAAAGCTCGCAACAACAATAAAGTTTTTTTTTTTCAATATACTTCAACAACTTATCGACGCGGGGGTTTTATAATTTATTGATTGATAACCGCGAGTGCAATGTTACTTTAATTGGTAACGAACGATAAAAAAAAACATATTTTTCTCTCTTCTCCTCCCCTCGAACGTTGTTATTGAAACGCAGGTTTTTCCTCTCCGCGATATATATTTCATTTGACTATCTACGCGCGGCCTCAGGTGTATCGTTAACACTGAGCGCGAAAACGAATTTACGGTCGAATTTTCCGCAAGCGAGCGAGCGCGGGGGGGAATATGCAGATGCAAGCGTAACAGCGAGCGAAAATCGAAAGAAAGCTTCGTCGCCCGAGAGCGTATAAATAATCCGCCGATCGCCAAAACATAATGGAAATGTCGCCGACGACTGCGCCCAAGCGAAAACAAAAGGAGTATCTATAGGAGACGAGAGAAAAAGTGGGAATACACATGAAAAAAAAAATTGAATCTCCTATCTATAAATAGCGCGCGATGCACTTTAACCAACAGCTCTCGTGCGATCGCTTTTATTGTAAAAGATGAAATTCTATTACGACGACGCGTCGTTAATGGGCTTTCAATTCACCTGCGCGCGAGTATCCGACGCTTGTTTTTTATATAGATATAGCGTTGCAGAGGTGAACGGAGAGGTTTTTTTTTCTGTTAAAATCGCGAGTTCGCAGACACTGACTGACGATATTACGTGTCAATTAGACGCGAGCTGTGCTGGAAATGAAGTTTTCACTGTTATTCGATTGCAAGATAATGCCGTTACCGCGTCGCGTAGATATAAGCGCTCAAATCTAATAATCTTATATTCGATTGTGTGCACTATTTTGTCAAGCGACGGAGTTTGCCGTTCGTTTCTATTTCTAAGATGTAACAAGGTAACGCTATGACGAATTAGAAAATTCTACAACGTAATTTGCTTTCGACGTACGGGAATGATTGGCGTTTCGTTTTTACTCTGATTTCGTTAGCAAATGAAATCTTGTTTTCTCTATTTCAGATGCTTGAGGCTATAAGATTATTTAATTATAGTCGATTGGATCGAATAATTATTGGAGTTTCACTGCTTAGAGTTCGGAGAATAGAATAAAAATATGAAGAAGACTTACAAAGCTCTCGTAAATTCAACGAACAAACATAAGAAAAAGTATTTACACTTCACACCGAAATAGAACGACTTCTTTTTTCAAAGTTCATACACAAAACATTGCAATGAACCAATACAAAAAATGTGTGTTTGAACGCATCAGGCGCAACCTCTATGCCGAAAAGAGGAAAAAAAAAACACACACACAACTCGTCTATTTAACCCGCGTCACAGTCGGAATCCCCGAAGGTTTTTTTTTTTGCTCTCTACCCACAACGCAAACAAAAGCATCGGATCGTAACCGGAGCCTTTAATTGGCCTCGCGAGATCGTTTGGAATTAGTTTTTTGTCAATTTGCCTCGCGACCGGACGCACTTGATTTTTTTTTTACTTTTTTTTTCCACGCGAAACGAAAAAAAAAAAAGAAGCGAATGTTAATTCCGCGTACTGTTTCTATGCGGAATATGTGGAACGTGTTCGCATTTGAAAGCTCTGCATTATATCGCTGAATAAACACGAGAAAGCTACTGCAGTGTGCCTTGGCCTAGTCGGTTAAAAAAGATAGTGTCGCGGGTCGTCGTTCGTCGTCGTCGTCGTCGCGCGGAGCCGAAGAAAAGAGGAGCCTCTCGAAAATTAATGAGCTTTTCTTCTTTCTCAAACAGCGTCTCGCCTTTTCTTCCGCCTTCACGCGTGTACGTGGCTGTATACCCCGCGCGAGTTTTACGTTCGAGATGTATATTTTCTTTTTTTCCGAGGTGAGAAATATCGTTATGGATACATATATAATATATACATATGATGGTAATGAGTTGTGAAACTAGGTTGTGACTTTTGTGAGGAAATGTTTGTACTTACGACAGTTATCCGGTTGACAAAAGAACTTAACGCTTTGTTGTATATACTCGTGCTTGCGGCTTATCTCTGTTTTTTCACCGTATACATATATGTATGTATCTTTCCATGCACAGTGATTTTTCGCTCGATATAGACGAGTTTGAAAAGCCAGCAAAGTTATTTTTTCGCTCAATGAATTTCATTCAACGGAGATCCGTATATAGAATGAACATCGAGCCGATGAGTATTATAAAGCGTGCCAATTAAATTTTCCATTTCAATTTGTAGAAATGCGCATTCACATTTATATATCAATGTTCTTTTTGTGCGATCCTCTTTTTCCAAACGTCATATCAATTTTCCAAATCATCCGCGGCTATGTAGCACACGCAAAGTATTTGTCCGAAAGCTCTATATAAAGCACCAATCTCGCATAGAGAGAACGTGAAAAACCGATAATCCCAGTAATCAAGCTTGCTCTCTCTCTCTCTTTCTCTCATACGCACTGTGAGCTTAATGAAAGGCAAGTCACCCGCAGAGAGATTCCCATCCAAAAAAAAAATTGTTCACCCACTCCTCCCCCCACTCTCGCGCGCGTGATTTTTCCATTCGAATGGAAAAAGGCGATATGAATCGTCGTGGCAGCACACGCGGGCAGCGACGGGCTGCATTCAGAGCGATAAAAAGCTCGTGTGGTCTACTACTAGCTTGTGGCCAAATGCATATATATACGTGAGTGCGAGAGAGTCGTCTATTCAGACTCTGTATGTGCAGCAGCAGCAGCAGCAGGGAGCGAGCGGACACAGTGACTGCGGCGTTGTTATACGGAGAGTGGAGGTGTCACTGGCTTTTAGGGCTGTTTGATGCGGGCTATTTCGCCAGAAATGCAAGCGCGTGTGGCTTTGAGAGATTACTCCCGTGGATTTCGTTCCTCCTTTTTTTTTTCAAACACTGCTGAATGCTGATTATGCGAGCTGATTGCTCTCACAGGTATATAGCAGCAGCATTTTTATATTCGTCGGCGAGATTCCAATTGCGCGCGCGAGCTTGAATACCTGGCAAGGATTTTTTTTTTACACGTTGAATGGGCTGAATTCGCTCGGATGGTAATACAAGTTTGATTACAAATATTTTAAGCTCGCTTCACGGTTGATGATTGGGTTTTCCGTGAATTGAAAATCCAACAAATTCCGCGCGCTTGTATAAACGCTGTATTTGTATGCTGTAATGAGAATCGAAAACATGCGATATGGCATGGTATTCTCTTCGCGCATTCACCATGCGCATTCATTTAGCGTCGAGGCGAGTTTGTAAAATTGAACATTTCGTTTTGCGGTATCGCTCTTTCAAATATAAATAATGACCAGCGAGCTTCGGGTATATAATACACGTAAACTCTAATTTTCCACTCGAGTGAATTTTACAGGAAAATGTTTGCCTCTTTTTGCTGCGTTGATATACAAGAGAGGGATTGGCGAGCGAATACTTTTACGTCCGAGAATTTTTTAATCTACTTTACGTTAAATTTGTATAAAATACATAAATATTTTCATTTAGTTTCGCAATTAATTTATCAAACGATCTCCATTTTCTCGAAAAAAAAAATATATAATAAATATCAAAGGAAAACGCGAGAGAGAAGAGAGAGAAAGAGCAAAGCGCTATAACTATTAATTCATCAAAGCTGCTATAGGGGCAAAAGCACGACCGAAAATAATCCGCGCTAATTACCCTGGCAGCAATAAAAAACGGGCGCGCAAATCCCCTTGGGGCCATTGTCTTCTTTCGCTTACTTCCAAATCCGTCCTAAATAAACGCTCTATACTCGCGGCGGCGCGGGCGTAAACTCGAATTGTGTGAGTATATATGTGAGTGTGTTCGCCCTATGTATATGAAAAGAACTGAAAACGGCGCACGTGAAAACCATTCGTTTCCTATATACTACCCAATTACTCGTGCACTCTCAAATGAGTCGTATCGACTTGATGAAAAACGGCTTGCCGACAAAAGAGTCTCTCTTTTGTTTTTCTTTCTTTTTTTTTTGTTTCATCACACGTAACGAGGTTGAATCTATTATCTATTCCTTCGTATATACGAGAGAGAGAGAGAGAGAGAGAGAGAGAGAGATAGAGAGAGAGAGAGAGAGATAGAGAGAGAGAGAGTGAGTTGCGTCGCCGTCGTCGCGCACGTACTGTCAAAACTATCGCCGGATGTATAAGCGTTATATAGGAATGTATGTGCGACGACTCATTAATAAGCCAGCCGATCGCCCAATTAGACGGACAGGCTTGCCGAGCACACATTTCTGTCTCTCTCTCTCTGTGGTACATGTACGTGGATGACACTTTGTATGTGCTTATTGCGCGTTACTCGCTCGAAACGACTACTACTAAGGCAGCTGTTATGTCGTTTCGGCGATTTCTCTTTTTTTTTCATTCTTCTTCTTTTCTTCTATTGCGTCGCCCAGTGGGACGTTCTCGGGGCGTGATTTTTCACTTTTCTCTTTTGATTGTGGCTTTTGGATTTTTCGTAAGGCGGAATTGTACGGCAATTTTAATGTATGTATGATTTACTTTCGACCGTTATTGTATTACTATCTGTAGGGAATGAATTTTATGTCAGTATAATGCAAATCACACATGTGACGTAACGAAAATGACTAAAGCATATTACAAACAGTAAAGATTCGACAAATTACAAACTGTAAGTTCATAGAACTCAATATTGTTTTCCCAATAAATTGCAATTGATTACAGAATCACTTCAATTACCGAGATTTATTAGACTCGGACGATAGAAAATGCAATGAATTTCATTCGCAATCGAAACGACAAAACAATGAACCCATTATCTTTTTTTAAAAATGACGCGTATCGAATAGCGTTATAAATTTCTAAAAAATTAATTGCAAAACACAGCAACGAATCGTTGGTAAATTGAAAACAAGTCCGATTAAGATATTTGATTCCCATGCAAAACGTTAGGCAATGAATTTAACCGATACAACACAGCCGTGTGTGTGTGTGTGTATGTCTGTGTGGCAGTGCCTCCAATTCTCGGCGCTGACAATTACTCTCGCGATATATATACGTGTATATGTAGGCGCGCGTTTGTGGTGCCCGCCGCGCGCGGAATCAGCGGTGCAACGCACGCTTGCGCGTCGAGCGTAGCGAACGATAACGCCGCACAGTGTACTATATATATATACATACGAGAGAGATCTTCTCATTATACGAAATCACGACAGAACAAGATCAAAGACGAAGTGTGGTATTTATGAGCAATAAATGGGCTTGCAGTCAAGTGCTTTTCAATTGGGATAATCACTCGCGAATTTCCCTCTCGTAGCACCACCAGCAGCAGCAGCAGCAGCAGCAGCAGCAGCAGAGAGAGTCCATTGAATTTCGCGCGCGTACTCTCTCTCTCTCAAACGGCCGTACCGCGGCGCTTACGAAAATTAGACCCTCCGGGTATTCATCCACGCTCATTAGGCTTAAGTGAGGGACTGCCCTCGAGTTTTTTTTTCGGGCTGTACGCGCGTTTCTTCATCCTTCTTCTTATTTTTTTATTATCGTTTCGAGGACTGAGAGTTTATTGGATTTCATAATTTTTCTTTTATTTTCTTCTTTTTTTTTCAACGTCGATAAGTTGCGTTTCAATGGTACATTTCGTTTGGAGCGAGTAAGTTTTCAATGGAACTTTCGATAATTGACTTTGTGCAGGGTTGTGAATAGAGCGATTATTATTTTTTTTTTCTTTCTTTGCGTTCAAGGCAGTTTACTTTTTGAATTGGAAGTTTCGTGTGAATCGATTAATTGGGCGATGGATATGGCTTGAAAAATATTGAGCGTGCGATAACAAAATAAACACGGCATTATGTACGTGTAGCATTTGTTATTTCTAAAAGGTCATGTCTGATGGAAATAATTTTGACGAATCGTAATGTGAATATAAGTTTGAATGAAACCAAATTGAATTCTACAATGTTGAAAACAATTATTTTACAAATAAAATAATATTGCAAAAAATATCAACTAACAATGAAAGCTAATGTTATGATTTAAAATTGATCATCAAACACTGACCACGACAAAAAAAAAATTATAGTGAGCCGGCGCTCACAACACGTAAATCCGATAAACTGCTCTATACGAATTTCCTGCGAGCCAAGCAAAGTACAAGACTTGTTTTAGCAACTCACCTCGTTTGTTGACCGGGGTGAAATCCCTTCGACAGCAGTACACTCTCGTGTGGGTCCTCAAGAAGACGAAGAAGAAGAAGAAGAAGTAGCAGGAACGTCAACCCTCCTCCAACACTCCATCCTTCTCGGTCAATTTCCAGCTGTCAGTCTCTATATATTTTCTGGTATCATCCAAAAATAAACCACGTGTCACCTCAAAAAGTCCTCATAGTTCCTCGTAATAGAAGCTCAACACGTGTTATAAGCGACAAAACCGAAAAAAGAAACGAAATAATCGTATTTTCTCCGTACAGCAAAAATCACGTGTTGCGATTGAGAGAGAGAGCAAAGCGAGCAGCGGCACTAGTGTAGCTGCGCATATGGCGCGTCGCGCACGACTGAGGCAGACGAGCAGAAAACAGCAGCCACCATCCTCCCGGAACGTTGCGCCCCCACCACCCTTGCATATCTCGCGTGCGCGCACGACGACTTTCAGTGATGCTGCCGCCGCTTGCCTCGTCTTCTTCTTTTTTTTTTTTCTTCTCTCTCGTATATTGTCGTGTTTGCTTTCTTTACCCCGATGCTTCGAGTGTGCTGCTGCTTCCTTGCTCGCGGGAAACGCTGCTTATGTTTACCTCACGCCCTGAGTTTTCCCTCTTCTTTTCGCTTTGCGGTTAGAGGGGATTTATTTAGATGCTTTTTGGGGTTTTTGCGTGCGGTTAAGTCCCTCGCGAAACTCATTTGATTCCACATACGCGTGGACGGAATTTCAAGGTATTAGCGGGCGAATTTAAGGAGTTTCTTTCTCTCTTTTTTCCCGTTGGTTAACTTTCTTTCTAGAGGTTTCGCTGCGAGTGGAAAACGTTTTATAAAAAAGGGGGGAAAATGTTCCTCGAAAGGGATGATACGTAACGAGCAAAATTGATAAATATTTTAAGATGCAAACTTTGTTATTGCCAGAGTTGTTGCAGTAGAGACTAAATAACTTCTTGGTTTTAAATATCTTAAGCTCATTTGCTTTAATTGGAACAGACGCAAAGTTTACAAAATAGTTTTAGTCAGAGAAAAGGTAGCTCGTGTACAGTTTTATTTTTTCTTTTACTAACGAAAAAAAAGAGTTTAGTACTCAAACAAAACCTTCTTTTTGTTCTACACAAGTGTTTTCATACCACTCAATCCTAAACAAATTCATACAAATGATCAACCCGGAATTTTTTTTTTTTGTTGAACACGTCAAGCCTAACAATAATGAACAAAAGTTTTCCAATGCCATAATATTTCCCATCTCCGATTCCAATCCAAAGTTAGCATCTCCCTTGGAGTGTTCTTTACCCGAATCCTCAGCCAATGTGATGCTATTGGCTTTCCAGTTGTATTTGTCTTTTCCTTTCCACGATGTTTTACTTTCTTTGAAGTTCTTCTTTTTTTTTTCTCCTCCTCGTCTTGTTTACCTGGGCTGCTTCTGCTGCTGCTGCTGCCGTCGTCGTCGATCTTTTATATTTCATGTTCCATTACCGATCTTTCGTCGGCATTAAACTTTAATTGACGGTTAATTGGAGGTAACTCGATTTCCTTGGCAAACGTTTCGTCGAGAGAGTTGCCAACTAATTCAAAGATGATTTTATCGGGCTCCCTCTTTCTCTATCTTACGATTGGTTAAATAAATTATCAATTAGCTAACCGAATATTGATTCTCCATTTCGCGGTATAAGAAATACAAAATTGACCCCCCTGCGAACGCGCAACTCTTCAGATGTATACGAATCAAATAACTTTTCCCTTTTTATCTTCATCAGCAAACTTCTCTTCCCTTCTCTCCAGATCGTAAAATAAACTGCAATTTCGGCGATAAACTATACGCGAAAGCGCACAACTTACAACGAAGTATGAGACACTTTCCAATAACTCTTTCCCCGCGCGAGCGCCAACTTGCTATGTGTCCATATGTTCAGGACACCGTAAGTTTACAAGAACTTAAAGGCTCTCATTTTTCTCTCACTACTCGAAAACTAAAAAACTTTGTCCTCTCACCGGCTTGCGCGTATAATCGAGAAAGCGACGACGACGACAACAAAAAAAAAAAAGAAAAAGAAGAAGGAAAGAATCTCTCGTGCATTTTCCCATCCCGTGTCGTCGTCGGAGTGCGAGGGCCAGGTGCGTGGGGACAGGTAATTGCTCGCTGCCGGAAAAGGAGGACCAAAAGAAAAAAGAAAGAGAGCGCAGGCTGCTGCTGCTGGCCATTGTGCCTTATTGACTGCGACCGAATGAATTTCACGAACGAGTCGCCTGGAAAATCCAGCGATCCTTGTATACATATATACTCTCGATGATCGAGCACTCGGCGCATTGTGAGGTCTCTTGAGATTCGAACGTCATTGTTCGTCTTTTTTTTTATTCTTCCTTCGTTGGAGAATCTTCTTCCAAGGAATATCATTGAAAGTACAACGGCTGTCGTTACTTTTGTTTAACAAAAAAAAATGGAAAATGCGTACGCGTATCTCCTGCGGGGGTAGTTCGGACGCGCAACGGATAGCAGATAATAAGTCTCGAGGGCCAAGCTACGCTACAGCTATATAATACTGGTTGCAACTTGGCGCCGATTAGCCACCGAGCGTCCCGAGCACGATGTGGCTTCCTCGGTTAATCGACGCTGCTGTGTCTTCTCTCTCTCTCTCTCTCTCTCTCTCTCTCTCTCTCTCTCTCTCTCTCTCGCAACCTACCAAAGTCGAGTTAACTTGTACTGTTTTCGCCGGTAGAGATATATTGCAAGGGTTTCTTCGTTAACTGTTGTTCCCCAATTGCAACGCGGGAACCGCGAGTTTTCGCCCTTTCATCTTTGGACGGAGTTATGATTTTGTCACTAAGGAGAGAATTTCTTTTTTTTTTCACGTTGCATCTATTCTGAATCTAACTTCTTGTACATATTTATGCTTTTGAATATTTAGTTGTAGCGATGCAAAAGGAAATAGTGGAGAGTATTTTTTTTCAAGATCTCTGCAGATGCGATGAAAAATTCATGGAATATTTAAGTCAGATGTCGTGCTCTAATTTTAAAGTGTACGACGGGTATCTTTGAAAATTGGATTGAATTCATTTGAATATTGCTCATCACCTTCGCGTGACATCAATAATTAAATTGCAGTAATTATTCCTCGCTCGCCGGTTAAATTTAACGTTGTGAATTATAAAAAATATTCGTTATCGCGTGTGAGTGAAAGATATAAATTTGAAATGTACCTTAATTTGAGTGCAAGCAAGCGCAAAATTCAAACTGTAATAAATGACACCGTGTTTATTTTAGGAATTGCTGGTCGTCCATAGCTTTCTCACACCGGAGTAAAGCAAACTTTTTTTATTCGCAATTAACGAAATGATTTCATTTACTGAAAACGTGCATAAAAACAACCACGCCGTTTCGTTAAAGAGCAAAAAACATGCCGACAAATAGATAGTCAAGTCTCGGTAAACACTCGAAGCTCCGCAGAGGCGGGTAAAATTGCAAAAAGCGAACGGGGACGCGATTAAGCGTGTAATAATCCGCAATTTGTCGTTCGATAACAATTCTCCAGTAAAAAGCTCTCTCTCTCTCTCTCACTCGCACAAAAAGCTCTCTTTCCTCTCTCTCTCTTGCTGGTGGCGCAAGTGTCGCGTCGGAACAAGTCTAATCCTCGCTCGTACATCACTTCTATATTTAAAGCTTTTAAGCTCGCGCGCTATCTCTCTTTGTCGCTTTCGTTCTCTCTCTCTCTTTCTTTCTCTCTCTGTCGCATACACCTACGAATCTCAATATCGTTTGTCAGCAGTCGCGATTGTTTTTACAGATTGCTCGATCGGTCACAACCGAGAGTGTGCGGCCCATGCTTTTAATTACCGAACGATTTACGATTTTCTCTGTTCTACTTTCGTCAAGGCACGCACACGCGACCTATATAAATGATTGTCGATTTTTCGTCGTTGTTTATATGAGCTCGATTTTCTTTTTTACGAGCTTTCTGCGTGTGCTTTCCGAGTGACTCACGAGGTAATAATATTTTTAGGATTTTTGATAGAATTGCTCAATACGCGGTGTTGACACGCGGTTTGTGATTTTCGTTTCGATAATCGGGCTGATGATGAGGAATCGCGTGATGACTGATGTATTTGCGTGATTTATTTAATGACCGTTAACAGTTTTACTATATAGAAATTTATATGATAGTATTTACGATTATATTTTATAAACTTTTCCACTTCGTAAATCACGTCATGAAATAGCACATCGTGTGCGATTCATTTTTCAAAACGAAGAAAAAAAAAGATCTTCCGCTAAATTTCCAATAATGAAGATCCCCGTTGAAAATGGTTCAAACAATATAAGCCTTCTTCACGTCACACACCGAAATTTAATAATTGCGTCCACGAGAAACTAACTCGAGTACTATATCACGGATGGATATCGCAAGCTCGCCTATTGGCCCTGTAGCTTTGACAAATGATACGTTCGCGCGTGCACACACATACACACTCTGGACAGCGTCGTACAAACGAAGGAAAAATGGCTTGTTTACGTCAAGCTTTTTGCATCGCTCCCGCAGCTCATAACTCGGACGGTCGAACGGTGACGAGACCATCGTAAATCATCGATCTATAGTGTGTATGTGCGCGCGAGACCGGAAAATCTGGAAAATTGAGAAAACCAACGCAACGAAATAAAAACGTTATATAACGATCGATCGAACGAGTAAAAAAGAAAAAAAAACGTCTCTGTGAGAAACAGATTGCCAAAATAAAAAAAAGGGAAGAAGATGAAGTATAAGTAGCCGCGTTGAAGCATACTGGAGCGTAAATTCAAAGTAAAACGATAAGCGATCGCGTCGTCGAGTAGGTATATATTCGTATACTCTCTCGAGTCGAGTGGCGCGAAAAAACAACATAATCCGCATGTCGTCCGATTATGAGTATATATATAGTGTATGTTGACGCACTTTATATATCCTCCTTTAGGGTGCGCGCTGACAAAGGGATGGCCGTTGTTTTGCGGCTCTCGGCGCGCTTACAAAATTTCTCCATTGTTAATGCGAGCTAATGACGACACTCGAGTAAGTACGCACGTCGCCGCTATTTATGTTTGTTCGATGGTCGATGGGCGAGTCTTATGAGAGGCTGCGTTGCAACGACGCGCGTGTACCTATGAAAAGATCGAAAAAGCCCATCTATCTTGCATTGTTCGCTTGTACGTATATACGCGTCGCGTGTAAGTTCACATGATTTCACGTGCGCCGATACTTTTTTTTTTCCTTGCCCCGTGAATCCAATGCGCTCGCACGGATAAATCGCTTTTATCAGATTTTCCGTTCTCGTTTTCTTTTTTTTTTTCGTTATGAGTTTTATTCATTCCCGAGAATTCACGATATATATACTATATAAGTTTAATCTCGTTTCGCGTAGAAAGCAAATAAAAAAATGCAATTAAGAATCGAGCTTTCATCGCGAATTGGAAGTCTTTTTTATATAATGAAATCGATAGATCGAGAAAACATCATATGATGTGAAATTGAATCTCGTGGGGGGATGTTATAATTGCTTTTATCGAGTTTCATATAGATTTGCCGTCTTGATTTAAAAACAATCAGCTCCCGTACGAAATCAATCTCGGAATTAAAGTTGCTCAATTAACAAACGGCAAGAAGATTAGTACTTCGAAAACTCTTGATTGTACAAACGAAAACGTTTGTATAATTACAAGCTTTAAAAAGCTTAAAAAGTATATAATCGCGGCGGCACGGATAAAACTCGAGAGAAACTAAAACTATCAGCATTCAAAGGAAGGAAAAGCAGAGCCAACCCTTGCCTGGGGTAAAACACAACAAAATCCCGCAAGCTAAAACGTCTATACACCGTTGGCATCTCAACAGACTCTCCCTCTTCTCTCTCTCTCTCTCTCTCTCTCTCTCTCTCTTTCTCTTTGTGGAGAGAACTTTCTTATCCTCTCGCTCGCCTGCCTCTCGTACTGCTAGTAGTACCACGTACACGCGTAATCGCGCGGCCGTTTGCTCTCCCCTTGCCTAGCTCGTGCGCGCCGCGCGATAAATTATATTCGGGGCACGAGTAGTCCTTCGGGGCTCTCTCGCTCTGTGTGTCCGCTGCGCCAAATGGCACTTTCATTGCACTTGCGCACGCGCGCGATTTTGCATCTCTACCCGCACGATTTATCACTTTTTTTTGTACTAGAGAGAGAGCGCGAATTAAGGGTATGTGTGTGCTGCTGCTGCTGCGTGGCTCTTAGCTACGGTTATTTATCGGGCTTTTTATTGCTATACGAGTGTGTGTACTACGCTTTATCGCTCTGTGAATTACTCCGGGTTTTCTGCAAATTCATGCGATTTTCGAATATTATCGTATAGCGTCATTAATTTTTCGTTAGTGATTTTTCGCGCCGCTCGTAAAAGTGAATTTTAATCGAACGCACGCCACTTGCTCTTTTGTGCCTTTTTTTTTTGGTACATCTGTTTATTTAAAACGGAAGACGATCGTCGAGATTTTACGAGCGACAGGCGTCACGCAGCTGCTACTATACGCCGAAAAACGGGCCCCACAGCAGGGGACTACGCTCTCTCTCTCTACACTTGGACCTAATGATCTGGCTTGTCGCGCGCGGCGGCGCCCGATGACTTTTTGAGAATCTCCCTCGCGGATTCGGAGGGGGATGTTCAATGAGCACGCGCCGTTATTTATGACGATCGTTAAAAATTTTCGGATGGTTCTTTTGGTTGTTCCTTTTTTTTCTTCTTCTTCTTTTCTTCCTTTTGTTGTGGCGTTTCATCGAGAGGGACATGTATATGGAAACTCGATACGGATCTTTATATATTTTCGAGTGTCGGATTGATTTTGGATTGTAGGGCTTTTTTTTTTCTTATTGTTTTCTTTTTTTTACACGAGGGTTACGTTTTAATCGAGATGATAAATTGTTGGATATCGTTTGGGAAATTTGATTTCCCTACTGAAACAGTTAGTTTATATTGAGATCAGGGGGTTTGACTGAATTTCTCCTGTTGCTTTGTGTCTTGTCTATATCTTTCGATTTTTCCTGTTGAACCGAAGGAAATCAAACACTATCAGCGGCATAAAAGAAAGTACTAACGCCGACAACAAAAAGAAAAAAAGAAAGGAAAGAACAAACCATATCGGGGATGATCCCTTTTGATACGTATCGGTTGACACTTTTTGCAGCTAAGCGCGCATAGCGTATACTATATATACTGATCGATCGGCCGTCATCCTTTTGCTGTCACTGGGTCGTGAGCTCTATAGCACGCGCCCCCTTAAGCTTCGCGCGATCTCGATCGTTAATCTCAATTACTTCTTGCTTATCGGCGCTGCTGCTGCTGCTACTGCTCGACAATTTTGAAAAAAAAAAGGATTCGACTACTACTACGACGACGACAGAGTTTTCCAACAACGGATTTCGAAGTCTGCTACTGCTACACTGTTAGTGTCGCGGGGCATTTTTCACCAGCTGACTTTTATGGAATCGTTTCGTCGTTAAGCTTAAGTTTCTGACGCCGGAGTTTCGGGCGAAATCGTGTTTGCGTGAGTTATTTCCAAAGGCGGTGTATTCTGCGAGATTTATTGGAAAATTGGATCGATTTCGCGCAAAGTCTTTGCGATAGAGTTTCATCAATGTCGGGTTGCGAAAACTTGCTACTACGAATTAAGGCGTTGAAAAATTAGATTTCTCAGTTAAAATTAACGCACTTGAGTAATACAACAGCAATTCCTATTTCCTATTATAGTGAATCTTATATCATTCAACGTCAAGAAAGAAATACACGCTGATTACAAGGAGGGAAATTTGCCGCGATGACTTATACTGCCGAAGACTACTGGCTAGTAATCTCACGGATATACTTTTGCCAAATGATACGTCATTTCTGGCAATCCTCCCATACACCGCATTTTCTTAGAAGTCATTCCCGGCAGCCACATGATGGATACAATTTTGGCATGCGTTGTGTACAACAGCACGAAGAAAGCTCGCGTTCGCGTAAGCTGCATCACGGAAAAAGTATAAATCTCGTAAATAACGCTCGACTCGAGAGATAGAGAGAGAGAGAGAGAGAGAGTTTCCCGTTTTTCTCTCTCTCTCTCTCTCTAACGCGCGTGTGCTCTCGAAGCGTTTAGAAAAGAAAACCTATTTCTTTTCGAATGCGCCGCGTGTCACTCCGTTCATATCCGTCGTCGCCACATGCACGCTCTCTCTCTCTCTCTCTCTCTCTCTCTCTCTCTCTCTCT
>JAWWMK010000040.1:2371053-2384072 GCA_035047105.1 Galeopsomyia nigrocyanea | reverse complement strand
GTAACAAGTGTGCCAAGTTTGAAAAAAATCGAAGATATCAATGTTTCAGAGTGATTGAAATAGCCAAGAATTACCCCGCTGTAAAAACATGACATTCAAAGTTCGACAATAATTCAAATTCTCAACGAAATTAATCGTTCGTGAAAGTGACATATTTATTACTGAAGAGGCAAACACACGCTGAGACACTCGTAAAAAAAAAAAAAACTTTCCGATCGTCAACTTTCGTAACACTGAGAAAGAGAGAGGAAAACCGGGACTTTTCCAATCACATTCCAAACTATAGGCATTTCCTCCTTTCTAAATCCGATAGCACCACTCAGTTTTCCGACAGATTCAATTCTCAAAACAGAACAAACAAAAAAAAAGCATTTCAAAGCTCGGTATAGTCCAATAAAGCTTCGCGATTAGTTTCTCAGCTTGCATCGGTCCGATAAAAGAGACGAGAGGAAAAAAAAAGGAAGAAGGAGAATAAAGCGTGACGCAAATCTACATTCATCATTGCTCAATGCAATTGACTTTGAAAAGCTCTCGCGCGGTTACGTTGTTATCGCGCGAATGTACAAATACACACGAGATATTTACCTTGAGATCACCAAACATCTCGACAAGGTCGTGAGATCCACTGCCGAGTGCCAAGTGATACAAAATGTCCTGATCCATGAGTTCAATGTTTGGATTGCGCAGTCGCACCGAACCATCTCTGTACCTGCAAGTAATTTTACAATTCGAATTTATATTCTCTCGTCGACGAAACCAGTTTCCCACGAGAACAAAAAAAAAAGGGATTCTACTACTCGCTCGCACACGAGAGTACTGAAACTGGTTCTGGTGGAAAGGGAATTCTGGATTTTTTTTACGAGGTCTTTGTTGCAGTGCCGGATGCGCTTGGAAGATTCTCGGCGCGGTTACCATGTAATTTTTCACCCATTATTATACCTTGTACGTTCCAGCTAACTCAAAGTAATTTTTTTTTTTTCGAACGCGAGATGATTCTTCAAAGTCAAACAACCATCAAAAGAATATTGATAACACCGGAAAATCCCGTTCATAAAAAAAAAAATTATGATCAATCGCGTACCGTTAAACTGACTCGACGAAGTTGCTCAACTATATGCACGACATCTCAAGTTCGTAAATCAATTCGCACGCAACGCGCTTTTGCATAACCAAATATCCATCGCGTATTTTCACTGAAAACACGCGGGTTTCGAATAACGAAATAGCAGCGAGAAAAAGGTGGAAAAATAAGAGAAAACAAACTTCAAAAGAAAAGCTATATACGATAATGTTATTCAAGGCGAAGGATATATGGAAAATGAATATACAAAGGCCGGCATTGGAGAATATTATTGAAGTTTCTCGCGTTGCATTCAATTTACAATGTACCTCACAGAAGTTTCCTCGTCGTCGGTGTCCTTAATATCATCGTCGACCTGACGACAACTATTGTGCAGAACAATCGTTGAATCGTCGATCGGTGGCTTCAATTCGCACACGTGATTCTCCTCGTACTCGGCGCGTCGCTCGGCAATCGAACACGCGCACGTCGGCATTTTCCCCACGGTAAATAATAATAAACAAACAAACGACAATAAAATTCAATCGCACGCGCACTACACAAGAAAATGACGTCTAGTGAGTCGTTGAGAGACTGTGTGCGTATAATACCCTCGACATTCGAAATTCCACCACCACAACTACTGCGTTCCCTTTCCCTCGAGGCAAGCGGCTTTTTTTTTCTTCTTCTTCTCTCTTTCTATTTTGCGCAACGGACGCGAAGAATATCAGTTGCCGTCCGCACGTGCTAACGGCCGTTTGAGTGTAAAAGTGGGGGGAGACAATGCGTATGAGGTGATGGTTTTTTTTTCGGTGAAGGGGACCACGCGAGTTTAATTATGTTGTTGCTCTCTTTTTTTATTATTATTATTATCTACTCCGACGTACGTCATCGCTGGGAATTTCGAATTGCAAAAAAAAAAAAAATACAAATTTTTCCGCTATTTGTAACGGGTTTAATAACGATGGGAAGAAAGTTTTTTTTTCCGCTATACAAGTTTTATGATATACGTGTTGATCTCGTCGTCGGATAAAGCCTCCGCTTTTATGAGATTCCATTATTTCCCAATGGAATTTTCCGTATATATATATATACGTGAAGTTATTTTTCTTCGATATATATCTTTCTATATACGAACGATATACATATATATACGAAGCGAATAATTAAATTATCTTTGAAGAAAACCACACCGCAACGCCGTTGATACAATAAAGCGAGTTAGAGTGCTTCTGCCTGCTTGCAGCGCTTAATTAATGAACTAATTGTAACATTGCCCTTTTAATGAAGTCGAGCCTCAAGAGAGCGGTTTTGTCAGATGTATATATAAACGTACACTCTCGGTTAGCCAATTAAAAGCATCAAAAGCTTTTCACCTTGAGAGGTTTTTCACGACTACTTTATTTAGGCATAAATAGAATGGAATTTGGAAAATCTTCATCGCCATGTGGCAACTCGGCGCGGTGAGAAGTTTATATCGGATTCAATGTGTGTTTGCAGCACACCTGCAACACGCAATCGATACGTTTGATGAAGTGTATATACGTTGCTTTTCGCGCTTCAATAATTTTTAATTCGGGATATACATTGGCGTTGTTTTCTCTCGTTGCAATAATTGGCGGTGGAAATCATATCTTGCGCGCGATGGAGGGCTTTAATTAATTGGGGACGCGCAAATACTCCCACATGAGAAAAATATCCTTTTTTCTTTTTATTTCTCGAGATATATTTATCCTTGTTTTCCGCGGTGGCATTGGCTTTTTTTTTTCTCCTTGATTTAAAAAGAAATCCGTACATTATACGTCATTCGAGAAAACACGAGAATTAGCACATGTTTTTCCATTAAAAAAATTAAATCCTTTCAAAATACACAAAAAAAAAGAAAAGTCCGTTTCAAAAAAAAAAAATATATCTCGAGAGATAGAATTCAGATGGGAATTAAATTCGCAACACCGCGAAACAACGAAACTTTGGTCGGCCGCGCGCGAGCTGCGTGAGAGAACTTGTCAATGAAAGCTCTATCGAACTGGTCCATTATAGCTTTGCCAACAGTTTAATCCTCTTCTCAACTCGAAACTGTTCGGATTGGCAATCAGCCTCGAGAGTTTAATCGACAAAAAGCTTTATCTCTCTCACTCTCTCACTTTGCAAAAAAAAGGGGGAAGGGATGTAAATTCAACTAAGCAACTATTATCGCGTTTTTGCGAGGAAAACGAGACGTCGACGACGAGAGAGAGAGCGGCCGGTTCATCGATCGCGTCCTGCGCCTCTTGCCACCGTCGCGCGCCGTTGCAGTATATGCGCGTTTCTCTTCCTCCAATTTGCGCGCGCGCGCTCTCTCCAATACTAGGCGAGGAGGCAAAACGGAGAAAAATAATTCACTTTTGTTTAAGGATCTTTAGTGGTAAATATTTTCGATGATGGATAGTTATCGACGTCATTCAACGGAGTTACGTTATTATATTCCGATTCGATCAGTTGTGACTTATTCTTTTCTTAATGTCCATTCATCGCGCAGATGAAGTTGCTTGCGCAACGACAATGAAACATTGTTATTTGTATATATATGTATGATGAGATTCTCTTTCTCTTTCTATGCCGGCGACGTACATACAAAGCGAGAAGCGATAATGCGCTCGCTTTGGCCTATTTTCGCAACGAACCGTACGACACGTGTGTGGGCGTTAAAAATTATTTATTTATTTTTATTTTTTTCGGGTTTACATTAGTAATTCCCGCTAAACATTGTTTCATACTGTCGCGTTCGTCAACGAGCAGGAAGAGAAAACCGAGGAAAATTGACGGTTACACCGCCAAGTAAATTAGACTCGGCGATAGAAAGTTTTTATTTTATACCGCGAACGAGAAAAGCGTTTGGGGAAATCTCATGTTCGGCAATATAATTGAGTATATCGTTTCCGCGATCGATGCCCCGGCGACACTGTATTATACTGTAATATTTTTTATTCCAATGCAGATGTTTCGTTTTTTTGAATGAAAATAAATAAAACTCGGATATGTCAATCAATAATTTCTAAAAGCTTCACGGATGGAAACTTCGAAGAGAAACTTTAAAGTCATTTCTGTTTGTGTTTTTTTTTTCATTTTCTATTATTCGTCAAAATATTATTGTCGCACTATATCGTGCGTCATCGTCAAAATTTCGGGGGGTGAAATTAACACACGTCACTCGAAGGGGAATTAGGAGCCAGTTACAGGAATCTACTTTGAATATTCGGTTTTATTTAATTAATTTTGAACTTTTTGCAAATGTCTGTATCATCCACCATTCGAATTTGTTTAAGGAATGGTGGACGATACAGATATTTGCAAAAAGTTCAAAATTGAATAAATAAAATCGAATATTCAAATGGACCTCCTACTACCCCTTAAATAGAGACACTCGATGATTAAATTCGGTTTCGTCGCGCGTATATCAACCCGCCGAACTTTATTTATTCCCAAGTTCGCCAAAACATAATGAATACATCAACTCCCCAACTTTTCCCATACATAATAATCTTCTCGAACACGAGCAACGAAGACTACATATCATCAACATAAACACACATATAACTTTGTTTTTTTCTTCCGCAAGGGACGCGCAAAAAAAAAAAAAAAAAAAAAAAAAAAAACAGAAGACCACGCGTTGGAAGGAATATAATTGCTAATCTTCGGCGGTGGTGCGGGGTCAACGAAAAGACGAAGAGCTCGATATGAAGAGCGCGGAAGAAGGTGGGGGAGGTTGAACGAAGAAGTGTCGGTTTTATATGGAGCATATAGCCGCTCTCTGCCTCGTTGTATAAAGACGATCGATATAGGAGTTCTCTCTCTCTCTCTCTCTACCTCTACCTAAACGTCGCTATACTACCTTCGAAACTAATCATCGCATATGTGCGTGTGTGTGCTTTATTTTCATCAAAGTCGAACCCGCGTTTGTAACAATGCTCCTTTGACAGCCAGACTCGATTATCCGAGGGAGAGACGCTCGTAAACTACCCTTCGATATATCACACTATATATACATAGCAAATCACGGCTGGATAAGATTCGATGCATCATCGCGCTGACTTAGAATTATTATTTTTTTCTCGTAACTAATCTCTCACGAAATTTCATTTTTTATATTGTCTTGCTGAAGAATGAAGTTATATATACAGTTTGTACTCACTCGTCGATCTCTTCGTCCTCGAGATTATGCAGACTACTGACAACTTGACTGTGAAATTCGGACATAGTGCTGGAACTCATTCGACTTCCCAAGCTTTTATATATCTATGTGTGCTGTCTCTCTCTCTATGTGTGTGTGTATCAATCGGTCTCTGGGAGTTCACTGCCGCGAACGGCACAGCGCACCGTGGACGGTCGCGCGCGCGTCCGTGGTAACACAAAAAAAAAAAAAAAAATTCTGCGCGCGCGCAAAACTCTCCTCATCCGTTTTCAGGTGTATGTGTGTATGTGCGCGCGCGCCAAACGACGCGAAATTAACGTGGCATGCGCCAGGACTCGCCCATGCGACTTACACTGAAGACCGAGGACCTATACACGGTTATTTCGATTTTTTTTTTTTTTGGGAGGAGTTGAGTTCTGGGTCGTCGAAGAGGATCTTTGTTTTCGGATGTATACGCGCGGAAGCTTGTTGCATCACGAGATAGTTGAAAGATGAAAAATTTTGTAAATTGTAAAAATAATTTTTGTCAGTTGATTATAGGATTGATAGTTTTATTTTTATTTTCTCGCAGAAGCTAGAAAAAGTTTCATTTTTTTATACTCATAAAAGGAAACATCTGTAGTTAATGGCACTTGAATATTGAGATTCGCTGTAAAATAACGTGAATTTAACGAGCCCTCGCAGAAAATGGCCGAGCGACGAGAAAATTATTATTCCAAGTAGAAAAGTGCCGAGTTTGGTCGGACATTATACTACTCGCTCGCTTTTACTATCGCGGACAAGCTAAAATTTATGGGGCGTAATTGCAACTCATTCTCTTTCGTGCGCGCGCGTGTATGTATTGTTTTATACATTTATGTATTACATATGTCGTGCGCGGAATTTAATGAGAGAAATTAAAGTTAATTATATGTTGGTCGATTTATCGCGCGAAATTGAAACTATTTTATTATTTCTGGGACTCGATAATATTTATTTCCAAGGCGAGCCAGTAATAACTGCGACGCTATTGTTATTATCTTTAGTGCAGAGTGCAATAGTACGTAAAAGCGACTGTGTATGAATCATTTTCAGGAAACGTGAAATTCTGTCTGACCGTTCAACCATAAACGGGTTTATACCACTTCCGAGTTTTGACTTTGCGGTAATTCTCTTAATCCTGTCAAGTTTTTGATTAACGAAGCCTTGCACACAAGGACTACTGTTGTCTAATCCAATGAGATAGTTTCGAAAGTAAAAGGTATCTTATTACAAATGTGTGATGTTGAATCGACTATATAAGTTTTATAAAGTTTCAAGTTATAATAAAAAATTGTATTCCTATTTATGTAAAATAGTTGAGGTTCCAGTTCATTGTATTCGCAACAGAATTGAAAAAAAAGTAATTAAATTGAAACATAAAATAAAATACGTTGACTTTTAATTTACATGAAAAACCAAAACAAATTGATGAAACAAAAACAACAGGAGCGCAAGGTTTCATGAAAAACAGACAACACGAACAACACGTCGTTTTTTTTATATTTTCTCATTAATGTATATTATTTATTATAAATAAGTTAGAAACATTGATTTCATCGTGGGCTTTTTTTTTGTAGGTGTTTACATTTTTTACACACAGAAAGAATACCCAACCGCATTACGCTTTGTGTTTTTTTTTGTTTTCCTCGGGAAACTGTATACTTCTTCTTTTTTTTTCCTTCAATTATGACGAGAAATGATTTTACAAATGAAGTTTAGCCACGAGATTTTTTTTGCGCGTCATTCGCTCGTTCTCTCCACATGTTTTGTTCTTATTTTTTTTTATTGAAATTTTCTTCATTTTCTTTCGCTCACATTCTTCCTTCATTAATGTTTGTTTTTTTTTTGTTGCAGCGCGCGAGGTGCCTGTATTTTTTTTTCACTAAGCTCTCACACATCAAACATACGCACACGTCGATTCCCGTCGAATTCTCTCTTTCCCTCCTGCGTCCGACCATCATCATCATCATCAACATCCAAACTAATACTTTTTGCACGCATTCATAATGCGCAAAGCTCTTTATTATTTTTTTTTAGAAATCAAAAAACAAACTCTCGCTCTCTTACTTTCTCTCGCTCGTTCGTACATCGATTACATTTATATAAAATTTGTGCGATAAAAGGAAACAATGACAAAAAAGAAAAAAAGAAGAAACAATCGATCGTCACAGAAGGGAAAGAAAGTTTCGTCGCACTCGCGCTCTTTCTCTCGTCATTCTCTCCCCGTTTTAGCCGTGCTTTCCGTCGTACTACCCCTTAATTTTAAAAATGTATCTTTTTTTTTCTTCCCCCTATTTTTGTTTGTTTGTTTGTTTTAAAACATCGATCGTCAGTCTCGAGCATTCGTCACTCGTCCGCACTGAAAAAACCAAGCAGTATTATAATTATTATTCAATATTATTTGTTGTTATCTCTTAATGTTATACTTATAATTCAATTGTATTTATATATTTTGTAATCTTCCATATAAACTCATATCTGTGTTTTCCCTCATTTCTTCCTCTCCTCTCCTTCGCTTCCCATCTTTCTTTATTTTTTGCTATTTCTGTTCTCGCCAGCGTGTGTGAAATCGTCGTCGTCTCTCGCGTGCGAGGCGAGAAACCAAAGGGATAGCTTATTTATACTTTAATATTCTCGCGTTTTTTTTTTCTTTTTATACGTTAGTTATGTTTTCTTTGTCTGCACGCGCAAAATGTACGGTTGTGTGTAATTAGTGATAATCATTTGTTTTTTTTCTTGTTTCTTTTCGATGGCGTGATACGCGTCGATGGGCTTTTGTGTTTTGGATAATAAATTGGCTGCGCGCTATGTCGATCCCTTTACGTATAGCTTCAACTCACTCTCACATTCTTGCATCTTCTATATGGCTTTTATTTTTTTTCGTAACCTTTCTACTTTTGATTAAAAATCGCAAGCGCGAGCTAGAGACAATTGTATGTATACGTGTGAGCGATTGAAGGATGGATCATATCGTGTTATGTATTAGTGCGAGTTGTGTCGATCGTCGAGTGCAGAGACTTTCGTTACTTTCGAATAAACGATCGGGGCTTTTTTTTATTTATTATCAAAATTAACATTATTTACACTCATAAATAAATCGCATTTAATCTGTACACGCTATGCTCTAGCTAAACAATATTATATAGATAAGCTATTTATGGCAATTTATTAGAACAATCTTCGGTATCCATCGCGGGGAATATCATTTCAATTCTTCTTTTTCTTTTTATTCTCAAAAAGCTTCACTTAAAAAGGGAAGAAAAAAAACAAACAATAATACAACGTTCAACATCTTGCGTTTGTTGTCGTTGATTGTAAAAATTAATACAGCTCGCTCGGTTAAAAATCTGCACAGAAATAACGTAGAAGGTGCGTATGAAAAAATCTTACACGATTAGTTGTGCATTCTCAAATCCTTGGGCCGCGGAATGTGTGCGTTGATTGTTCTGTACAAATTTTTAACCCGAGCCCTGGGTACACGGCACGAAAATCGTATATAAACTTTTTTTTTAAAATCAACTATATTTTAAGCTTGAAACAAAAAAAAACACGCTCATTTGAAAGTTTCGAAAGGCGCCACCCACGCAAACTTCACGTATCTTTTTTTTTTTTAAGGGAGGAAATATGTTTGGCGTTCACTCATTCATCGAAGGGAGACAATATTATATATATTGTAATAACGCGCTGGCCGGCGATGAGCGAGCGCAGGCAGTGAGCGGTTTTCTTTTTTTTATCATCATCATATACGTACACGCGACGAAAAAAAAAACTGTTTTTTTTTCTTATTTTTTTTTCTCTTTGCGATATATTATAATAGATTCTATCCGTTTTATATCGTCATTTCGCTACTGTGTAGTTTACACGCCGAGAGCGCTATTTTTTTTTTTGTCGTGCACGCCCCGCACATTCGCGAAATGCGTTTTTTTTTCATTATACATTACTTCTGTGTTCAAGTGAAACAGGAGGAGCAAAAAGTACGAACGGAGCTTAATCATTATTTATGTTTATGTTTTATTTTTTTTCTTCGTTTCCGTGATCGGCAGAGGAGCTCGCGCCCAAAAAATTCTTTCCGAAGTAAATGCTGTGACGGGCAGAGAGAGAGATTGATGAGACAATGCACTTTCGAGTACAGTGCGGCGTCGTGTTTGTTTTGTTTTTTAACAATGAGCGCGCCAAGGGACGAGAGACAGAAGCTAGATTATCATTGGGGGAGGTAGTGGGAAGAGATTTTTTTTTTACGAGCCGAGGAGAATTCGCGCCAGTCATCGTCGAAAGAGTGTTGCTGCATGAAATTGAGCTACCGGTAAAAATGATAACCAGTAATGTTGGTGGAGCGGAGATTACTAATCAGACGTAAACTTTCGTTTCGAGAAATAATTTGTCATACTTTCGAATGAAATTCAAAACCGATTTAAAGAGATTCTCAATTAAGAATTACTCCAAATAAAATATAAAATGCCTTAACAAAAAAATAACTATCTTTCCAGATCTCACAAATGAAAAGGTAAGACAACTGTTTCCAACTCAAGAGTTCACTCTTACTCCGTTTCGCTGATTTAGTAAGAATAAGTTAGAAAAACGACTAAAACAATAAAGCATTTTATAATACAACAATAAGGAAAAATACACATTAAGCTAAACGGAATTAATATCAAACTAAATCTTCTTATAACAAATTAACTCTATCTTACTTTACTATATATCAGATATCAATTGCACTTTCTTCCAACTGAACAAATATTGTACTCTAAAATTAAAATTATATAGAGAAAAAAGGTTATCATATTTATCTGCAGCTCTAGAGACGATCAAATGCAAAATAATTTGAAAGGAAATCCTTCCTCGGGGAGAAGACTAGATCTTTACTCTCAAAGGACAATCGAGATCACTGCTTTTTTTTCCTGAGCGTAGAATCGAAAACGCCAACGAGGCGTCGACTTTTTTGATTTCGCTCAAGTTACATTTTTTTTTTCTCAAGCTAGCACAAAACTTTTTATAGAGATTCATTTTTCTAATCAAAGGATATCGATTTCATTGAAAGCATCAACGATCATTAAAATTTTAGAAAATTTTTCTGAACGCAAAATTTCTTTGCAGCGTGCAATAGCCTAAATACATAAATGAATCAGTCAATGTGTACAAAAGATAAACGCTGCTCTCAATGAGATCTAATATGCTACTTTGTACGAATTAAGATGAACGAAAAAGAAAAGCGAACAGGCCAAAAACGAATCGCAGATCTCTTTGCCCTCTCGCTTATTTGTGCCGACGTACCTCAATGCTCGCTACTCTAGATATTTTTTTTCTTTAAATATATTATATATAACAATATTTATACGATGAATTGTGAATTTGAGTCACACGCAGAAAGAACTCTTAGTCGTTTCTGGCACAGTTAAAAAATGAAAACACAAAAGAAAAAACACTTTGGCTCTTGGCTCGTCTAACAAAGGACTGCAATAAAACCACCACGCTAGTAAATGGCACTAGAATTGCTCTCACTCGTGTCTCCGAAACTAATTCGCAATTAAAAAGCTTTTTTTTTTCATCGTTTTTTTTTTAAATCTTTTCATATATTTTACGCGCATCGTCTATTGCTCGAACGCACATACGCTCACGCATACTTTCTCACTCTTTCTTTCGTCGTCGTTTCCAAAGAGACAGAGGTTAAACGAAATTATTTTACCATGTTTCATGTGTCAAATCCATTGATTTATCATTTTTTTTTGCCTACTTATATCTCGACTATCATCGACCTTAATTATATTACTCCATCGCGTTTTACTTCTCGACCCCGAGACATACACTGGACAGACGCGCGGTACATTGCACCGTGCCGTTTTTTTCTCTCGCCATTTAATTATTTTTTTTTCCATTCCCCTTCCAATAGACTAATTAATAGACTCCCCTCTACTTCAACATCTATCAATTTGTTTATTCCTTTTATATATATTTTTATAAAAATCAAGTGACATCGCAGTCAGCCGAGCTCGATCGATAAAGCTAAGCTATATAAAAAGGTAACAAATTCATCAACGCATGGAGTATGAAAGTAAATCGGTATAGGTATTTTTTTTCACAATGAGAGAGACACGTTGCTTGCTTAATTTTTTTGCCTTATGTTTTTCTTTTGCTGCTGGGATTGAATCAACGACAGAGAGATTGGTTTTAGCAAAATTCTCTTAAACTTCGACTTTGACTTTATTAATATTATGTATCATTCTCATTATATGTATCATATCTCGTGTATTAATCGTACAGAGCATAGGACGCGATCCACTCGGTTTTGTTTTGTTTGTTTGTGCGCAATCAACATCGCCGCTACATAATCGACGAGGCATTTTTTTTATTTTTTATTTTTTTTGGAAATGTCGCTCTCGCCTCTTACAAGCTTTTCGGAAATCCTCGTTTGTTTAATCTTCTCTTTAAAACTACCTAAAAATTGTGTGTACCGTTCGCGCGCGAGGCGTTGCGCGCGCGCGCCTCGAAGAAAATTCCTTAGATAATTTGGTCTTTTGTGTTATTTAGTTTTTTTTTGTCCTTTAATATTCATTATATATCTTTTTTTTTTTGTTTCATTTTGTTGAAGCCTTTTAAGCGTGCGCGCACACTCAACGTCCAGACCGTTTAAAATCGTTAATAAAAACGCGCGCTCGAGTTGTGTGCATTTTATATAATTCACCTTTCGCTCTCTCGGTCTTTCTCTCATTCTCTCTCGTACACAGTATAGCAGCAGCAACAGCAGCTCGGCTACACTTGGCAAACTTTCACGCAAGCACACACGATACACAACAGCCACACAAGCACACGCACGCACACACAGACGCACTGAAATCGGTAATAAGAGTCTTTTATCCTCGTCACTAGATGCGTGTGATCATCATCATCATCATCCGCGCGACGTCTTCCTTCTTCGTCGGGAGGTGAGAATGCGCGTGTCGCGACGGCGACGACGGCGACGACGGCGACGACGACAATTCTTCTTCTCTTCGCCGCTGAAGAGATGCGGCCTTTGGCCTCTCTCGACGCACTTTTGTGGTATATTTATATATATAATGCGGCTCCGCGTTCGGGCCAGCGACGTTTTTTTTTGTTTTGTTTTTCTTCCTCTTGATCTCCTCAAAATCTGTTTTGTATGCGTTTTCTGGTATTCCTTTAAAGCGATGTCCTCAAGGAGGCTTGCGCGGCACACCTTTTTACACCAAATTGTACTCCTTGAGATTGGACTGGAGAATCGTGTCCTTTACTGCCGCAAACACGAACCGGATATTTTCCGTATCTGCAGAGACATTATTACTCATGTTAGTTTAGCCATTTTGACGATAACTACTAAACTATATGGAGTGTCGTGATGTGTGCAGTCTACGCTTTCAATTGCAAGCTCTTTTTTTGTTCTACTTTGAATTCGCGTGCGAGGTGTAATTTTATATTGACGCGTAGACTGCATATCATCAAATCCGAGCTCGCTAATGGTTTGCTTCGAGATTTAATTGAACACATTATGATTGATCGAAGAGCTCGGATTTCTTAAAGACCACTTGAGACACTTACCCATCGTTAGTTGATGGAAAAAAGAAGCATTTCACATGCTGATGCAAAAAAAAAGGTTGTCTTTAAAAAAGGAAGACAGTACAAAAATTGTGCATGCTGGTTGTTACAAAAATAAAAAAAGAGTAAAACCACAAAAAACCCAACAAAAACAAAAATGAATATCAAAAATGAAAAGGGGGGGGGGGGGGGGGGGGGGTTGTGAAATAAAGAACAACA
>JAWWMK010000040.1:2292933-2371043 GCA_035047105.1 Galeopsomyia nigrocyanea | reverse complement strand
CCCCCCCCCCCCCCCCCCCCCCCCGGAGAAAGAACGAACACCACACCAGAGAGAGTCGGCTACTCTTAAACGAATTTATATTGAATAATTAGCAGAATCAGCGATGTGTAAGGTTAATAACATAATCATTCCTTTCGAGTCGTCGTCGTCGGGAATGAGCATTACAAGTTAAAAGAGGCCGGCCCCTGGCGGTATATAACAAGACAAAAATGAACAAAGATATACAGGAGAGATGAGCAGCAGTTCCGTTTTTTTTTTTTGCACATGCTCGCCAGAAAAAAAAACAAAAAACACGCACGATACACCCCCGTCATACAAAAAGAAATTATTTTTCATTTTCTCTTCCGGTTGCAGCCTTCAAGCCAAGTTAAATTCCTTGAGGGCACTCTGCATTATCGTGTCCTTCACGGCGCAGAACACGAGTTTGATGTTCTCCGTGTCTGTTTAACGATCCATTTTCCAGTGCGGGCATGCATGTGGTTGTATGTTAACCAAAGAAAACAATCGACAAATTAGGCATTTCTTTTTTCCTTTTCAAACGCGATTGAGAAACAGAAATTACTCGTCAAACAATCTACTGTATTACATACGGAAAGCCCCTTTTTGAAAGAGTGATACGAGTACGTGTAGCGAGTAAGCCGACGCAAATGGCATGCAAAAAGCGAAGAAACGAAACTAAAGCAGGTTATCAATAAAGAGAGACAAGCAGAGGCACAGCTAGACACGACTGACTTACCTGTGGCGCACGTAAAATGGGAATAGATAATCTTTTCGCTATCTGGATTCAGGTCGACGAACATCCGCAGAATGAATTCTCTGGCCGCTGTCGCGTCTCTTTGGGGTCCTACATTTGGCCAAACAACAACAGAAACGCAAAAAAGCTTACAGCGACTGCTACTTCTAGCTTTTATCTAGCTTATTATAATTATGTATATGAGATTATTCTTCAATTCTGTTACTTTTTTTGTTTTCGCGATTATTTTCAATTAGGCGACTAGCGTGAAACAATGATCACAATAATGATCACTGGTAGAGTTACATTTACGTCAAAAGCTCGTATTAATTACCTACGTCAATAATCTCAATTGGCCAACGGGGATTGGGAGGGGAAAAAAAAGGAAAGTATAGCAGGAAAATTGTCGTAGCCGAATAATCCATCTAATCAAAGAGTACTCATCTACGCACACAAAACTAAAATTATACAGCTAGCCAATACACGTCTATGTATACGTCATCATCGAGCCTACAACGCGTCACACGTGTCGCGGAAGAAGAAGAAGGAAATGAAAAAAAAGTACTCTCGACGGTCTCGGTCATGGGATGTAGGAAAAATTTGCTGCCAGTGGCAGCAGCAGCAGCTCACACGAACCATGGTCAAGGCTAAGAAGCTCCACGTTGAAGTTAATCCAATAGTCACGGCAGTAATAAGGTTGCACGAGCTAGCACGCGTCGATCGTATTAAGTAAGAGAAAGACACACAGAGAGAGAGAGAGAGAGAGAGAAAGAGAGAGAGAGAGAGAGAGAGAAAATACACGGAAATCCAAGTGCGGAAGCCCTTATAGGTGTGTTTCGAATGTGTCGAACGTTGGCACTAGCGATAATAATTACATAAGAAAGCGGCAAATTTTTTTTCTCCAAATCAAGTGTGCGCTGCGAAAGACACAACTCACAGACCTGTCGCCACGGTGTAGTGAGAATAGCACATGCGATCGGGATCGGGATTGCACGCGAGATATCCAGCTAGGATGTATTCTCTAGCCGGCTCGTGCTGTTGTTTCGGTCCTAACATACACATCATCATCATCAGCTCGCGCGTTACGAACTTTTTGTATGTCGGACGAAGGATTTAGGATTTAGGGACTCGTCGTAGAGACCTTTTTCTATCTTTTTTTTTTCAATAACTATTTAGCGAATAGAGCGTTTGAAACATACCATCAAATTCCGGAAAGTAATCGACTAGATGAGAATACATAATCTTCTCCTCTAGCAAATCTTTCTTATTCAAGAACAGGATAACCGAAGAGTGTTGGAACCAGGGATATGTGATGATCGTCTTGAACAGCGCCTTACTCTCTTCCATTCGATTCTGAAATAAAAGAGAAATAAGAAAATGAAAACAATGGACAATCGTTCGAATGAAATAATCAATCACTTTCGAATTACCTCGTTTTCCGATTCAAACAGAATTTGATCGTATTCACTTAGCGCTACTAAAAATATAATGGAAGTTACGTTCTCGAAACAATGAATCCATTTTCTTCTTTCGGATCTCTGTCCGCCGACGTCTACCATCCTGTGAAGAAATTTTTTTCAACAATTAGCATTATCTTTATTTGCCTTTTTGGGTTATCAATATTCAACTACAACAAGCTGTTACATAAAAAAAAACGTAGGCAAAGTTTGTTTTTTTATTGCTTTCAAGTCACGACGGATTAGTTGAAAATTCACATAGAAAAGAATAAAAATAGCATTCACCAAAAAAGTTAATCACAGCATTCCACACAAAAATTAGGAAAAGAAAACAAGTCATGCTCCAAGTTTGTTAGTAAGAATAAGAAAAAAAAATTTTAAGAATAAAATACATTACTGAGAATCCAATTACAATTCAGCTTTCATCTTTTAAAAACCTTCATTTTTTTCGAGGATACTGTCGTGGAGCGGAAACGCACAGTGCTCTAAATATTTTTTTTTCGAGCGAATATAAATTAATTTGCCGAATGACTTTGAGAAAGTAAAACAAAAAGAAAACAAGAGGTATAAACGGCACGTGGCGTTAATGAATGCAAACCGTGCGATAACCACGGTCAAAAAAAAAAGCTCGATTATTGCAATCGCGAGTACGTGTGTTGTCACGATCGTCAATCAATTTTTTTCCAAAGTTGGTCGAAAAAGCCGTTTTTGGTCAAGATACCTAAATACGATACCGTCCAAATCGAAGGGATACTCTAAAATGCCGGTGGTGGGAACTCGAGCACGTAGGATGTCTTGCTCGGATGGAAGATATTCCGGAACTCCTATGCGGTCAAGATCGCTAATATAGCTGTAACACAAAAAACCACCAAGCCATTGCCAAAATTTTCACGCATGCACATGCAAGAGTGTATTATTCGTGGAGAGTGAGGATGCAAAGTATAGAAGAAGAAAAAGTTGGTAACATTCCAAAGTGTATCTCCAGTTCACGTGCAACCTGTAGATTAGTGAGAAGAAAACAAACATGCAAAGACACTCGAAAAATCCCATAAATCATGCATCGATCAGTCCAGAGTGGGCTACCTAAATCGTATCTCTTCGAGGTCGAAGGGGTACTCGATGATGCCCGTGGTGGGCACTCTGACGCGCAGTATGTCCTGCTCTGTGGGGAGGTAGTTTGGCGACGCGACTCGGTCTATCTCCATCAGGTAACTGTGAACATGCTTAGCTTATAGTAAAACTGCTACACGCTGCTACGCTGCCTGACTGCTGCCTGTTTGATGGATGAAGCTGACAGAACGACTCATAATTTCATTAGAAAGTCAAAAGTGTACCAAGACGCTTGGCTATATCTGTCAAAAATTCGGTCTGACAGCTTCATCTATATGATGATGATGACGATGACACTCGCACAATCAATTATGGCGCAGTGCAACATGTTGCAATGTTACTGACACCAAACTGTTATTGTCTTGCGGTTGTGGTACGTGTGGGATTGAAGATGGGGAGAAGGGACTTACTATTTGGCAGAATCTGTCAGCTGGTATTCTCGTCTGCGGTCGTAGCACTCTTGTATGCCAGAGTCCTTCCACAGATCCTTTATCGCGCTTACGTAGGGCTCCTCGAACGTCGTCACTGTCTCGAAGTCGATCGCCCTCACGAGTTCGGCTTTTTCCTGCAAATTCACAATTGTCGTTTTATCATTTGTACTCGAGTGATGTTTGATAACTGACTTACGATATTCGACGAGTCGGCGTACTGGATCTTGAGCATGTCCATCGCTCGGATCATCGACTGCATCGCCATGAAGATATTTTGGTAGACCAGCTTGATGAAGCCCCGCTTATCCTCGTCCGAGTACCCGGAGCCATGGATAATTCTCATCTGTTTGATGAATGTGGACTTGCCAGACTCGCCAGTTCCTGTGCAACACAAAACAATGTTTATCACTTGTACAAACTCTCCTCGTTTCAAACGCATTCACCCTCTCTCTCTCACACTCTCGCATAGTTTCGCGAATTTAGTTTTCGCGCGAGGAATTTAACAACGAAAGCTCGAAATAGCAATTCGCGCAAAACGCAACAACAATTCCGAGTTACTCGCCAAACACCTACGCTTTTGGCCCACAAATATCGCGCGGAAAAAGCTCATCATCTCGGAAATATTTTACGTACCACGGCCGTCGACGATTATACTTCCGGCGCCGGATTTCTGCGGCTTGCTGGCTATGCGCGAAAAGAATGAAACAGCTCGGTGAGCGCGGTTATGTGAATGAAAACCACAACGACGGCAGTGTGTGTATGTGTGTGTAAACCCTTTGAGAGTCAAAGCCCTATGCGAGCGACCCGTTAATTCTCCGTGGAGAAGGTTTCTCTCTCTCTCCCTTTTTTTCATATCGTCGTAGTATAAATAAATCACGTAGAATGTTTAATCAGTGGGAGTGATGACGAGTTTAATTTTTTTTTACTACGCTTGGTTTTCTTTTGCTTTCTCGGTATTTTGATATCATTAATTAATTGCAGCGCTTGTTTTTTACTTTTTTTTTTCGCGAATATTTGCACAGGTGCGCTCGCGCGATGTGATATACATGCGTGTTTACCGCTTCCAGTGTTTTATTCGCAAAATTTCAGGGCTGACTGCTGGAAATGTTTGATTGTTGCGCGATAACGAGGCTTCATTATTTTTTGTTTGTTTATTTTCGATTGAATTGCAGCAAAGTTGATAACGATGAAAATTGATCGTTAATCGAGAAGTTAAACCCCGAAAGATGTTATCGCGCAATAATAAAAATCGAAATGACGGTAAAAAAAAAAGATTTTTACTCGAGCAACATAATATTCTCAAAATAATCATCATCATCCACTTGAAAACAATTAAAAAAAGAAGAAGAAAGTGTCTCTCGCAAGATGATTCAAGGCTGTATACACACAACATCATAGTATACAAGACAGTGTGTTGACTTTGGGTTTCTCGCAGTTGAAGAATGGAGGGTATCTGTATAGAGAGTTGGCGCGAGGGGAGTGGGCGCTTGCGCGCATATAATATCCTATCGATTCACGCATGTGCGCGCGGATTCCCAACTCGAGAAAAGAAAGAGAGAGAGAAAAGAAGAGCTTTTCTCTCTCTCTCTCTCTCTCGTTCTCTGTGTACGTATATCTGTGCGAGGGAGAGAGAGAGAAGGATTTTCTTAATCGTCACGCTCGCGATTGTCGGTTGGGGCCACTGACCTCCTAAAAGACAAACTCGATTGTGTCTATCATGTTGATAAATTGGGCGTTTTCTTTTTTTTTTCTCTCTTCATCGCACTTGTCGTTTGGAAAAAAAAGCGCTGGCGACCTTGAATTCGTGGAGAATATTTGGCCGATTAGTTGATGGAATATATATCGAGAGAGAGAGAGAGAGCGAGCGAGAGTGAGTGAGGTGTATGTGTGTTATAAAGGGCGTGGGCAAAGCGCGGGCGGGCGGGTGGTGAGATCGTCCGCTCGAGAGAGAGAGAGATGCATCGATCGGCGCTTGCGCGCGCAAAGGGTTGTGCTACTACTACTACTACTATACTACTACTATAGTATCACACAGCGAGAGAGCGAGCGACCGGCTATTCCACTTGCGCGAACTTAACCTACTTATTGCAAGCCCAGCCCCAAATCTCTCTCTCTGATTTCCTATATTATTGTAGCTGCAAAGTGATTTTCTTTTTTTTTCTTTCTTTCTTAGAATTTCAATTGCTTTTACAGCTCTCGTCGAAGCGTCCAAATAAACCAGAAAAGATTTCTTCACTCGCGCGCGTGTACCTAGCGTACAATAAACAAACTGAACATTTCCAACGTTCCGCGAGATCCTCGTGGAATTATATCAGTCTCTGCGGATTCTTGCAATTGTAAACATTCGAATTCCGTAAACCTATCGCTCTTACGGCTCAAGCCAAAAAGAGAGAGAGCGAGGCATTAAACTTTTTCGTTTTGCCGCGGAAAAGTCTACAAATATTTATCAGCTGCCTTTGCGCGTGGAAATTGGGTTACTCTTTTTTTTCTAAATTACATCAGTCTCTTTTTTTTCTTTTTGTTTTCGCGATTTCGGAATGTTCCACGAGTGCAATTGGCCGATATCACACGTTGACCTGTGTACACAAGAGAGCGCGTGGACCGAGATATGCATTCAGAGAGAGGTGAACAAACCAACGTGTCACTGTCCGCAGGCATATGTGTGTGTGCGTGTAAATTTTGCCTTTATCGCGTTTGTTTTTTTCTTAGCAATGCAGCAAAAAACTTTTAAATACCGTCAAAGGCGTGCGCTATTTAATAGACGACTTTTCCGCTTGTATAATGCAACAAAAAGAAAGAGAGACATTTTTTTTCTGACTCGTATAATTGCTTTTTAGATATAGTTGCGTGAGTGTATATATTTTTGCGTATATTTTGATAAATTCAACACGTGCGCTTCAGAAGTGAGAGAGAGCTTGCGAGTGAGAGAGATGTCACACAGTGCCGACGTGTGTATATGCTGTGCGCTCGTGGTGAATCACGAGCTCTGCTGCATAAGTGTGATTAATTTTTCTTTCCTTTATCACTGAAATTGTTACGTATTTGTTAATTCGGGAAGAGGAAACTATGCGCGCGGACAACTATTGTTTCTTGCGCTCCTTTAATATTCTTACGTAGGAGGTGGTCGACACGTACATATATACCCCTCTCGTACGAGGCAGGAAACGCGTCGTCGAATATTATGTCGATAAATTAATTATCGTCCGAAACACGCGTCAATTAATTACAACGTCACTGTCAAAACTGCAGCCTCGTTATTTCTTTTTTATTTTGCCTGTTATCTCCTTATGTTAGTAAACGAAATTTCGAAGAATCGTATGTCTTTTTTTTTTGGTTTAGTATCCTCGAGTTTCATAATATTTACGTAACGTTTCGCGAATTTCGCCTCGATAACGGAAAGAAAAGGAAGATGCTATATATAATTGTGCGATGAGATTACATTGAACGAAACTAATGGCAATTACAGCGTTGTACGTCTGATTCATCGAGAAGCTTTAAGGACACCTGCTGACACGATCGAAAAAAAAAGAATAACACAAAGTGCACTCAAGAGAGCGCCGGGGCGTCACGCGATTTCGAATAATCGCAAAGAACCAGCGATCGATATACATAAATATAGGTAGCTCGGCTTTTACCCTTTTTTTTAACAAAAACGACAACGACGACGATGACTCTATTCATTTAGCGATTAGCCAGTGCGATATGCTACTTGTCACTGCCGAAGGATTTTCTTTCTTTTTTTTTCAAACGAGTAGATTGCAGAGGCTTTTTAATTGGTGGCGCTTGTCGAGTTACATGACAATTGGATGCACGTAATTGACGTTTAATGTTTCCCTCTCGATTAATTATTCAAATATATACATGCGTGCAGTTGATACATTTGTACTTGTTTTTTTTTTCGTTGTTTCGAGAAAAATTCGAGACAGAGCGCACTTCTTGGAATAGACGTTTTAGTATGATTGTGGAAACAAAAAGCTGTAAAATAAATGCCACGCGTGATGTGTGTGTGTGTGTGTGTGTGTGTGTGTGTATGTGTGTGTGTGTGTGTGTGCGAGTATATAAGAGAGAAAAAAGAAAAGAAATTCTGAGGCGAGTGAGTCACGAGTAAATTAGCAGCCTCATGTCAATAGAAACTATGTGAGTATGTGTCTAATTCCAGCGGCAAAATGATGTACAATTACAATCATAAATATTTCGCAAGCTTCACGGAGAGACTGATAATGCAAAAAAAAAAAAAAAAAAAAAAAAGAAAGAACGAACGAACGAAGTGTGTCAGTGTCAAGAGATTAAAATTACAAGTTTTCTTGTCTGTATAAAGGCACCGACTGTACAACATATTTCTTTGAATTCGAAAAGAAGAAGAAAAAAAAACGCGTAAAAGAATCCAATATCATTGTGCGCCTCGAAAAAGAAAAAAAAAAAGCGTCGACGATGTTGAATCACATAACACATCGCGGTTGGCTAACCCAATAAGTTGCCGACTAAACAATTCAGAGGTTTCATCCATTTAATAAGAATCGAATTACACACATTGCTCTTTACATAAGCGAACACGTTTAAAGAAGAAAAAAAAAAAGCTCGTGGAAGCTCTCTTCCCCGAAAGATCGCCTCGCACACACGGCCGCTTATCGACCAAGTGATTTTCCAAAGTTTTTGGCGCCGTTACGAAATCCCATCGTCGCACTTTTTGATAAAGAACGAACGAGAGAAAAAAAAAGCACAAAGTATAATAAAGTCTGCGGTTCGCTCGATTGTAAATTATAAGCGTAGGCGCTCGCTAGCGCGATTTTCCAAGCCAAGGATGCTTACTCACTCGCGGGAAATCCCCGACTCGCGCGCGTCCTGTTATAAATATATATATGTATGTATATACGTATTCGCGCTCAAGGAGTCGAAAGTAAACACACACACACACATACACACGTAGAAATCCTAACCTGTATGTATATCGCGAAATTCTTTCATCGCACCGCGGTCAATCAAAACAAACTGTCTTTTGCTCTCGTTGACACTATCATCTGCCTGCTGCTGAGTCGGAGGGAGCTGCAGCAGCAGCAGCAGCAGCAGCGGCTAAGGTTGATGTTCGCGCAAGCTACTGCTGCGGGGGCAGCCGAGCGAAAGCTGCTGCTACTGTACGAGAAGAGAGCCGCGTCCGCGGGTTTAGCTATTAATAGCCATCGTGTGCGCTGGCGGTTGTTTTCGTCACAGACACACACACACACACACACATACACACACACACATAGACTATACCGCCGTCGACGACGACTATCGAGAGTAAAAGCCCTCCGGTCAAATTCACAGAGCGAGAGAGAGAGTGCACGCTTGGTCTAAAGGTCGTGGTGCTTGCAAGCGTTGCCCTTCCGTCCGATAGCACATCGCTCCGAAAGAGAGAGAGCACGTGACGCTCTTCTTTTTTGGTCTTTCTATTGCTCTCTCTCTTTTTGACGAAAAAGGTGAAAAAAAAAGAGTGTAAGTAAGACTTACCCAGTAGTAAGAGTTTGAGCTCCCGCCTAGCATCGCGTTTGTCCCTGCGGAGCTGGCGCTCGATCTCCTGGTTGATGCGCTTCTGCTCCTTAGCCTCCTCCGAGAGGCAACACGCCATGGCTGCTCCTGCAGCAGCCGAGCACCTTTGCCGCTGCTGCCTCCACCACCAACACCACCACAATCACCACCACCTTCTCCTTCGGCGCCGCCGCCTCCTCCTCCTCCTCCTCCGCCCTCACCCTCGCCTCCGTCAAACGTATTGCCCCTAAGCGCCAGCGCCGCCGACTCCTGGTGCTACTACTGGCACGCCGCGGCGGCAGCCAGCCAGTCAAGCAGCACTGCTAACCACCAGCGCCGGCTCGCAGCAGCAGCAACACCCGAGCATTCGAGCAACACTTTTCCCTTTTCAGAGTTCACTATCGTCGCTGCCTATTCTTCTTCTTCCTCTTCTTCTTTTTCTTCTTCACCACTACGACGACGGTCTTCTGCTGCTACTGCTCTTTTTACTATATATGAATTATACACTGGCTAGCTATCTCTCTCTCTCTCTCTCTCTCTCTCTCTCTCTTTCTATCTCTCTGTCTCCGTCTCTTTCTCTCGGGCAACGGGCAGCACACACGCTCTGTCTTTCACTCGCTCGCGCTCGGCCGACGACGATTATCACCGCGCGACGACGATTATTATCACAATGCACTTGCGAGCGAGTGAGAGCAGCCTCGACGAGGTTGCTCTGCTGCCGCTGCTACTTCTTGGCCTGCTGCTGCTGTCGAAAAAACACACGCAGAGAGAAAGAGAGAGATGAGGACTCTGCGAGTTCAGTGCGCGCGCGCGCTCCCGGCGCGGTTGGGTGTGGTAACCCGCCGCTCGCTCTCTCTCTCTCTCTCTCTCTCTCACTCTCGCCAAAGCTGGCCTATAGCACGCGATTGGTCCGTACGTACGTTCTCTCTCACTCGCTCTTTCTTTCTATCTCTCTCACACACACAGAGAAACACACGCACACACACACACACACTTTCTCTCTCGCGCTTTTGCTTCCAAGTAGCAGCAGCAGCCGCCGCGCGCACACACACCCGACGAGTCAAAAGACAAGAGTCCAGAACAGAAAGAGCTGAGCTGCCTACTGCTACTGCTGTTGATGATGATGATGACGACGGCGACAATGATGGTTGCACGCTTGCACACTACAGACTGTGAATCAGGTGCCTCGACGAGCTGCCTTTTTATCAGCGAACGCGAGGAAATCCAATTAAGACTGAACCCGGTAGAGAAAGAGAGAGCTAACCGGATGAAGCCCTCCAAACGGCCAAGTCCAATGTCTAACCTTCTTTCCCTCTTTTTTTATTCCCTCGCCCAACGTTGCCTTTGCCGTGAAAATCGACGATAGAAAGAGAGACAGAGAGCGAGAGAGAGAGGGACTACCCGAGAGCACGTGTCCGAGGACACAAACTGGATTACGAAATCGGCGGCGGCTCTCTACTCTCTTATACTGTGTGTGTCTCTCTCACTCGCGGAGCGGCCTGTATTTTTTTGAGGTTATGTCTGCTCGCCTGAGAGAGAGAGAGAGAGAGAGAGAGAGAGAGACAGCAAAAATGAGCGATTTAAATGGCGCTCATTGCCGCACGCATCGATCGTATATACTCTTCCTCGCAGACTGAAGATTATCTTCTTCTTATGTCTCACCTTGTACACACAACACGCGCACTCGCACTGTACAAACGAGTGAGAGAGAGAGTAGGTATCGTGTCGGCAGAGATGAACTGCAATACTACTCTCTTCTGTACTTCTTCTTCTCTCTTTCGCGGAGCCGAAAATTTCGGTCGGCTATTACACACACGTTCTGTATAGAGGCCGTGCACGCGCGCATACATGCACACGCACATACACTTGCAACACGACGCGGGGAGGGGAAAATAACTTCCGCGCGCCGACTACGATCTATGTGCACGACCGCGAGTGTGTGCCTCTCGCACTCGGTCTGTCGGTCTGTCTGTCGTCTGTCTCTCTCACTCGCACTCCTTTGCCGCACCGGACGACAATGTGTGTGCAAGTGTATTCCTCTCTCTATGTCAAGAGACAAGATGGCGGACACGGCACTCCTAGGGTGTTGTACACACTACGGCCACCGCGGCATCCTCGCTCGGCTCGGCGGGCAGCAGCGTCTCACACATCTAAAAATACTGTGCGCTCCTGTCCGTGTGCGCGCGTGTGCGAAAGAGTAAGGCACACACGATTGAAGAGCCTGCTTTTACCCACATGTGGTGCCATCTTCGCCACGGGAGGCCACCTATATGGATCCTACAGACCATCCACAGAGAAAGCCGACGCTTATCACGCTCTCTCATACCTACTGCGCCAAAGTTGATTTGTTCAATTTCATCGCGGGAAATACCAAAAAAGCTTCGCGTTTCTTATCGTTAAATCGATAATGCCAGCGTACGTGTGTGCGCAAAAAAAAAATACTAAGTATACGCGATGAACGATAAGTTCATTATTGGTCGTCTTGTAAAAAAAAATAGGAAATGGGAAAAGCTTCCCAGAAGAGCTTGCGGCGTTGCCTCGAGAACGAATAGTGCAAGTACACCACAAGGCAAGCCCTTGACAATGGTTTATTTCGGCGGCGTATCGGATATCTACAGTGCTGTGGGGCTTCGTCTAGGCCAACCGATACTTATGCTCTTTCCATGAGATCCGTTTATTCACACTTGCCCCACAGCTCGCTTGTTGTATCACACAAACAGCACGATTTGTCATTCTGTATCTTATCGCAGAGATTTACAAGTGTATTTTCGCGTGGCAGAGGAATCAAATGTACACCTTGTGTGAAATTCGATAACACACTGGCACGAGACGATAATCCAAGGGTAATCTAAATCCTTGGAGTAATTTTTTCCTTTTTTTTACGTAAATAGGATTCCAGCTCATACGGCGGGCTTCTCGCAATTCTTGTTCAATATCTACATTTGGACGAAATTGCTTAATCTGATTAAAGACAGTGATTTCATTGAGTTCTTATTCGAATCATGTACATACATACTTGAAGAGAGATTTTAGGAAAATGAAAAGAACAAGCCATATAGCAGACACTTGCTACTTTATTGTACTGTAATTATTACTTATTCTTTTGTATCATTTATAGCTATTCTCTATGGTTATACACTTGCAAATATGGCTACAGTAAAATTAGACAACACGACATAAATATGACAAACGATATAACAACGATCGATTTCATAGTTACACCGAATTTATGTTTTCTTTTTTTGTTTTGTTTTGTAACTTGTTTCGAGGGTGTTCTGTTTTTTGGGGGTAAAAAGCTTACTCGCATTGAAAGCTTGCCTTTGCAAGACTTCTGGATTGATTTGTCGCTCGATATAGAGTAAATATTATACTTTCACCCGCTGTTGTATACTTTGGCCTATAAAAACGTGTACGTGTAAAATCTTACAAAATTTTTCAACAGGAAGTATAAAAGATTTGGCATCATTCACGTACTGACATGACATGATATCTCGAATAATTGACACCAGTCTTTCGTTGATTGGCCTTTTTCTTTTGACACAGACAAAATAAAAGGTTCAGCCACTGGAGATTTAAATAGATCTAGGCGTAACAATGATTCGATCCTTCAACTTAAACATTTGAAAATTTGTATAAAAGAACAATCCATCTTGACTATAATTTGTCGTTTCTTAAATCATATAACGGAATAAAAACATACACGCGAACTCGTTCATATGACGTTCACTGACTCGCTTTACTGTTTGCTCTCTCGTTTTAAAGTTTATATATTGTCGCAATGATCCATTACAAATGGGGTTTGATACAATACTCAAGTGTTTCTCGTTATGAAGTTTATTAATAATTAATATTAATTATTATTATAATTATTTAAACTCGTAAGGGCAAAGTCGTTTTAGTCAATTCATTATTGGGCGTCGATGCGCGATCAACGACTTTTATAAGCTTATACTTTTTACGCGTTTGTAAAAAAAAATCAAATAGGATCCAAGTTAATAATTCGTGACCATTAGATAAATCTCTCAGATGGGTAAATCGATAAAAAAAAATCTCTTATTCTTTCTTTCTGGACGTCATCCTTCGTAATCATGGATTGAATACAATCGACCGTACAAGTTTTCAGCATTCGCCCACACGCCATACAATTGATTATTTCCTAATGATGAAGATGTGTCATTTTCGATGACAAGATAAATTAATGAACTTTCGAAAAAAAAAATTTTTTCTTCACAGACTTTGTCTCGAATCAGTGTCGATTCGGTCTCAAGAATACTCTTCCTAGAAAACAATGTTTTTAATGAAACGAAAAAAAAAAGTCGATCTCGGCGCGCACGAATGGACGAATCTCTCTGATAATAATAGTCTTACGATTTACAAGTATAGTCCTATTTACAAATCCATAAAATAATATTAATTTATCAATAATAGACTTTCCGCATAAGATACTTCATATTACTCAACATGCGCGCATATAGTGTATTTCATTTAGCTCATTGCTCGCGCGTGCAATAAACTCGATTTGATTGGCGACATGTACACACGCACACGTACGCACACGTGTGGTGTACACAGACACTGTATATATATATATATAAAGCGGTAGCGATTCTCGGCAGCAGCGGAGCATCGGAAAATTCCAGCGTAATGGACTCGCTCGAGAGCGACTCACTCGATTATAACCGTCAATTTATAATCGCCTCCGTACACACGTAGGCGAAGCTAACTCGTACAAAATATACAATCTCAACGAGCGAGTCGTTAGCGATTCCATTCTGCTAGAGCTCTTCGAGCGGAGCCAACGACGACGATCCGCTGCTCCAAGATTCTTGAATCAAAGGTGCACCGAGCTCCAGCGTTCGAGAGAGAGAGAAAAAAAGCAATGATAATACTAACAACAAATGAGTGAAACTCGGTACACGTTCGATAAAGGATTTAAAAAAAGTGCAGGAAAAAAAAAGGATTAAAGGAAAGGAGAATAGGGAGAGGAGAGGGGGATCAAATTAAACGACGAGCGTTTGTCGTCGATTGGCACAGACAGTGGCTGGGCTTTTTAAGGCACGTTGGTGGCCGAGCGCCTCGGCAAAGAGCTGAGTGTGTTGTGTGCGGCATTCTGCTGTTCAATCGCCTGCAGACTTCACAGTGGCTTCGTGAAATTCGCTGGGAACATGCCTTTCTCGCCTGTCTCCTTCAACCCCATTAACCAGCCTTCCTCCTGCAAAAAATTTCAACTATTATTATTTCGGGTTTCTTTTTTCTCTCTCTTTTTGTTATTTTACGCGAGAGCGAACTTGTAACACAACGTTAATTCTAGCTCAAGTGTAAGTGAATTATGGTAATATTGCTTCATATCGTGAGTCACTGGCTCTATTAGCTGAGGTGAAACTCATAAATAGTAACGGAGTATATAGCGAGCCTCATAAAATACATTATTTAATGCTTTACTTCTGATGATAACTTTGCTCGCACCGTATTTCTGCTCATCTAAAAATGCCATTGAAAAGCTTCTTTATGAAAATTTTATTAAAAAAATAAAAGAATAGAATTTCTCCGTGAAATCTAATACATCAGGAATCAAATAAAAATAGGCGAATCAGCATAATTCACATGCCATAAACAACAGCTCATCAATTCGGCTACGCGCAAAAATTCGCGGTCGTCATATAAAAAAGGAGCTGTCGCCTCCGCGCGTGTTGTACAATTTGAATAACTTGAAACCGTGCAGTCGTAAAGAAAAAGAAAAAAAAAACGGAAAAGAAAGCTAATCCGCGTGGTTGACTATCTACGGGCAGCACATCGTTTGTGTGTATACAAACCTGTTCTTCAGGATCGTCGTATTCGACAACGCGAATGATTTCGCCGACCTCAAACGACAGCTCGTCAACGTCCTCGCGATTATACTTGTAAGTGGCCTTAACCCTGTAGAGTACTCCCGGTGGAAGATTGTCAGTTGTCGCCCCTGCAGATAAATGGATACCATTTTCATATTCCACCTCTAGAAGGATTCAATTTGCCGCCATTAGGGTCATTAATTCGACATTCACAATGCAGATTTTCATTGTTAACATATGAATATTTGTTTAATACGGGGTACGTTGTTAATAATCATTGATTAAGGACATTCAACAATCAAAAAATTGGCATGCTACAGCAGCAACTGGCAGGCACATTGCACGAGCGGGGGCGGGGGAGGGATGAGGCAGTCGGCTATGGAGATGATCGTGCTCATACTGCGATTTATCTCCGGTTAGGAAATTTCGATTGGAAACGACTTTTTCGTTGTTTGCCATTGTCGAAGCTTTTTTTTTCATATACGTGCACGCACAATGGGCTAATTGAGCAATTTTTCATCAAGTTTAACAGGATGTTGCTACGATACCACCAGCGACACTCGGCTTGATTACAAATTTTTTTCAATCAATCAATTTTGCTGTCCGATTGTTTCGCAATCTTTCAAGCGCAGAACAATGGCTTTTTTTTACGATAAAGTAGTTTCCAAAAGGTTAGGAGAGAGGCAAAGAGGAGAGGCAGGTGAGGGAGCTACTCACCGACGGGTATGTCGTATAGCTCCTCGACGCCACGATTGGCATGGGACTTTTGGCAGTCTTGCGGCTGCGAGGCCTCCTGGTTATTGAGCGAGGCTGCGCTGTCGTTATTGCTGTTATTGGCGCTGGCGTTACCGTTGTTGGCGTTGCCGTTGAGCTGCGCCGCGACAACGGGCGCCACTGCCACCGAGTGATCAACCGGCGTCGCCGCCTCGTGCTCGTGCGACGACTCGGCTGACACTGGCGTCGAGTCATTTGTGCTCGCTGCAAATAGCACAAAATCCAACAACACTCACACCAACAAAAACCACCTCGTCTATTGATCTTTCGTCGCCAGGATGGGCCTCGCGCCTTTTTTTTCTTACTCAAAATGTCTTTCTCATTTCTGTATTTTTTTTAGTTACTTTTTGTTTTTAGATTCGTTAACAACGTCAAACAGCCGAGTCTCAGATCCGACTTTCTTTCTCATTTGGCTTTTATCAAGAAAATACATTGGGGTTAGCTACACAAGGCACAGCAACTACGACTTTACTCTACAAATACGTGTGGTTACATGTGCATGGAAGCACGAGGGACGATAGTTACCTGCTGAGACGTTGTTCTGTGGCGGTTGCGTGTTGATGATGAGTCTGTAAATAAAGACAACAATTAGTTATCGAGTAACGAATCGGCTGTTAATATACTTCAACGGATATTTGCTCGGACGTGCTCCGAATAAATTTCACGACTAAGTAACCGAATATTTCGCTCGGTTGCATAAATAAGCACGATCGGCCGTAATATTATCAGCCGGTGAGATCATAGAAGCAATTATCCAGCGATGATTAAAAATACTAATTTTAGACTCGATTTCCAAGATGCATCCACATCCGATATAATTTCATACTTTGATAATTCAAGCGTTTGATTTATATATTTTTCATGGTTAAAAGTTTATATATCCACGTCGACGGCAAAAATTTAGCGCGCAAGCAAATAGAACGAGCCGCCGGTCGATTTGCTCCAAAACGGCTCGCCCGAAAATTCTCGCAATCTTATTCATAGCCTAGACGCCGCTGACTCTCGCAGTAGCCTATTTCGCGAGCACGTCCGTCGCGAGAAATTCGAAAAAGAGAGGACAGAGAGCGAGAGAGAGAGAGAAAGTCTACTAACGACGAGTTGGCGTTGGGCGACTTGGGCGACTGTGGCTGCGACAAGCTCTTCTTATGCGTGTACGAGCCCCGTTGATTGGCCAGTTTGTCGACGATCGCTTCGAGCTCCGAATAGACCTAAAGTGGCAAAGAAAAAAAAATGTCAAGTCTCGAAATACGAATGCACTTTGAATGCACGTACCTTGGCGCTTTCGGTGTGAAAGACTTGCTCGGCGGCAAAGAGCGTTTGCAGATTGGTCACCAGGAAGAGAACGCGCGAGTCGAACAGAGCCGGCAGCTCGTCGTGCAGCTCGGAATTCATCTGTTCGTAGGTACGTTTCGCCTCGTCGAGCAACTCTTTACCTTTGGACACCTTGAGCTCGTCGCGTTTTTTCGGATTACACTGGAGCGCTTGGAAATTGTGCCTCTGGCTGTCATAATCGACGAGCTTGCGTCCGCGCTTGTCAATCTTTTTCTGCAAAAAAAAAAGTAACAATCATCAGCGTCATAGGGTCAAAAAAAAAACACTTTGATCAAAGTGAAAATGAAAAATTACATACCCGCATCTCAGGAAACTGGCTCTGATAGGTGTTGAGCGGCACGAGCACTTGATCGGCGAGCTTGTGAGCAAAGTCCTGCCAGAGCATGTCGAGATTTTGAGCCTGCACGTATAGCATTTCGTGGCCGGTCCATTGGCTCTCGTAGATCTCGTTCAGCGAGTCCATCAGCGTCTTGGATGCCTGCTGCATTGCTGCAACAACACATTTTTTTTTATTTCAATTGACTCGTCGTCGGTCGGTTGTTTGTCGTGACCGAGCGGTGAAAGTTGATTAGGGGAAAATCTTGTCAAAAAAAGAAAGTCCCCTGGTTTCAACGTCGTCGTGCTTCATGCCTCGTTATGGTTTTATTATTATTTTTCTGTATGTGTGTGTGTCATGACGTAACGCGTGAAATATCGTATGCACTTATATATCTCGCGCGGGTGGCTACTATATGCCGCTGCAGTTATTTTAGACGGTCGCTCGACTGACCCGATTCGCCGCAAACATATATCCGATTTAACGAGTGTCAATTCTTCGGAATACGAATATGTATCTTATTTTCGCGATTGAGCGCCACGACGTCAAAAATTCACCGCGACTTGATTTATAAGATCTTATTTTCGAGCCTCGTCAAAAAAAGTATAGGCTATATCTTTGAGATCTAATAACGAACTGGAATTCAATTTTTGACGAGGTATATAATAACCATCGACCTAATGATGATGACGACGAGCGATACGGTAAATTAGCAATAGAAATTAAAGAGTCGCGCGGCGATGATTGTCGTTGGTTGCGGCGAAGAGAAAGAGAGAGATAACGTTTTTGGCATGGATTCTCTCTTCCGCGAGAGCAGCACTAAAGTTAAGTATTATAGAGTGGCCGGCAAAGTTAAAGCCAGCGGACCGCGGCGGCATGCACTTTCCCGGCCTACTTCTCTCTGCTGCTGCTGCGGCTTGCCGCATATGGGCGCGCAAAGGCGCACAAGTGCGTTCACCTGCCCAGCTTGCCTCGCGAGCGCGAGAGAGCCAAAGAGAGAAGATAAGCAACTGCGTCCGGCAGCAACAACACTTGTTTGTATAACGGATACATATATAAATGAAACTTTTTTTTTCTTGATGCATTATACCTCGGATACACCTGATGTAGTTGTTGAATTCCTTCTGCAGACGATTCGCCGCGTTCGTCTGCCTCGTAAAGTTCTGCAGATGCTCGTCGAATATGTCGTCCGCCGTTCTGTCGACCTTGCCCAAGTTCTGTAGGAACTGTCGAGAAACAAAAGAAATAATTACGATTAGATATCGAGGAGAAGAATCATTATTATTTGTTCATTCGAGCAACGTTTTCGATAAAACCGGTAACTCTCTTTTTATTCTTTTTTTTTTTTACTTCGCGTTTGGTCGACGGATCGAGGAAGCCACGCGCGCGCGAGCGCAACTATAAATTATATTTTCTTTATCTCACGTAAAAAAAAGAAGAAATAAACGTGGGCGTGAAAGAATGACACGAAACGTCAATTGACGAAAAATTAAAAGCAACCGGCCATATCGAGATGAAGGCTCGTAGGTGTGTGTGTGTGTGTGTTATTTTTCACGTGGGCGATCTTTATTTTTTTTCGGGACAAGTTACCTCATCTCGCCAGTCTTATTCTAGTAGAGCAGGAAGGATATGGAGTTTCTTTATTAGTTTTCAAGGCACACACACACACATATACGCGCGTGGTAGATTTAATTAAACACGGACGCTTCGTTACGCGCATATAGATGAGTTTCGGTATGCGCTTCTCTCAAACGGCCATGTCGTGATGCTCCTCGATTGTGCGAGCAAGCATCGAAGGTTGTTGACCGCTACTTCTTCGCATATATACTATATATACGAGCTGACTTTGCGCCCTCCGATCTCTTTTTTTTTTTTTGCTTCGCTGAGGTGAAAAGTTGTATTGTTATAGAATTATAAAGTTTTCCCATGGATGATTACGACACTAGCGGTAATATATCTGTGTTTTCACCCGCGTAGTTATTTTTTTTTCTTCTTCCACGCGAGGATTGTATGTAACAAGTTTTCAAGAGCGCGAGTTTTACGCCCCCCCCCCCCCACGCTTTAATGGAAATGTGCACTGCTCTCTCGGTCATTATGCAAGGTTACGGGCGGACGTTACGTTTCCTTCTTTTCTTGGATGTGTACATGTGCAATTTGTAATAGACGCTGCGTATGTGTATAATTTTACCAGATATGTATTCAGAGATTAGGCTGTCGATCGAGTACTCGTGTAAAACATTGTAATTTCGAGAAAAAAATTTTTTTTTTTTCGAAAGTTACACAAGTTTTGCTTCTTCTTCCCAACGAGTTGAGATAATAATAAGTTTATGCCTTATGTAATCGGTCTGCCAACGTTTTTCTAAAAAAAAAAAATATTCTATACGGATATTCATCAATCAATTAGAGTAAACTTAAATTTTACACTTCGTTAGCAGCAAAGAAAACATTGTCGTTCTTCAATAAAAAAAAAATTCACAAACAGACGAACGAATCACCGCTCAGATAAGCATGGAATCGCCAGCTCGACGAAAAAAAAAAAGCATCCGACATGGTCATCAAGGCGATACCAATCCTCCTCCTCCTTCTTTCTCAAACAACAGCTGTCAGCGATCCGCATCGAGAAGCAACGATAGTCTATTCTCTTCCAGTCCATTGGACTGAGAAAACTATATGTACGGATGTGGATTATACACATTGGAAAACGTCCTATATACCGCTATAAAATTGCGCAATTTCCAACATGCAAAAAAAAAAAAAATTGCATCAAACGTAAAAAAAAAAATATGCCAAATGGATTTATAACGGTTAAAGAGAGCGTCCGTATTATATATAAAGTGTAACGCAGTGAAAATTTTGGAGTCGGCTGCTGCTGCTACCGTGGTCGTCGTACGAGAGAGTAGCTGTCGTCTCTGCGAAAATAGAACTCTCTCTCAGAGTGTCCACTCTCTCTCTCTCTCCGGGGTTGTAGGCTTTATTAATAGGCCCCACAGCAGCGCGAACGGAGCTTGCACATTGCGGCTATTATTGTGTGTGTGTGTATGTGAAAGAGAATTTTCACTCTAATTGCGACCAGACGATCGACCCATTTATTATCAACACAGCTGCGCTTTTCGGATTAGAATACTCGATCAATCGCGTCGACAACAAAATTTCGTCGCAAAAAATGCGCCGTCAACCCCGCAGTCGTCAAAGATAAGATACGTAGCGAATAACATAAAGCTTCGCTTGTTTTTAATCGCAAAAAAAGAAAAAAAAGCTTTCTGTTATTTTCAACAACTTTGGGTCAGTGTCCGCTTCATTGGTTTCCGCTTTGCCACCTCTTTTTTTTTTGCATTCAATGCAGTGCTTTCATAGAGCGTGCTGTGGGAAGAAAGTGATCGGCTATTGAACGTGTGTGTGTGTGCAGCTCATTGATTCGTTGCGCGTCTATAGCGTGTGAAATTTTTGCACATACAGATTCGCGACAAAGCGAAAGTCTGTTGTTAAAAATGTCGGTGGTGATGGTGATGTTTTGGATCGTAGCCAAAATACTTGCGTTCGTTTCTTTTAAACATTCGGGCAGATTGTTCAAAAAGTTATATATAATACACGCGCGAAAATTGTTGGGCTCGTGAGTCAGGAGGCGAAGCACGTGGACTATGCTGATAATAAACTGATTGTAATGTGTATTATTATGAGATAACGAGATGTGGCCGCTTATCGCACGTTCGCTATGACATTATGTACGATATCACGACTGGAATTTCTATTAGACGATTGCAGCCTTTTTTTTTTGGAGTTTGTATATACGACGTCAGTGTTCGTGTAGTGAATTTGAAAATATTACGATGCCGTGTAGGGAGCGTTTGAAAAAAAAAGTTATCGGTATAATTTTTAACTGATGGGGTAAGAGGTCATGGATAATAATTATTGCAGTTTTTACTCGACATTCAAATTACTTTGGACTTAACTTGAGTACACGATAAAAAAAAAAGAGAAATAGCTGCACAGCTTCACAACATTGCAGGATTGTAACAATTTTTAAAATTTTAGTTTTTAAAAATTGAGCTTCGGTTGGCCGGCATATCTTGTTACCGCCCACGCGTGTAAACTTGGAGTTAAATATTATGAAATGTACGACAAAAAAAGAATATTAGCTACATGTCAATACTTCACCATTTTATGGTGATGAGCAATTTTAGTTGTTTTCCATAACCATCAAACTTTTATTTTTCGAATATCTCGCTGGGTAAATTTAGTTGGATTGTTTGTTCTCGAATCATCCCAATACCAGACTTTTCCGTTTCACACGAAGAAAATATGAATTTCTAGTATATACTGTCAAAGAAAAAAACGCCACTTAACAATTCCGCGGTAACCAATTTGTTAGTTAAACTTTAGTTTAGTTTCAGAAGCATGAGTAATACGATACTTCCTCTCAAAAATCTTTGCCAAGAAAAAAAATATATAAAAAGTATCTATAGATCCATAAAAAAAAAATTATTCTTTTAACCTTCACATGCAAAGTTTATCCAGCAATAACAACAACAACAACAACGAAGCTTGCAATTGTGTCAATAAAAGCGCCGAGAGAGGCGCGTTCGAATGAACAGTTGCACAAAAAGGTTGAAAAGTCGTCTTATAAAAGCCGGCCGGCCCACTCGTCGTTCCCATTCCACGGAGATAACGGGACGCCGCACACCGCCGCCACCGCCGCCGCTGCTTGCTCGCGAGTAAAAGGACAGGGGGTCAAGAATGTTTCTTCTCTTATACATGCCGCTCACCTGCAAACGCGATTCACTTTTTTCTCTCTCTCTCTCGCGCGGATGACGATGACGCCTTTTTTTTTTCTTTCCGTTGCGGAAAGACACTACAAGCACATATGACGCAGTGAAAGTATTATAGGATTCGATGTGGCCGTATTAGGCGCGAATCGTTTTGTGTATTTCGTAAAAAAAAAAAAACGCGCGCTCGCCCACGTATACAATATGGGAGGTTCATTGTCGTCGTCGTGTCGCCAGAAGATATAATTGAATTAGCTTGAGAGAGCCGAGAAAAACTTGGTAATCAATCGCATATATGTGTGTGTGTGGAGAACACTCACCTGCGCGCAAAAGACATTACGCAGAGTTTTTCGAAGTTATTTTTAGCTAAAAAAAACCTGATGGAAGATTACGTCAGGTGCCGGAAAATTGTTCTTGGCTTTTTTATTATTGACAGACGTTGCGAGTACATTATGCGACAACGTTGTTACACAAGTTTGAAAAAAAAAAAAAAAAACTCGTGTCCACTATTTTTGTTTGTCTGTTCAATACTACTAGTACGCTAGAAAACCGATAGATTTCTATCGGAATCTTGTAATACATCCGCGTCGCCGATATAATTCATCACACGCGAAAAAGAAAAAAAAAAGGAAAGAAGAAAATATAATTAATCAAAGGCGTATATGCACACCAGACGCATAGATCCTTTTTAGAAAGGTGCATATATAAGAGATCGTGTGGTATTTCACGCGCGGTGCATTCATTACACATGCATAATACAAGCTGATTCCATTCTCTCTCTCTCTCTCTCTCTCTCAGAGCACAGTCACCTTGCGATTTTTGATTTGGGCTTTCAGCTTCGAGAGAGAGAGAGAGAAAGTTCAATGACTTATGGAGAGGAGAGTGAGAGAAAGATGCTGCAGGTGCAGCCTATGAGAATATTTTTTCTCAAAGATGCGGGTGGAATTATAGTTGTGAAAGTGAAGGTGGGCTCTCTCGCTTCTTCGAGATTATAATAAAGCCTTGTATTACGACGCTACGCCAGGAGATTGTCGAGTGATTATCAGTTTCGTTGCGGAGATTTACTTTCTATAGTTTTTTTTTAGCGACAGTAAAGAATTCATTTTACGGTATTGATGAAAAGTAATTCAATCGAGTCTTTGAATTATTTTTCACGAAACACTAAGTAACAAATTTTCAAAAAACACATCATCAAAAAAAAAAAAAAAAAAAAGCCGGCCACCTCCCACAGTGAGAGAGCGTCCTGAGAATCATTCAACAGCAGCAGCAGTCAACGAATTCGGAACAAGGCTTATTTAATTGCGCCGCTACTTTGTATGTGTGTGTCTGTGTGTGTATATGCTGCGTCGGCGTCGAGTGTATTAACCCTCTCCTCGTCCGAGCGTAAACGTGCCGCCAACCATCGCAGACCAAGGCTGCACGTTTATATTATTCGGCGCTCCTTCTCTCGTTAAGAATATTGCCCTTCATCTATTCTTTCCTTTTTTTCTTCTTCTTCATTACCTACACACACACACACACACACAGCGACGTTTTGTAATTCAAGTTAAGCCAATAATCGCATGTGCGCGAGATAGCTGCGTGTTAAAGGTGTCGCGCTCAAGATTTGCATAATTGCAGCTGACCTTGGCTCGAATCTTACACTTGTCATTTATATTTCGTTCTTTTTTTGTCGTGCCAAAAAAAAATAATGACAACGATTTTGTTTGCAAGTATATATCGACGTTTGGCTATCAAAGTTGTAGTTACTTATGAGACACTCGGATAATAATAATTTATTCCTCGCACGAGTGCATATGCTAACAGCGATGAAAAGAAAAAAAAATACAATCTTTCCGCATGGTATCTTTCATCTTTTGCACGGATTTCTCTCAGTACCGAGGTGCGAATAAAACGTGTCAAGCCGCGCACACACTCTGCACTGACATACATTTTCGACGCGGTGTTTGTAGTGTACTATGAAGAAAGAGAGCGAGAGCTTAGAGCTTTTTCATGAATTTTAATCGCGACGTGTGTGTCTGTGTTTGCTTTAATAAACAATTCGAATGAGTGATAAAAATTCATTCAAGTATGCACGCTGATGTAGATTTCACGTTTCTTTTTTTACGAGCGTTGTAGGTATACGTATGTAGGAGAGGACGTTCTTTTCTATAAAGTTCTTTGTCCAAGCCAACTTTTTTTTTTATTTCATTGCTCGGTTATACGTGACTCGTTTCTCTTTTTTGTGCGGCTCGCATTGTCGAGCTACTTTTATTTTCTCTCTCTCAGAGTTGATCAGACGGTCAAAGCAGCAGCAGCAGCCGCGACGCGGATGAGAAACATTTTGATTTGCTTGTAAACGACATTGAAAGTTCAGCCGATAAATCGATTGGGCGCGAATAAAATCATTAGCCAACGCGCGAATTATGACAACGCAAAGAGTGTTCAAACGAGCGCGCTAAAAATACAATCGTTTGTTTGGCTTTGAATTCATCAAAACCGATGCGCGCATCTACCACTCTGTTTGTACATATATATCTATATATATATAGTATCGCTCTGCACCTGCTTCTTACATAACGCCACGTGCGTGACTTCCGCGCTACTCGCTTCGGTCCTCGTTTGTTATTGCATGCTGTGGCGACGTTATTTATTTTTTTTTTTCATTTTAGCGAATAAATTTGGATAAGTCTTGCATATTTTCTAACCAGAGGTGTAGAGAGAGATCGACAATCGAGATAGATAGTGTTTTTATTGAGTCTCGCGATAAAAAAAAAGGAACATACTTTTTATTTACCTCGGTACTTTATAATACTTTCGCAGAAAGTTTGATCGTGTTTGTTTGGATAATTCCTCGTTTACGGTATAGCGTTTTTTTCTTCTTTCATTCGCGGGTAAAAGTGTCTCCAGCCAGTGTAAACGAGTGAAGAATCGCGTGGTTTTGCACCTAATTGTCGGAATTCACTTTAGACGAAAAAAAAAACGTCTCGCAGAATTTTTTTTTTAGCAATTAACCGTCACAGTTAAAGAAACCCAATTAAATCCCCCGAACGATCACGACAAAACCCCTTCGTTCTCTTTCTCTCTTTTCCTCATTAAGGTCAAAGCTCTCTCGCTCGAAAAGCTCGACCCAGTTATCCCATACGTCGTTGATTCTTTTTTTTTTATTTTCAAGTGCACTCTGACAACGACGTTACGCGTTCGCTTCCTGCAGCCTTGACAGCAACCGCAACAACGTTAAATCATCGAACGGTTAAATGTATTTTTTTTTCGTACTTCAGGCTGGACGTTAGCCAGAGGTTTCGAATCCTGTAGTTCTTATAGTCTCGAAGGTCTATTTCCGAAAAGGTCAGGCACCCCTGTGGGGTGAAGGTCGTATCTTTAGAAAGTTTTATAACTCGCTGCTCTCCCGGGTTGCTCGCTGCCGACTGCTGCAGAGCGATGGTTTTTTTTTTTTTTTTTGGAATGCCACGTAAACACAAAACGGCACGCGGCGGCGGCGACCGGTTTTAAAAAACACCCACGAGTTTCGTATTCCCACGTTTTTTTTTTTTTTGGTATTTTTCATCGACGATGCACACTTTTCCTGCTGTTTGAAAAAAAAAAATACAGATGTGCACTGCACACGCCGTCCGATGGCCGTTACTCCCTTTTGCTAGTAAGCGGATTTATCGCGCGTCGCGGTAGGGTTTCGTTTCGGTATCCACTCGCGCGCGATCTAGATCAATCTCCTAAATACGCGCGAGGCGTGTTACAAGTAAAAGAAGAAAAAAATACTGCCATCGAGCATTGTGCACGTGTGTGCATTTATTGATCACACGCTCTCTTTTGTTTGATTTCGCTATAGCAGCAGCGGCAGCAGCTTATACACGACGATTGTCCAATAGCTAATTAACCTGGCACGCCGCTCCTAGAATTCCACTGCGTACTCTGTCGCGCATTCAAATCCTTCGCGGCACATATGTATGTGTATATATGTACCTCTATTCACTCTCTCGCACACGAGAGAGAGAGAGAGAGATCAGGTTGTATGTATACATACGTACATATACATACGTACAGAGAGCAAGTGAGCGAGCGAGAGAGAAAGATAACGGAACGCTCGGCCGTTGCACATCTCGCACTTGGCATGCATGCAACAGCAACACACACGTCGATGCGCGAGGAGAGTGAACGGTAAGTTCTCTCTCTCTCTCTCTCTCTCTCTCTCTCTCTCTCTCTCTCTCTCTCTCTCTCTCTCTCTTCCTTCCTTCAGCTGCTACTATTCACTGCTGCTGCTGCTGCTGCTGCTATGTAGCCGAACGAACGTACGAACGTTTCGTAACCCCGCGCGTTTGCAAATTACCCATCTCGCGCGTTCTAGGATACACCAAAATCATTCATCACTTGCATAAGGCCGATTCCGTTGCGTAACGTAAAAAAAAGGGTTAGGGTACTTGCAATGCACGTGAAATTCAAGAAGATAATGAGCACGGAGGAAAGGTAAGAGATGCATAGGTTAGGTGTACGTGTGTACATTATAAAACGTACCTTTTCTTTAGCTCTGCCCGCGTGCTTTTGCACGGATTTGGCAATGAGCGATCCTTTGCTCTCGGCCATGCTGTTTCACCAAGTACGAAAATAGAGAGATAGAAGAAGAAGAGGAAGACGAAGAAGGAGCCGGCTCGCACTGTCTATCTATCTCTCTCGCACGCGCACTTCAAACGCCGATTCTTCGAATTATACACGGTGCGCTCCGCGTTTGAGTGTACGTGCACGTTGTATTTACCGGTGTGCTAAGCGCGACGCCAGCTCGGAGACTGCGGTAGGCGCTCTTTTGCAGAGCGCGCCGCCCCGCCGAGCCGAGAGAGATTCTCCTCTCCTTCTCCCCCCACCACCTTTTTGCAGCTTAAAAGTTGGTAGGACTGTGAGTGTGTGGGATGAGGTTTCGTTTGAATAAAAGAGCGCCAAATGATGGCTTCTTGTTTTTTTAATTTTTTTTATTGATTTGCAAATGGTTTTATTAATAAATTATCATTCTCTTTAACTTCATTGCTCGTCGTCGGTGTGTGTAAGTGGGGTCGCGAGAAACAAACTGTATCTGGCTGGCTTTTACAATGTTTTTTTTTACTCTTCCTTTTTTTTTTTGACTCGCTGTTGTGGTTTACGTATACACCTTATACACAAGGGCGATAGACAAATTTCAATTAGTTAAATATATATATATTTATATATTTATAATATATATATGGTCTATCCAAAAATTACAATTGACAAAAGCGCCTTTGCTTCGCGGGCCGCTCGGAATTATTTGTGGTTTATTTTTTTATCGTAAATTCTTTCTTCGTCTCAATATCCAAAGTTAATTACCTTTTTTTTTCAATAAAATTTATTTCTTCTCTTATTGTACATATACGTAATTCATTTAGCCTTTAATTAAAGCTGCATCTATCACTCATCGTTAAAGTCTGTGGTTTCTTTGGTCGTAGGAATGCGCTCTAATGGCGTTGAGTTCTCTATTAATAAGATTGATTGTTATTCCTACAACTAAAGCAATCGTCAGTGATTTTATTTTAGCGATGGTGAGTGTCTTTGAACAACCTTGCGGAGGGGATAGAAAGATAAAAATTTTTTCTTATCGAAAAAAATATATATGTCAGTGTATATATAAGAAGTTTGTATGAAAGCTCAAAGACTGTCGAGCTTTTTATTCATGTCTCTTTTATAATTTTTACATGGCAAGTATAATTGTATGTTACGTATGTGCCGGTTGTCTTTCTTTTTTTTTTTTATTGAAACGGATATCGTTTTTTTGATTGTATACATCTTGCAGAGACAATGAAAAAAATCTTTCATTAAAGGCTGTGCGATATCTGGATTCCGCGCGAACCGCAAACAAATCACCGCTGAATGGAGGATCGAGGAATTTACAAATTTCGATCTGTACACATATCGCGCCACGTTACCTAATATAAATTTGCTTTTAGTCTTGGAAAAATTGGATAAGGCCATAAACCAATCTGACGGTAGACACACGTCAGCTTCTTTATTTTTTTTCTTTTATTTCTGATTTTTTTCTTCTTTTTTTTAAACTTTGTGCTCTTTATCCGCACATAATTCATCATATTTTATCTGTTTTCTTATATCAGCTCTATATTTTTTTAAAAATTTTTCCTTTCATATTTCATTTTTTTTTATCAAAAAACCAATCCTCTCTTCTATCTCTGCCACTCACACTCGCACAAAAACGGCACATCCTCGCATTCAACTATGTAATACGTCGCCCAATCGCGATCGCTCTCAGTCATGTATATAGCCGTCCAAAGTCTCTCGCGATTCACGGCTCCGTCCATTATTCATTATTTTCTATATTTAATTTTTTTTATCTTTAATTAATCTTATACTTTATCTATATCATCAAGCTGTCTCAAGTTGTTGTCGTCGTCGTGTTATTTATCTATTTCGTCCTCGTTGTTACACGATGTCTGCGTCCTAAACGGCTCAACTAATTCGAGACACTTTTATAGTCACCGTCGAATCGTTGCAAAAAGCACATGTGTAAACATCTCCTTCTCTTACTTATCGTAATAATGCTAAAATAAGTATAATATATATCTACTATTCTTAATTTGTATTTTCGACACTGAAAATTTGCATCGCAAGATCATAATAATTAATATCAGCTGACGAGCCGGTGGGTGATCTTTGAGACAGAAAGTAAATGTTCTTAATGCACAATGATTTTTTTGTTTATATTCAATGTTTATGATTTATTGTATTTTTATAAGAAAAATATTCTTCTCATATATAGTTTTAGAAGTGGTAGTATAGTCGTTACAGGATTTACGAGTTGGATTTTTTGAGTTCGAAAAAAATCGGTAGTCGTTGATATGCCAGATGTTAGCAGTTCGACAAGGCACTGCTACGTTTCTCTTTTTGATCCTTGCAATTGTCTTGATTGATTTGGTCCATCTTACGATGCATAAATTTGTTTATTTTTTTTCTCTCGATAAACAAACACAGAAAAAGTATACAGTAATCGCTTGAGACTTATAAATTTTAAGACATTCCATAAGAAAGGGTAAACAAACGCGTAATTATCAAATGACATTAATTAAGTCTAAAAAAGAAAACAATAATCAGTATATAAATTGAAACGATGCACGAGTCGATCGTAAACGGTCTCAACAAAAATCAAGGAGAATTAAAAAAAAAAATTAACAACCTCAGTGTTTTTTAAAATATATATATCGGGGTCCTGTACACGTTGAAAGTAACGTTTCCCGTCTCAAAAATCACAGCGCGGCACCGCGCAATCATTCTCGACGGGTGTGGTTGTTTTATCTTTTTTTTTCATTGAAACCTGTACAAAAGTTGTTCCTCGTTTTACAATCTACGCTTAATAATGGTACAATAATGATGTATTTAAAATGTAACTTATATAACCTTAGTACTGATTAACGACGGCTGCATTCCAGCGTGGGCCCAGCCTTTGGCCGAGTGGAGCTAACAGACAAATACGCTCCGTTGAGTGTAAAACTTGGCTGCCATCATTTTATCATCTCTCTCTCTCTCTCTCTCGCAAATATCCATTCTCTCCTCGCCAAAACTATGCAACACCTTCTAATTCTCTAACTATATACTCTATATAAAATATCGTTAGTATAACTAAAACGCGCGTTGGGTCAAGCTGGAATGCGGCCCTTACATTCTTTTATGCCTTTCCAAATCTCGCTATTATGATCCATCTCTTCGATAACTTTGTTTTGTTTTACTTTATCTCCCTAATTTTTTTTAATTCTTGATCGCATGCTTGTTTTGCGCAAAATTGTCCGTATATCCATCTTTCGAATATTTTTCTTAGATTCGCTCGGTTGCTCTTTCGCTCGTAGACTCACGCCGCTGTCACACCTTTGCTTTCCGTACAATTTTGTTAGTTGTATGTTACAATTTGTTTTTCAGTCAGTGATCTACCGACAATATCGCGCAATCCACAGTATAGTCTGTCATCATTGGTCGGTCAATAAATTTGATTTCCAGCTATTCTCTTTCTCTCGGCGGCACATTTTTTCCTTAATATTAAAACAAATGTTAAATCCTCTCGTTATCAGCGAAATGTAGCTAACAGACTTCTAATTCCCCGATTCTACGCCATCTTCGTGTTTTCTTTTCTTGCCTCGGGCTGGGGATGATTCTGCACATTGAAATTTTGCTTAGATTCGATTGCATAATGAATAATCAATAAATATGAAAGCAATTCATACCTCCTTGCTGTTGTTGCTGTTGCTGCTGCTCGCCTTCCTCATCTTCATCTTCATCGTACTCCAATTCGTCATCTTCCTCTTCACCGTCAACGACATAGTCTTCTTCGTCGCTGTCATCCTGAAAAACGATCAACAATTCATTATTGCCTTGGAAAATTGTTCAACAATCGTGTAATTAATGTTTCGTCTGTATAAACACCTCAAAATCTTTGTACACTGCATCTAAATTAACGCCATCTTCTTCTTCATCCTCTTCTTCGGTTACTATAAACAAAAGTTACATTACAAAGCTTTCCGGAAAACAAAATCTCGTTTCAATTGACGTAACAAACAATTACCTTCTTCACTGTCATCGTCATTGGCGTCTCCATCCTCGTTACCATTCACCTCATCATCGTCTTCGCTCTCCACCTCACGCTCGTCAATGTCATACCTGCAATAATTCAACAATAACAATGAAAAATCTCCTAAACGCTCTGCACTGTTGCATTATCATCAGTATAGGCGAAAGCGACTGACCCATCGAGATATCGGAGGCTTGGAATGAGACTGAAAACTTTCTCTCTGTAATTGTCCATGTTTGTTGCCTCATTGTTGAACAGATCGAGACTCTTCAGACTCTTAAACTCCTTGAGGGGCTGCAGTGTGTCGAGGTCCTTGATTCTATTTCCACTGAGGTTGAGGTGAGTCAGCTTCGGCGACGTGTGCAGCAGGTTCAATCCGTTCGATATTCTGTTATCGCTCAGCTCCAACTAAAACAAACAGAGAACGGAGCCCACGTCAAAATCGCGCAACGTCCAACATTGGCAATCTCATTTTGTTTTTTTTTCGTCAAAAACGTGCGTACCTTCTTGAGGTTCGGCAATTTGGGGAAACCCTTCAAGCTGGTGAGTCCGACATTGATGAGACTCAGCGACTCGAGGGCGACGAACTCATCGGTCAGACCGACAATGTTGGTGCTCCGGCAGTTGTCCAACACAAACTCTGTTATCTACAAATGAGAGGGAGAAAATTAAACTTTTTCATTTATATTTCGTTTGATTTCATTGGAGTTTATAATATTCAAAGGTGACGCGGGCAGAGCGTATAACGGCGTGCGGGACATGCCTCATCTTATTGATCCGAGAGCTGAGACGGAACAAACGCGCGGTCGCGCGCGACGCGCTTCTCCCTTTATTTATACGTGTGTACGTATACATGTGTTTGAGCTTCGATTTTTTAATACGCATATTATAACCAAAGATTATTCAATTAATTTTACGATAAATCTTTTCATTTTTTCCCTTCGACATTCGAGCATTCTTTCGACACGTGGAAAGTCATTCGGAGCGAACAAAGTATTTCGGAGCATCGGAGATGTACGCCTAATAAACGATTTCACTGTGTGGTAATGGAGTTTAGCTGTTTTGGTGCACACACGCACCGCAGGACGAGAGTGCGTGGCCTAGTTTAACACACTATACGTGATGTGGCGCGAGCGTTCTCTCGACAGGACACTTGTTCCCTCCCCCTTCACCCGAAAAAAAATAAAACAAGCACCAGATTCCCTCGAGGGCAAGAAAGAAAAATCAGAGAATTATCGATCGTCTAATAAATATTGGCGGATCACAGACGCGACCTTGATGTATAGGAAAGAGAGTTTGGTTCAATATTGAAGGAGAAAAAAAAATCGGGTGCACAGGCGTGGCGCACGTGCACCGTTGCTCTGCCGGTGGCGACGGCGGTGTGGCACATCATCAAGGTCGGTCGATCGATCTACACATCTGCTGCTGCTGCTCATGCTCTCGATGTCGATTGTTTACAATCGCGCGAAAGAGCGAGTTAGCGCGCGCGCGCGAGTTTGGCTATCTTCTCTCATATATATTTTTATGTGATTACGTAACGTAACAAGTCTTTTGTTGATTGCAAGCGCGTGTGCGTGTCTCTATCCGTATAGTATGCGTGTGTGTGTGTAATGGAGAGAAAACGTTGGCGAGGATTGAAAGAGGGGGGAAGGGGGGCGACCGGTAAGTGGTCTACGCCACTGCACGTCCACGCTCCAAAACAAATGCACACACGGACCTCTGCGGCACAGCAGTTTACATGTACTATCACCTACACGATGGAGAAAGAGAAAGAGAAAGAGAAGAGGCGAGATGAGAGTCTCCGTGGCACGCGAACAGCGTGTGTGTGTGTGTGGCGCAGGTGCGCGGCGCTCTCTTAGCTGCGGCTGTGTGTGCGGGGCTCTGGCGGTCAAAGTGGACTCGTCCAACATGGCCGGTGACGTTTGGTCGTCGTCGTCGTCGTCGCCGCCACCGCGCCGCGCGCTTTCGCGCCCCGCGGCACACACAGAGGCACACGCAGGGCCGTACATGCGCACTCGCCGCCCACACCAGCGCACCACTCCGAAAGAGAGAGACTGCGAAGACCAACATCATCAGGCCGCCTCTCTCTCACCCGACCCGACCGAGCAAAAATTCTCGCTCTCCCTCACCGGCACCTTGACCTACTCACGAATTATAAACGCGCACCACCTGCATATCACTTTTTTCTTTTTTTCTTTCGGTTGAGTCTGTAACTATCTAGCACGAATTTTTTTTTCGCTCTACTCCTTTGAATGTTCGAATACGGATGGAGGGTAGGTACGTTATTATTATGCTTACCTCTGCGGGCTTCCTGCCGCGCTTCTCCAACTCTATCCGCTTCTCCATCACGGCAATTCACCCCCGGTGTCTCTCGTGTGTATGTGTGTTGCACTCGACGACGTGCACCGCGAACGAGAGGAAGGAAGAGAGAAAGAGAGAGAGCGCACGCGCTGGCTACTGAGGAGAGAACGAAGGCGAAAGAGCGAAAGAGAGAGAGAGAGAGAGGAAGAAGCTAGCGTAAAAGAAAACTGCACCGCGGCTTTGTAAGCCGATGCGATCGCGCCGATTATCGGAGAGAGCGGCGATCCGAGAAAGAAAAATTGTTCAAAGTCAAATGATGATGCACACGCACGCAGCCGGTACCCTGTGCAACCAGATTGCCGAGGATGGCTTTTGGTAATACGTCTCCTGCCGGCGGCGCAATTCTTCACCCTCTCTCTCCACACTTGGAAACACGCACTCGCTCTCCGCCGCTGCTGCTGCTGAAGAAACTTTCTCTGTCTCGTCGCCCGCGCGCGCACCACACGACTTTTTAGCGGTTAAATTGTTTTTCTTCTCTTCGCGCTCGTTTTGTCGGCTCTGTTAACTTATTATCGCGCACTGAAATGTAGGTGAACGCCGGCGATTACGATTCAAGATCGAAACAGACGGACGATCCGTGCCTGCAAAAGATATATGCTGCTGCGCTGCGCGACACACGAACCACGGCTACGGCGAGTACGTATCACCACACGCGTGCAAGGATATGTTGCTGGCTGCGCGCGCAGCAGAGATTATCCGACCGACGAGAACGCGCAGTCGTACACTCGCGACACTCGACGGTGGAATTGACAAGCTTTTGAGCATTTTTGGAGCATTTATTGCTTTTGTGCATTGCTCCAATCCAATGTGCAACGTGGTGCATTGTTGTTGTTGTTTTGACTGACGCTCCGTTTTACCAAGAGGATCATCGAGGCTAATCGATTTCTCGGCACAGATTTGAGCTTTCGATGCAGATAGATGATTTTCTTATTGCTGTATAAGTCCTTTTGTCGCTGACTAGGTTATGGATATTATCTGGGCAAGATAACGAAGGAAACTCGTAGTCTTGTTTGCATCGATACGAATCCATATGCTGTTGTTTGCTAGATTATCTTTAGATATCTCTCACTGCGACTCTCTAAGGCTTTTCTCTCTCTCTCTCTAGTCCGAAGATTTCGGAATTCCTCGATGGATGTTCGTTTGGGTAAAATGCTATACTGCCCGCTAAAAATAAATGCAGCGGTATTTTCGATTACAAACAATACTTGTTTCTTATTCTCTACGGAAGTAAATATTTTTGTCGATACTGAAAATTGCTCAATAATAATATATGTAAAGAATGGGGAGGGGGTTGATTTATTACCAATAATTCGAGATTTACAGCAATATAAAATTTTATTAAAAAAATATTTGTAACATTTCTTGTACGTCTGTACATACATTGTGATGATGACAACTTTGATAACGACAATATTAATAAAATAATAAAATAGAAATAATATAATTAAGTGACAATCATATAGAACAATCCTATCCTTTTTTATACAAGAGCGCCACACAATTGCTCGCTTATTTCGGCTTAATTAACTAATCACCTTAATCTGAATTAAATGTACATACAATATGATTTGAGAAATATGATGATTGCTGTACACAAGTGTACAATCTAACAAAAATTCGTAGTGAAGAAGGAAAAATTTTTCCAATTAGTACTAAACCATTACATAGCCACTGGGAAATTATGTTACATCGCACAAACTTTTTTGATACAATAATGACAAGATGGGACCACATATATCATGATTCGCGCGATTGATCTTGAACAATCACGAATCTTGATCAAACCCAACAATTATTTTTATTCATCACTGTGCTCCACATCAGAACAAAAATAAAACAATTGCGTTTTATTATATCGAAAGATTATAAACACATTGTAAAGACACCCTTGTTTGGCCACGAAATTACAGTAGCCGACCAAATAAAAATTACGGATTAACCATTCAATAATTGTTTGGTCGGATAAATACAGATAAATAATTGCGTATGACTTGTGTTCATTCGGCAATCGCTTGATTTAGTTAATTATAATTTTATAGGATCGTCATTTATCTGACTTCTTATTTCGGTATCCATTTGTAACGTGAGGCAACAAGTATGCATGCAAAACTCGAAAACGATGATAATAAATAGTGTCATTGAACTTACATGCTCTAGCCTAGCAAAACCAGCGGTTTGATTCAGTAAAAGATTCTTTTTTTTCTTAAAATCTATATAGAACGCTTTTTATGTACTAGATATTGAAACATGTATTCATCAAGACCACAGTGTTGCTGCTAGTAGATTAAAATCGGAAACATACAGTCGCCTTCATTTTTTTTCAAAGTAGGCACTATTTCGTTTATTTATGCAAAGTTTCTATTTCAAGTTTTATAAAACGACTGACAGCATGTGCATCTATGTTCAAAGTTGTATTTAATAAGTTATTTTTTCAAATTAACTGTTTTGATGTATTTAAAAAAATTCATATTAGCACTATCACGAATTTTTAATACTGATTACAAAATTATGTAGTAACTATATTACAATATTTTCAGTACTTCAAGTATGAACAGATTAGAAAAAAACGCTAAGTACAATCGCAAGAACATCGATTCTCATTACGAAAATTTTCAAATATTGCTTAGGTCAACATTCTCATGAAGTTTCTTTGATAATGCACATAATAGTACCGCGATATTTTATTCTCGTAATAAAAAGAAATGATCCATTGGAAAAAAAGAAACGTCAAGTTAAAAAATAATAATTTATAATTCACATTTCGCCATCAAATCGAATCAATAATATTCTCTTTACATTTATAATACAAAAAAAAGTTGGATCGTACGTTTATCTCCCGTGCTGCTATTAAATTCGATTTAAAAAGAAAAATTAACAACTCCTCATATACACGACTACACGTACTGTAAGTTAATTTTATAAAAATCAATCCTCACGTAATGTACAATATATAAATAAATCTAAAGCGTCGAGCGTCTGATTCTCAATAGAGAGCTACTGCCTACCGCTGACAGTAGTCTGTTCCAAACTAGCTGTAGCGCCATCGGACAGCGATCTTTTCCTGGGCTTCGAGCACTGCGACGTCCTTATCTGTAAATGGCAGACTGCACTTGCGTTCTCATCGGCTTCGCTTTCGCTTGTCGCTGCTTGCTTCTTGGCACTCGACGACGGCACTTCTTGGACCGCTGCTTTCCGCTTCAGACCGTTGGGCTCCTGCTTCGTCGACGCCACGGACGAGCGTGTTTTCCTCGGCTGATGATCCAGCGTCGCCTGCATCCTCTCCAGGGCAGCTCGAAGTGGCAGTAAACCCACGGCGAATGGGATTTCCGCGCTGGCCGAATACTCTAGGAACTCTTCGCTGATCTCGCCGTCCTCGGCCACGTCGGACATGTCGCCCCACAGAGCTCGATTCACCGAAGCCGTGGTGTTGGGCTTCACGGACTCGCCCGAGTGATGATTATTATTCTCGCCGACTAGTTCGGCTTTCTCCGTAGGCTCGGTCTTTGGCTTGCCGCCGACCTCTTTCTCGCCCTTTGGCAGGTGACTCTTTGCGCTATTGCATTTTCCCGCGAGTTTCGACGACTTGCGCAACGCCTTCGAATGGCTTTTCCGCGTGGGCGGCGTTGTCATGATCACTTTAACGTTAGGAACTCTTCGCTCTAATTCTTTCGGTTTGCTCTTCTTGCGCGGAAACAGCTTCATTTTCGCCTTTTGGCTCTTCTTGTCGTCCCTTAGCTTCGACCTCAGCCTGCTTCTCCTCGAGTACGTTTCCTCGGGCTCCTGCTTCAGACGTACGCTTCTCCTCAGTACGCGTGGTTTGTCCTCCTCTTCTTCACCTTCGGCGTCGTCCGCCGCGCTGTCTTTCTCGTCCACGTCTGTCGTCCTGGCATTGATGAGCTCGTCGAACGAGCTCGACGGACAGAAATCGGCCAGCGAGCAGCCGACGATCGATTGTATGCTGTTGAAGCTCAAGAGGCAACCCTCGCCGTCCAAGTTTGTCTGCAGAGTGACCGGAGTTTCGTCGCTCGAGGAGTCGTCCGTTAAATCTATGCGATTCGAAGTCAATGGTTGTGGCAGAGTCTTCTCGAGATGCGCCAGTCTATCCGTGGTACTATCGCCGTTGACCTTGCGCTTCTTGTGCGTATACACTCTCGAGCACTGGCCGACCCTGTTGACCTCGTTCTCCGTCACCTCGAATGAAGGTCGATCGTTGCTTTTCGCACAGCCGTTACCCACAAAGTCGCACAACCTCTCGTACAAGGCTGCATCCCGGACTTTTGCGCAGTTTTCCGAGTCGAGTGTCGACGAACTGTCGCTAGTCGACTCTATGGACTCTTGCCGATAGACGGAGCTTTGTCTCTCCTTGACCACCTCGCCGTTTCGGTGTCTCGTTGGGCAGTTTTTGTTTTTGATAATACTGCAGGACTCGTTGTAGAGGCAACCGTCGTTTGGACTGTCTGACGTGTTGTCGTCGAGGTAATTCCTTTCGCACTCGGAATCGCTGCTGTCCGAAGCATCCGTGGTGTCCTGGTCGTTGCTGACGTGTTTATTGCTGAAACTCACGCGAATACCGGTGTCTTCGCTGTTCATTATGCCATTGATGAGTCCTGCTCCACTGACTTGCTTTGATGGATATTCCTCATTGTCATTGTGATCTTGAGCTTGTGAACCCACCATTTTTTCTACAAGAGATTCTAATTCTTTCACCTGCAAATAAAATGCATCATTGATAAACTTGCAGAAACTCTTTGCAAGCAAGCATAATCAATTTAAACACGAAATTTTACCTTAAATAATCTAGCGGCAGTTAGTAGCGATGGCAAATGGATGTGAGACACAGTAGTTTCACCACAATACATGAACTCTATCATGGCTTTCAAAATGCTAAAGTCTAGGTCTCTAAGAATTACAATTGGTTCTGGGCCAAGATCTTCTGTTAACATTTCCTGTAAACAAAACGGAGGTTCATTTATCATAAATTCACACTGATGAAATATTTTCAAAATTGCATAATGGTAACGTTGGAATTTACCATACCTCAAAGTAAAGACTGCAAGAAGCAAGTACAAGCTTGTGAACTCGCAATTTTTGTTCTTCACATATAAGAGTGATGTCAACTAAAGTTTGTCTGGCTAAAAGTCCACTGAATCTTTCAGAAACATAAGCTGCGTGGCCAGGCCACTGCAGCACGTATTCTTTATTGTTTTCCACCATGTTTGATGACTGGATAATCTGAAAAATCCAAATACAAGTATGAATGATATTATTTCTCAACACAGATGAATATGAGAGTGAAAAGAATCAAGATTGTTACAAAGTTCATTAAATTCATGAGCTCTATATGCTTAAAAATAAATTGGTATGCATCATGAAGATTAATCAAGGATCTATTAATAGCGCATGCCCTTTTTCACAAGCTAACGCAGTTTATATGTATTGAATTTAAGAGCCGAGAGAAGAGCAAGTAATTGTCAAAGTGACAAAATGTTAAAAAAAATTGTTTATACAGCTTTTCCAATGAGATTTATGCATTGACCTCGTTGCTTGGTGGTTAGGTAAGTGACTATTTCTAAAATTTTTGAAGCAGTTGATTCAAAGATTGAGAAAAGTCGAGTATTGCATCACATGTAGGATAAAAAGCTGCTTTATTAAACAGCATGTCCAGTGCTTGTGTGTGTGTGTATAGAAAGAGTGAAATCAAATTGAAACTGTACACAATATTATGTGTTCACTGACACAAGTGTAGCAATATGTCGAAAGATATGCCGCATACTTTATGTTCCTATATTTTTAATTTTGAGGCCGGCATTCCAAACATTATGAAACTTGTCAAGGCAGATAGTCCAGAATGCTTGGCAACACAGTTCTTTTTATCACACAGCTCCATTGCTTCCCTACAAAAGTCAGCGAGTTCATAACTACATTGGCATATAATAGGTCGAGCCTAGCTCAAAATTCTTGTCTATTGGTGCTGATCCTACATTGTTCAAGACACACAGATGTTTCCTCGTTGCATGGCCTGGAAGAACTATGGATGGCAAATTGCAGCAAATCAGCAGCGTATGGCCAAAAAAAATGCCAGCATTTTCGTGATGGCTGGTCTCCTTGTGGTGTGTCAGGGCCATCCAGCCACTCTGACATGCTCTCTTGGAAGCCTTAGCAGGTAAACAAGAGTGCCGTTGAGCGGCTGGACGAGGACGGAAATAAACGGCTCGGCTCGAAAAGCGCATCTATAATAAGTAGTGAGTCGAGCATCGCATTTATTCAAAACATCTGCACACAACTGAGAGAGAAAGTTTGCGTATATACGAGTAGTGAGAGAGAGAGAGAGCGAGGAAAAAAAATGCAGCAAGAGAAAAAAGGGCACGAAAGGCATTGGAAAGAGAGAGGGACACTCACCAGGTTCTCGACGGCACTTCGTCAGAGACTGCCTCTCGACGACGACGAGTTTCTCCAGAGTGAACGATGCATCAATCTGACCGCGGCAACTTCTTCCTCGGGGCGCCTCGAACGACGACGTCTTCGCATGTACATCAGAAGAGGGAGGAGAGAGCGTGTGCGTGAGACTTCACTGAATGTTATACCTGAAAAGTGACTGACTGACGCCTGTATCTATATCTATTTATCTCGTCGTGTGTGTCAGCTTGTGCATCGAATATTTAAAATTCGGCCATGTTAACGTAAAACCACTCTCGAATCACTGCTCAGAACAATGCGCACCGAGCATCCTCGCCACAGACGATCGTCGCATTTTTTTTTCCTCTCTTTTTTTCCACTCTCCTCCACTACCAGACTCTCCACTCTCGCTCTCCTCGCGCTGTCTTTATCTAACACGCGCGCGTAATGTGCATTTTGCCTCTTTGTCGCACACAAGCGGCCCCGAGAGCGTAGCATTGGATGCGCGGAGAGAGAATTCAAGCTGCTTTCTGGAACAGTGTGTGACGCGCGGGTGGGGGTGCAACTTGATTGCTCGGTCGGTAAAAGCACGAAACCAACAGTGGAATTTCTACGTTATCGATTGAAAAAAAAATTGCCATTCGCTTTTTTATCGTTGATTGGTCGAGACCACGAGGCGGTCTCTGTTCGAATTTGAATAATCAATAAATTTGTAAATTATTAAATAATGAATCAATTTTACTAACTTACTTTTTATTAATCTTTATAATTACATGACAATTAGTAAAATTATCTTCAAACTTATTTCGTAAGTAAATTTATAAGGATACCTTAAAAACTAGTACATTTTTTGTTGTTGCGTAATAGTAGAGAAAAAAATACACTGGGCATAGACGTATCGTACTGACAAAAAGCGAATCTAATACATTAGTAACTCTTACGTATAATAAATTTATATATATATATATATAAAAACACTTATTACTTTTTTTTTTGCAGGATTAAAAAAAAAACTACAAATTTACAAGTTAAATACTAGTGCTATCACACGTTTGTAATCAACTTAACTAACTCTTAGAAAAAAAAACGAGGAAAAAGTATACGTCGAAACAAGGAGGTGAGGGGGGGGCATATTGATATATAAAGGAACTTTGCTCTGTGTAATACAAAAGTCAAACTCAACTTTGACAAACTTAAAATTAAGTTCTACCACTCGCTCGCTCCGTCCATTAAAAAAAAACCCAAGAAAAAGAAGAAGAAGAAGAAGAAGAAGAAGTAGGAGAAGAAAAAAGAACAAGAGAGAGAAAGAACTCAGTATAGTCGTAATAAAAATTAACTAGCAGGAGCAGCAGTGGTAGGAGAAGCTTCCCGCTTGGGACACGCGAGAGCTTGGCTCCAATAAGCCAAGGCATCCTCGTCGAATTGCACAGGTTGGGCGGTATGTTGATCGAGCCATTGCTCGATCAGCGGCAAATTCTTTTCGCTCCACGCGAGCTCCTGCTTGATCGTCTCGGTGGCTTTGGGCGCCTCGCCCAGCTCGCTCTGACGCGCCTCGTATAGCTTCTCCACCATATCCAAACCTTCGCGACTCTTGAAGAATCCCGTGGCCGAGTGCACGATGCCCGTCCACAAATTCGGCTTGTCGGCGAAACGCTGCTTCACCGTGTCCCAATTTTCGGTGAGGAATTTGTAGAGGCTCGTGTAGCCGTTCGTCTGGCCCGTCAGCATCGTGAATATCAGATGGATGTCGGCGTCCGTGAAGTTGACGTTGCGCTCGATTATCGCCACTTTGAGCAGTCTAAAAAAAAATTAACGACGTCGAGTGAAAACTCGATTCAGTTTTTTTTTCGCTAAAGCACGCGCTACTGTATAAATTCACTTTGAAGAATTATGTACTTACCGCTCGATCTTGGCAGGATCCTTCGGGCAGCCGGCCAGAGTTTTCAGCAGGTAAGTCCTTTCGCTTTGCTTCCTTTCGGGGCTGCTCTTGGGGAAGTTGATAAAACGTTGCAGACCAAAGTTCCACTCGTCGTCGGTGCCCCACTTGAATACCGGGCACATGAATTCGTTCGCCACCCTAAAGCAACCTCGACTTTATTACATGTCCATGATCTCGACAAGTATATGAAAAAAAAATCAACTCACGGGATTCCTTTGTCGGGCTCCTTGTCGGCCATCCACTTGGCGAATTGCTCGCGTGCCTCGGCGATACAAGGCTCGTAGCCGGCGCGACACAAGAAGTACCTGGCTAAACCGCGCAGGTGAGATTTCCACGATGGCTCGCCCGTTGGAATCTCGCAGGATTCCGTGTACATCGGTTGCAGCAGCGAGCGCGAATAATTCTACAAAAAAAATATTCATCGTTCGTGTAAGAACAATCAAAGTTAATACAATAAATATATTTATCGCAAGAATAATTACCGTAAATTTATCGAAAACTGGCGACCCCTCGATACGCCGACCAATGTGATCGATCATGGTGAAGAAAGGCTCCCAGACAACGTGACTCTTTTCGTGCCTGAGGAAGATGGTCAAATTGAGAGCTGTTTTGAAGTCAAGCTCGTCGGCGTAAGCTAAATTCCAGGCATCGTGAAGCAATTTGGCGCGTGTTAAAATTGGTATCGTTTCAAAATTCGGCCCTTGAAGATACTCCGATAGCAATTGCCAGTTGCGTTGGTCGTAGTTTACGTGGAACAGACCTGTCGATCCGAAAAAAAAGAAGAATAAAATTAATTTGATACGTTTGCGTGCGAGAATTTGATCGCATTACCAATCTCCTCGGGATTGACAATGATGAAGCTATTCTTGTCGTCGACGTCGGGTATATTGAGACTGGTCATGCAAGTTTTGTCGCTGAGAAGCCAAGCTTTCGGCGTGTAATCTTTGTCGTTCCAATTGTTTTGCGACTGTATGACCAACGGAATGTTCCAGCAGTAAGAATTGCTCTCGTAAGACTTGAGCGACTTGAGTGGTCCCCTCAGATAAAGTTTCTATAAAAGAGGGTTTGACATTATTATCGGCGCAACGCGAAGGGTGACAGCAAAGCAAAGTTCGATCGAAGCGTTATATATGTCTTACCTGACTGAAGGTGACGGTGTTGTTGTCGTAGTGACGAGTGACGTTGACGAGTGGTAATCTCTGCTGATCTTCCCACGTGTCCGACACTTTGTCGATAGTTAGTCCCTTCGGCAATGCATTCGTCTCCTTCGCCACGAAATCCAAACTGTTGTAAATGTCCTTGTACACGAATACTCCGGGCGTTGGATTCCTTAAAAAAAGTATAGATTAACATTATTGCGTTTATCTCACGTGCGACAATTTTTTTTTAACGCGTGCGATGAATTTTTTAAAATAATAATTACGTGTCGGGCGACGATGGCATGCGTATGAAGCGTTGCATGCTCTTCTTGAAGTTGTCCTTGCCGAGGATGTAGTAGAACATACGGAAGATCAGCTCGACTGTTTGAGAGAGAAAACATTCATTATACACGCGATATGCGTATATTATGCGCTTCGCTGCCGATAACAAACAAAAATTGCTCGCGACACAGAAAAAACACTTGTGTATACCGTTCGCAATTGTTTTGCAATATATGGAAAGACCTTGCGGTAAGATAATAAAAGTTATAAATATTACTCACTCTTGGTGCTCTTGACGTCGCGCATGAGACCTGCACCCAAAGCGCCGTGATCTTTACCGTAGCCGTAATACAACGAGTAGAGAATGTTCATCGGCCATTTGCCTTTCAACTCGTCTGTATTGATCTAATGAAAAAAAAAAAAAATTAGATTCGAGCAAAATTGTCTTTTTCTCGAAAGATATTTAAACTTACGTCCATGGTCGCCTTGCAAGCCAAGAAAGAATTGAGTCCTTTGCCGTGCCAAGCGTCCAACCAACGTGCCGGTGTTTTACTTTGACCGATCCACTGATACGTCAACTCGTAAGCAGTGTTCCAAACTAACGGACTGCCAAGTTCGCCTTCTCTGCAAAACGAAGGAAAAAAACATGAAAATCCGACGTAAAAAAGAAAATTCAAATAATCATACTTGAAAATCATGAGTCCCCAATTGTCGGAAGCTTTGGTAGCCGTGTAAGTTGGCAGCGCGACGACATCGAGTTTCGGCACTTTAATCGAGCTATTGAAATAATCCTGCAGATAATTGACGATGGTGACAATCTTGTCGGGTACATCCTTGAGTGCCTCCACGTAATCTTTGCGTCCCCAGACGCGAACTTCCAGCTCTTTGCCGTCCATCGCGTTGACCTTCTTCGAGGGCAAAATCATCTCAAAGTCGGATATGACGAAGGCCAATTGATAAGTCGTCATGTCGGGTGTCTGAGCAAAAGTTTCCTTAACGAGATCTTCCTCGCCTGGTCTGTACGTAGATCGGCAAAATTATTGTATCAATGTAGATTGACGGGGAGAGAGAGGTGAAACTTACACGGGGATGGTCGACACGACGGGCATGTTAGATAGTGCCACGTAACTTTTGGGATGAGTTAACGTCAATTGGAATTTACTCCGATACTTGATCTCGTCGAAACTTGGGAACATCTTGCGCGCATTGTTCAGACGTAAATACGTCGCTACATAAGTGCTGCATAACAAGGCAGGTGTAATTATTGTTGATTTGAAGTTTGTTTAAATAAGTCACTTACTGCTTTTGCTTGTTGACATCCATATAGTCGTACATAAACATTCCCGCCGTCTCATTGCTCGTGATATTACCCATGTAGGTGATGTCAATCTCGCAGATAGCATTGCGCTTCTGCATCTTCTCCAGATGAATGATCAACTCGCGTTGCATCGGGCTACGCTCAATCTTGGTGATTTTCACGCTCACTGGTGCTTTCTCCTCTTTGCTACTGCGACAATCAAGATTCTCAATTTTTTTAGAGGGTAAATTTTGAAGACAATATACTTACGCGCTGTCATCGTCATCGTCGGCGGGAACATCGTTGATCCTCGTAACGCGCACGTTGCTGTGATCAATCTGCAGATCCGGATGCACATACAGGGTGATCTTGTCTTGTCGCTCGGTCCAGGTGACGTTGATGCGCACGCGTCCTTTGAATTTGGCCTCCTGCATCAGCGGCTCGATCTCGAGATTGTAACTCTCGGGCTTTAAGTCGTCGCAGATGCACGTCGAGCCGAGCTTGTATTGCTCGTTCAGGTCGACGCTGCGTTCTACCCTCTGACGATGAAAAAAAAAATTATTCGATAATTCTTCTTCGATTGTTCGTATGGGCAATCAACTTACTTTTGGTAGAGCGTCGATGGCTATCACTAAAATTAGGGATATCCCTAATTTTAAGGCGGATCGCCTCATTTTGGTCACTTTTTTTAGAGCTTGCGGAGAAGAAAAAAACAACGAAAAGAAATGTTGATTATTTCGATTGACAAATTTTAAGAAAATTAAAAAAGCAATAAAATCTAGAACGAATCGAGAAATTATTCAAAAAGCTCAACAGATAATAACTGCGCGCACCTCTAAATTAAAAAAAAAAAAGCGGAAGAAAGAACACCTGTAGAGAAATCACTGCCTCGAAAGAAATGAAAGAAAAAAAAAGGAGAATGTATTATAGACGTGTGTGAAAATCGATGCGCGATCGTTGCTGTCGGTCGGCTAACTGTGAGTGTTAGAAACGCAAGTATCGTAGGTCGAAAAATCGGAGGGGAAGAAAGAAAAATCTAATCGCATGGCTCCATAGACGAGCGAGCGAGAGAGAGAGAAAGAGAGAGAGATGATCGGTGTCACAGAGAGCTTAAACGACGCACGTCCGCAGCTCGTTATCCAATTGCCGGCGGATGAAAGGGCTCCTCTACCTGCTACCTATTATCTGACCCTCTGACGTCAGATGACAAATCTCGCGCGCCAACCCGACTATATATTCGGGCAGAGGGGGGTGATTGTACGTACCAGTCGACATAATTACACTTACATACACACGCGGAAGAGGCCCATTGATATATACTATAATATGTCGCTATTTGTATAGCTAACGAGCTGTCGTCGTTTCTTTTTATTCAACTTACGGATCACCGTGTATTCGAAAAAAACAAGCACAAACGAAAATTTTTTGCGCAGAGATAACGATTTTTTTTTCTTTTTCTTTTTATCTTGATGGCGATTGTTTGCATTTCGCGACAATTTACACATATTTTGCCGACGATTTAAAAATTTCGAATCGTCGGTAGCTGGAAAATTTTTTTTTATCTTAATTGCAATTTAACGCAAAGAATAACGCTACATCATCAATCAAACTTTGAACGAATAAAATTTAATTCTCAAAGGCAACAAACGTCACCCACTTAAATCTCAAGGCCACAAAACAACCATTGTACCAGATTTATCAGTGTGAAAAAAAGATTGCGAGCAATAGTGCAAGTTATACACACGATCAAAAAAAAAAACAAGGGGGCTCACAATACGGCAGTGTCTCAATGTCCATACGATACGCGTGGCCGAGCGACCTTCGATGCAGATTATCCTTCCCCCTATTATACGTTCAATTGTCAGCTTGGGAGAGCTTGACCGAGTATCGCACCATGGAAGATTTTTCGACTATATGCAACGAGGCTAAAAGCATTAACTTGTCTAAAGGCCGCGTGCGCGTACCATGTGACTTTTTTTTTTCTTTTCGTCATTGATGTAGTCCGAGAGCTGGGTGGGCTTTCGTGTGCATTAATATGTTCAAAGGAATAGAAGGGTGATTCTCATGTATTTTGAGCTGCTGAATCCAAATATGCAAGTTCTTTTTTTCGAAAAAAAAATGGTAAGTTATGTTTAAATCGCAATTGTTTAAACAAATTATGAAAAAATGATTTTTTTTCGACCTGGATTAATTTTTTTTAGTTGCTTTGGCCCATTTTAAGAAGAAAAGGTCTCTTGTCATTTTTTCATAAAATACAATCTTCAAAAGTTATGAATTTTTAAAGCTCCAAAAGACGATATTAACTAACTTTGGATGTTAATAACTTTTTATCTATTGCATATTTTTTAAAAATTGAAGAACGTACTTGTTCCTCAAGAATTGCCCTACAAATTGATGTGCTTCAAAGTTCAGTCCGTGCCCGATAAGTTCGAGTCCGCACCATCGAGTTAGCGCTTCGATTTCACATTTGGATAGCCGCGCGAGTGGCAGGGCGAGCTTCGCGCCCCGCCATCCAGACGTTGGAACATAAGCACTCACTTTCAATGGCGCGGACTCGAACTTATCGGGCACGGACTGAACTTTGAAGCACATTAATTTGTAGGGCGATTCTTGAGGAACAAGCATGTTCTTTAATTTTCAAAAAATATGCAATAGATAAAAAGTTATTAGCATCCAAAGTTAGTTAAAATCGTCAAATTTTAGAGCTTTAAAAATTCATAACTTTTGAAGATTGCATTTTATGAAAAAATGACAAGAAATCATTTCTTCTTAAAATCGGCCAAGTTAATTAGAAAAAATTAATCCAGATAAAAGAAAACCATTTTTCCTCAATTTGTTTAAACAATTGATTTAAACAAAACATACCATTTTTTGAAAAAAGGACATGCATACTCGGGTTCAGCAGCTCAAAATACATAGGAATCATCTTTCTCCTCCATTGGAAATATTATTGCGCACGGGAACCCACGGCTAGCTCTCCGACTATGAATATCACCTACGCGAGGGGAACGACGAAATGGTGATCTTGTACATTTTAGTTTTTTGGTGTTTGAAATAAAAAAAATTTTTCCATTCTTGTTTTGACGAGTGCAACGAGATGATTAATGCGCAAATTGTTACGTTGGAGAACGCCGATTTTACGGCGCTAATCATAGTACGTTCGTAAGTACTTAATCATGGGTCGATTAAAAGTTTCATTGGATATTTTTCACCGCGTGTTTTCGACAATTTGCCGTTAATTTTGCTTCGCAGTACGGAAGTGAATAAAATAAAAATCTTTCTCATACAGCTGAAAACTTTAATTTTTTTTATAATATTGGAAATTAAAAAAAAAATCGGTAAACAAATGATTGCGCGAAAAAGCTCAAAAAACGCATTATAACACTCTACGTGAATAAATGATTGAGCCTGTCTTTCTCGCTGTCAGCAAAGCAAAAACATCGCTAAAGTTATATATGCGCGTGTCCACAGGCAGCGATTTTCGAGTATATTATAGTCGCACATTACATGCTAGTGCACTTGCTGCACTGCGCAAGTATAGAGCGACTGTTAGCGGGTCGATTCTCTATCTCACATCGCGCCTATATACATATACACCAATGCGCGCAAGTAATTTTGATAACGAGATAGATTTGTGCCCGGTCATCCCAAACTACATACTCTCCTCTCGCAACATCCTGCCTAGAGCTCGCGCGCGCGCGCGCGCGGGCCTCATCATAGTTTGAAAAAAGATACGAAAAAAACAGATGTGACGCAACGTTACGTATCACGAATGTGCGCGCATTTTCGTATAGTACATCTTCGAATTCAAGTACACGAAAAAAAAAACGCGCATCGAGGTGAAAAAAAAAACTAGTTCGCAGGCGTGAGGGATTACATAATCGGCTCGCGAGCAATAAACAGCTGGAAAACGTCGTTAAATACAAACAAAACGCGTCGTCGGTAAATCATCGGCAAAGAAGAAGAAGAAGAAGAAGAAGAAGAAGGAAAAACGTGCTGGAGCATTATACACACATATCCGAATAAGCTCGTGCAATAAAAAAAAAGTCGTCGCCGTCGTCGATGGTTACAATATAGGAGGGGGCGTTCGTTTCGCTCGCGTATACAGGTGGAAGTACTAATTGCGCTCTACCTGTCGGCCGCGCGCACAGTAGCGACGTGTGCGCGGACGCCGCGCGATCACGCGAGTGCTCCTTCTTTGCAACGAAATTTTTTTTTCAGTTTTGCCTTTTTTCGTTTGTTTTGTTAAAAAAAAAAAATTTTTTTTTTTCAAGAAACATGAGGCGAGGAAGCGTCAGTACTTTCGCCGACGACGCTCGTCGACTTTGTAAGAATACTCTTCTTCTTTTTTTTTGTATGTGCATATTATTAATCTTCATTGTCACTGCGTTGCCGCGTATTCTCTCGATATATACGTAATCGAGGCGAGTTATATACCCTTGGTCGAGCTCGCGCGCGCTCTGAAAACCATTATTAAACGACGCGTAAAGGAAGCACTTGATTTGTCAATGACAGACGACGATCGTCTCTCGATTAGACCTAAAGGATAATTGCATCGTGTCTTTGAAGGATTTTTTTTTTCTTTTTACATACCCGCGAGCGTTTTATATATACACTTGTAGCGTCGCATTGCCGATTTCGCACGCTCTCGCGCAACACTTTACGATAAATCCTTCTCTCTCGCTTATCAAACGAACGTGTTTTGCCATTCGTCAACGATTATTAATCTCAAAGGTGCTTTTTTTTTCTCTCTCGCTGCGTACGAGAAGAATTATTCTTTTCTTTCGTTTCTTTTTTTTTTACGATTATTACCAACGCTGTAATCTAATGGGCATTGTTTGGCTTTATATTTCAAGCGCGCGTGTTAGGTGTATACTTTTTGTTATAATTGCTCGGTGTAAATAATATCTGGCTATTAAACCAAAAGTGTTTCGTGATTCTATTGTCTAATTTTTCGAGTGTGATTTTCTAGGTTATCGCAATGGGCGGAGAGAAAAAAAAAGAAGGATTTCTCTTCCCCGGACAGCAATAAACTGACCGCGCGCCAGAGAGCATCATCGCTCATTCATTCACTCGCACTGCTCATTCACTCGCTCGTGTTTTACGTAAGAACCATTGGTTTATTGTTGAATGATACATTGCTCGTGTGTGTATACCTCTGAAAAAAAAAATAATTTTTCATTTTTTTCGAAAATAATGTTGAACAACCACTTATAAGAGCTTCGAAAACTTCCGCGGTGTTAAGAGAGAAAAATAAAAGCAGCAATCAATTTGCAATTTCTATTTCGAGCTATTACCTTCATTAAATATATTATCTTTCGATCGGCAAATCTTACGAGAATACCAATAACAACAAATATAGAGAAAAAAAAATACATTACTATCTTTATCAATGATTTGTGCGACTGTTTTTCCTCTCTACGATCTGATTGTCAAAATGAAAGATCTCTCTCTCTCTCTCTTACGCCGTCGGCGGATATATCCTGTCGCGAGAAAAATCGGCATGCACCGTTAAACAGCGGGAGGTCATACACAATATATATGCCGCGCATTGCGTTGACCTTCAGCAACACAGCAGCATTACGCGTCATATACAACGGGCGCTCTGGTCTATAGTAGCTTCCGGAGATCAAACCAAACGATATCCATCCGCCTCACATCCCGCCGTTACACATATATACATATAATCTTTTTATCCGCACCAGGCGCACAATATATCGAACTGTTCACTCGCGCAACACTCGATTTTTCTTCGAATTCGTTATACGCGGTCAGATGTACCTTCTCGTGTATAGGAATTAGAATTTTCGGAGAAACTTTTATTGTTGGGTATTAGATCTTCTTTGAAATTCTCGTGTACATGCGAAAATAACAGAAAAAAAAAACACTCTCATTTTCATCATGCTTGTAGCAATTATTTAATTGAGCGCAACGTACGCGATGTGTGATATCATCATCATCATCATTGGGAAATTTTTCCATGCGGCACCTCTTTTTTCAAAGATTGTTAGATGGGATGGAATGAATTTAGTTTTAATAAAGACGCACTTTTCCCGTCTCACGACTCTTCATGTACCTCAAATATTTACCTTGGAAATTACACGAGTGTCATATCTGTGTCAATAACTCAAAACATCTGTGTTCACCTACTTTATATTTTTTCTTCTTTTGTACGTTCTAACTGATATCTCTCTTACGAAAAAAAAAAAAAAAAAAAATTCTCGAGAAACTAAATGTCGAGAAATTTTTTTTTTTATTATTCACTTTCCGTAAAATGCAACGCGAATTATGCCGATTCCGAGTATATATCAATGAAAGAGGAAATAAATTGACGATAGCTGTCTTTGTAAAAATGACGGGTAACTTAATTAAAGAGTTGTTTGTTGGCTAATAGCGTTTGATGCTAATGAGTAAATAATAGTCATGGAATAATCGCTGCCGTCAAAATCTACTTTTATTTAGCAATTAAAACTCGGGGCATTTTAGCTAATTAAAAGAGAGAGAATCCGCGCGATAAATAACAATTATACGCTCGCTCGGACGCGATAAAATTTACACTCAAATTTTTCATTTTTTTCTTTAATACTTGTTCCATTTAAACGTAATTATCGTATCTTCCTTAAGATAACTTTTTCGAAAGTATCGTAAAAATGAAATACCTGTTGCAATAATAAAACGATCGAGTTCGGAATATCCACTGCACACGCGGAAGTCGATTGTTCGGCGCTATATTTGCATAAGAAGAAAAAAAAATGGCAATATTTATCAGTATATATACCCACAATACGCCAATGAATAATTCATCGCTGCAGCGTCTCGCATTAAAATTGTGCCAAGAGAGACAATAAACATTGCCCGTTTTTTTTTCTTCTTCTCATCTCTCGCTCCGCCAGACAGCAGGCACGTCCCATGTACAATGTATATATTTCGTGCATTCGCTCACGTAACAAGGAGAAAAGAAATCGTTATGCCGATACTTATATACAACACGATACAATTTTACAGCGACGGGAATGGTGACGCACGAGTACAACCGTAGCAACAGCGTCGGCGGGGCGAGTACGACGAGTAATCGTCACGAGTTTCACATGAACGACGTGATCTACGAGAGACCCGGTGGCTGTTTCATTACTTATCGCAAGGTCGCCTTTGGCTTTGTCTTTGTGCTGGCCGTGCTCATCGCCGCTGCTTTTCTCGCGGTGCACTTCTCCTCGGTGCCGGAAGAGAAGGTGAGCTTGTTGCGTAATTTTTCAATTTGATACGTACATCTCAGCGAGCGTGATTTTTCATCTTCTTGTAGCCCGTCACTGCGGAAGACGCATTGAGCAGTGAGCAGTACTTGCCGGATAAGTACGAGCTTCGACAGGGTATCAAACCCGAGAGATATCGTTTGGAGCTCGAACCGATCGAATTGCTGAACGGTAGTAGAACGAGATTGAAAGGTCGCATGGTCATTGAGTTTTCGAATACGATCGGCAGTGGTGATATCGACAGCGAGCAGGCGAAACGGCTGGTGCTCAATTCCAAGCATTTGGAGATACAGAACGTCAAGCTCGTCAGTGTTGATCTTATTTTTGATAGTGACGATGACGACGATCACGGTGCTAGAAGGGTTCGCAGAGATGTTGAGGGTGGTGAGTTTTTTTATTTATCTTTTTATTTATTCAACGTGACATTTTTTTTTTCATTTTTGAAAAAAAATTTGTGCTTGCATATTTTGCAATGCATTCGAGCCATTTTCTAAAGCTCGGCGGCGATTGAGTAATGTTTGAGCTGTCACATAATGAAGAATAATAATTCAATTTATAGAATTGAAGCTAAAATATTTTTTTTTCAAAAAACAACTAATAAATCTAACGAAATTGGCTGCTCAAACAAATATCTTTCTTTGTACAAAAAAAAGCTGATTACTTGGAGAATTATGTACTGTTCAAACAAACTAAACTTTTAAGATTTTTTTTTACGTAGCGAATGCGTAACCGAATTTCATGCAAAACAACATTAATTAAATGCGATCGAAGTAAAAAATTTGGAATTTGCCGCGATAAAAAAAAAACAAGTTTACTAAGCGCATGCGCGCGCGCGAGCTCGCCGCGATCAGCTGATTGCACAGTGTTTTCATTCTTGACAACCTCAAAACTTCATACGCCGTGCTAGAGTGCAAAACATTGTTGACTGATCTCGCTCGTTGTTGATAAATTAATGTAATAGAAACCTTTGCTGTAAACTAGTGGATAACCTGCAAATTGAGTTTGGTCTATTATCGAAAACGTGAGTAACAAGAAATATAAAAATCAGTACAAGTGTTTGAGATGCATCAATGTTGAAAATATTTTTAGAAAAGATGGAAAACCTCGAATTCTCTACTACAACCACAGGTACAGTGGAACTAGTAAGATCTGAATTTCGATGGAAAATTGAAAACTTTAGCTCAAAGATGAATTTAAGTACGGGAGCGTCTTTGTATTCTCCGACCTTTTATACGAAATTGCCAGATAATCGTTCCATCAAATGGTGTCTGCAAATATATCCGAGTGGCAAGGATCAATCAGTAAAAGATTACATAAGCTTATATCTAGTTTGCTATAGTGAAACTATAAAATTAGCAATACAATTTTCGTTGTCCGCCTCGATTGGAAGTTCCATAATATTTGACAATGATGAGTTTATCGAAGATTGTGAATTTGATGACAAAAATGTCGCTTGGGGAAATGATGAATTTTTAGAAAAAAAATTCATTATCCATGAAGGTAAAAATCAATTAATTGACGATACGCTTACAATTTTCTGTTGCATTACCATTCCGGGTACGCGGGACTATTCAGATGATGAAGAGAAAAGGTTATTATTTAGTTATAACGAAGGCCTTCTAAAAAGTGGAAAGTTCAGCGACGTCACGGTGATTGTCGGGAACAATAAAATGCCGCTGCATAAAAATGTTCTATCGAGCATTAGTCCTGTATTTCGGGCAATGTTCGAACATGATATGAAGGAGAACAATGAAAACACATTAGTAATTACAGATGTCAAAGATGACGTGGCCATGGAAATGTTCAGATATATGTACTCTCGGCAAGTCGATAATATCGACGCAATTGCAGACGATCTCTTCGTAGCAGCTGACAAATATTCTATAACAAGACTGAAAAAATTATGCAAGTGTAGCCTTTTAAAGAGTCTCAACATTGGCAATGCATTGAAACGCTTAATGCTAGTTACAATGTATGAAACCACTTACCTGAAGCCAAAAGTCATCGACTTTGTTTTGAGCAATTTGCGAAAAATTGTTGATTTGCCAGAATTCAAACAGTTACCTGTGGAGTGCAAAGATGAGATTATCAAGGCAATTGCTGATAGAACAAGTGAATAAAAAAAGTTATGGTTTAGGATTGCGCTAATTTTTAACAAGTTTTTGAATGGAATTATTATAGTTTATTTTCTCAGCAAACAAGTCTCTTTGAAAATCAAATTCAAAACAATCATTATTAAGAAATATTTTTAGACAAGTTTGTTTTTATATTTTTATACTTTTTGTTTTAGCAGCTTTATGTAGTATGTCACAATACGTATTTGCAGTGTAATATTTATTCCAATAAATTTTCTATCACGCACATTTTATCGCAATTATTTTTACCCACGCATTCGTAGTTTCGATTCCAAACTCTTAAAAAAAACCAATAATTTTATTACAACACACAGAAACATTCGCCTCCGACGCGCCTGTGAACGCGTCGACGGACGGCCAATCGCACATCGATTCACGTTTCCGTCAGCGAGTCGCGGACGAGCCAAGTCCAGAGGACGTTTTCCGCATAATCGGCAACAAAACCGACGAGACAACCGGCATCTATATGCTCGAGCTTGCAAGCGCCCTCGCGAACGGTACTTACTCGTTGCAAATCGAGTACGAGACAACGGTAGACCACCGAGCTTTATTCGCCAAAAATTTGACGCGCGAAAATAACCAAAGGTACAAGTTCATCTCGCACAGTCTCGATAAAAGTCAAAAATTCTAATGCGTCACTCAATCAACTTCTCTCTTGTAGACTACTTTTAGTGTCAAAGCTAAAGCCAGCGAACGCGCCTCGACTTTTCCCCACCCTCGACGAGATACATCTCAAGGCAAGCTTCGTCCTGAGGATCGTACATTCGAGCGACACCAAGGCACTATCGAACGCTCCGCCCGCAAACTCCAGCAGCCCGTAAGTACCAAACAGATAATGCCATTTACGCGACAGCAACTGTTACGCGCTACTGTGTGTGAGACTTAGTTTTCGGGCGACGATATATGCGCGTGTACTACAGTTATCTCTCCTCGCCCTGTATCGATCCCATCATTTTCCGCGAGAGCTTAACTTCGCTTTGAGCTTTTGACACGACGACGGCAACTCGTTAATTGACTTTCACTTAGTTGTACGCTTCCTCTATTATTTTGCCAAAATTAAAGACAGAAAGCTTTCTTTTTTCCGCCGAATCAGCTCGGAAAACACGCTGCTCGACGAGTTTACACAGACGCCCGACATATCGCCGCACAATTTGGCCTTCGTCGTGGGCGATTTCGAGCGCTTGAGCGAACTGTCGATTGGCAATCAAAGCGTCGTATTGTGGGGCGCCGCCGAGCACATGGGCCACGAGTTTTATTTACATCAGAAAATCGCACAAGTCGTGCAAGCTTGGGAGCGTTTGTTCGTTGGTGTGCCAAAGCTCATCGACAAGCTCGATATCGTGGCGCTGCCCGTGAATTACGATGGAGCTTCGGCACCAGGACTCATTGTCGTCAGGTATGTTTACTATTCGTTCAATTGTTTAAAATTAAAAAAAAATGAATTTTTATCATTGAATCCACGCAGAGATTCGCTGTTCTTTACACCGACACACGCAGCTGCGGCTACGAAAGCGGACGCTCTATTAAACCTCATCGGACTGATTGGCCAACAATGGCTAGGCGCTTCAGTCGACGCACGTAACTGGACCGACGCATGGTACGTCGAAGGCTCCGAGCTCTATCTTCAGCACGCGCTCCTCGAAAAGGCAAGTTTTTCACTGTTTTTTTTTTCTTGTGAAAATTCATTATATACGGTCAATCGTAACGAGAGACTATTTTGTGGATGGGGGGGACTCGACAGTGCAGATTGACGAGGACCTCGAGGTGTCGGACAGCTTCTTGATAAACGTGCAACTGGAGTCGATGGAGAACGACGGTTACAATTTGTCAAAAGCACTGGACTCGTCGGTCGATCGTCATCGCATCGAGGCTTTCGATTTGCCGGATATCTACGGGAAAGGTGAGCGAATGAAATCTCATCTCCTTTTGGCTGGGTTGACGTTAACGGATAGTGTTTGCGTGTCCTTTTGACGCTTTCACGCAGGTGCTTGTTTGATAAGTATGCTGCACAATGCCGTGAAGAGGAGCGCTTTCAAGCAGGCGTACTCGGATTTTCTGCGGAGATGGTGAGTGTGTGTGAATTTTTTTTATCGAGCGAGTTTTAGAAAAAAAAATTTTTTTTTTTATCGTTTTACAGGCAACACTCGAGCGCGGATTCGGACGTGTTTTTGAACGCGATGACACTTCACAAACAGATCGACGATACGAAAATGGTCGATGCTTTTCGTAGTTGGGCACGTCAGCCTGGCTATCCGATGATCAATGTCACTTGGAATCGGGAAAACGGCTCGGTCACCATCAAGCAGGTAAGTTTCGCTTGCACGTCTGACCAAAATGTCCTAGTTCTACTTAAAAAATTGAAAAATCGCAATTTCCACCTACAGTCTGGTACGCGCGAGTATAGATACGTACTAGTGTTTTTTTAAGTGCGTTTCGCGTGCCTCAAATCCCTTTTCGAGCTGGTGTGCCAAATAAAAACCTCTCACACCTTTCAATTAAAATCTATTTCTACCTTGAAATAGAGAATCTTGAAAAATGAAGCCGTTGTGATTGGTCACTTGGAGATGGAGGTTATAACATTTGATTAGCTTGATAGAGACTACTAGTATCATAACAAAAAATTGAAGTATTTGTACGGCAACTTTGAACAACGTATATTGATGAACAAATTCACTAAGATTTTAACAATTTTCAAAAATTTAGATTTCAAAAATTCAGTTTCTGTTGCTTGTAACTTTTTATCAAACTTCATCTACTTTTTTAAATTTACTGGTAATAAACAATAAAACATCAAACAATTAAATGCTTCACGACATTCGGCCACTGATTTTTCAAAAGGGGAAAAAAAGTCCATTCGATATGTTCTCAAATACTCGTATACTATACTATATAAGAGCAGCCTCTAACGCGCGTTCGCTTTACGAGGTATATAAAAGCACTCCGCTCGTTAAGCAAAACTAGGTGGCTTAAAATGTACACATACACACGCACAATCTGTTTCGCAGGCGAAATTTATATTCGACCAGTTGAACGTAGACGAAAAGGAGCTGACGATGGACGAGGAGGAGCTGGCGAAAAAAGACAAATCATTGTGGTGGTTGCCGTTGAGTTACGTCACCGACGACCAACAGTGGCGCGAGCCAGCGACTCTGTGGCTTAAGGCCAAGGAGGAAGTGACGCTGGATAACGTCAAGCAAGGAGATAGCACCGACTGGATCCTCTTTAACGTTAACAAGACAGGTTGGCTATATACATATATTGCAAGCGCAGTGAATAGAACGTTCAACCTTAATAGAAAAAAAAATGCAGACTAAAATTTAATTTAATTACGCGAATTTACGCAGGCTATTACCGAGTGAACTACGACGCTGCGACGTGGCGCGCGCTCACCGAGGCATTGAAGAGCAACCACGCGGCGTTCCCAGCGGCGACGAGGGCCTCGTTAATCGACGATGCGCTTAGCCTCGCGCGCCAAGGTAGCCTTGATTACGAGACGGCCCTCGAGCTGCTGCACTATCTCGGCCCCAGCGAGCGAGACTACGCCCCGTGGAAGGTACTCGAGAAGCACGTTTTGCAACTCGATTTTGCACTCTACGAGACACCCGCTTATCCAGCATTTCAGGTATGTATACTTTTCATCTACGTCGAATGAACTTTGTTTAGTTACGGTCGATTAATTTTTTTTTTTTTTGCAGGAGTACATGCAAAAGTTGATATCAAAGTTTTACGACGAGAACGAGCCGAGAATCGAGCAGGGTACACCGATTACGATGCTGGCGATGCATCTTGCTTGCACTTTCGAGTATCAAAAGTGCACGAGCTGGGCGAAAAGCAAGTGGGAAGAGATTTTCACGAAAAACAACGACAACTCGTGAGTTATAGTTGAAAGTCAAATGAGAAAGGTTTTTAAAGAAAAAAAAAATAACAAAACTAAAATTGTAGGCTGCCAAAGCACGTAAGGGAAACGGTGTATTGCGAGGGCGCGCAACGGGGTGGCCAAGAGGAGCTGCAGTATCTGATGTCGAAATTCGAGAGCACTCAAGATAGAGACGAGAAGGATCGTCTGCTGTCCTCGCTCGGCTGCTTCCAGACTCCTTGGATTCTACAAAAGTGAGCGTTTCGACTTACACCCATACACACACCCACACACACACACACACTCACACACACACACACACACACACACATGCACATACGAATAGGGTCTCCTTCAAACTGTTAAGAATCCATCATGTGTATTTCAGAGTGCTCAATGAGATTCTCGAGGAGAAGTACGACGAGAACGACGTTCGTGCTATATTACGTTCCTACGCCAAAAATCCAGCTGCCGCCCTCGCCGCTCGACGATTCATTCACGAGCATTGGCTGACTATGGTTGAAAGGTAAGTTTATCTTTTATTTTTTTTTTTGAAAAAAGTGTCGGATGTCTGATGTTTTTTTTCTTGTAGATTCAAAGATTCTTACTGGACTTTGAGGGCATTCGTCGATGCATCGACTAGATTATTGTTCACTGCGCACGATATGGAAGAGGTATAAATTTCCGTTGTTGCATACTTGTACGAATAAATTAATGACGTTTGATTTCTTTCGACAGTTCAAAGCCTTTATAGACAAATACTACGATGAAATGGTATCAATGGGTTATCATCATTGGGTAGCACTGAATGAAGTCAAAGCCGAATCCTGGTCGAAAAGACTTAAAGACGTCACCGACGATATCCAAGCGTGGTTCACAAATCACACCACGAGCACCGGCGTGTAAAAGTTCCGTCCTTTAGAGTATATATACTTACTTGAAAATATTCCTATTCCACGAGCCACTGCTAAAAAAAAAATTCGCGCTCAAAGTGGTATCTTACTTATAAGGCTAGTACTTACAACAACGATTTGTACATATACTATTCCATGTATATACATACCTCATCGATATACTTAAAAAAGAAAGGTAAATGAGACGTGATGACAATTTTTTTTGTGCGATAAGGTTGATGAAAAGGAAAAAGAAAGTGAGAGAGAGAGAGAGATATTATTTTATCTACCACAACAATTTTTATTTCTTCGAATGCTTTTGTCAAGCATAATTATAAAACCAAGCAACAAGTTTATCTCGTTTTTTTTTCATTTTTGTTTTGTCTGTTTTGTTTATTATTATTTTTTTTTGTTCTTCGCTTATTATCCTAGAACGACGCCTGTCATTGTTTGTTTGTTTTTTTTTCTTTATAATAATAGGTACATATTTAACAAATCTTTATATACGATTACACATAAGAACCGTATCTAACGATCACATAATTATCCATTGCTTACCTTAATCGACTATCGTTTTTGTTGTTGTTAATATATAACTTCGCATGCGCACGCGCTACAATGACAATCTTTGTTGTTTATTAAAAACGGAAAAGTGTACGATGATAAATCAACGACACGCGCTGCACGCGTGACTTTCTTGGCGGCTTGTTTTTGTTGAGTTGTGTGTGATCTCTCGCTTTATTTTTTTTTTCTTCGTATAGGTCGTATAAGCTTCACCTTTATCTCGTTTACATTTTATGTATCAGTGGTTAAATCGTTTATTTACTTAATCGTTAGAATTATGATAGTTTTACGGTAATGATTTTAACAGTGTGTGTATATATATAATAATAATTGTCTATAGATTGAGCGCGTATCTACATTCTATTGTTACGTTGATAATTTTTTGTCGTCACCGCTAAACGATTAATTGTTACACATCTTTGTTTTACTGTTTTTTTTTCGCTCGACTCTTTCCGTGAAACCAAAGTATGTCAGATATCCCTCGAACCTGTTAAATATTTTTTTTCTTTAAACGATTTTTTAATTCTTATTATAAAAAATTAAGGCTAGCCTACAAAACTCCGTGAAAATTGAGGGTTTTTTTAATGAGGGACATCTTTCACTCGGAGGTTGCACGCGAAAAGTCGACGTATTACAATTGAAGTTTTGAAGCAGCAAAGATACTTATATAAGACGCCGCACGACTTACATTATACGTACATATTCTAATACTGTATTTTTACAACAAAGGGACACCATGTGTTTTTATAACAATGTAACGTACAACGATTTTTCAGCATCTTTCGTCTGCGACACACGCTTATTACAACAACAATTCTGTTCCTTATAATGCGCTTCTCTTTTTTTGTCCTCTGTCTCTCTGGCGTGACAAATACCGAGCTCGACGTATATTTTATTTACACGTGTTATTATTATTTACAACTGCCTGTACTTGAACGTGCCACCCCTTCAACCCCCGAGATGCGAAAACGCGCCAATAAAGTTTCAAATTCGTCAAGTTTTTTTTCTTCTCCTTCCTCATTTTCTTTGTTCTCGCGGAAAGTAGAGCGAGCTACGAAAATAATTCTGCAATTTTTTTTTGTTCGTTCACCGACAATAATTGCAGCGACGTCTGCATCTCGGTAAGTAACACAGACAAAAAAAAGTAACTTTTTCGTATTTTTCCCTTAATATTTGTCCGGCTTCCATGCGTCCTTCTTACTTTGCTTCTTTATCAGCGCGCGGGCGCGAAAACTTTCTCAAAGTGAAAAATAATGTGCGTTTTTCTTCTGGCCTGTCCATTACGACTCTCGTTCTCTCGGTTGCTTTTCGACGAGAAATTTATTGTACGAGTTTGGTTTTTTTCTTCTCGGAAAAATGTTTTAAGAGCAACTGCGATCGTTAAAGTAAAGTTGTATAATCTAGTTTTTAAAAGCGTGCATACAAAAATTGTTGATCGACGTAGAAAAAAAAAAGTAATAAATATACGAAGAGTTACTCTGGAAGGAAGTTTAGTGTGTGTGCTCATTGGAAAGATCGTATACTTTATGGCATGTTTCTCGATTGATGCTTGGCACTTGTGTCGTTCTAACGGATATACAATAAAGATAAGAAAAAATTGAAGGAGCCTTGTCTCAAAAAAAGCGCGACTCGTATAAAGGGGGGTGGAAGCACTTTTTTTGTTTTATCTTGTTTCGATGGCAGTGTATACACCCCGCTGCGCTATTTACACGTATAATATGTGTCTGTGTTTGTGTGTATATCTACATGAATATATTTATATTATTATATCGATCGAATTATTTTGTTGCGTCGAGTTGGTGTGAGCCGTGAATCGTTAAACGTATTACAAGCTATATATATAATATATATTTATTTCCCATTTTCTCATATTAACTATATATAATTTATTATCGTTACGGTTGGTTGTTTTTTTTTTGTTACTACCACGCGTCCGGGCGGATAAACTTTCTCTCACTTGCAACTCGTCGGGAATAATGTTGTCTTATGCTTCTCGGCCGAACCGCGCGCGGATTCGCGTCTACAGCTATCGGCTTTAGAATTCGTATGCTTTACTCGTCCTTGTGTGTATACCTTATCCCTATAGGTGTGGCAAACTTTTTTTTTCTTTGTTTGTTTATTTATTCTTCGGAAAATATAAACGGCGCGACGAGTGCACCGATGATATATATTTATGTATATATTTTTTATTCTGTTACGTGACTATATCGCGCCTTTTTTTTTTAACTATGTATACATAGGTTTTATTTTTGTATGATCGTACGATGACTTTTCCCCTTATTTTTTCCAAAAGTCATCCGAGTATTTGTGGTGTTCCATTATGGTTGGGATACACTCGACTGAGCTTTGGAAAAATCAAGATATTATATAGTATAGACAAAAGCAGCGGTGGATTTATATTTACATAATATATACTTATGCAACCAGAATTTTCCATCATAGCAAAAATATCTAACACACGTGTTAAAGATACTTGCACTGAGAGTGAACTACTCAATATGTTTTATTTTTCATTTGACATTTGCGTATATAAGCTTCAAAGGTGAAAAAATAATGTTATTTTTTAAAAAGTGAGCTTCAACGTTCACACGCGGCAAACTTTTCTCATTAAAAATTCAAATCTACAATTGAAAAGCCTGGTAGTTTGAAAAATAGGTCATACGCGAATAAAAAAAAACCGAGTTTCTCTTTTTTTTTCCACCTCGCGCAACGAATTTCAGCTTTTCAGTACAACTGTCCCAACAAAAAAAAGAGCCTCTTATACGTCTACTATTGCTATAGCTTAAAAAAAATTCCCTCTCAGTTGCAACTGTACCGCGCTATAATACAACGAGTTTTAGGGCGGAAACCTTAACGATGATTTTTTTTCTCGTTCTTCCCCGTCGTCAGCTCATTAGTTTGAAAACTTGGGCGTTTAATAACGTGCGCTCGCGTGGATCGATCGCTGTCATTGTTGCCAAGTTGCGGAACTGTCAATCAGACGCGACGCAATAAAATGCGGCTTTGCGCCTATACACGAGCGGACACGGAGAAAAAAAAAGTTTTGCTGGCGCGACGAAACTTTCCATCGTTTCCGCAGCTTCTCCGCCTGGAAAAAAAAGTGCCGAACGTAGAAACACGCTACGATCCACTTTTTGCTATAACATTATTTGACGCGATATTATTTTTTAAGCTTATATATACTTGGTATTATTCAATTTTTTTTTTGGTGTCGTATAATGTGTAAAGTTTGGTAGGTATTATTTGATACTTTGAAACTCCTTTTTTTCTCTTTAGTTTACTATATTATTTTTAAACAATTATTTTTTTTCACGTTTTTTTTCTCTTTTATTTTATATTTTTATTTAGTATTTTTATTCGTTCCAAAATATCAATTAATACCGAAAAAAATGAACAAAAATGAACACTCGAAAGTAACAACGATGTAACATGTCATTGTAGCTCCAAGTGTTGTTTCCGCGCGACATAATTTGTGTCTCTCCTCGAGAAATAGTATGTATACATAGTAATAATAACGTTATTTCACTTATCGTACACTTTAGACTTACACACTTTGCGCGCGACATATTTATTCGGAGGCGCAAAAATTACTCATAGAAATGGCAGCTTTTGTGTTTTATATATTTTTTCCTCTTTTTTCACTCGAGGCGTATTGTGTGTCATCTCACTTTGGTTTTTTTTATTATTCTTTTTGTTGTTGTTGAACGACACGACAGTCGGAAAAATAATTGTTCATTGTTGGCACGAAATTGCGTGGAAAGTAATTAAAAAAACGGACATCCATTGCCTTTTTCAAAAAGTAGGGAAAACGATTTCTTTTTCGCCGTTTTATTTACTCCGAGTGCTTTTTATTTTCGCCACGGCTGCGAGGGATTTTTTTTTTACTTTCGACGTTACGGAATTAATTTTCAATACTTGGCCGGTGTTGCCAAAGTAATGAAAATTGGATTTCGAAACGAAGCAATAAAAAAAAAACGCACGCCAGCTGTTGTTGTCAGTCGTTTATTTGTTGCAATTTATCAGCAGTTTTATAATTTCAAAAAAAGTATACATATATACAAGTTATATGTGAAAAAAAAATCGTTTTCTCTCGCTTTTATCATCGACAAAGGAATCTTTTGTGGAACACGGCTGGTATTAACATCTACAAGCTGGTCTTTCGATCGACAAACCTCCGAAACTGTCACTTGCGTATTATAGATTTTTAAAATTTTTCTTTTCTTTCATGAATTTACTGTACAGGTATACTTACACACGGGTATAATATTTATCTGAACTACGCATAAATCTCTTTTCGCCATCGCCGCGCAATTAAAATTCCCGCGTGAAAAGCGACATTCGCTGATGCATCTCGTTTCACGCGGACTTTCGAAATCTATATCATACAAAATGCGATACACATAAAAAAAACTTCGAACCTTCTCCAACGACGCGACAACTTTTCCGAACGAAAAATCGATACGGCAGCGGTGGCAAGTGCAATAGAAACTAAAAACATACATAAACAAACTTGCGATTGGAGAACGTCCAAAGTGTGTTAAAGGAAAACAGGATTGGCTGTATATATATATAACCGTATTGGTTGGTAAGACGTGGCTGCTGCATCTTTTTCTTCTCTGTTTTTTTGTTTTGGTATTTAGGACTACTGAGGCGGGCACTTGACGACTGTCGTCGTCGCGAACTCGCTGAACTTCTTGTCGATAGGAACTCGGTCGTCGTAGAGGGTGGGCGCCTGCAGGATTATACCAGCCGTGCCGACCAGCACGGCCAGCGTGAATATCCACAGGAACAGACGGTCCAGCACCATCGCCACGTATTTCCAATCCTCTTTCACCTGTTTTTGTTTATCACACACACACATTGTTTTCACACCATATAATCTCTCACAAAGTAAATTCCTATATTCTTACCTTGGTCGAATCCTCGAGCATCTTGGTGTGCTCGGCGATGAATCTCACGCACAAGCAAGACCTGTGTATCTCGGGTGGACACTTGGAGTGCGAGAAAGTGGCGGTTGGCCTGAGCACAGGACTCTTGGAGCCGTCTCCGCCGACCTGCAGCTCTTCGCAGTCGAGGGGCAATCGCGGCAGACTCTGTCCGTGAATTAAACAGCTGCCACCGAACGCCGCTGCTTCCGTTAGACTGTGGTACATACGCAAACGTCGTGTTGTTAGAGCAAACGTAGTTGTACAAAGGACGAGAAAGCCTTTGACGATGTACTCGATAAGAGCAAAAAAAAATTTATAAAAGTTCTATATCCTCCCCTTTAAAAAAAAAGTCTGTTGTATACGCAAGTCACGTAACAACGAGCGCAACGTGAATATATAATACCTCGAGGGTGAGAGATCGTCCTTGGACGATCCACGACTGTGGAATCGTTTGGATGGCGTGAGATGTTCCTCGCTGATGTCGTGACAGGAGGCCATATATGGGTAGTAAGATTTGTCCTTGCTACCGCGCATTCCTCTTATGAGAGCACGCGTAGACGTGAACCTACACAGACAGACACACATATACACATCGGACAGAGTATTAGACTTTTGGAGACCTTCCAGCCTTCACAATGGCCTTTTCCGATAAATTTCCCAGGCTAAAGTCAACCGCTCGGAATTGATTCGCCGTCGCTGCACTTTTTACCCGCCTCTATCTTTCTCTCTTTTTCTCTCTGTGTTGACTTTTGCGGTGCGGCTTTTTCTTTGCCAATCGAATCGAGTTTCAAATAAAAAAAAGAAAGAGGAAGTGAGATACGAAGAAACGAATTATCACGTGTTGGCTTTGGGTGACAAGGTGCAACGTTAAAAAAAAAATGATTCATATATTATCCGCGAGAAAAGGATGATGATGAGGGGTGTGTCTTTCTGTCCCTCTTCGAGTGTGGTATATAAATCGTCGCTCTCACGACAGAGCAAGAAGTAGAAAGAGAGAGAGAGAGAAAAAACTAACATCGTCATTTTTTATCACGTCACGCGAAGACACTTACCTCGTGGGTTCAAACTTGTATTGGGGTCGACGCATTACGAGGAGCCTCGGTAGGATGTGAATGAAAACCCTCTTGACCCAGGGCGCCATTTTGTGCGTTTGAGGCGAACGGAAGTGCACGTTCAGTACCACTACTGTCACGCATATACTGCAAACAAACAAATCATCAAAGTCGTTAATAGGTTGCGTGGCTGTTGCTGCTGCTGCTCGCGTCAAATCAATTTCGATGCTAAAGGGAATTATTACGCGCGGCGCGGGATTATTTCGAGTGTAGTTTCCATCGATTTATGGCGCTTTTGGATTCACTTTGCGCTGCCATGTGAATTCGATACTACGAGCTGCTTTTTTTTTCCGAGTGGTTTATCAGCAAAGTTTTCATAGTAAATCTGTTGTTTTATCATTGCTTTTGTAGCTTCAGTTGTTGTGTTTGATGGATATCGTAGAAATTTTTTGCGACAGATCAAGTATGCGCCATGTGAATTCACAATTCAATTAGGTACTAAAGCACCGGATGCATTGATAATTGACCAGAAAGTCTATTCGGCAATCGTCTGCATAACTGATTCATTTGTCTCAACTCGATCAATAATTTTCAAAGTATTGATTTCCAAGTCTTGCATGCAAGCTCACTTCACCAATCAGAATAGCAGCAGTCGATATTCATCAGTCTTTGGACGTTTTTTTTAATAAATTTTAATCAAGTAAATCCTGAAATATCAATGGCATGAATTATGCATTAAATCGCGGCGTCAATCAGATTTATCAAAGGCACGACAAAAAAAAAGAAGAAGCGCAAAGGATAATGATGAAGCAATAAAAGTACTGCGCGTGGTAGTCAAAGCAAACATTTGTATCGAGGAAGGATCGTAAAGCAGGCAATCAAAATTTTATAAGGCATTATACAGCAATACAATAGCGATTCATAATGGGTTTTGGCTGTGCCGATGATGTTTTCCGAGCGGCGCCACAGAATGCACACACATATACATGTATATGCACACACGCAAGGTGATTTGATATTCATAGAACATAGCTGCAGCTTCCTCTCTCTCTCTCTCTCATAAGCTGCTGGTGTGTGTGGGTTGATATCAGTGGCAAACGATCTGGAAACTATGATCTAAAAAGCTTTTCCTCTAAACAAGCGATAACCGTTTTTTTAACGACCTAATTCCCCGCCGGGGAATATCTTCCGTTGCTGCTTGCAAACCAGCTGGAGATCCTTCGCGAGCGCACATATATATACACACATACAGTACACAACTCCCTCGTGGGGGAGAATGCAAAGTTCCGTTTCCGACTCTGCGCGCAAAGTTTTGTCAAAGGGTTTCCAACGGCAATCCGAACTTCTTAACGCCTCACTGACTTTGTAAACAATATGCTCCACCTTCCCAATTTGCATATTCGATTTTCCATCCCCCTTCTTTTTTTTTATCATTCACTCAGCCAGAGATGAACGTCAACTCGCTGAATATTCAACGTTGCGCTCTGCATTCTTCTCTTTTTTTTTTCTCGCGCGCGCTTTCAATTGCACGAATGGCAATTTGTATAAAGAGTATAACGGACGGGGCTCGCTATTCAAATTCACGTTCGAAAGGTCATTTACTAGTAATCAAGGAGTAGTAAGGTTCGGAGTCTATTCTACTCTCCAACGGTCTTAATCGCTTTATCGTCTCGAGCGACCCTTTCAGCATCTACTTAGATTTTTTTTCCCCGAGTATCTGCGTTCTTTATCTTCTAATGCTGCCAAGTCGCTTTTTTTTTTTCTGGGGCGTTCTTCAGCATTTTTTAGAGTCTTTCCACGAGGATTTCTAAGTGGGTCGCAGCTTTATTGTGTACTGGAAATTCCGCTTGCTCTCCGGTAATTTATTTGGAAATACGCGTTCGCGCTGTACGACAATCTCATCTACGGAAAAAAATAGGTGGGTCCGCACTTGTTTAAAGTTTTCTTTTTTTTTACGATTTTCCGAAAGTTCTTATCGGTAGGCTACCACGATTGGAAATATAAAGCTTTCAAATGTCAAATTTCCGATGAAAAAAGAAAAAGTCTCCTCCTCAATCGACGCAGAGAAGCTTATCTGCCCGACGAAGCACGTTAGGCACTGAATCGCAGTAGTACTACCGAGATTATAGTCAGGCATTAAATTTCCAATGAGCTATATACTCCTCCTCCTCTTCTTCTTTTTTTTTTATCTTGCGGGGTGTGCCACGATCGATTTCGAACGTAGGTTGGCTTACTGAAAATGCAAATCCGTCCGCAGAGTGCTAATATTTCTTGGCGGCTAGAGCGAGGCGCACACTTTGGAAAATCCATGCATAAGAATGAATCGGTCAGCGCGACTAATGCGATTCTATCGCCAGCGATATATATACTGTACGATATACCTAATTTTTTTTTCTCGAAATTAATTATTCATACGATAATCTTTACTTTTTGTAACGGAGAGGAATAAATGGCAATTAACGACAATAATAAAACCAAAAAAAAAGTAGCGCGCGAATAACAGAGAGGTGAGTCGCGGCAATCATTAATTACATCATAGCGTTAGTTCAGCGCGATTTACTGTGAACGACGGGGGGAAAAGCGGCGGCGGTGGTGCGGCTGCGGGATAGGTCAGTGCACGCCAGGACGCTTTATCAACTTTTTATTGGCCAGCGGGCTTTTTTTTTTATGGCTCGCGCGCCGAGTTCCTGTGCCGCTGCGCGGACGAATGGGATTTTTTTTTCTCTTTCTCTCTCTTCTCGCGAGTGCGAGATAGCTTGCGTGCGCGGATTTATTTTGTTGCCAAGTACCAGCATTAGAAATTTTATAGTTCTGCTGAAAGTTACGAGGAAAAGCCTCTCCCTCTCTCTCTCTCTCCCTTTCCGGTTAAATGCTTGATTGCCGTTGTCTCGGGGTTTGATAATACTTTAGAGCTCGCTCGCACGTAAAATGTGTCGCTTCCTTTACTTTATTTTTCTTTCCGAGCACGTGACACGCGAGAGAGATACACGTGCGTTATGACTTTATTAATCGTAGTATGTATATTGACGATTTTTATTACTTTTTTTTTTCTCTCCGTGTCGAATGGATACTGTACTGAATTCATTTTTACGAATTGCTTTTATCAACAGTCATAGATTGGATAAAATAAAAAAAAAAGATCGGAAACAAAAACATTTTGAGTTTGTCGAACACGTAAACTTTGAAAAACAACAGTTTGCTCGTAACACCTCAAAGTCACACAGTGTATAACAATAACCAACATCCAATAATAAAAAAAAACAACGATCTTGTTAAAAACAACAACAACAACGAAAGTCGAGCTTTCCCACAGAAAAAAAAGCAGAGTGATCAAAGAGGCGCTTTAGAGGATTACCGCATCGTCTTTGCCCGCATATTCCACACACACACAGAGCTCAACGCGCTCGTATAAGTGTGCTAAACCCTTTTACCTTTTCTTTTTTGCCATGGCATTTTCAAACATCTCGTGAAAAAATAAATTCCCTCAACAGAGAGTCAGCAGTGGTGATGTATGGAGGAAGCTTTGGCTTGGGTCACGTTCGGCTTTTGAAAGATACGCGAGCTGCTGCTGCTTCTCCTTCTTCTTCTTTTTTTTATTATTCCGTCGACGCGGCGAAAACGACAATGCGCGCTGCATGGGTGGCATCTAGCGAAATTACAAGAGCGTGCCAAGCGATAAAAGTCAAAGCCAACTCTCTCTCTCTCTCTCTCTTTCTCTCCCTCAAGGGAGCTGCTCTTCTTCTTCTTCTCCTTCACCAAAGTCCGTCGAGACTACGTGTGTGTCTATGTGTGAACACAGTTTGTGAGATTATACGTAGAATCGTAGCTCTTGTAATTAGGTCGATAAGAAAGTACGTGTGTATAGCCTCGAGGCGTTATTATCCCTTAGCGCGAGGCAGCAGCAGCAGTCAAGTTTGCACATCATCTTCGAGTAAACTATCTTTTGCGAGTTTGGAAAGTCAATTTAAAGTGAGAGCGCGAGGTGGGGGACGAAAAAAAAAATTAGAGGTGTTAAAAGTCACACACAAGCACCGCGCAAATCGTCTTGGCAAATTAGCCGCGAAACGCGCGCTGAGTTTGCCCAACAGCTGAGGACTTAGTCGTCGTCGTCATCGTCGTCGTCGTCGTTCTGTTTGCACAAGCCTGTTTCGACGATTAGTTCTATTGACTGCGCGAGCTGAGTATATACTCGTGAAATTTCCTCGGTGGTTTATCCGAGGCGCCAGTCCAGAATATCAAAAACGACATCGAAATATTTCAACGGATTGGATTTTACCATTTTCATTGTTCTATTGTCTCTCTATCTTTCTCTCTGTTTCGCTGGCGCAGTAAAGTATAAAATAATTCAACGAACAAATTGGCAGATTTGACGAGCGTATATCCGTTTTAATTAGTGATGGAATTTGATATTGAGTTCGTGGCATGGATTTTTTTTCCAGGAAATATTCGTACATCAATCTATGTTGGATAGAAACGCTATGAAATTCTCGGTAAATTTAATACAGCCATTTTATCTCTGCCGCTCTTTCATTTAATCTCGCAGTAGCAGCAGCAGCTGCCGTTAGACTTTAAATCGCACAAAAGAGAGAAAAAAAAGAAGAATTTGATTTCCACTTCAATCGACGTCGGATTCTCTCGTTGTATACAACGGAATGTATCGGCAAGAGTGTCAATGGCAGAAAAGAATTCGCTTAATTAAACGGAAAAATCGCAACGTGGCGCCAAAAAAAAGGGGAAAAACACCCGCGTAAATCATTTGTCAAGAAATCCGTAAGATTCGTGCTATCTCGGTTGAATCGTGAAAAGGAAAACTATCAGAAACACACGGATCGTAGACAGACGGAGCATCGAAGGAGAATAATCTGCTCGATCATTCTTGGCAATAAAAGCGCATCCGCGGTATAATACAATCCGCAGCGTCATTCACTTAACTACGCGGAAGAGAGAGAGAGAGAGAGAGAGAGAGAGAGAGAGAAAGAGACGAAGACATGACAAAAGAAAGGAAGAGAGAAAGAAACAAATAAAAGCTGTGATTTTTCAGCAACCCCCGACGCTTTACGAGCGTATATATAGCAAGCCAGCTCGAGTTTATTTGGCGTCGGAGTAAATGCGCGGTTTTAGAGAGGACTGCGGTCGTGCGTTTAATGTTTGAATTATCTCCGTGGTCCCCAGGCTAATTTCATGCGAAATACGTTTTGGCGTTTATTTCCCTGCCCGCAAAATCGACGAGTATATATATTATATAACCCGATAATGATAAGAGTTAACTCATATCGGAGGACGACGACGAGGAAGAGTAAAAAAAAAGAATCGACGAGATATCCACTGAAAGAGAAAAAGAAGAAGAAGAACGAAGAAGGTTCGTCGTAAAAGCCAAACTTTACGAGGGAGAATAAAAATTTCCTCGGGCTAATTATGGCGATAGTGACGAGGAGGAAGCTTTTCTTGTCGAGAATTTCGAATTGCCTCGGTGAGTTCGTTAATTACTCTCGGTAAGTAGGGAAACGTAATTATGATTCGAGGAGAGAGAGCTTTATACATTTAAAAGGAAATTTAAAGTTTTGGAACGCTTCGTTTTTTTTTGAGAAAAAAATAACGTTTATCGTTCGACATGGTAATTAAAATTTCACTTATATTGTTCAATTAAAATTTAATCTCGTCGCAAGCTAATCTTCTAACAAACTCCTGGGCTATGTAGAAACTGCAATTTTATCGTCTCGCATGCGCGCCGGCAAATTTACAAAATGTTTGAGCTTGTTATCTTTGATACTTTTTCAGCGGGAACTAACATTTTTTTTTTCAGTACAGTTGACATTTTATTTTTTATCTCGGCGCCCTCTCTTTTTCCCCTCGTTGAACGCACGAATTTCAAGTTAAAAATCCGATAAAAGATTCGACGCTGATGGAAAAAAAAACAACATTAACTTTTTCCGGATTTGCAAACATGCGGAAACTGCATTAGACATTTAGAATTTAAAAGAAATAAATGGTGTACTGAGAATTTTATAGTCACAAAGCTTTAAAAGTTTTACTTTAAAATTTTAAATTTGCAAAAAGCTGCGTCTGCATCAACTTCATACAGAAAAAAAAATTGGTGAGCTTTTAAAGCTCAGTCCTTTCCACGCGAATGTAAAATGTAGAATCGAAAAAGAGTCGTTATAACACGGAAAATTAGTCAGCTCCATAGTAAATCTGCCTGGCGAAAAAAAAAGAAAGAAAGAGGGTCATGAGCCAACCGCGGGATCTCGCATAAAAAGCGAGCCAATGTTGGGAGTCGTTGTGCTTTGGCAAAAGCGCGAAAAAGTGAGATAGTACGCTGCAAAGCGAGCAGAAAGAATAGCCCGCGGGTGTCGGAAGGCTATATAAAGTCAAAAAAAAAAACACTTTTACCTCTCGGCCGAGGGTAAAAAATTTCCAATCTAAACGCGCGGAGGGTACCGAGTAATAGGGATAATTGCCAGTCGATCGGCCGGCAATAATAAGGGAAGGTGTAAAGAGCAGTTTTTTATCGCCCTGCCGCCTGCTGCTGTTTATACGGATAAAACAAAAAGAAAAGCAAACAATGGGCCTCCCTCTGCGCACGTGTGTGGCACGGCGTTGTACTCGTAATTACGTGCTCAACTCTCGCACTTTATGCGCTCTATACTCTTTTGTGCGCGAGCTTGGAATTTGTCGTTGTAGTCGTTGTTGTTTTTTTTCTTTTTGACGATACTACGAGCTTGGATTTTTTGTTGTTTGATATGAAATATGATGCGCCTAGCTTGGAATTTAATTTTGGGACGATATTGTATTTTAGGATATAGATAAATTTGATGCGCGATTGGTATCGAATGCCACGTATATGACGAAATCCTTAAAAAAACACTTTTTTGGGGTCTAGAATGGCATAAATTTTTTTTATTCTAAGGCTTCCGGACCTTTTTCCTCTTCTTTTTGAAGGTATATAGTGTCAGAAAATGCTCGTGAACGTTGGAAAAGTCTGCAGGATCTACTTTTTCGGCATTTTCCCATTATAATCAAATGGGCTTTTCTCACAGAAAATATGCGAAAAACGGCATTTCTTCGAATATTGATTTCTCGGCTTCTAAAGCCGCTAGAAACATTTTTGACCGATCAAAATCATAGCAAAAAAGAAGACGTACGTAGACTTTACGTAGAAAAGAGTTTCATTCAAAAACAATTATCCGGTGACAAGTTATCAAAAAAATTGCAAAATAATTACATTTTTAGTTTGTTATTAATATCGGAAAAATGCTGAAAAAATATAGTTCCCCAGGACTTTTCCAATATTCACGAGCATTTTCTGACACTCTATAGCTTCAAAAAGAAGAAAAAAAAAGGTCCGGAAGCCTTAGCATTAAAAAAAAATTTTGCCATTCTAGACCCCAGACAAGTGTGTTTTTTAAGGATTTCGTCATATATGTACACGTTCGATAAATTTGTCGGGATGTCGCGAGCTCGTAATGAAAATAGTCAGACATAATTTATACGCACGGTTGTAATTATATGCGAGTGCCCCGAAATGTCGCATTCATATCACGCTGAATTATTAATTTCCGACTATAAGTTTCCACGTAAAAAAATCCACGCGGTGCATTTTACGGAATTAACGAGAGCTTTATACAGGATTTTTGAAAGCTCCGCGCGAGTGAACAAAAAAAGTAGAGCGCGCGGTACTTTAATTCGTCGCTGGTGCTGCACGCAGTCGTCTATCCCTCTTTCGCTCGAAGAGCGCACAGAGTCAATATCTAGACGACGACGACGACGCTAGCATCGAGATAAAAATTTCTGGCGGGAGAGGGAGAGAGAGAGAGAGAGTCTCTCTTCATCCGGGTCAGCGGGTCGCAGTGCGCTGCTTTTCCTTCGCTTTTATTAGGCTGGAACGAGATTTCGTCAACTTTTGGTGTTTTACTTTCGGCGCAAAGTTTCGAGACAAAGAAGCTAAGCAGCAGCTGTCGCTCGCGTCGTTGACGTATAGCTTCGTCCGAAAACTTCGCTCAGGCCATTCTTCAAATGCACGTGTACGGAGGAGAAGGATTAACTTTCGGCAATTAAATGATACAAACGCTCGCGACGAGTGATTCTTACCAAGTCAAATGTAAGTGAAGCGCCACCCACGCTGTGTGGATTAGTTTTCACGTTCTCTTCCACTTCGTTAGTGGCCACTCGAATTCCACGCTGTTACCTCGACTACCTCCCCTTGTTATCGGAAAGTGCTATGGCAATTCATTGGCACTTCGTTTCTATTAAAGCGGTTTGCATTCACAGACCATTGAATTTTCCTTTTTTTTTCAATCTATCGAGAGAACTAAAAATTTTAGCATTTATCTAGTTCAATTTTGGTGTTTATTACATTAGAAAAGTTTCTAGCAAATGCGTATTTAAATTTTAACGATTTTGCATTGAAAGAATTAAAATAATGTTTAGATTCTATCGAAGCACCGATGAATTCAGCTGGATCTATCGATTCCGCTGGTTTATTTTTACCGTGCATCCACTCAAGTTGCTCAATTTATGCAAAAAAAGCAGTCAGACGTAGTCGGACGACCGAGAATAAAAAGCAATGGTAACAGTATCAATAACCATCGAATCCCCTCGAAATTTTTCAATAAAAGCAGCTCTTCTAAAAAAAAAAACAATACGCTTTCAATCGAGCGTTTGTGTGTCCATATAAGGCACATGTATATATTTATCGTCGTTGAAAGCGCCGTTTTTATCGGCCGTCACACTGTGATTCGACGTCTCTTGCGACGATTGGCATCTGCCCCTTCCTCCTCATCCCTTTTAATGGCACTCCATCGCTACTTGATTCTGTCTCTTGCGCTCGGCATCCGCTCGATCAAGACGCGCCCGTTTCTCTCTCTCTCTCTCTCTCTCTCTCTCTCTCTCTCTCTCTCTCTCTCTCTTCCGGCTGCCTATATAATCGATACTAGATGGGCTATTTTCCGTGGCAGATAACCCAGATCTCTCTCTCTCTCTCTCTCTCTCTCTCTCTCTCTCTCTCTCTCTCTCTCTCGCCCGTTTGTACAATGCATTAAACCACCGTTGCGACCGGGCTATTTTCGCCCCATTATTGCGAGTAATTTCCGAATATTTTTTCGATCCACTCCCAACGTGGGATTACTCGAATTTGCTTTCTAGTTACTTCGTTGATAAACGATGATACGCGTGCAAGTTCGCAAAGCAAAGTTTTGCTACTACGGTGATAAATGTATGCGCGCGTGCTATCTAGTACCCAAAACAACCGTCATATGCAAGTCCATTTGTAATATAGGCGTTGTCCGAGCGCTTCTACCGAGTAATCAAATTAAACGTCGAGTACATAACGGCTAAACATATTCTGCATTTATATTAAGCTCCTTCACTTCTCACGCCCCCAACAACAACAACAATAACAACAACGAAATCCTTTCCCGCGAACATGGCTTCGGATATGAGTTTGATCTACATTGCCAATTGTTCAGTACATACATTTACATATCTTCGTGTTCAATTATCTCCCCTTCATTTTTAGTAGGCATCTAATTTAAAAGCAAATCCTTTCTCGCTCAAAAAAAAAAAAAGCACGGCAAAAAAAAAAGGTGTCAGCTCCCCGAGCGCTCATTAGAATAGAGCTTGCCGGCTCGCGTCGACAACACACACACACACTCGCACAAAAAGCTCGTGATTTTTTTTTCTACTTCCTTGCGCGAGCCGCGCGCGGGCACGCGCGTCAAGTGCAGAAAACGCCAGAGAGCGAGTGTTCATTCTTTTTTTTTTTGCGGCACGGTAGAGGTAAAAAATAAAAAGCAGAGCTCGCGGTACTACTACTGCGCCTATTAATCTCCATTGTACGAGACTGCTCTTTTCTTTCTTTCTTTTTTTTTTTGACCGAAAGCAGTCTTGTTATATACCCAACGTAAGCATCCTTCATTCACTCTCTTTTTTTATCTCGCTTTTGTTTTGTTGTATTGCCTCTGCATCGGATCGTTCGATAGGATATGTTTTTTTGTGTGCGCGTGTGTGTAAAAGCGAGCGAGAGAGATGAGTTATTACGTCTGTTTGGGGGGTGAGAAAGAGTCTGATTGGGGGGGAGGGCATCGAAATTGATTTCAGCTCGCTGTATGTGATTCATATTAATGCGGACGATGCTGTGGGTTATTGATTGATTTCGTGGGTGAAAAAAAAATATTGCCGAGTTATATATGCCTATGTATACATCGACGTATAATTGAACGATACGCATACAAGCCACGCAGAATATTTGTGTAGACTCACCTGATGGAAACGAGGATCATGGCGAAAATGAGGTACTTGCCGAGTAGCGGCACCACCAGCGACGTGGGCGGTATGATCTCGACGACCAGCAGGAAAAACACGTGGAGGCTGATGAGAATCGAGATGGAGAGCGTCACCTGCACAAAGTACATACACGTGTTACACTCTACTTTCTTCTTCTTATTCCTATTTTTTTTTTGCTCTTTGTCGGTGATACGTAGTGTTGCACAGCCAGGTCATACTCTCTGCGCGCCACTTTGTCAGAGCTCTCATGCCGCGAGCTAGCAAATTTATATTCATGATGTTTGCCCGCGAGAAAAAAAAAAGAGAATTCGTTTCTCCCAAAAAAAAAAACCCCTTACCAGAGTCAATTTGCTCACTCCAGATGGACTTTTCAAACTCGTATAGTGTACCGTAGATGAATCGAACGTTTCTTTGAATTCCTCGACAATTATATATGTGCAATCAGCAAAAGTATACGAAATTCCTTCCCCCCCCCCCCCCCACAGATTATTGATACAACTTTATTACTCTCGCCACGACCCCGCGCACTTTGTATTTTGTTTAAAGTGCAACGCGAATTCGGATCGATAGTTTGCATATCAGTTTTACGCGCGCGAGGCATCTGGAATTTACGGCGCAAGTTCACTTTGATGCACGCGAAATTGCGTCGTCGTCGTCGTAGTCAGTCTCCTGTTTTTCATTACAAACTCGATAAACCATCGCACAAAATTTCTCTTCCCAGTAGCGGTGTATATCGCTCTAAACCGTGCGGTTGAATCGCGAGATCGATCGCAAAGTGCATAAGTTGAAAATCGAAACTTACACACATACACACACAAAGCGCGCGCGGAAATTGTTTTCTCCTCTCTCTCTCTCTCGCTGCCTCTATGGCCTGTAGCAATAGCCCGGCCCGAAGTTCAATTAATTCCGACAAACTGCGCAGCACATCAATCAGTAGCGTTAGCCCGTCCGTCAGGATTTCCGCGATCAGCAGACCTACACGTATACACACGTGTATGTGTGTTGGCTGTGGTCGGCCGATGTCTCGAGACGCGGCTGACCCCGGCAATTAATATACGGCCGCTATGCGGTTCACCTCGCTCGATTAATGTTTGCATTGCTGGCAGCACTCACCTGCATTTCGATCTCGCTGACGTATAAGCTTCTTTTTATATTCTTTTATTTTTTATTTTTTTTTAGTACAGCGGCTCGTGTCAATTCGGCTACGTTGCACCACTGTGTGGTTTACCATTTTCTATTTTGGTAACGCGTGCGTTGCGCATAGACAATATTGTGCTGGAAATTTCGACATTCGACTGAATTCAGAAAACCACAGCGAACTATCCTATATGTATATTTCAATAATCTCCGATGAACCGTGCATGGAAAGTTTTTTGAATTAGAAATCCACGTATAGGTAAAAATTTCAACCGAAACTTTTTTTTCATTCGCACGCGCGCCCGCTGTGTAAATTAAAAAGAAAGAGTGGAAAACAGAGTTGGGAGCTGTGAAAAAGTATCTCGGGGAAGGGTTAAAAGAAGCTTGACGAAGAGAGAGTGAGAGAGAGACGAAGAGTAGCGCTTGACGGCTGCACTTTGGCGTCTGAAAAATTCCGCGCGGGATATTGCTTATCGATTGGCACTCTCTCGCCAAGCCAATGATCGACGAGTGCAAGCTCTTTCTCTCTCTCTCGCTCGCTTTTCCCGTGTGGATTTTTACCGAGAGGGAGAGAGAGAGTAGTGCATTGTGTTGCCGATTATCCATCCCAAAAAGCTGCCTTTCTTGCCGTCTCGGAAGAGAGAATCAGAGGCTCGCGCGCCTCTGATGGAGCGCGAATTTATAAATAACCTCTACTTCTGCAAATTTCGCGAGCGTCGAGTGATGGATCGACGCGGGATATGTATATGAAAAGCAACGTTTTGACAGATTGACGCGCCTTTTTTTGTTTTCGTTCTGGCGCTACCGTGTAAAAAAAAAGATTTATGAGAGGTCAATTTTTCACTGATTGCCGGAGGTACGCTGAAAATGGTAATTTCATGTAGCATTTGTTCGTTCAAAAAAAAAAAAAAATCTCGAGGAAAGATAATTTTGGACGAGTGTCTTGCACGACGTTGCCGCTTGCCTATAACACGGCAGGCCACGGAAATTAATCGTGGTCGACAGGTTTTTGCACTCGAGGCTAATTAACGAGCACCTTTAACCGCGGAATGAAGGAACAAGCGCATGCCAAAGAAAAACGCTCGGAGGATTTGGAGAGCTGCTCGAAATTGCCTGCGGCGTTTTATGATTTAAGCTGAGATAAAAGGGAGCTCCGGAGTTTGAGTTTGAGGCCACGTATATACCTTCAAGTGTGTGAATGCGTGTTGCGATTTGAAAATTTAATGTAGAGATCTGCTGAGGGGATTTTTTTCTTCTTATTCCGTCGTGTTTGAATCATGAATGAGCCTTGAGATGAGGCGGATTTGCGGACTTTTGTTGCTTTTTTCAGCATTGATATGATTAATCTTGCTGACTATATTTGGAATGAATAAACCTTCGTGGAAAATAAATTTATAAATGTAATGAATAAGGAGAGATTCTATTGATAACATTTTGGCATTTGGTTACTACTCGAAACTTTTCTACTTCAACGAGGATTGGAAAAAAAATTAGATTTGGAAACAAAGTTACACAAATTCTCACTACTCTCGTTACGCGCATAGCGTTCATTATGATTTTCCGTAATAATAAAATTCAATTAAATCGAAATCGAATATCTTCGGGCAATTTCCCTAATTTCGTGCCAGCCGGAAAAAAGGCTATTAATTGGCAAACCACGGAGAAACGCGAGAGATTGGTTTCCGCAGTTTGGTCGCGTTTACGCGTTGAAAAATTCAACGTGCCGTTGGTCTCACGCGCCCACTGCAGCTGAAAAGCTTTTGGAACGTATTTTTTTTTTCGCGG
>JAWWMK010000040.1:2277159-2292833 GCA_035047105.1 Galeopsomyia nigrocyanea | reverse complement strand
TACATGAATTGATTCCATTAACAGGAGATTTAAATAATTAGGTACATGATATTACTGAAATTATGATAGGATCAATATGATATAAATATCAATATAATAAAATATATAAAATCAGTATAAGTTAACGTAATAAAAAATTTTCTAGTTTGTACATTTCATTTATTCGAAATTACAAATGAAAGTATTTTTCTCATTGTTTGAATTACAATAACAAGTAAAGTTATCAAACATGTTTTAAAAGAAACATCACACCTATTTTCAGAGGTAATTTACGACTTCATAGTTAGCATTTTAATCATTCAAATTATGCATTAAATAATTTTTAATATTTCTACAAAATAAAACTTTTTACCACTTGAAATTCTCAATTTCACAATTTTTTTTTTTTACAAAATTCTTATAATAAAAATTAAAGCAAATTTGAGATACCTCAATTCAAATACATATAAATTTCGTGAACTAGTGTATCATTCGTATAATAAAATACTGAAAGCATACAATTTTTTCAGTAACCATTTACGCAATTAAATTTTGTGAAAATATTTTTAGCACGTGAATCAAAAGTCGCTCATGTGCGTTTCTCAGTTTCATATAAGTATTTACAAACTATTCATTGACGACTTTTAACAGTATTTACAAGGATTGCGTTATATTTTTCCAGAAATAGTAAAGCATTAAAAGTGATATCGGAATTATTTGGTTGTATGAATATAATTGTTTGAAGTATATATATATCACCCCACAAATTTATATCTTGAAAAAATTTTAAGGAGGCAAAGGAGAGAAAAACACTGAATCTTAGTTTTCGTGTTATTTTTTCTAAACACTGATGTTAGATTTCGTGTTGTTTTTTAGGCATTTCATCTTGAATTGTTGACTAGACTCAGCAGTAACACTTATCTCAGAAACGCTTAGAAAACGACATGAAATAACGTAAGTGTCTAGAGAAAAAAATAACACGTAAACTAAGATTCAGTGTTTCTCTCTCCTTTGCCACCTTGAGATCTTTTTAACATATGAATATAAGCTTAGTGTTTCATACGATATTTCAATGAAAGATTAGTTCATTTATCAAACACAATTCACATTACATTTGCAGCAGTAAAAAAAGGTTTTTCTTCAATTTTAGCATTAGACTAAGAGAGAAGGCACCGGCTTCTTCCCTGGCCACGCTTCTTTTGCATATTTCTTCTTCTTTGGTTCCAACAGATACCCTTCGACCGTATTAGGAGTTTCAGCTGCAGGCTCAGTAATTTCAGCTTGTATTTGATTTGTCGTCATTTCCACTTCTGGAGCAGGATTTGGTAAAGCGATACCTAATCTGGATGTTAAAGACGTTAAGCCAGGCGAGAACAAGGTGTTTTGAGTTGCAGAAGACGAGAATTGTTCTGGCGGCAAGTCGTGGTACAGTTGCGAAGTAGTCGATGTTGGTTGCATATGTTTTAGAGGATTGTGATTGTCTTCTGATAATGATATTAAACCGCCTTCCATTCTCATTCTCTGTAAATACATATAGTATTGATAAAATATTAATTACTGCTATTAATAACGATTGAGCATGAAAATAATTTGAACAATACAAACTTTGCTAGGAACTACTGTTGTATGAATAAGATTACGAAATCTTCCGACAGATGGATCAACGTCTTCGGGATTTATAACTTCTTCGTCATCATTAAAAGTAATACCTTTTTTCTTACGTTTTCTATTGGGCTTATGAATCTCATCATCTGTAATACCCAACATAGAAATCCTTCGATTATGAGCTGTATTAAATTCTGTCAGATTCTATAAAAATTAATAAAATTATCAATGAAAGAGCATTATATGTGCCCCTGAAAATGTTGATATCTAAAAATTAATTACATCGAGTTCTGTTTCAGTTTCAGGTAAGCCTAATAATCCACTAGCATCTTGATCTTCACTACTCTTTTCTAACTCATCAATGATTGTTCTTGTTCCAGTTTGTGGTCTTTCTCGTATAATATAGTAGCGAGTTGATGCCCCAAAATGAAAAGTACTATCAATTGGCAACTGAGTTGGTTTGTGTCCTTCTAAACGTAAATTTCCAATGAACGTTCCATGAGCTGAAATATTATTAATAATGATTATAGTCAAAATGTATTCCGTTAAAACCTTTTCTAATAGGTAATACAGTAACATTTTGATATCGATTCAATATACTTACTGCTGCCTAAATCAACTAAAAACGCCCTATTGAGATGTTTGTGATATACAAGAGCTGCATGAACTCTTGAGCATGATGCATGATCAATACAAAAATCATTCAGTTGCTGATTGCGTCCAAATAAGTAACATTTCTTTTCATCTACCATCAATTTCTAAAACACAAAAAATTTTTTTAAATACAGCCAATAGAAAAAAAAATTATAAATACCAGCACAATAAAAATGTATAAAAAAATCATTTACCTGAATCAACTTATCATGCTTCAAAACATCCAAATGTAAACCTACAGGAGGTTTACCTGCCCTATAATAAAATAAAAAATGGATAATATTAATGTTTAAAGTAAAGTAAAATTGATGATCCAATTTTTAATCAATTTAATCAATTTTATGCAACATAAGAACATCTTTATTCTAGATGTATTGTAAATTTCTGATAAAATATTGGATACATGATAATTATTTATCATTTGTTACAATAAACTAAAGAAAAGTATACCAGTTAGGAACTTCATAGTGATTTGCCATGCCAGTAAATTTTATGATCTATTCGATTTTATAAAAATCAACATCCAAACAGGTAAGCACTGTTCTTCATAACAACAATCTTCATCTTGAAGAGCTCTGTAAATACAAGTACAAATTAATATAATATTTCTATACTATTGATGGAATAAAAGTTAATTTTTATTATCAACGTTAAAATTCATAAGATAGTTTTATAGAAGATAAATATTATGAACAGTTTAATATCTATGAGACATTTTCAAACAATAGCATTATTAAATTTATTATTATATTTTATTTAAGTACTATTCATTGTGTCTTTTGTATCAAATAAATAAGCTTATCAACAAAGTTGATAGCATGTATACATGGACTGAGCATCTATTGGCATCAAAGCTCCATGTGCTTGTTGTATCGAACAAAAATGCAGCTTTTTTCATATCTAACAAAAAGACATTAGAACGTTTTCACGCAAAATAATGTTTGTAAAATTGAAATTATTTAATAAATATGAACACGTCTGCAATTGATAAAAGTTTAATTAAATCGTAGCTTTGAATAAATAATTTAGAACACTGCACAAAGCTATTACAGTTTGATGCAAAATGTATAAAAACTCACCAAGAATGCACTTGAATCTGTAAAATTACAGATTCATACTCCTCAAAATCAACAATAGCTTTTTACAGCAGGTTAGAAAAATCACTGAATAGGTATATATTAATTCTCACACTTCGCAAGGATCCAAAGATTGGCCAAATGGAAGAAGATTTTCCTGCTTTTTTCTTTTAAATCACTACAAATCTCGAAAAAATTTGTATCCACAGGTATTTAATAGGATAAATATTTTACCCTTCTGTATCGTATTGTTGTATCTTGACTGACGCCGCCGAGGAATAACAAATGATACATGGATCTTATTGGCTACGACAACGTAGCGCGCGCTTGTGCATTCTGTTGTGCATGTATCAATTTCTTGTCTGCTACATGTGACTACATAACCAATGTATCCGGTATAATCGAGCTCCTATTTGTTAATTTAATAAAATTACTGCTCTGAATATATAACTTTAACGACATGATAAATAGTTGGTAAATTGTCATAAATTAATGTCATTTATAAATAACTTTGAATAAGTATGAAAGACCAGAGCGAAATAATTACAAGAGCGTAAGTTGTTTATCATTTTATTTTTGACAGCAAAATTCTTGAGAAAATAGAAATACCATTGGTGATTATAATTTTTTTTCTATATGATTTCAAGAAATAATCTCTGAGAATTTGATAGTTAACAAGACTTCTGAAAAGTAAAACATGGTATCATAATGGAAGCACTACACATTTTGATATTTATTGGTTTTTTACATTTTTCTTTCTTTTTCTTCAATACAATTTTTGTGGTGAGTGTCTATTTATTATCCTATATGTTTCATAAATATATTTCAATAAAAATGTCATTTTATAATTATTCATTTCATATATATAGTCATGTATGCACTTACCTTACATCAATCTGTTGCAAAAGTTTGGCTTAGAAATACAATTTTTACGTGTAAAATGGTTCACTGCTGCCTTCAATCGTCCTCTGATGAGATGGGGTTTAAATCGTTCAAAGTTTTGGTCACTATGGTACAATTTAGGGCTAATAGTAACAATTTTTCTTCTCCCTGTATCAGTTATAGTCATTCTAAAAATGACACTTGACAATTGGTTTTATACTTCTGAATCTGAATCAACAAAGAAGGAACAAGTACTAGAAGTAATGGTGAGTGAAAGCTTATTATTTTGTCATTAAATTATTTTCAATTTTAAATGAACTTTGATCTACATTTATTCAGGTTCCTGGTATAGACATACCATACAATGAAATAGGATACTATATTTTTTCACTAATTTTATGTAGTGTTTTCCATGAATTGGGGCATGCTATGGCAGCAGTAAGAGAAGATGTAAGATTTTTTGGAATTGGAGTTATAATATTTATTATTGTACCAGTAGCTTTTATTCACATAAGCGATGAACAACTTAATTTACTGCCTACCAAAAATCGCTTGAGAATTTTATGTGCTGGAATCTGGCATAATGTAGTTCTTGCTGGATTTGCATTATTACTCATAGGGGTTGTCAGATTTTGTTTTTCACCATTTTTCATATTGAATACAGGTGTTTTTATAAAAGATATTCTACCTGTGAGTTTGAGAATTATTCCAGACCTATAAGATTTTTTATATACCAAATTTCTAATATCACGATGATTATCGTTCTTTAGAATTCCCCATTGCTTGGTCCATCTGGACTTTCAAAAGGTGATGTTGTGCACAAAATAAATGATTGCTATGTGAAAAATTCTACAAACTGGAAAGCTTGTATTTTACAAGCAACTCAGCTCCCAACCCCTGGCTATTGTGTCACAGATAAAATGGTCAAGGTACAGAATCAACTTGAACTCATTTTTATATTGCAGAATTTGCAGATTCAAAATTAGTAAAATGCTATCTTATTTTAGGAATTGGATAAATCAATTATTAGTCGAAACAACAATAGCATTTACAATTGCTGTGATCAGCACAATAAGAACAATGGTTACTTATGTTTTGAACATTTGGAAGATTTTGATGTTCAAACACCTCGAGCAGCCATGTATTTTTGCCTTCCCACGAGAGCTATTGTTGAAAGCTCACACAATTTTTGTCAAAATAATGATCACTGCTCAATGTTGAGTGATCTTTGTGTTAGACCTGCCTTAGCTAATATGTCAAAAGTAAGCTTATTTTGTAGTTAAACTACTGGAATAATATTGCAGTATTCTTACCAATGTCATTAATTTACAGCTAGTTCAAATTCAAAGATATGGTCATAAAGATGTTCTATTTTTTGGTCATCCTTCTGAAATATATTATACTACAGATTTAACTAATTGGGTCCCAAGATTTGCCTTCTTAAGCCCCAATTTTCCAGAGGCCTTGATGCTATTGTGCAAGTATATTGCAGTTTTTTCTTCTGGTCTGGCAATCATAAATGTTGTGCCTTGTTTTTACTTTGATGGACAGCACATTGCTACATTATTAACAGAGACATTGTTGAGGAGCCAAATACCTCAACAGAATGTGCGTAAGATTGTTGCTTTAACTATAACTACTACCTTTACTTTTCTACTTGGATATAATTTAATTCTTATGTACTTGAGCAAGATTTAAGCATGGCAAGTGAAAATAATTGTCATTTATTGTGATATAAGCTTATACAAATATTTAAGTATGTACAGTTTATTATATTAGGCAGTGTTATTTGCAAATATATACAATTTTTTATTTATCATAAATAAGTTGCCTTTATTTATAGCACCCTACCGTGAGTGTCTTATTGTGATCGAGCCAAGATCTTTCTAAGTTCTTGCAATGAATTTTCTCCATGAGCCATTAATGCTTTTATATGTAACTGCAACATAACGATTAATAATAATGTAATAATAATGCACTTCATTATGTTATTAATTTTTTTGTTCAAAAGCACACTTACATCATCAGTAACATTTTTATATGTTTTGAAATCTGATCGAGCCCAGTTTTTCATGTATTCTCTATCAGCTTCATCTTGAATTAATTTCACAGTTCTTAAAATATCTCTATATAACTTCAAAACTTGCCTGCTAGTCATAAACTGTTTTGAAAATTGATAATTGTATAATAAAGTAAATTTTAATATATAAAATAAATAAGGTTATACATTAACCTGCTTCAAATTCATTTGTGGAGACTTCATGATTACTGTTAAAATATTTACGTACGATTCTTATTTAAATTTCATTCAATTTTACTCAAATTCACCAGGGTTATGACGATTATTAATGTTTCTATTAATTTGCACGCTTTTAGCAGAAGACTACTTTCGTTCGTGTAAACATATGTACTTCATGGAAATCGCCTTTATATATATAGGCGCGTTTGTCTTCATGCAAACTCACTGTTCAAGTTTTTAAAACTTCTTTCATCAAAAAGTTTGATTAATGTAGTTTCTCAATAAATTATAACTTCATTGAATTGTTATTACAAACATTTATTGATAAAATTTGTTTTTATAATAATTTAGGAATTATTGTAGACACAACTGTAGAAATTAGAATTTCACATTATTGAACACACAAAGTCTCTTACATGTATGCATTAATAAAAAGTTCATGTATATTAATATAAGGGCATTTCAAACCGGGGAAATACATACGTGCTCTTTTTAAAAGTTACAATGAAAAAATGTAAAAATGTATCATCTTACAGCTATGGATTCTGTATGTGAATTGCATGATTCTAACAACTGAATCAAATACATCGGTGATTATACTATACATACTCATAATGCGATTAACATGAATGTTTTCAAATGAATGATTAAATGAATTATTTAGCTACTATAATTTAGTCTTTCTTTTTTGGCTTTTTGGGATTGCGAGACCTAGATTTAGCCTTGCATAACGGACAGATGGGAGCATTTCTGTGTATCTGTTGATGACAGGAAAGACAAGACTTCATCGGAGGTGGTTGTTGCCTGAAAAGAATGTTAAATATGAATATTTAAAAATGAAACACTTCTGAAGAGAAGGACTGGCATCAAAATTATACCTAAATGTAGGAGCGGGTGGACCAGGAGCAGGAGGTAATGGTCTTGGCTCAGCTTTGCTTGATCCTTGTAATGGTTGAGGTGCTAAAAAGGCGTTGCTTCCTGGATGTCCACCATGTGAATGCATGTTCAGAGGTGGAAGTAAATCTTCTCCACGAACATCAACACGCCACTCTGCTTTTTGTATTGGTCGATCAAAGTAACTGAAAATATATATTTCTTTGGTAAATTTTCTTGAAATAAGTACCATTTTTGTACGAATACTTGAAAAAATATCTTACTCTGGAGTTATGTCCGATTCAATTTCATAAAGTTCTGGTAATCTCTCAAGTCCTAAATAGTCTCTCCTCATTCTGTCAACATCATGTTTGAGCGGCTGATAATCATTACTATGAATGATTTTAGCTGATTCTCTAGCCCGATTCCTAGCTTCCTCTGCATGCTTTATTACTGACTCCATCTATGAGAAACGTACGGTGTTAAATTTACAAGGTAACATTTGTAGTAAGTGCTGGACAAAGTATTTTCCTTACAGCATTGATATCAGCATGAATTTGTCTAAGCTCCTCTACGTGGGCCATCTTCTCTTGCATCAACAGATCCATTTCTTGTTTGTACTCCATCAAACATTTTTCTTCTTGTTCTGTCAATTCCACTTCTTGAAAAATTCTTTGCTTAATCTTATCTAACTGAACAGTTTTCGACCTAGAAAGTAAAGTACAACTTGCACATGTGATTTTTAACAAACTAATTGCCTTTTCTAAAAAAACAAAAAAATGATTTTACCTAATATCTTTCAAAGCTTCAAGCTTTGCAAAGAGAATAGTTCCTTCCGGATTGGCCATTGTCATAGTTTATCTAAATTATTACTATTTTCCAATAAATTGACTAACTTATCCTCATAACCCGAAGCTTCCAGTTAAAATCGGCACGCGTTACTTTCAAGTACAGTATTTCTCAAATGCAGCGTCCGTCTCGTCAGTTGCATTATTTCCAATCTCTTTGTTCGTGCCTGGCCGAGGTTACAAGGTGATATTTTTTATACACTTTTTCGCTATAAAACACAACTTAACTTTGCATTAAAAACTCCTGCCACTGTGGAATTATTTAAGCGTCATCAATAAGATTCGAGATCTATTTAACACTGCACATTTGTCTCCCCCTTCAATCGACATTCCAGCTTCCTAGGGGGGCGCGTTCCAAAATTTTATGGTGTCCTGTGCTTCGTTTATATTATGCAGCTGGCGGCTGCATCGCGGCTTTATACACACAGCACACAGCATCATCAAGAAAGTCTATCCGTGGACCATCTAGATTTCATCCAATCAGAGCTTCATTTGCCAGGTTCCAATCGAATCAACCAATCGCGTTATTTCGAGTTTACCTACTTGTCATAATGTTGTTTTAAAAAAAAATTGTTGAACTCTTTTTTTTGTTTTTAATTGTAAGCATCAATAAAAGTTCAAAAATAATAAGAAATGCATTAGAAGAGAATGAAGTGAGCGTAACAATTTATCAAATTTGTATAACTATAGACGATTCGAAACTGAGCTTTATTCAACTTTTTAAATAAATTTTCACTGTGTATTGTCATGTTTAAAAATATATTCTTAAATTAGAATTGGAAAAAAAGTACCTATACACTATCGATATAGTAAACAAATTACAACTAGAAATTGTTTTTTCTCCTCTTCAAATCCATTAAAATAATATCGCGTATTTTTTATATTTTACAATTAATGCAACATTGAAACTCTTTGTTCAATAACTCACGAGTAAGTATATATAAACGAAACGCAAATCGAATAAAAATAATCTGCAACGTACTGCGCTACATAACAAGACTAAGATTTCTTATGTAAAAATAACCCCGTTTTCTTTTTCATCGTCGTGTGATGCAATTGTATCGGCCGGCAAGACGATCGCAAATTATACGCTAATAGCCTTACATTCGCACACGAGGGCAATGCTAATTGCATCTCTCGGTACTCGCGTACCGTCAACAATTGCAATAAACAATCTCGAGACGAGAAAGAGAGGAGGTAAAAGTTAAAGCGTCGATAAGGTAGAAAAATTCACAAGTTCTCGCAACAAGGCTTCGCCATTTACGACCAATGAGATTTCAGTTCCAACGGCAAGAACCAACGACCTCGCAAACTATTCATCCTCACACCAATGTACACGTACACAAAGTCAAGTCGCATATCGAGGGGAGGAAAAGACAGCACGAGTACAGAGAGCAGCAAGCAAGCAACTTGCATAGCGTAGAGAACCGGATTCCTCCTTCTCTTTTTCTCTCTCACTCTTTCTCTTGCTGTTGCTGGTGGTGTTAGTCTAGTGTGGTATGCGCAGAGTGTTGCGCGCGCTGGGATTCCGGCAGTAGGTAGGTGGATCACGACGTCCGGCAGCGAAGAGAGAGAAAGAGAGAGAGAGAGAGACAGTGACACTTGTGAAGAAAACAAACCTTCGGATTGAGATCTGCCATGGCAGACACCACTGTTGATGCGACGCGGCGGCTCAACGTCAAGAAACAAACCCTTGACGACGCCTATGCTGCCCCAGCCAACTTCCTCGAGATCGACGTGATCAATCCTATCACTCATGGCCTCGGCAAGAAACGATACACCGACTACGAAGTCCGGATGAGAGTAAGTACTCCCCCCTTTTTTTCTTTTACTCGCCACTGTCCATCCTTTCATTACGCAGCTATTTCTTTTGTGCGTGATGCATCAATTCAACCTCTCTTGCTCGATTCGAGAATATAGTTTTGTTTTGTTTATTTGGAATGAGCAAGAACTATGCAGCTGCCGCTCCGATCAACTGCCTACTCATAATCACTTTCGGAGCATCGCACATACACACCCCTCGTAGTGGCCAAATGTCAGTTGGACATTGGATTATAAGAATGGCCATTGCACGGACACTCGAGTTCGATGCATTTTCACGTCTTTCTAATCGCTATTGCACGCTTTGCATCATGTGGGTTATGCTGTGATTCATTCCGGCGTAGAGAACGGACGCGAATAATATGGGAAATCACGAGGACAAAGAACTTACGTCTTCGATTTGCTTGATAACTCAGGGGAATTTCGTATTAAATAGTCAGCAACAAATGTTGATAATCAACTGAAAATTTGGAAATACTTTTTAATTTTCTATATACGCTTTGCTATTGTGAGAAACGAGAACATTTCCATTGGCATTTTTCAGTTGTAGACTGATGCTCCAAAATAATTTAAGTCATGAAATAAAAGTGTGAAAGCATTTCTGATTTTTATTCATTTGCAGACAAATTTACCAGTCTTCAAAGTTAAAGATTCCAGTGTACGGAGGAGATATAGCGATTTTGAATGGCTCAGGAATGAATTGGAGCGAGACAGCAAGGTTCGTATTTATTTCAAGTGTTCATTCAATAAAATTCACCTCAATATAGTACCAAAATAAACTGATAACCATTTATTTATTTTAGATTGTAGTGCCTCCATTACCTGGCAAAGCATGGAAAAGACAAATGCCTTTTAGAGGAGACGATGGAATATTCGAGGAGGATTTCATTGAAGATCGAAGGAAAGGATTAGAAGTCTTTGTTAACAAGTAAGCTTGCTCGTCCAGTATTAAGTTCCACCTATACTTTTTCAATACATTTTTTTACCAATGCCAAGAGATAAGCAATATTGATGTCACGTCGAGTAAAAGTAGATAGTTTTATCACAAGATAAATTTGGATGGGTTTTTGTTCCACATTCACGGGTTTTGTCACATATGCGCACAATTTAGCCGTGTACTTTAGTTAGCGTTTCTGTGTAACGTAAATCTAATCTGAAAAAAATTAAAATAATCCTTCGTTTAGGTTAGGAGTGGCACAAATGAAATTGCACGCATAACTTGAAAGGGGCGTAAAATATGACAAATTAAATTAAAAATATTCGGAACTTATACATTTTTTTTCCTGTTACAGAATTGCTGGACACCCTCTGGCACAGAACGAGCGATGTCTACACATGTTTTTGCAGGATGTCTGTATAGATAAGAATTACGTGCCTGGAAAGATAAGGAACACATAGATATATGTATAAAATATGAAATTTAGGCAATAAGAACGTGAAAATTCATCCGGACATGTTAGACACATTCATATTTTAGTTGATTTTCACGAAATGCGATCTGGAGTATCTCTCTATATATAATATATAGTGTTTTCCATTAAAGTATGTATATTCTTTAACTGAACAAAAAAAAATCAGGCTTATACGATTTCTTTATATATTTCAATTTTAAGCACACATACATAAAAAAAACACGTAAACACACACACCCTCATATTTACAATACTATATTTATCACTTAAGCTCTCAATAAATTGTACATTATCTAAATGTGATTTTGAACTTCAAGCAGGATGGCATTGAATTTGAAAGTCACCATATTTGTATGTAGCAATTGTTACGATTTGTCAAACGTTTTTTGATCTGACTACACGTGCATTTTTACTCACGGCAAGAATATATATCGGAGAAATTGTAGGGGGAAGTAAATAAGATTTAAAGACGATAAGATGTTTTTTCTACACATTTCATTTTGATTAAGAGATGTGAGATATGTTGTAAGCAAATTATTTTAAATATATTGTGTATTTGAAGATTCGGACCATTAAATGTATTAAACATTCGATTATTATAGTGAAAAAGTTTGTTTAAGTATATCAAAGTAAAAAAGAAAAAAAAACAAAACTCGTCTTGTTCATTCGCCTCTCCGAATTCCTTGCCAACGCGTCCGATCAAATTCTCTCATTCTGCTTTTTTTTCCACCTCTTTTTCTGCGATCAATTATGCAAAAATGCAGTTTTTACGGCATTGTTTCTGTTTTACTGATCGAGTCATTCGGACACAGCCGCAGTTGAGTTCGTTAACGCGGCAAGCGCTTGCGTCGCAGCGGTTTGTTTGCCTTAGCAGCGGACAGTGTGATCAGCGCGTTGTTTCTAGTTTTTGTATTAATTTAATAATTAAAAAAAAAAAAACAATGTGCGAGTGCTGCGGTTTTCGCGCCATGAAAACATGGAACTCGATCAAAGTCGCCTGGCTGGAGTGTCTCACGCTTTTGTGCGTCAAGTACGAACTCAGTCAAATGCCTAAAAGGTAATACACGTTTTGTCGGGCATTAAAGCTGTAATTAATTCTTATTTCATACGAAGGCATGCAAACACGTCAACTTGCATACTTTCCAATAACCATTTACTTGTCAATTATTAGGACGATAATATTATTGGTAGTTGGTCTCGACGGCGCGGGAAAAAGCACAATAGTTAATTACTTATTCAATAGTAAGTACGCAACAATCGAGCAGATTTTCTTAGGGTCACAAGTAAATTGAACAATTGTGCTTTCAGAGAGTTATCTTCCAAAATCGACCGTAGTACCAACAATAGGATTTAGAACAGTGTCATTCAAGTACAAAAAGCGCCTGACGATACGATTATACGACGTCGGCGGAAGCCCGCAGATTCGAGAGCTTTGGAAGAAATATTACGAGGAAGTGAGTGACGAAAAATCCTAATTTTATATAATAATCGAGTAAATTGTTTCAATTTCTCGTGTCTAACCGAGTGCACTATCCATAATTGAATTCACGTTGATAGTATATGCCGACAAGCAGCAATTGTATACACAAATTACGTCTACAGTTCATTTCATTCGATCGATATTCTAGGTGCACGGCGTCATATACGTAGTGGACTCTAGCGACAATAAACGGCTTTTCGAAACAGCCCGAGTTTTTCAAGAATTAGCTTGTCACGATTTCATCACGCAGAAACCAATTTTAATGTAAGCCAAATTTTCTTTCTCTTAATTAAAATTACTTTTTTTGAAATAAATATTTATAATGTAATTACAATTTTTTTTTTCAGTCTAGGAAACAAGCAAGACCAGAGGATCACTTTGAGCGAAATGAATCTCATTGAGTTTATGAATCTCTACAGAATTGCTAATTTTTCACGATGTTTTACCAGGGTTGAAATTTGCACTTGCTTTCGCGATAGAAATAAAAAATTCAATTTGAACAAATCTATTGATAAGGGATTCGAGTACGATGAGGATTGTAATATTATTGACAGACAATAATCACATTGATCTATAACAGTTGAATGTATATTTTAGGTGGCTCATCAATATGATTGATTACAATTACGAAGATTACGAAAGAGAGATGGCGCAAAGGAGAGAAAAACGCAAAGCACTTAGGCATGCTTCTGTGAGGTCGTGGGCAGCTCAAAAAGTACCAAATCCTTTCGATTATCCTGATACGGATTCTGATACAGTAAACTTCAGATATATCAACTTTTACAATTAATAGATGAACATACTTTTAATCAAGACTTTTTTTCATTTGCAGTATGGAAAACCGATTATACCAAATGATGAGTTGCTAGATGAACAGAGTTAATATTTTTCTATTTGATTCCACAATTTATTTGTTAATAAAAAAATATATGCATAATCGAATATTTATTTCAGGAAGAGTGCGTAAAAAGAGGAAATCTTTTATGAATCTATTTCGTAGATCGAGAAACAAGACTGCACCTTTAGAGGAAGAAAACAATGTGCCGACGAAGAAAGAAATGAAGGAATTAATCAGAAGCATAACAATAGAAGACCTGATAAGAAACACTCACGTCCAGGAAGATACTATCATGGAGTTACGAAGACCAAAAAGACGGCGGAAGAAAAGGCCGACTACCGCACCGTCGAAAATTGAACCACCGTCTGAAGTTCAGGTACACGCCAGTCAAGAAGGTAAGATCGAGGAAACCGTAGTACAAATAAACCAACAAAGTAATAGTAGAGAAGAGACGACAGTACAAATCAACAATGAAAATAATACAGAAGAGGTAACAATTCAAGCCAATGTAGAAGCAAATAGAAATGAAACGACAAAGGAAGTCGTTGAAGAGACTTTATAGTTTTGTAAAAAAAATGTCTCAAATATTTTGATAACATTCCGTTTCTTTTTTAATGGAATTGAAAATATAGATTTTTATTACGGTCTTTTTATTCTATCAATAAACGATTTTTTGCAAGCTGCTTTCCACCTTGAAGTTCAATTTTTATTTAACTCACAAAAAGTTTATTCCGATAGAAATTAAATCATCCTATAAAAATCATGCAAATCATCTCAATTCGCTCGGGCCGTTTACAATGTAAATTTTCATTGTAAACATACTTTGAAAATGCAAAAGAATAATCCACAACATCCCTAACATCGATCACGCAATAAATCTCACGAAAAAAAAAACAAAAACAAAAAAACAAGAAAAAAAAAGAAAAGAAACGTTACCGATGAAAAATTAGTCGAACCGCGGCAATAGCAGCGTTAAAGCGAGAAGCTCATAAAGATCGGTCGCGAGTAAGGGCGCGCACGATCGATGCGCATTTACTGCCTCGATTCGAATGGGTAGTAATGGCTGCTTATATAGGGGAACGAGAAAGTCGAAAATAAAAATAAAAAATTACGGTCAAGCAATCAGCCAGCCGATTAACCGGTAATTTCATACAAAGTTCTTCCTACTCGCAAAAGAGAGAGAAAGAGAGCGGCTCCTAGGGGATCTGCACTCTCGAGAGCGGGTTATTAAGACGTTCCGCCTGAAATATGACGTCCATGCGCAAAATAATTGCCGCGGCGATTCTCTCTCTTGCGCGCGATGAAGGGGCATTTACGGTTGCTCTCCCTCTCGAGTGCGCGAATTTGTTGATTTTTTTTTCTCTCTCTCTCTTTCTTTTTGGTCGAGAAGATCCAAGTTTTCTACGAAGATGCTGGCTTTACGCAGAATCAGAGCTTACATACATCTCATTCTTATCAGCATCATACGGTGAGTACATAATAAAAGAAAAAAAATTTTTTTTTTCGCATAAAACAATATCAAGTAGAACTAACCTAGTTTAGTCAGCCGATATTTTCGTCCACTTCAAACTACAGCCTCCGCGTGGTATATTCATCTTTCGCACATTATTTTCAATAATGCAAATAAAAATATAATCAGCTCACACAAACCCGCACGTCAAACATAAATCAAAAAGCTCGAGACAACGTTTTTGTTACATATAAGAGTGACGAGACACTATCACGGCCACGCATTGTGCTGTCAACACTACACACAGCAAGCGAGTAGCCAATTAACCGCGTGCGCGCGTGAAGAAAAATCACCCGCATATGCGCGTAAAAAAGTTGGTAATCGGTCGCAGGACTACCGATACTACGAAAAAAAGCATCTCATTCTTATACGAGCGACCCTTTCATCGTATTTTCGCAGGGGTGGTAGGTCGCGCTTATAATATAGATCTAATTATCGCTTCGTGCCAACCTCCTAT
>JAWWMK010000040.1:2253196-2277059 GCA_035047105.1 Galeopsomyia nigrocyanea | reverse complement strand
GTGTATCTACGAAAAGATAGATGTTTTTACTATAACTAAATTACAAATACTCGAGAACGTTAAAAGTACGTTTAAAAAAAAAAATGCGAGCGCGCACATTAAAATTACACCACCTCACACGTACATATACAAGTATAGGTACAAGCGAGTATCATCAAAGTAATACACTCGTAAGGTGCAGCAACAACAGCAGCAGCAGCAGTCGTTTTAAAAGCCGCGAGAACGATAAACAGACGTCAAAAAGGCGCGCGTAAAACGTAAGTGAAATCTCGCGCGCGAGAACAAGAGAACAATCCCACGCACCTCGTCGCACTAGAAAAAAAACACAAGCAAACGCACCTATAGCGCCGTTTAAAACTTGCGCTTGCGTTTGTATATGTGTTATGTATGTGCGTGTGGCTCGTCACACTCTCGGCGCCGCTTTTTCTTACTTGCGCGCGCGTTGGCAATTTGCGAAGAATTTTCTCAAGCGCGAGTGCGCACGTGGACGAATGTAACTCTCGTCCTAATGATGCCTAAAGCGCCGCTGCTACTACTTTTTTTTTTTTTTGTTACTTTCTTTTCGTTCGTTCGAGAAAACTCTGTGTTAAAAGTGCTATGGAAATGTCGGCTGCTGCTGTGGTAATTGAGGGGAGAGTATTTTTTTTTTTTTCACCGCCGAGATATTTAAGATGCGTAAAAGCGCTAATGAAAAGTTACGGGCCGCGATTTATCGAACCGCGATTTTCACCAATTACACGTTTAATTAAACTTTTCAAAGACCCTTGATTTCCGATGTATCGATCTGTTGAGTTTGTATTTTAATTATATAGCTATGTTTTTTCTTTACATATTGTTCGAGAGAGAAATAGATATACATACATTTAATCGTCGAAACGTTTAGAGACACCCGTTAGAATGTGGCGTGCGCGAGAAGTAGAGCCGCAAGTGGTGTATAATACGGACACTCGTTAAACGCTTCCGACAGGTACCGCGAGTGCGCGCGAGTGATACTTCGAAGCTTAGGATTGCCATTAGCGTGTTTAAACGCGTCTGCGCTAACTTTGCCAATTTGCTGTCGAGAGATCCTCACGAGATTTCCATAGTTTTTGAGTTTTTGTTTTCGCAGCTTTTCTCGCTTTCAAAGTGTCGGATGTGACGTTCAATGTAGAACTTCTAATTAAAATCTTCGAAAAAACAAAAAATATTTGTTGCAAGGTAGTCGTTGGAAATTACACGTTTTTGAGATGATACCTTTGGAATTTGTAACGAAATTATTTCTTTTTGATACAGCGTTAACATTACAGTCAGCAATTTACATTCGAGTGAGGCCGCCACCGCGATTGCTATATTTTTACAGCGCGGGATTGAATATTCAAATCATATATAGAATATCGCACGCGTGCATGCGCGCGCACAGCTATTTACAATAGCATATTGTTTGAAAATCGCCTTTACTGTGTGTAAATAAGCGAGTAGACGATTAGTAAAGTTATATTACCCGTCTTCATTCTCACACAAAACGCGCGTAACTATACTTGGACGAAAAAGGGACCAGGTGATGGGAGGGTGAGCGTCTCTGAGATTTTTTTTTCTTTCCGAAGGCACTTGCACCCTTCTTAATACTTTGGCTCCCTGTATCTTCTTTTACATAATTGAGTTACGTCTTCCTCCTCGGAGGCGGCTTCCACTAAAAAAAAAATTCTCCCTCTCGTATATGTATCTTTTGCTCGCAAAACAGCGTATAACATATATCCCCCTCTCCTCCTCCTTCTCTTATACTTTGGAAGTCTTGCCTCGTGCCGATTCTCACGGAAGTGGGCAATACGATCGCGTGCATGCATAACTTTTCAAAATCAGTGTAAATCGCAGGCGCCTTCTTTTTCTCTTCGGATTGACACTCAATACCGTAATTAGTTACGGATAATGCGCATTTTTTTTTCCTTTTTTTTTCTTCTTTTCCTGCTCTTCGGCTTTTACTTTCACGCCGTCGAGTATTTTTTGTTTTCTTTACATATCTGCTTGGTTTTTTTTTTACAGAGATTACGTTGGTGTAAAGTGAAAATTTTAATCCTTATAACTGAGCTTGATTACCGATAAAATAGCGTTCTAATTTGAATCGAGTGCAAAAACTTTTCTTCGAAAATCCACGCGTGTTTCTTGAAAAACCTGTTTTATAAGTCGTGGAGCTTATATCGCCGTCGATCGATAAATCCAAAATGTCTCCTTAGCGATAATTAAATAGGATTATATGTTTCGGTAATCGCATGTCAACTAATATTAACAAAAGTCTACTTGACGATTGTTTCGAATAACGGAATCAAAATATTTGTATATAGTAGCCGAAAGAGAAAATAATCGAAAAAAAAAAAAATAAAAAAAAAAAGGATTTGCGAAGCTATTTCAAAATTACTCGAATACTCCCAAGAGCTGAGAACGTCTTAATTAACTCCAAAAATAAAGACATCCAAGTCTCTCGATCGTGTGCCTCTCTCTCTCACTCTCTCTCTCGTCGAAATGTATTCAAGAAATGTAGTTGCGCACCGCGCGCTATATAGCCAAGGAAACGCACATATAACGATGCCCAAAAGGAGATAAGACCTAGCAGATCTCTAATAAGACTAATCGGTATAATGGAGCTGTATAGGCCTCAACGGTACAGCAGTAATAAATTAACATCGAACGCCAAACGATATCAGACATGTCGGAGAGCATATTGCTCGTGTTCGAAATATATATACACAGACCGAATATTGTCCGAGAAAAATTACTGCGAGCAAATGTAACGTTCATCAATCAACGGCGTAATATCGAGCACAACGATTCGACGACGATTTTTCCAAGTAGAGAAAAGCGCATCGGTTTCGTGTACATATGTGTATATATAAATCAATTGGATTTTCTCAGCGTTTAATTTGACGTTATTCCCATTGCGCGCGCATTCGTTTATACGAGCCAAGAAAAGTCTTATTAGTAAATATTTGAGCGCGCCGATAACGCCGCGATCGTCTAATTATTTCCTGCGCACGTGCGACTTCTTCCCTCTCTTCTTCTTCTTCTTTTTTTTTTTTGTGTATGTCTTTCTTCTTCTTGTTCCTCGTAATTAGATTCCCGCGGGAGAGTGAGATAGAAAGAGCATGCCGATTGAACGCGAGCTGTATATAATGGCCAAACGCGCGAGAGATGCTACAAACGAAAAAGGCAATGAAGCTACACATATGTTTTTTCTTGTATTCTAGTTGCTCGTATGCGTGTTGGATGCGTGAGGGTTGTTCATTTTGTATAGCTATATTCGATGCGAAGCTATTTCTACAATGTTCAGAGATAGATGGATAAGTCATCTTATTTTCTCTATAAAATCACATAGCAATAATTTGACTAAGTAACTTTTTTTTTACACTACACCCACACCTCTAAAATAAAATCCAGCCCAACCTAATGATAGTTCAGATAGAACATTCAGAAGCGATAAATTTCGAAAACTATATATAATTTGCGAATCCTTGCAGCGGCGGCGGCGTCGACCGATTTAAAAATACCAATAATCTATCATTAAAATTCGCGCCACGACGCACGTATACGCACACCCCGCGAGAACAAGGATTTATAAATCACAAAACGAACGTGTACAATTATAACTTTCTCCGTCACATTGTAAACAAACAAAAGCAACGCGATTTTACTTGATAATCCAACTATTTACCAGCGACGGCTTCCTCCCAAACAAAAACGTTCCTCCCTCCTAATAAAAAAAAGTCACATTTACACACGTGAGAACTATACAATAGTTTCGCAACGATTTAATTATCGCAACACCTTATAGACCTCGCAAATTAAATCGATTCATCCGTCAAGCGCGCGAGAGAGAAAGAGAGAGAGACTTGATTTCGCCGTATATACACACGAGTGTGTGTCTATGTGTCTTAGCCCGAGTTTATTAATTTATCGGCTACCGCGCTCTCTCTCTCTCTCTCTCTCTCTCTCTCTCTCTCTCTCTCTCTCGCTGCTTGCGATAAGTTGTATTACACAGCGGCGCGAGATCGCGACTCTTGATTATATATATATATATATCCCCAGCGTCTCTGTCTGTATATTTCGAGTTTAGCAAGAGTGCGAGTGATAACTCGTGTTTTCAAGCCATTTAGATATTTCGACTGACCGCTCTCTCTCTCTCTCTCGCTCTCCCTCTCTCTCGCGGGCGAGCACTTTAATTAAATAACGATTTATGCCCGTTACTCATTTCACATTGAAAATGTATGTTTCATGTTCGCAGGTTGTGTTGCAGATTAATCTCTCTCTTTCTCTCTGTATGTGTGAGTGTGTACGAAAACTGAAGTCAACAATAACAAGGAAGGAGGATATATAGGAAAGCTGAAGGTAGTTTGGGCCTTAGTGGTCCATGTGGTTGTGTACATTGAGATTCCTACTGGCCTGCTAAGTCCCAAGTTACCTTTCGGCACTGCCGACCAACGACTATCCAAGCAACGTCATCATCTGGAAAACTGGCAACTATTATTATATATACACACGTTTAACACGACCTCCTCGCGGAGTTTTAATACCGATCAAATTCAATTTCACTATTATCGCCGGTCTATCAAGATAAATTACTCCAGACGCGTGTATATACATTTCGATTGTTTCGACCGATCGCGAGAGTGGTAATTGAAAACAGCGCTAAATACCCATTGAAATCGTACCTTTTTTCTCTCTTTAGCTTGTGCACGTGTTAAACACATTTGCGAGAGGCGTAGTCCCATGCGAAACACGAGGCAACATTATGCAACGATCAAATTATATTTCCGAGTGAGTGAGAAAGATTAGAGGCGCTGCTGCTTCGTAGATCTATATATATGTATATAAGTTCGCGTGTGCGCCACCCGCCACGATGTTCAACATTACCTGCGTGCCTTAGCGACCCAACGAGATATATCGACGCAATCGCGCGCGCGCGCGTGTGTGTGTGTATGTTATTGCTATCGTCCGCAATGATATCGCGAAACAGAGGCTGCTGCTGCTGCTGGGAAAGCTTTTTATTTTGGAATTTTTTTTTCCCGAGCTTCAGATACGCGCGTTGAGTTTTGAGCTTTTATCGCGAGAAATACCACGAAGTGTAAAATATTACGAAGTCGGTGCAGTTCAGGTATGGTTTGAGAGATTATTGCTTTTAACGCGCATAAAATTTTTCACGCTATATAGGGAAATCGGATTATAACAAATGTCGCTCGTTCACGGCTATTATTTTTTTTTTTTTTTTGAAAATTGCTTACTTCTTTCGGTTAACGAATGCGTATGATATTCGTAAACGCGGCAGCCGTGTATAAAGAAAATAAATCGGTATAAACGATGAATGGTATGGCAAGACAACACAACACGAGTTTTCCATTCGCGCTGAAGTCGGGAGGACGAAACTATATAGAAAACGATTTTCGCAAAACAAACGCACGCGAACGCCCTCGAGGCTACACACCTTCGAAGCGAAAGAAAAAAAAAATCTTAATATCGATTACTTAGCCCAAGGAAGGTTGGAGTCTATATACGCGAAGCCGCGCGCGAGATAACCGACGGATAAATGCTATCGAATTAATTATCTCTTAATGGCACAGCAGCAGCAGCCGACTCGTTATAACCCTTCCTCGCGGTTATATAGGTGCTAAAAATAAATTTGTCGGGTATACAGGGAGGAGGGTCTAATCGGGGCGTTAAATCGTCACGAAGCGGCGGCAGCCAGTCAGGCTGCAGCAGCAGCAGCGTATATACGAATTTATTAACCATCGCGCGAAAATATGAGCCCATTTGCCGCTACATACGCGAGAGTGAGAGAAGAGAGAGAGAGTTTTCGCGCGTATATACGATCCATCGAAAAATGTATATAATCACGCGTTCTGAGATACACTGCTGTATGTATATGTGGGATTGTTTACGTTTCTATATGATGCAACTATGTAGCTACCTGTTGCGGGCACACATATATATGCGTGAGATTTACCCTATATGGTTTTCCAATTATTTTGGCATACTTCCGTGTTATTAGCGTCGGAGGGAAGACTTTATGGATTGAAAATTGTTTACGAGTCTTGGGTAAATATTTTAATGTCGTCGTATTTTGAAGCGGAGACGAGCTCTCGAACGAGCGAGATAAATAATGATGTCTCATTTCACGTATATGATATTTCTCAGGCAAGGAAAAAACGGGTTTTTTTCCTTGCGAGTGGCGTAAACTTTTATGACTATCGAATGGAATAATTAATCTCGAAAATAAGATTATTCTTGAAGTGCTTTAATAACGAACCAGCTAAAAATTTGCAACAGAGTATGGTGCAAAGAATTTTCCTCATATCACACATCGTCGTGGTCTTACAAGCTCTATGGGGGCATCTTAAAGGCTTCGGTGGTTTAACAAGAAAACTCGGCATAACCCGTGTCAAGACACACGCGATCGCAATTTATTCGAGTTTGCACTCTCGCTCGCTCGGCTATATGCTCTGGCTGCTGCACGTAGCAGAGCTACCGCTTTGCCTCGTAAAGCGCTTGCATACTCACTAAATCAGAAGCCTCATGCACTTCTCCGTGATATTTTTCTTTTTTTTTTTTCTTCTTTCATTTTTGCAAGTGCACGTGTATGTATGTGTGCACCCTTTTACTCCCTATATCACAGCCCCGATTTATTTATAGGACGTCCAGCCTTTTCCGCGGGATACTTATTGTCATTATTAGGCCGAGCGCGCGCGCACAGCGCAGCCGCAAGCCGCGGGCGACGCACGATTTATGCTCCACCTCGCTGTATATCTCAGGATATATTGTACGTGCTCATTGTGTGTATGTATGTGTATGTGTGTGTGTGTTTGTATCTACTGCTAACATCGATAAATAATCGTTACTGTTTTTTTTTTTTTTTTGACCATGGAAAACTTTTGCACGTCCGCGTGATAATTAGCAAGCATAGGCAAATAGACAAACGAAATGTAAGAGAGAGAGAGAGAGAAAAAAGAGAAGTATAATGTAGCGTTAAATTAACTCGTCAGCTTATATATACCGCGCGCATTGAGGGGCCTCATATCGTCGATCGAAGATATACGCTGCTGCTGCCGCCGCCGCCGCTGCGCGGACTTATTACGCTTCGGCGTATATAATTACCGATGGACGAAGAGAGGGAGAGAGAAGGCGCGAGGTCGGGCAAAACGAGACTCGCGAAAGCGAGGTCGATGAGCTAGTTTATTGCAAAAAAAAATAAAATAAAATAAAATAAAAGAAGAAGAGGAGTCGGAAGCAGCGGGTGCCTGGCTATGCAGCATCTTCTCTTACCGTTCTCTTTTTTTTTTCGTTCGTTCGTTCGTTCGTTCGTCGTGTAAGGTGTTTTGCTTCTGTTCCGAGAGAGAGAAAGAGAGAGAGAGAAAGAGGAGGTTGTGCAAGCCAAGATCTCCCGGGAATGTTTTAAGGGAACGCTGTGTGAATTTTTTTATGGGGATAGTTTAAAAAAAAGATGCGCTTGTTAATTTTGAAACTAATCTTTTGAAAATTGTTGATCTCGTTCAAATATATTTCGTATAAAAACAAATGTTTCAAAATTAATCATAATCATCGGAATAAACGTGTTTGTTATAAAAAGAAATTTAGAAATTTTAGTGGTTGACAAGCGCAACCCACAGATAAAAAAAATAAATCAACCCTCCAGTTCTTGCTCTCTGGATTAAAAATATTGGCGAATCCCCTTTTCGCGACTGCTCGGTGCACAATAGAATCTTACAATCTCGTATATACTCTGCTCAAAGACACCCAACAGAAATACACACACACACCAACACACAGCAGAGAAAAGAGAGCAGCAATGTGCTAACTCACGTGAGACATACACACACGTACATAAAGGACACAGCGAAGAATGAGGGAAGCTGCTTCAGCAACGATAAAGCAGGAGCAGAAAAGAAGATAGGTCGTCTCGATAAAATAACTTCATACGCGGATGCACACGTGCAACGATTTCTTTTGTTAATCCGCGAGTCGGTAGAAAACATTTTAATTAGAAAATCGACTGGCTTTCGCATCATCGGCAAGTTTGAAAGACCACACGCTGCGCGTAATGAACTTTATATCTAAAAAAAAAAAAAGAAAAGAAAATCAAGTAACTAGCAACGTCATTGAGCAATTAACAATAACAACAGCAACACATTGTCTCAGAGCGGTTATAGGCAAAAGAGAAAACGAAGTGTCATCGCTTCCGGACGCATTGTGAAAACTTGTTGCGGCAGGGTTGGGGTTTCTATGCGGCATGTGCCTTGATATTACGATATTGCAATGCCCTTGGAAATCCCAAAAATGTCCAACTTTGTCACGCACCCACCGATCACTCACCGTTGTCGTCGTTGGATCGAAGTCTTGGATCAACATTCGACGCGGTAGATTGACGAAACCACGACGTAGCGGTGTTCCGTTGACACCTGCTGCTGCTGCTGCAACTTCGTTCTCCTCGCCACCACCACCACCACCGCGACGACGAAAATTGTTCTCCACTACTTGACGATGCATGTTTTCGTTTTTTTTTTGCTGCGAGCGTACGAACGGATAAAATATATATATACCTCAAAATTGATTAAAACTTTTGTGTCATCGTCGATTCGAATGATGTATATTATTGTAATGCTCGCGAGCGCAAACACGCACAGGTACTAGATATATTTTCGAACGAACGCGAGCTTCCTCCGTCTGCCCGTATTACTCTTGAGCGGGAAAGCTGATATATATTGCGACTTGTCATTGTTTGGGTTTCGTGTTTGTGTGTATATATACTTATATACCTGTGATTAAATACAAATCGAAGCCGATGATATTTCGATAAATAGGTGTGTTAGGTACACATACGTCTGCTCGTGATATAGTTTATTGTACAAACAGAGAATCTTTCGATTGAAATTGATTATTGGCGTTTCAATGAAAATATACGTATTGGAATTACACTGTATGTCTGTGTATATGGTAAGGAATGCAGAAACCTGATGTATCTCATTAAAAATCATCAATAGCAACTTGTAATTAGGAAATATCTTTTCCTTATCCCGTAGACTCTTCGTCAATCAAAAACAGAAAACTATCAAGCTGCAATTCGCGCGCGGACATTAATGAAGCAACAAAAAAATCGATACGACTGATGCAGAGGCTTATCGTTGATGAAAACGAGGAAATGGATCATAAAGGTGATCTTGTCTGTATAACGATAGCAATCGCCAATAAACACGTGCCCGTGCGCCCGAAATAAACACAGGCTTTGAGAGAGAGAGAGAAGCTTGGGCGACTTTATCGCTCGTACGTTATTAATATAGCAAACGAAGAGAAGGAAAATGAGAGACGAGAACTTCATATAACTGTCGGCTGTTATTTACGTGTGTATGAGTGTGTGTGTTTTAAAAGAGTGGTTGTATTTTGTCGAGCGAAGGATGAATTTTTTGAAGATAGTTGCCTTAACGCTGACGGCCTAAGTAGGCGTATTTTCTGCATGTTTGTGAAGGCAGTTTTTCGAATTTACGGCTAGACGACTTAATGATTTGTAAGTACATGCGTAAGCGAGGATTTACGAGCGGTAAACAACAACAAAAAATGCCAAAAAAGATTGCTCCGAATAGCTTCGTTTCGAAGGCTTATTTTTTATGTTAATTTCTTTTTTTTTTTTCAATGAATCTCTTGTTGGTTTTTCCACTTTTCAAAAACAAGTCAATTTGGATGCATATTCAGTTGAATGAATTCAAATTATAAATACCAAATAAATAACTCCAAATAATGTGAAAGGATTTACTTTTATTTGGCTCACTCAGGTAAAGATCAATAAAAAAAATGTTACAAAAAGAAATTTCATTTCTTCGGTCGGCTCGATTGTTAAAGCGTGCGTCCAAAATAAAAAAAAAACAAAACAAAAAGTTGATTCGAAAAATAGACTGTTTTTCAAGCCTGTGTCAAGGATAAAAGCAAGAGTAGATCCATCAAATTTTTCTCATTCACAAAAAAAAATGCTCATTGCCGATCGCAATTCACGCCCACGTATCGTTTTCGGCAAACTTTTTCCGATTATCGGCCTTCTTACGAGCAGGTTCCTGATCCAGCGCCGGCTGCGTGCGATGTCGCTTGCGTCTTCGTTTACCTGCGCAAACAACGAGAAAAAGGAATATTACACAGGAGTCGAATGTTAATTACGAATAATAATATGCAAAGTCTACGTGTTCAACAATAAAGACGATTGAGTTTATTGCTCTCGGTAAGAAATTACGTACATTCGTCGATGTAACACAAATTCAGGAGAAAAAAAATAAATAAATTTTGACACTTACGGTCGATTTGTCTTTTTAACAATTACGTTTACATAAATAATTTTGCTTAAACAACTAAAATGTAATATGAAAAAATATATATATATATATAAATTATTTTTTTGTTCTTGCGTGTATAATGTATGTGGAAGCATTTTACATAACGAGACAACAACATTTACAGCATTGTCAGAGGAACACAAGGTACAGTTGAAAAAAAATGCATATATAATTCATGTAAAAAGCACCCAGGAATAGTGTAAACTCGATACAAAACATATGTGTATTCGCATATATAAAAAAATGGAGTTATTCGTCTTTTGATACCATATAGAATTGCTTAAAAACTAGCGTACAAAATGTGTAAAAATACTTATAAAAATCGTACGTATTATGCTTTAAAATACACTTCTATAACGTTCGCATCGGATGATAGATCTCTTGCAGCACCTTGATAAAAAAACTTGCATCTCGTGAGTGTGTATAAAATAGAAACATACAATCGGCTTGTTTTAGTCATCGACTAAATCACAATTGATCACATTGTAGGACGCCACATTCTGTGGACGGTCGTAGTATATATAGTTGTGCAGTATAAGTACACAGGTCGTACACAGGAAGTACACGCACAAAAATCTCAGCTTTTTTTTCAATCGTAATTTCATCTCGTCAATCGAAGATTCAGAACTTTTGCAAAAACTCTCCTAAACGCAGCTTAAATTAATTTTTTTTAAATTAATTTTAATTTTTTTTTTTCAGTGTAAGTATACCATTTTACGTATCTAAGAAAAAAAAATTCTTATCGAAAACCCCTATGCATAAAAATAATCCTCAGGACCGTCGCGATCAAGCTCCGAAGTGGTATAATACAGGTAAACGAGTAGACCAACTAGCGGCACGACTTTGATCCACATGGACCAAGTGATCCACCCCCTCGACCTGGCAGCTCCCGCGGCAGCAGCTCGTTTAGCTTTCTTTTGCGCCTCGTTCCTTCGCCTCGCTCTCTTGTCGGGCGAACCTTTTTTCGGGCTCGGTTTCTCTTCCTCCTCGTACTTGTCGTCGAGGTCGCTGAGAATAGTGTAACGCGTCGACGCGGTGATGATCAGTCGAGGGGGTGGCACTGCCGACGATCTCGAGCCCTTCAGTCGAACTTTACGCACCACGCAGAACTCGTCGTCGCTGCTCGGTCGACGCATCACGGCTGAGCTATCTTTAGTGTTATTACCTGATGCCACTTCCCAACCGTCGTCCTCCGTTGCCTTGGGTGATGTCGAATCCTCGTCATTCTCGGCTGCTGCTGCTGCTGCTGCTGTTGCTGCTGCTGGCTCTGTCGTCGTTGTCTCCGTCGCTGCCGGTGCGTCCACTCTACAAAGATCAGTTATAATTTGAATCTTTTTTTTCTTTTCGTCGATCTAAAAGACATTGCGATCGTTGCAACCGCTGCAATGTTAACGGAAGCGCCGAGTTTCTAAAAAAAAAACAAATTCTTGGCTAGAGATAAAAATTTATTTGAAGATACGTATAAATCTTAGCTACGCCAAGAATTGCTTTATATAAACCAAGATCGCAATTCATTACGTTGAAAACATAAATTTGCAATTAATCTAAGATTTTATTTCAAAGAAATCACGCATCGAGTTTAGGTATGCAAAAGCTCCATACGCAAAAAAAAACTAGCGAAACCCCCCCTACAATTAAAACTGGACTGTTTGCGATTTACAAGTGAAATAGTCAGTGGTAAATATGTATGCGCGAGGATCTGAATTTTTTTTTCTTTTTTCGCCCTCGATTTATTCGTTATCAATATCGCCGAGAGAGACCCTGGTACTCCAACAGCAGCAGCAGCAGCAGCAGGTATAAGGAATGCTTCGCGGCTTATCTACGCTCAGACCAAGGCTGTATGATAATTATACTTGCCGACTACTGCGGCAAAATGGAAATGAAGAATGAATTTTGCAGTACTCTCCCGACGCGAAGCGATAAAGCCTCGAAATATTGTTGGAATGCGTGATACGCTACGATCGCGCATGTATGTGTGTGTGTAGTCAAACGAATTCTCAAAATAATTCCGCGCTCATTAAATGTTTATAATACACACTTATGCGAGAGAGAGAGAGAGAGAGAAAGTAAGTAGAGAATATGCAGTGCGATAACATCTAAGCTACCGCGTTATTGTCTTCGGAGCTACAAAAAGCTCGCAATGGAAAATATATATAAGGGAGTGCGGTATTATTCAACGAATACACTGGCGCGCAATGAATATGCACGGCGCAGGTACGAGAGAGAGAAGTATAATTCGCATTAATATGAGCAATCGGTACAAGACTACGCCAAGCCTCGCGGCACTTCGATTTCCCGAGGTGTCTCTCCCTTATCGTCCTCTCGTGTTCAGTGTGAGCATCGAGATTATTTTAATTCGACGTTACGCGTACCGTGCCGATATTTTCTTCTTCTTCTTGTTCTTCTTCTTTTTTTTTTTTGTTGCAGCCTTTGCCGCAGGAGGAAATACCGTGTATGGCTTTAATTGCGTTCATTAGTTTCGAGTTTATATATTTCATCGATCGCCAGCGAAACGAAACGAAGCAACGAAGAAAAAAATTGCAGCCGCGGCGATCGAACGGCTGATATTAACCGAGTTCAAATAGCATGCGCGATGTATTTCAATCGTTCGATAAGATTTTATAACAAATTTCAAGATTTACATTTATAATGATCAAAGCTCTGATTGCCTCTTAATTTTTTTTTTTTTTACCAAAAACGCACTTATCAAATTTTTGAAAAAATTGTGATATATATTGAAGTTTTTCATCAGATTTTTAACTGAGAGCCCTTCAATTTTATGAAGCTGAAGATGCCACACAGAATTTCTGACGGATAGTGAGCCACCGTGAATCTCGGTGCTGTTCTAAAATTACCGCTCCCTCGATATATAAATAATCATCAACGTGAGGATATCTTTATTCAATGAATGTTGCAATTTTTAAGTGGCTTCATAGTACTTCGATGAAAATAACTAGGACTAAAACAACTTATGAAGTTCTTTCTTAATCTGTTATATTAGAGTAGTTTGGGCGAAATACTGGTACAGATTTTAGTAAATATCATATGCTTCATTCAATTTTATATATATTGTAGAAAATAAGTTAGGATGAACAATTTTACTTCGTGCTATTCAATGTTAAATTTATTTTATGAAAATTTAAGAAAAAATAAATCATACGAAGTAACGCAGCGTTCCATTCGAAGTTCCAATTCGTAGCGTGCAACATTTTCTCGGCGTTCTTAAAAAAGAAGAAAAATTAGATGAAATTCTAATCCGACATTTTACAAGCATAATTTACGAACAACCAACAACAGCAACAAAGAAGTAAAAAACGGAAGCTCTCGGATACAAGTTGAACCCCCATATAGCGCGCACGCGTGTGCAACTTTTTGAAAAAAAATAAAATAAAATAAGCGTGTGTATGTGCTGCAAGGTGAAGGCGCCTCGCGAAGAGACAGAGCAAGAAGAATTAAAAAAAAAAAAAAAAAAAAAAAAAAAAGCTTCGCGCGCGAGAGGAATCCGCTAATTTACTGGGCACGCGAGGGAGCAACTACTACACTACCGGTAGTCATGCATCTGCGCGCGGCGCGTGTCGGAAAAATCGAGAGCGCGATTTACCGGTGTTGCTCTCTCTCTCTCTCTCTCTCCCCTCTTCGTCGGATTAATTTAAGGTCGCGATCGGAAGCTTTATGGCTTTTTCGATGGGGGGCCTTTGGAAATTTTCGAATTTATGAGTTTCAAGCGATGATTTAACTCTATATATCTATACGTTTGTATTTCTCGCAATTTGTCTTGGCTGTTCTCTGATTGCAAATCATCGCGCGTCTCAATTTACGACTGGTTATTGCGGCTTAATTAAGAAACATTGACGTTTAAAGAAACGACAGCCGTGTAGCAAAAATATTATACGATATATATATATGTCTCTGTCCTTTGTACGAACGCGAATCTAATGCAAATCTTTATCTGTATACTACGCGCTCTCGACTTGTTATCGGTGCATTAGTTGCCGAATGATTGAGTGCGTGCCGAGGTTTCGAAGAAGAAAGAAAAAAAAAAACCATTATATAGTTATGCGTTAGAAACAATCAGTGTACGTATATATACCAGCGTTGAATTGCGGAGAGCGAAAGAAAGAGAAAGAAAAAAAAAGTGCGCTGCAGTGTGATGTTTATCTTATTGAATATTTAATGCACACGCGCGGCTATATGGCTGATAGACAAGCGTGTTAAATGCTCGGCACAATTTTTCTCCTCGCGCCTCCGACGATACGAAGCGTGTAAAAGCAAATTATGTTGCACTTACTGATTTTTAGCATCGAACAATTTTCTAATCGTCGCCATGAATTATGCATATAGGTCTGGAAATAGTTTGGCAGGCGTGATATATATTAGCGTTTTTGTTGTTGTTGTTGTTGTGTGTTCTTGCAGATTGAAAATTTGTCATAAATATTGCTTCAAAACTATTTTTCCATCTTACCTACTACACTGAGAAAAAAAAATTGTGGAATATAACCTCCCCCCCCCCCCCTCCCCATAAGGCATGAAATATGACGTGGACGATTTGAAATCGAAGGACTCTAGGCGTCAATTAGCGTTGTACACTGGTTCTCTCTCTCTTTCGCGTCGGAAGCCAGCCGTCAACTGTATATATGTATACTCCTTTTTGTTCGCCTCTTCTCTCTAGCGGAAAGCCCTCGAGCGTATATGTTCCTTAGACTTTCAGCAACGAGACAGCGGTGCAAAGTGCATTCTTAAATTATCTATACCGATCGGAAAAGCCGTCTACTACAGTCATTAGTCACGAAGGCAAAGTGAAACGAAACAAAAAAAATCTTTCAGCGTTTTAATTTCGCTAGCGAATTTTTGTTTTGTTTTTTTTTCGTTACATTAGCATTGAAAAGTCGCGTGCGTGCGTGCGCGCACACATGGAACATCGCAGTTCTCTCGAATGAATGGACGGAAGATTGTATGCAAATCGCGCGTGAACTCGCGTGAGCGCAACATTCGCGCCAGTCGATACAATGTTAACATTTATTACACACACACACACGGACACACCGCGAAGCGGAGATTGACCTTGTTCGGGCTAGCAGCAAAGAGATGCATGCGCTCGCGCCCCGAGAAATGTGTATTACATTGTTGCCGATGCTTATCGCGCGCATGCGTGTGTCTGTGTGTAAGTATGTGTATGTATGTGTGTGGCTCGCAAGCAAAAGGAATCACGAAGAAAATGAAAAAAAAAGGACAACGTACACTTTTCTTGTTTCAACTAAATGCTCGTGGTAAACGATCTCTCTCTCTCTCTCTCTCTCTCTCTCTCTCTCTCTCTCTCTCTCTCTCTCTCTCTCTCTCTCTCTGGGTATGAAAACTTGATTTTTGTTGTCGTTGTTGTTGTTGTTCTTTCTCCCATTCTAATGTTATATAGAGTCGTGAGCACGTAATGCAAATAACTTCAATTTGCGAAACGAGATAAGTTTTTTTTAGCTTGTCTTGCAATTTACTTCAGTTGAAATTAATGGTGGTATTTGTATTAGCAGCTGTATAATGCTGCAGTGAAGTAAATCAGACGAGTATTATAATTCATTTGCGTCTACTGATATATACGAAGATAAGTGTAATTCAAGCCTTATGCAATTAGTGCAAATCAACTTTCGTATAACTTCGATTTCATCATGAAAATATCTTTGGTTATTAATAAAAAAATTGTAAAACCTCTAATAATTTCACAATGAGCTTCAATTACCACCACAACAACAACAAAAAAAAGAAGAAGATGAAGAAGAAGGAAGCTCTCATCGTCGGCGCATCAAATTCAAGTCAACGAGTCGTTTATGTAAATCCCTCATCCCAATCAGACCCCCAAAGTTGTCTCGTCGAACAAAAAAAAATCGAAAGAAGTTTCATGACTATATGCTCGCGAAAAACCATTGAAGTAACTCAGCGGATAGAATAAGAAATCGTTATCGCGCGTGCTAATGGCAGAATCCTCTCGGCAAAGAAGCTCGCGCGCGGAATTTTTTTTTTCACGATTATTCTAATTAACGCGACCGCGCGCGCATAATCGCCGGACAATCAATTAGATACTTCAAAGCTTCCCGCGCGGGAGACTAATTCTACTTTACGCGAGGTCGATAAGCTTGCAGCAAGCGAACAAAGATTCGAACAACGTGTGGTGCAAGCAGATTCCAGCAGCAACAGCAAACGAAATAAAAAAAAAGAGAGTGAGAGAGAGAACAAAACAAAAATTGTGAGAATGCAGAAAGGGGAGCAGCAGCAAAAGAATGGAGTACATAAATCTGTCTCGTGAATTTCTGATTAAGTCTAGGCTCACTTAAGCCCCGAGCGTATGCGCCATTCAACGGCGAGCGCGAGCAGCGAGTAAGAGAGAAAGAGGAAGTCGATATAGGCTCGCGAGCGGCGAGTGAGCAACCGGTTTTCTCTTCGCACTTCGCCGCGGGAGCAGCCGTAGCAGCAGCAACCCGCGCCCCACCGTGGAAATGGAAAATTTCATTGCTCACTCGTAGTTTTTTTTTTAATTTTTGTTCGTGATAATTTTCGACTGAATGCGCCTGCTGTTTGATTGTTAGGTGTCTGTAAGCTTGAACGACGAGAGAAAGTGTTGATTATCGCGGATTGTTGTAAACGAGGGTGTTACTCTGAGAATTATAGCGAGATTTGTAGTTTCATTGTATTTCTTCGAAAATTAATTTCTTTCTTTGGTTTATTTTGATGCTTGGCAAGAGAAAATATTGTTAAAAAAAAATTCTTTTTTATCGGAACACGAGAGTGGAACAGTATATTCTCTCATCGATCACTCTCATTATACAATAGAATGAAAAATGACCATCGAATGTCTATTATCAATTCAATTACCACATCATTTTCTAAACTACGTTTTGTTCTTTGCGAATCAATCACGACAAAACGTACGCCATATATGCAGGATCAAGGTACACGACGACGACGACAATGCGACAGGTGTTAGTTTTATTGCTCATTGAAGCTGTATTTAAATTTAACAATTCTGGAAATTAAAGAAAAAAAGAAATAATGATCGATCGTTTCATTCAATGAAATTCCAAAAGAATTAGCTCTGAAATTGTAATTATAACCAAGAATGAATTAATCTGACTCGAGACAAAGTCGCTAATGACGGACTTGTTCTCATCTCCCTTTTTATCTGGTTTAGCGCGCGCAAGGAATGCAAATGCGTGCGAGCGCGCAAGTGAGTGTTATTCCAGACGTGTTGCATTATTCTAATCGAGTCCTAATACCTCGACGCCGCAGAGAGCAAAACGACGACAGTCTGCGCCCTTTTATTTGCGCGCAGAGTGTGGTCGCGATAATGAACGCAATTGGATGCGCAGTGGTTTTGTTTGCCGAGGCGAAAGAGTTTTTTTTTTCTTTTATTTCTTTTCTTTCGAATTGATAACTTTATTTTCAGCTTGCGTTCTTGCGTTCCCGGGATGTAAATTAGAAGTTTGTTGCGCGAGTACGAATTTACAATTAAATTAAACTAGATGGAAATGTTAAGTTGGTATTGATAAATATTTTAATTTCTTTTTCAATTGATTACTCAATAATCAATGCAATTGCTCATATAATATAACTACACTTTCTTCTCCTTGCATAAATTGCAGTATACTATTTCAAAAACATAACCATGCATAATTGAAGCAAAACAAAAACAAACAAAAACAAAAAATTGTCATTACTTTGCATAGTTAACTTATCTATAACAACATCATTATAAAATAGTTCTCATACAGCAAGCAATAAATACTAAAATTGAGCTAATAATCTGATATACCCCCAAGTGTATAGCAATCAAACGACCATAATGCAGCCTAACAATGTACGTTCAAACGAAAAGGGTCAACGCGAATAAAATTGATAGTTACTTCCTCGAACCTAAAAAGTAAAAAAAAAAAGGGAGATGCTATCAAGAATAAATTGTCATCGTAGGTCCGTTCGGCGAAGTGCAGTCTTTCTCTTTCTCTCTCGCATGCATTTGTCCGGAGGAGATCTCGTGCATCAAGCGCTAAGGCATGTAACGAGTGCTGCTGCGGTTATCGATGAGCCTCGGTAACGACGCTAATATTTCGATATAAAAGCTCTCGGCGGAAGCTTGATCTGTTGAAGTCGAGTATAGGATATAGGGGGAGGGCCTCGTTACGCGCGCGAGCGCTCTCTTCTCTCGCGATTCGATCTATATATAAACACACACACCAATGTTCCTCCAGGCTTTTTCCATTTTAATTGCTCAAATCGGCGCCGACGACTATCGACGAGTTATTACGCTGACTGTTGAGATATTGGCTTTGGAGAATGAAATAATTAAAAAAAAATACAACGTTCTTTGCGGATGTACATATAAATCCAATGATTTATAGCTTCATTGAGCTTTCGCGCGCGCAGGCTTCGATATATGTATACTTTGCGGTTTTATCCTATTAATGGATGGAGAAAACTGAGCTCGCGTGTAGTTTGCACTGAGCGTGAAATTAGGAAGTGTTAGGGCGATTCTTGCGGAAAATCCTGTGGCTTTATTTGCATAATAAATGTGGGAAACGTTAATTCGCATTTTTTTTTTGGCGATAGATCGGATTGAGATTTTTTTAAATTTGGGATCGTTTGAGAGAAGAAAAAAAAGGAAAAACACGATTCGAGGTAGAAAAGTATCAAAGTCTTTTAATAAAAAAAAATCTTCCTTGCGTGCGAGGTATCAACAAAGTTAAAAGCCTTGTGTTGGAGGCACTTGTGAATGCTATGTACATCGTTTGCAATTAAAAAAAAAAATCAGATAAATATAGTGTAAGGCTCTATGTACATCAGTTCTGGTAGTAAAAAGAAAATAAAACAATTGAGCTTCAAATTATCGCAGTGTCGTGTGTATCATTGAAGCTCTCGTCCACGTGGCTATTGGTTTTTCTTGTCGTCCGATTTGCTCCCTTTCGTAGAACATTCTTCCTTAGTATCTTTACTATTTTTTCTTTTTTCTACGAAACCAAGATCAAATCAGTTTTTAACATGAACTCGACATTGACTTTATTATTTGACGTACAGCATGCAATACTATTATTGGTTTCTTTTTTTGTTCTTACTCAATGATTAATTTTGTTGATACCACTACCCACAATCAAGATTTTAACGGTTTTCTGTTTGTACTTTTTTTGTTGTTGTTGAAACTATTGAATGAACTTAGAGTAGAATCAGAGATTTGACAATCGGGAAACTTGTTTGAAATAGTTACAAAAAACAATGTCATCGTATAAAAATTCAATTTTATTTGCTTAAATCAATGTTTATATAAAAAGAACATCGTGGTATACAAGTACATAATATGTATCAGTACATATCGATCAGTCAATTTTCTTCGGAATATTATAAAACTAAAGAATAGAGCGTATGCAAAAATTTGCAATGCTTACAAAAATTAAAAATTCTTACTTTTTCGTGAAATAAAAAGAAATGTAAGCCGTCATGTTCTGTTCAGAAAATCAACTTTGGTATGATAAAGTTTTCTTTTATAATACTAACTAAATCATCACGCGTTAAAAATGAAATCATACAAAAGCAAATAAAAAAAAACTTATTTAAAACGAACTAAAATTAAAAGCGTAATGCTTAATAATTATCGCACAAATATTTTTGCAAATATTTCAATATTTGTCTATTCGTTAACAAAAATATAATTATATGTGGACTTTCTTGAAACCTCTACACACTTATGGCTGAGATGACGTGAATCCGATGTCAAGCTACTGCCCAAATTCAATAGGCGTTTTACATGATTCTACAATAAGACCCAATAGATCCAACAAGGCTGCCAGTTTTTAATCTAAGTATTGAAATATATATTTATGTAATATCTGTCACCATTAAAACATTGAATGGTTTACTACTACAGACACTAACACATAACAAAGCTACTGTTTGTAGAAAAATAGTTCAGAATTAAAAGAAAGACGTTAGACGTAGATTAAAAAGTAAGAAAATTAATTACGAATACTTGAGCCTATTCAAAATACTTTCTAATTACAACTGACACAATAAATAATGATTTAACTGTTTACTTACTCAGAAATTTTCCGTTTTCGTTCTTGTTTTAATGGCTTTTCATTCTGTAAACTTGCTTGGTGCTCCTTATACTTTAGTAGACTGCATTTTGTAGATTTGAATAAATCCTTTACTACAGCACTGATTTGTTCTTTTTGATATAAAGCTGCATAAGCTGTGGTATCTGATAGCCACGCCACGTATGCACCTCCTAAAAAAAGTATTACATATTAATACTATTAGTTCCACAACGTTAATTTTAATACTATTTATTACCATATGGACTAAAAAGCTGTGTTAGATCACTATACTTCCACTCTTTAGGAAAAGTAATGTGAAATACGTGATCTCGATTTGGGTTAGCTGAAACATGATTAAAGCAATTAAGAAACATTTTTGTTTTGTCATATGCACGGTTATCTTATCAAATAATTAAAAACTTACGGTCTTTGCCTGCAAGATTGATAAAAGGTATATCTTTCAACCTTGCTATTAAAAGCCTAAAACATAAATAATTGACTGATTACTTTTATCCGTCTGGTATTCGTTAAAAATAAAAAGAAAAACAATTTACTTGTTTAAATAAGGTCTTAGTAGCGGAGAATCTGCCAAAACTATCGATACTGGTGGCGTTTGTATAGCACCTGAAAATAATAAAGTTGTTATAAAAATTTCTGAACAGAAAGCTAACTTTAGAAACATCAAAATAAGTCTCACCTAATCTATTGCTCAATGCAATAAAACAAAGCCCTGTAATATAAGCATCATAGCCGGCTTCGTGTAAATTATCTCTTGAAATTTTATAACTTCGATTTTCTACATTTTCCATCTCAGGTATCGAAAAAGGCGGTGCTTGTAAATGATCTATTAGATAATCGAGAACAGATGGTACTGAAGTATTAAATATCGACGACTGGCAGATGATTTTTGTATCTAAAAGTCTAAATTATAAATTAAGTTAATTGCTAAAATTTCGTGAGATTAACAAGTATGTAAAACCACCAACCTTGGGAAAAGGCAGTGCACCAAAGATTTGAATTCTGAGTAACTTTGAGGTAGAGGACCAAAAAATTGGTGAACTATGTGACATAAATCGAGTAACATATTATGTCCTACAATAAGTTTACCCTGAAATGTAAATTTTTCTTATTAGAGATGAAATATTTAAAGTTTCGAATGACGTAGGGATCTACTGAAAAACTGACCGAATCGGCTATTTTTCTTAAAAGAGCACTAAGTCCTACAGCTTCTTGTACATCAAGTTTTTCCTTCTCTCGCCTATCAGCTTCTTTTTGTTCTTCGTCTTCCTTGTTACCTAACTTGTATACAACAATGTGAGGCATACTTCCAGTGTCAGTTTTTGTTTCCAACCTGATTTTGTCTGGCCACCTTTGCCTTACTTCCTGATATATGAGTCGCCTAATGAAAGCATTACATCTGTCTAACACAAGTTCTTCCTCTTCTGATTCAATAAAATCATCTATGCTAGCACTAAGAAAGGATAAAATAATATTATTACAAAAAAAATTTGTATGTAACATAAAATGAATTCACAATTTTTAAAGTGAATTATATGCTTACCAAATCTCTTCAATCTGAGGCTTATCATCGTCTGAGATTGGAATAAGATCTAAACCCTCATCTCGTACCTTCTGTTTCTCTTCCATTTTCTTATTCAACTTATCTTCCTCATCTTTTGTCAGATAAGGAATCCCATATTTAAAGAGTTTATTGAAATCAAAACCTTGATTAGCCAGAAAAGCTATGGAGGAAGCTTGACACTTGAATCGACAGTCAGGTGATGATCTGTCAAAAGGCCTTGGAAACACATAAAAGTTGTACGCTCTCTGACTGTACCTAAAAATGAAAATAATTTTACAGAACCCTTCTATTATTAATATTTTTCATAGTAAAAAATAATTCAGCTTACTTATTAGTTTCTGAGTTGTATGTGAATGTAGCTAAGCCAAATTGTACAAGTAGAAAATCCATAGATCCACTCCTCAATTTAGCATAGTACTGAGCCGGAGTGTCATAAGCATTGGCATCAGGTCCAGAATTCAGCCCAGTGAATTCACCATCAATTGCTAGAAAGGTCGCTTTTTTCAAAACGTCATCCAGTTCTGCCAGAACATCTTGGAAATCTGAAAGTCAAATGGAGATTAGTTAAGAACACAAATTTATACAAACGTCCTTGCATTAAAATACTATTGACAACATCAGAGTACATTCATAACTCAAATGTTAGATGGAAATTAACATCTCTGTTTCCTTCAAATGATCATTGAAATAAAGAAACATATCCGTGAACGCAACGTATTGCAAAAGCCCGCGAAAAGCCGACACAACCGAGGCGAAATTGTAGCAACGCGTCAGCTGAAAAAAAAAACCGCGGAGTGTTCTCGAGTCGAAATTTCCCACAGGTCGGCTTACGAGGTCAGTCAGGACGTGTTAAATCACGTAAATCACATCATCGTGGCGAGAGAACAATTGCAATGTACCGCTCGTACACGCTGACACTATTTATTTTGACACATGTGATGTTCCAGTTTCTAACCTCCAATCGCTAGGTTTCACGTAAATGCTTCGGTCGCAATTTCTAATAACTTATTTATACCTTTATTATGTGTAGAAAGTCAATTAGAAGAACAAAGCCAAGGTTAGTTACTTATGATAAAGGTAATACCAATATTTTGATAACTTACTTGTGCGAGTGACTTCCATGATGTTGTACTGTATCGTTCCGTTTTCGTCTCAATTTCGTGGTTCTTTTACGATAGATCCTCGATTCAATTACGTACCAAAATTGCCCATGGACATTTCTTTGATTTGGTTGAGTCCGAAATGTCGCAAACGCCTCTTTTTTTCTCGCAATGCTTTGCTCTTTGTGCTTTCCACTTGCTCGCTCGCGACTCGGCGACAACGAGATACGAGATTGAACGAGACTGTGACCTGTGTGTGTTTTCGTCTTTTCGTGCACATCGAAGATACGTCGAAAGTACGAAAAGAGGCACACTCGCGCACTCTAACGGCACTCGCTGTGACTCTCTTTTTTCGGCGGTAGATACGTATATCCTCATTTTGGAGTACTATATATATCGCGCGCAGGCCTTTCTCTGAGTCGTCGTGAATTGGCAATTTTTTGTATGATTGGATTTTGGTATCCATTTTTTCATGCTTTATTAGCTTTTTGAAAGTAAAAGCTATCGGTACTCCTTTAGTCGTTGATCGAAACTACTTCGAAGAAATGTAATTGAAAATATCTTATCTACAAAGATTTTTTATCTGCATAAACAATGAAATATTGATATTGATGCCACAGATCGCTATCACGGTCGTTGGTATGCATTAAAAACGAATTTATAAACATCAGACAAGATTGTTTTTTATTTTGCTTGCATAAATATGTATATATATATGAGCAATTCCACAAAAAAACTGCCATAATTCGGCACCGTTTGTCCGAATTTTCATATTAGAGGCAC
>JAWWMK010000040.1:2125567-2237219 GCA_035047105.1 Galeopsomyia nigrocyanea | reverse complement strand
TAGTGGTCACCGTTGGGATCAGCCGCGGGTTGGCACCGTGTCAGGTTGCTCAGGGTCCGGAGACTCTGAAGGAAGTGCCTTTTTTTTTTGAAGGGCCGAGGAGGGGAAATCTTCGAAAGATACCCAGAGATGGAATTTGGGTTATGCCGGATTCACCTGCGGAAAAACCCGAAGGTGCCTACCGGCTAAAACCCCCCCTCGTCGGTTACCAACCCGAAAGTTATAAACCACCAAGAAAGAAGATCCGGAAGTCGGAGTTGGAGGTGTGAACGCCGAGGCGAAGCACAGAGTTAAGATATTGGTGGCGGGGGGTTAGGAAGGAGCAGGGCCTACGAACTCTGTCCGTAGGTTTGCTAGCGTAAGAGGCCAAGCAGTTGATAGAAGTGTTAGCATGATTTGCTATTGAGGTGCGGAGATTGTTCGTTTATGTCGCCGCTGCGTTGTAAATGGAAGGGAGGCCTGTTTCTTTCAGAATTTGAGTGTTTCTGATGAACCAGGGAATGTTGAGAGAGCCGCGGAGGATGCTCATGTATGTGCCATCAAGCTGGTCGAGAGATGCAGCGGCTTCCCAGGCTGGGATTGCACAAGTGCTGATACTCCGAATGATTGCGTTCAAGGCTCGCACCTTGTTTTGACGGGAGACTTTTTTGTTGTTTAAGAACGATTTGAGGGAAGAGAAAGCCCCATTGGCCTTGTTGCGGACTGCTTGTATTTGTTTGTTCCAATTGAGTTTTCTGTCAAATACTACGCCCAAGTACTTGGCAGAGTTACTCCATTCAATTTTATGGCCGCCAACTGTTAAGTGGTCTGGGGTTCTGATACGGCGAGAGAAGAAGACTGCTTCGGATTTGGTTTCATTGAGGTGGAAGCCCCATTTGTGATATCATTTGAGCAGGGTGGGCGTGAATTTATTCATTACTGTGGAACAATGCTTTTTTATATTGGAGGTGTATAGAAGGGCAGTAACATCAGCGTATTGTGCTGGGATTATTTTCTGGTGCGTCGGGATGTCGTAACAGTAGACGTTGAAGAGGCAAGGAGAGAGTTTGGAGCCCTGTGGTACTCCGGCAGCAATGGCACGTGGAGCGGATGAGCTTTTGCCCACGCGGACTCTGAAGGTTCGATTTGAGAGGAAGGATTTCACTAAACCTATTAGGTAGTGAGGGCAGTCGAGCTCGATGAATTTGAAAATTAGCCCATCGTGCCAGACCCTATCGAAGGCTTGTTTGGCGTCTAGGAGGAGCATGGAGGTATGCTGTCTGTTGTTGCGGTTGTCAGCGATGAATTCCGAAACACGGAGGAGTTGGTGGCAAGTGCCATGATGCTGACGAAAACCGTGCTGGAAGTCGGGGAGAACTTTTTTCTCAGCAGTGAATTTGTTGAGCCGGTTTGAAATGATGGACTCCGCTACTTTGCTAAGAGTGGAGAGAAGGCTGATAGGTCTGTAGCTTGAGGCTTGATTAAGAGGTTTCCCAGCTTTAGAGAAACCTTAATTCTCCATTCTCCTGATACTTATATACTACATGTTACATTCTGGTTGCGGGCAGTTCTACGCCATCTATCGGTAAATCGGGAACTACATTAACTACCTTAATTTGCCAAAATCGTGATTGCGTGAAGGAATCAGCTGTTACAGTATGTGTGTATGTGTGTGACTGTATTATCAACTGGTATGGCTTTCCTATTCGATGGATTCCTATGAACCTTCTTTCATATGTTGTAAAATCCGTCAAGGTAGGTGGAAAATAATTTTCAAGTAGATGTATCGAATAGAAATAAAAAAGCATTATTGTTCATCGCGTTGGTGATATGACGCATACTAACTAAAATACCGACCAACATATATTGACGAATTCCGCTCGCGAAAAATTACCGACGAGCACTTCTATATGTCTGACTACTATGAAAAATAAAAGTATATTCTTGAGGGCTTTCCCGTGTTGAGTCTTGCGATTAATTTATACTGGATGACTTATTGGAGAAGACTATGTAGTGATTACACTTTAGCGGAGAAACGCTGTAGTTTTAAAAAATCAACACAAACACGTAGATTGTGCTGAATAGTAAGAAAGATATATTTTGATCGGTAGAAAATTTTACAAGGAATAATTTATTAGGCAAGTTGCCTATCTGTGTAATGTAATTTATTCATAATATTTTGCTACAAAATTCCAATATCTCTTGAGAGAGACACAATTTCTTCGCAAACAACTTCCAAAAAGATATCATTTATCGTAATTTTATGCAGGGAATATTGACATTAAAGTATTCTATTATTGACAATTATCTTGTTTTGTTTCCTTAGACAGGAAGCTTTGTTTTCATGAAAATTTCCGCGATCGATTTTTCAATGTATTTTTGCATCATAGATCATATGAACTCCAAATGTAAAAATTTGCCGAGCGTGTGGATGCACGACACATGTTTGAATAAATTATAACTAAAATATAAAACTTTCCGTTTGCGTCTAGTATTGTACCGAATAGGTAGAAAAAATTTTCAACTATAGGTAAAAATAGTTGATTTCGTTGAAAAATAAAGCCACATACATACGGCATGTATCATCGATCGATTGCTTGCAGTTTTATTTAATACACGAAATTGACTAGTTTATGCTTTCTTCGCTGTATGTGATTCTTCGAAGGACTTGCAGTGAAATTAGACTCAACTGTACTAATGCGATTCATTGGATTTCGTATATTTTTTATTGAATTGCCGTTTTGCTCGTTAATACAAAAGAAATTTGAAAATATTATAATCATCATGTACACTGTACACAAGTATATAAGACTCGACGTATGTCTGATAATAAGCTCTGATAGCTTTTACAAAGGTTATATTATTATATAATATTTAAAAAAAATTGTGCAATTCCAGTAGAATAAATTCGATAATGAAAAAATAATATTTATTTTTTAATAAGATTTTTAAGTCTAACACACTTTTATATCTCTAACAAATATCAACAATGAATATATTAAATACTCAAAAGAAATTAAAATCTTCGTAGGAGGATAACTATAATGTAATGTTAAAACCTTTCTATATAAACACAGCTATTCAGCTTTATTTGTTTGAACGAGTGAAAACGACGTATTTTTCCTTTTTTTTTTTTTTTGTAAAGAGAAAATCAATAGAGCGAATAGAATGCGTAGTGAAAATTGTACACGTATATAGAAAAAATAGAGTTAGGTATAATACGGTGGAAAAGTTTGAGCTTATATAAAGGCGAATGTATAATTGCTTCATGACATCTATATATGCATTAATTAAGGATCTCATAGTTTGACCAAAGAAATTAGCAGCTTTGAAACTACAAAAACGAAGAGCAAATATTTCGACAGAAATAGAAAATTATATTGATAAAATAATAAAAATTCGATCGGCCAGCAACGCAATTATGAAGTGAAATTCCCCCACAAGCTATCAAAGATAAATATTATAAATTCACGTTATCTCGCAGAATTGAGAAAGAAATATATATATTTACAACGCAATAACACTCTCAAACACACATATTTTCTCACACTGCACACGAACGTTGGTCGAAAAAAAAAATCACTTGTCCTTCTTGGGCTCGGTATCAGCTTCGACAGCTTTCTCACTGTCGGCATCTTTCTCCTCCTCGACTTTCTTCTCGACGCCCTCGTCGGCAAGTAATTTTTTCGTTTCCTCGTCGAGTAGATAATTAAAGTCGTAGGGATCACCACCGTCTTGGATACGTCGCAACTCGGTTTTCAACATGTCGAGACATTCTTGACGCTCTTTTCGTCTTTGCTCGAGGGCTTCTTTGTCCATTGCTTCTGGTCCTTCGGCCGCTGCCTCTTTACGCTCGCATTCCTCGATGTAACGCTCGTAGCCGTTGATCTGGAATTACGTAAGGACAGTTGGATTGTCGTTTTTTTTACTCGAGTCAATGAATTTTTTACTTTAAAGTATCTTATCATTTACGATTTCACGGATTGACTCTACAAACATTAAAAAGCTCAAAGCTCGATCAGAAGCTTTCAACGAAATACTACGAACTCAGTGAAAAAAAAAACGAATACACGTATAACTCAACAAAATCAATGAAAGAAAAACTACAAACAATTCCGTGTGTAAACAAAGCGCTGACTGATCGTTTATCCCCGCCAGTCTGTTCTTCTCCAGCCTCCAACAAGAAAAAATAAAGTACAGTATTCAAAAGCAGCGCATGAAAGCTTCGGAAAATTTTGAATTGATAACGTACTTTCTCCTGAAGCATAGCTTGCACGTCGTTCTGTCGCCTCATGTGGCTTGGCAGCCAGAAACACGCCTGGATGAGACGTAGGAACAACCAAGCTGCACCTGCCAGTGCTAAATATGCCGCTGCCGTGTAAACCATATTCACTAGATCCACCGACACCTGCTGGTAATACTTCATCACTCGAATAATCCTTTGATTGTTTTTTTTTGTTTTTTTTTGTTTTTGTTTGCTTGTTATCTGTAAAAGCACATTGCGCGTCTGAGTATGCTAATTTATTTTTCTTTTCAAATTCAGATGGTGTTGTGATACGGTGGAAACTTTGTATGTAATTATTGCGGATTACCTTGCTGGTTGGTTTTTCTATAAAGTCACATTTTTAACGTGAATTGCATATTAATTTAATTTTTTTTTTGGTGGGGTGTTTTTCGTGACTGTACTACGTATATTTTCCGTTTTTTTTTTGTTCGTTTGGTGATGGTGTGTTAAGTTGCTGATGTTTCGTCAGAAATTGTTAGGAAACTTCTTGCGTCTTTTCCATATTTTTTCAATGACGAATTCTCGGAACTATCATCATTAAGTTTTATCGATTGTTTTTTTTCGTAGCTAAAAATACGATTGAACGCAGTATAGCAATTTCCTATTTTTTATGAAAAAATTACATTTTTGCGAAACTTCGTTCTAAACAAACTTTATCCATCAAAAAAATGTTTGATAAACAAGGCGTTTAATACTGTTTACACTCTTGGAGTGTTGTAATGATGTTTGGACAGTCTGGTTGTCGTGAAATTCCCAAAAATCGCGATAAACGACCGGCCATCAAAAGCATAATTTACTTAGGTGACGCGGGAAAAAAAAAGTAAATTTCCAACGATCGATATCGTACCTCCGTACCGCAATGACACTACTCGCTTGATATATAGGTAAAAGAAAAAGAGGAGTGACGTTTCGACCATCTACCACTATGTATATATATTTCTCTGTGATGACTTACAAAAAAAGAAGAGAAAGGCTTGAATTATTGATTTATAATTGCACCGCGCGAAAAAAAAAATTCACTAGCATCGTTGTCATCGTCATCCGAAAAGGATAGTTTATTTAATGTATACTAGTGCAACAATAGTGTAAATATAAAGTAGTTATAAAAAAAATTGCGTTCTGGTAGCTGCTTTAGGGTGACGTACGTGTGTTGGCCGCGTGACATGCTTATCGATCGGCAAACGAATAGAGCTTACACTTAGCTATCTTTCCGCGAGTGAATAGCGAATTAAAAGGTGAAACACATTTATTAAAGAGACAGATTTCGATGATAAAAATGTATCATCGAACTCACCTTTCGTTTGCAAGCGCGCGCTCGCGAAAGCTTCGTTTCTCCCACATCGTGTATATAATCGAGTTTCGACGTGTAATATGCAAGTAAAAAAATCATTTTATAAGCTTACGTGGATTTTTTCTTTTTTTAATTTTGTGCGATTATTTAGTTGCGATGGTTTATTAATTCACAACGCGACAGTTCCTCGCTAGCGGTAAACTAGAAAAAAAAATGGGTATAGCTATTCCACGGCTTAGCTTTGTTGTTAATTTATACACTGTCGACTTGCCGTGCGACGACCACTTACCGCGCATAACTTGACACTATGTGTGTAAGTTTCATTGATTTCATGTAAACTCCGTTATAATACTGAGCGTTGTCGAAGCTTGCGTGGATACGAAAATAATAAATGATAAATTCATTGTACCTACTATTGCGGATTGAAAAAAAAAATTGTTAGATACATTGTATATTATGCTACCTATATTATAATAAATCATCAACTTATAGCGGAATATCCATGTCAAGACTTTTCCTCTTTGATCTACTTGCGCAAGGTAAAGATTCACCCGTCGTCGGTTGTTATTGTAATTTTTATTTTAATCGATCGGCCGCGAAAAGTTTGAAACGCGATACCGATTTTTCTGTCGTGCGAAGAAAAGTTCGTATTCTTCGATTGTTAGCTTTTGTGCGAGGCTCTTTTTTTTTCTTTTAAACTATAGTGAAATTATTAAAAATTCTGTATATTATTAGTACACGTTCATTAAATGATAATTCGCGGATCGGTATAAATGTTACGCTAATGGTAGGTTTGCTAATCACGACAGAAGCAATCTCCGGCTCTCGAAATAAGAAATGGCAATTACCGGTGGATCAATCGAGAAAAGAAAGTTCGAGCCAATCAACTTGAATCTCGTTGTCGTAAATTTCGAAGAAAACTCACCTCAGGTCGACGAGAAGGAAGAGGAAAGCAGGTCGACTTGTTGCATTTCTCCTTCTCTGTCCGCGGGTAAATAGCGCTCTCGTATAAGGCAAAAGAGGCAGGTAGAAGCTCACCGGAACACCTCGAGTAGTCGACTACTGGAAAAGCGCCGCTTCGGACGCGCGCACCAACGTCGACACTCATTACTGACCCCTATACACGAACAAGGGGGGTAGTTTGTTCGGCTCGATATATGGATTGTTTTTGCGGGCGAGAACGGGAAAATCGGAAGGGAGAGAAATCGATTTTTCAAAGCGTGACAAACCGCCGTCACTTCCTCATCGATATCACTCTTTTTTTTTCGAGCTGTGATTCGTTTCCTCGTCAATAATTTATCGCTTTTTTTCTTTTTCTATCGTTGCGCGTAGCTCGATTGATTGCGAGTAGCCTTGTAAACCAGAAGTTATGGATTTCTGACGACGATCGATCGAATTTTACGTGGTGTTTGGCAAATGATACAGAGAAGACAGTGCAATTTTTTTGTTTTTGACATAATGTGTATTATAATAATATGGCTATACAATTTCGAAACTGAGCTCAGTCTTGAGAAACGAAAGAGAAAGTTATAATCAAACTATACATTCCGCAGGAATTAATGAAAGTTGATCGAAACGTAAAATTTGCTGGGTGCTTTTGTTTTGTACATTTCACGTGAAAACGCAAAAGAGAGGATAAGAGGCCTCGTTTAATTATTATATCACTTGTCTAAAAATTAACGACGTCACACGTCGATGTATTCCTGAGCCATCGTTCTAACGGAGCCCTTTATCTTTATTGATGCTTATTCAAAAAGGCTTTTCATCGGCAAGACGCATAAAAATAATCAAAAGAAGAAAATTAATCACCCATTCGCATTTACAATGCCCCCGTTTTATAAAACGAAATAGAACTTCGCTCATAAAACTTGCCTCGGAAAAAGTCTATATAAAGCAAATCAAAGTTGAAAGCGACAAAAGAGCAAAAAAAAAGCATTACAGTGAGATTCGGAGTGACAATTGTCGAATGCTAAAAAATTTGCTTCCTTAAAAAATATCACACAATTTCCATCGCCGATGGATCCCGAGTGAATTGGACTCGGTTTCCTCGCAGATAATGCACAAGAGATAAAAAGAGAAACGGACAAAGAAAAGCTTTCGAAGTATAATGCAGTCGTCTCGTGAAAAGCGGTTAACATTAATATCGTTCTCCTCCATTTACACCGTCAAAACAGCTACAGCTACGCTTATATATACATAATTCAGCATGTCCATCCGGCAACTTCATGTGGTGTTCGTCGTGATCGTCGTCGTGGTAGTAGTGGTCGTTGGCGTGGCCGACGTCGTGGCAGTTGCCGACGTGGTCGCTGGAGCCGCTGCTGTGGCCGCCGAAGTCATGTTCGAGCGGACGAAGAAAAGCAAGTAAGGCGTGGCCGAATTTCGCGGATTCGGGGCGAGCTTATCTTGAAGTTCGCGAACTGGTATCACGCGAACGGCCTCGTCGTCGCACTCGAGCCACGTGCCACTCTCGTTGCGCGACGTCTGCCTTATACCGCAACACTCGTTGCCCCGGCAGCCCTGCTGCTGCTGATGTTGCTGCTGCTGCTGATGCTTGCTCCGCAGCGCCGCCTCCTGCTTCTCGTTCACGTTGGGCTTGTTGCCAAAACAACTGAAGAACGACGTTATTTTACCGCTATTGTCGGAGCCGTGGTGGCCATTGTGATGTGGATTTGATGACTGGTGATTCTGCTGACTCTGAAAATCACAACAAAAATAATTTTTTTTTTCGTTGTTCCATTAATTCAATATATTCGTTTGAGCTGTAACGCGAAACACAAACGATATAGTACCTGGGCGCTCTGTTGCTTTGAAGCGTTATCGCGATCGCACTGCTGATACTCAGAGTGTGCAGATTCGCCGGGCAGGCGAGTATAGGCGATGTAGTGGCCGGCCGTCATGGTCGCGCCTTGGTGCATAATCACCGAGTACAAATTATACACATGCCGCTGAACCGCTGGCTCCTTATTGCACTCCTCGCAGAAACATTGCAGGGTCAGTGGCGTTGGCATGTGATTGTTTATTTTCTCCATAGTTCTAAAAATTAACAACAAAAAAACCATGAATTAAAAAAAATTTTAACGACGACTGAACTAGTTAAAATTTATCCTACCCTGTAAACCTCTTTATTTGTAAAATAAGTATTCTTGGTAATGACGGATAACATATAGCTCGCTGAGCCTCATTATATCGCAGACACGCGGCACACCAATATTTATTCTTATCGTTCAAGAATTCACTTGTGACTACCAATTTCTTGTAAATAGCACTACAGTCTAGAGTTTTTCCATTTTCGTCTGAAAGCAACAAATCATGAGAAAAAAAAAAAATAATAATCAATGAAACTTGGCGCGTCCACGCCCAAGCCATTTGATTTGCATAATGAGGTGATCGATATGTATAATAAGAACCTTTCTCGTTTGATCGATCAATGTCGATGGGCACGCAAATGTCGCAGAAGGTCTCCTTCCTCTCGGTGACCTGCTCGCACTCGAGGCACGTGGTACGCAAAAGGCTCACTCCCTCGAAGTCCTCGGAGATGAAGCATTTCTTGGTCTCGAGCAGCCGGCTTTGCATGGTTATCTCGCCGTTGCTCGACGGCGGCGTGATGGAACCGTTTTCCAAAATATGTGTGCCCGAGGTCGAACTTTTCAGAATCGTCCCATTGAGGGTCGTTTGTATCAAACCACTGGCACTGGAAGCTCTCATCGAGCTGCCTAGCGGCTTTTTCTTTTGCTTCTGAGACTTGCGAGTACCGCGCTTGTTGCTCTCGGGTTGCACGACGGTCTTGGTGTCCTTGAGGAAGTCGAGACTAGAACCGCTGCCCGTGGTCTCGGGCCACTTGAACTGATTGTCTCGGTGCCTCACCACCAGCTGGAACGTCTCGCGAATGTTGTCGAGCAGGCATACGAGCAACTCGTGCGCGTCTTGCTGCTGGTTGCCCTCGAATATCGTATTTACGTCTCTGCCGAGAAACAGCAGATTGCGTGCTCCGTAATTTTGTTTACAAAGTAACAATTGGTGAAACAAAACGTGAAAAATATGATTTTTACCTAAGTGCTTGCAGAAAAGCATCTGGTTGAAAAGGTTCGCTATTCTCTCTAGCTTCTAATTCCCTCAGAGACATGAACAGCTCGTGCAACTTTTCAGTTGCTACCTGAATTCGGGGCTTGTTCAGTTCTGTTGTATTAGCAGCTGTTAATGATGGAAGATCTTTGCTACTGTAACTACGACTACTGCTTGTCGTTGATGATACGCCAGTTCTACCCAGCGATGATATTTTAATCTGCAATAAGAGATTTGTAAAAATTCGTGTATCTGGAGACTACAGCCGTACCATGTAAAGTTGCATACTTTAGTTTGAAGTTGCTTTTCATTGATGATTGATAGATCTGTCACTAAATGATGAAGGTTGTGTAAGAATGATGGCGTGCAGCGGAGGGTATAGAGAACACTATTTAAAAAGCAAGTATTGCCTAAATTGCATAAAGTTGCTATTCGCAAGCCTCCCGTTATAACATTGGATGTGATGTCGCAGCCGGAATCTCTATGACTGCTGCCTAATCTTTGAAAATCATTCAACATTTTGCCTGCACCTACCAAAATAAAAAATGGTGAGCAAGTACTTGGGATGAGTATTGGTTTACTTGAGAGTGAGAGGTTTGTACTTACTTAATTGAAAGGGACGTACTTGGCTAGTACTAGCCCGTCCGACCAATTCAGTGTCGGATTTAGTTTTGTTGATTCCTTGACTGCGCCTCTCTGATGTGGCTGTGAGAGAGAGGCAAAGTTTCTTCCTTGGCGGGTTTGGCTGTTCATCAGTCTCTTCTTCTGCTTCTAATACTGTCATTTTCTGTCAATCTACAAGAATACACATGGTACATCAAATTAGATCCACACTGTGTATGCTTGAATTGGTGTTTCAACTAAAATTGAAGCCCTTATTGACCCACAACATCCCACAGTCTGTCGCTCGCGCCAAGACGGTCAAACCACTTTCTGGACATCGTTCTCCGACAAGACCAAGCTTACAGACTATTTAAGCACAGCTAATGCAGCTTAGATGCAACCTTAGATGTCAGATTTATATAACGACAACAACGTGTAACACATAAGTAGTGTAGTGCTGGTGTGCTCTTCCGCGTTGAGCGGAAAGAACAAAAAAAGCGCGCGGCAAACATTCGTTTCTCGCGGCTGTCGATTAGCATATACGAAAGAGAAAACGAGAAAAGAAAAGATTCGCGCGAGTCTATCAAACTCGTTGTAGGTATATAGTAATGTAGGCAGCACTCACTTTGTACCGCCGAGCGTAGAAGTCATGGAACGTCAGAAGGGCAAGTTATTCAAGCACGCAGAGTGTCCAGGATCTTGGCTATCTAAAAAACGTCCTCTTCTCGATGGGCACTCGACGCGCCTCTGTACATCCTTCGCCACCTGTTCTCTTCGACTTCTCGTCTTGCAGCTATCGTCGACGTTGTGCACTTCACGTTTTTAATTGATAGCGGCAGCGGCGGCGGTTCTTCGCGATTTTACGGGTCTCTACCGCCGAGACCCGAGACTGATTATCCGTTCTCTCTCTTTCTCTCTCTCTCTCTCGCTCTAGCGCGAGCTTCTTTGTGTTTGTGTGTAGTACCTATCCGTGCGTCCTTCGGTCACTTCTCGTCTGAAAGCGACGGCGGGCCATTGTTGAGTCTACCGCCATTGGGCCGCGCGTGGACAACCAACGCGTCGTCTCTTTGCTATATACTACTGCTATATACCTATATAAGTCCTATATTTTTGCATAAAACTTGAGCGTCGTGTTTGGCGATTTTAGCGTGAAATATTTATTGCGGACCGGCGCGTTCTGACGAAATTAGTTTTCAAATTTATTTTATGTGTCGCTAAACGTATAAGACACGCATTGATGCACCAATAAAAAAAATTATTTTATAATTAAAGAGAAATGAGAAATAAGTAATTATCTTTTCCCGGGACATTTTAATTAATATTACCAGGAAGCACGTTCTAGAAAAATCCGAAATAAACAATTTCCGTTTTGGAGTTTTGGAGCAACAATGTATAGCAACTGCAGTCAAGTCAGTTCGCTTCCATACCAACTGCGATGCGCGTTACTTTGCATCTTTCAACGTTAAAAATAACGTAAACGGCATTAGCAAAGAAAATTCAACGGAACCACATATTTGCGTGAATTTGAAAATTGATCAAAACAACACGATACTTCATCCGTGAGACACTTTATTTTCTGTTGAAAAAGTATAAGTAATCCACCTTGCAACCATGTAGAAAAGAAAAGAAAAAAAAATCACGGAGAAAAAATGGCCTAAATAAAAGAGCATATGAAAGGATGAGAAAGAGAGCGAGTCTTCTCGAAGCTTTTCCTCTCCTCCTCCTCCTCCTCCTCCGCTCGTCCGCGCTCGTGGTGAGTGTGTATAGCCAGCTGCTATAGTTGAAAAAAGAAAAACTCTCCCCTGGCGAAAAGAAGGATAGCATAGTGCAGAAGCAGACAGAGCAGCAAAGCTCTACAGTCCCCCACCACAGTCCTCCTTGAGGCGAACACTCTCGCGTTGGTGCGTGTTGGGTTCGTGTGTCGCGAGTTAAAGTAAAGTAGTGCGCTTGACTCTGCTGACTCTGCAGGCTGTTCTCTCTGGCTCTCTGCGTGTGCTGTGCTTTGTAAAATGGCGGTGGACGTGCTACTGCTCGTCGGCAACGTCTGATCAAGTATTCGTCGTCGTCCTGAGCGAGAAAGAGCGAGAGAGAGCCCGCCACGGCGCAGCGAGCAGCCTGACAAAATATAGTGCGCGAGCGAGACGAAAAAAACTTCGTTCTTCGTGGAATAGGCGGAAAGGCCGCTATGCGATTCCCCAGTGTCACGGCATCATCATCATCAGCGAGTTGTTGTTACTTGAGCAGCGCCGGCGGTCCAGCCACCTCTTCCTCGGTAAGTTCAAGCATATATACATACATGCCTATGTAGCTATAACTACATATATAGCACGATGATGCTGATGATTAGCCTGCGCTAGAGCGGAAGTTCAAGCAGGCATTGTTTGGGGACGCGAGAGAGACGGAGAGAGAGAGAGAGAGAGAGAGAGAACCGAACGATCAGAGTATTACCTATGTGGAACACGTAGGTGTGTTAGTTGTGTTGCGCTGCTTCTCGCTGTTCTCTCTCGCTCTCTTTCTCGGTTTTTCCCCATTTTTAAAATTAGAACGCTAGCGCGACTTCGAGATGACACCTTGCTCGTAATGCGCCAGTCGTCGGATTTGCAACAAATCGCGAGTTGCTTTCCCGTTATCAGGAGGCCATTTACAGTTTCCTCGCGCGCGCTCGCGAGCATCTCCCTCAATAACACGTAAAATTATCTCCCCACTCTTTCTCTCTCTCATTCGCGCTCTCTCTCTCTCTCTCTCTTTCTGTCTCGACTCACTCTGACTCTATACTGCAAAGCAACGCACACGGCAAGGTTAGGTGTCCGTGGGCTTCTTTTTTCTTCGAGCACCCTGCGCAAAATAATTCGTTAGCCGACGATTAACTATCATAAACGGGGCATCTCGCTCGTTCGTCATGCTGCTTGGTAATCCAGTTCTCGCAGCTGATACAGCAGCGGCACTCTGGTAGGTAATCGCATATGATAGCTACACGTTGCGTCGTCATTTTTTTTTCTTCGTTCTTCGTTTCTCTCCGAGGACGAAAAACGCGGCTCGCCCTCTTGATTTCCCGGTGCGAGGTTAGGAGTGACTTTGCAATTTGCGCGACGATGCCATCCGCGAGGATCAACGAACGTCCAACGCTCTTATTATAAATACTAAGAGAGTCTTTGTTCGGCAAAAAAACGAGCGAGACGCAGATAGACGATGTGAGGTTACGCTTTGTTGCGCGAATTTTTATCGCTTTCTTATCTCCGCCGAAATCCGCCGATTGTTTCTAATGTTTTGCGCGATTTCGTCAGTCCTCGTATATACTTTCTGAAGAATAATAACAATGTCGCGCAATGTCTGATAAGATCCCTTTATTTTGTGCTTTCAGGTTCTAGAGTTTTGAAAAGAACACCGCCAAGATGAAGATTGACAGGAGTAGACTGAAAAAGTGCACTTCTGAAGTGGTGAGTACAAAGTTGCAGTGGTATTGTGATCATGTGTGAAAGTAAGAGTCAGATTTTTTAATGTCTAATTGAAATTTACAGCCAGCAGAGTGCCAAGCCTTGATAACCAAGCTGCGCTCTTGCTCACACACTGAGCTATTGGAGGAGTTGAAGCAGATTGATGCCTGGACTTTTGGCAAGTGTGAATTGTTTCATTGGATCGATGTTCTGGATCTCAGTGACAGTATACTGGAGGAGGCAGCTGCCAAGAGCCCAGACAATCCATGGGAATTGGCCTGTGATCTTCCACAAAACAGAGAGGTATATATATTTTTTTCTCCTCAGTTGCAACAAGTGATGTAATAAGGATGCCTAATTGGTGATCATTCTGTGTTGCAGGCAAAAGAATTATTACTATGGGTTCTCCATTTTACTACGCTACTTATAGAGCACTCTTTTTCACGACACTTGTATAATAGTATGGAACATCTTGTTACCCTGCTGTCCAGTTGTGATATGCATGTGGTTCTTGGCGTTCTAAATCTTCTGTACATGTTTAGTAAACGAAGTAATTTTATCACACGGTTAAACAGCGACAAAAGACAAGCTTTACTTAGCAGATTAACTCATTTAGCTGAGGTTTGTATTGCTCATTCTTACCTAAAAGTAGTTCACCAAAAAATATATTTGAAAGCTAACAAGCATCATTGTTTTTCAGAGTTGGGGTGGTAAGGAAAATGGTTTTGGCCTAGCAGATTGCTGTAAAGAACATCCAGACAAGGTACTTGTACATTGAAATTTCGCAATAAGAGAATAATTTATTAATAGGGACTATAATTATTTTCTGTATTAATTTCAGCCTTTCCCTGCGAGTGCAACCACATTACACTTTGAATTCTATGCTGAAAATCCTTCAGTTCAAGAAACGTCCAGTGGCACCCCAAGCGGTGGTATCGTAAAAAAGACTGCTCAGACAAATCTTGTAACATATATACACATCGAAAATGTAGATAAACTCGGCAAAACCCCCGCGCAGATAATGAACGACTTATTAAAAGTTTATAATGTACCTCAGGATCGACAGGTATGTGCATACATATATATATACGCAACATTGGACAAATAAAATCTTCGGGCAAGCGCTAATCAAATTATCTCAATTTTCGCAGATGGCACTTTTAACACACATTAGGTTAGTACATAGCTTTTCGGATTATCGGCGACGTCTGCAGTGCGTGCAAGCGCGACTGCAAGCTCTCTCAGTACTCGTGTACAGCAATGCGCTTCAAGAGAACGCGCACAGTCTCCTTCACCCTGGCCTCCTCGAGGAACTTGTCGAATTGCTCGAACTTCCACATCCCCATCTCGTTGAGATTCGCGCGGCAGCTCTGCGAACTTTGACAAGTATCATTCACTTGGACCGGAACCCTCATCATCCCAAGTAAGTTTACATCCGCAATGAACTTTCTACCGTCCAAACCTAAGTTTGAATTGGATGCAATTAATTCTCATGTAACTTTTCCAGGAAATCGGGTTCTCGTTTGAACACAATTATCGATGTAACGGGCGCAAGTTCGTACCATGGATTCCTGCCAGTTCTCATTCGTACGTGCATAACAACGCTCACGTCACCACAACCAGAGACGCAACCTTTCCCTTTGCCATTAGCTACAGCGCTCTTTAGTTTTCTCTACCATCTCGCCAGTTACGAAGCGGGCGGTGAAGCGCTCGTCAGCTGTGGTATGATGGAAAGCCTCTTGAAAGTTATCAATTGGCCTGGTAGAGAATTGGAGCACATCACGGTACACTTATACATTTGCAACGTACATATCTTTTTGATGAACACGCAAATACTAATCCGACTTATTATTTCTCATTTCTTTTTACAGTTTGTCACGAGGGCTGTGAGAGTGATTGATTTAATAACAAATATAGACATGCAAGGCTTCCAAGCCCACAACGGTTTGGCGAGTTTCATCAAGCGCCTCGACATGGAAGTGAACGTCTGCCGTAAAGAGCAGCCTTTCGAAATAATTCCAGAAATCGAGCCAGCAGAAGCTCCTCCACCGGCAGTCGTTGCTGCCGTGCCAGCTGTTGCTGCTGACGAGGAACCAGCAAATCCGGCGCCACAGCAAGAACCGCAAGTAAACGAAGCCGAGGAGTCGTCGAATCCGATGGAAACGTCCGAGGACGAAAACACAAGTTCGAAGAGCGATATCAAGCCGATCCCGCCGCAAAATTACACTCCCGTGAAAACCGGCAAGACGTGCTTGCCTCAGCGAGCAGCACTGATCAAGTCGATGCTCAACTTCCTGAAAAAGGCCATTCAGGATCCCATGTTCAACGACAGCATAAGACACATTATGGAAGGAACACTGCCATCCTCGCTAAAGCACATCATCAGTAACTCCGAGTACTATGGATCGTCACTCTTTCTGCTCGCCACCGACGTCGTGACTGTTTACGTGTTTCAAGAGCCGTCGCTTCTGTCGACCCTGCAAGACAATGGATTGACCGACGTCGTATTGCACGCGTTATTAAACAAAGACGTAAGCATCGTTAATTACACATTCTTTTCTGACTCGCTTTACAAGCAGTTCGACAAATAATTATCTATTGTTGACGATAATGATTCACAGGTACCAGCAACGCGAGAAGTCCTCGGTTCACTGCCCAATGTGTTCAGCGCTCTGTGCCTGAACCAGCGCGGTCTCAACTCGTTCATGAGACGCCAGCCGTTTGAGCGCATTTTCAAGGTGCTCCTTTCGCCGGTCTACCTGTCGGCGATGCGTCGCCGTCGTAGTACCGATCCTCTCGGCGATACAGCCTGCAACCTTGGCAATGCGATGGACGAGCTGATGCGTCACCAACCGAGTCTCAAGACAGACGCGATGAAGGCGATCGTCAAGCTTCTGCAGGAGCTTTGTGTACTCGGCTGTGATGCGCGCTACGTGTGTTGGCGTGCGGCCAGTAAAGCCGAAAATTCGCCGTCGATCAGTAGCTCGAGCAGTCGTCAATCACTGTCCAGTGGCCAGTCCGTTGGCGTCGGCGTTGGAGAGAGCGGCGGTGGTTCTGGAGGTGGAGGCGGCAGTAGTAGCGACGAAGAAGAGGAGGACGAGGAGGAAGCAAGTACCAGCTCGCATCCTCAAAGAGAAGAACAACCGTCGCCTTCTCCTGCCCAACCGGGACCACCTCCGCAGCCTAAAGAAAAGATTCCTATCGCGCTCGTTGATTACATACACAACGTCATGAAATTCGTCGACGCGATCCTCAGTAACAACTCAACGGACGATCATTGCCGCGAGTTCGTCGCGCAGAAGGGCCTTGTGCCTCTTTTGTCCATTCTGGGATTGCCAAACTTGCCGGTCGACTATCCCGTGGCGCAAGCTGCTCAAGCCGTAGCCTCTGTCTGCAAAAGTATACTGGTAAGTTATTTTCCAATCAGTCGTATGACTTTCAAAATTGACACAATCACTGAAAAAAAATCATTCACTTATTTTTGATCAACAGAACTTGGCACACGAACCATTAGTTCTAAAAACTGGCCTGATCCAATTGAACGAGGTACTTCAACTGCTGAAACCTCTAAACAGTCACATGGAGTCACCTGGCGGCTCGATCTTACTGCATGAACTTGCTTCGGCGTCAAATCTCGAGACGGCTTTCACGAGTGACAAGGCAACGCCAATGCTTCACGCGATGAATGCAGCTCACGGATACGTCGTTATGTTTGTTCACGTCTGCCGTACAAGCCAGTCCGAAATACGCAATCTTTCAATGAACCACTGGGGATCCGAACTTGGTCTTGCCGTCCTCAAAGGCCTCTCCGAGCTGTACATGGCGCTCGTTTGGGAGAGCACATTGCTACTCGCTCTGTGTAGTGACGGAAGCATTCCCGCGGGATGTGATTTCGGCAAAGAAGACATGGATAAACTTATGCCTCCTGAATTAAGGGTAAGTTTCATTAGTCACATAAGTCCATCTATGTTGTCTAAAGAGCAGTGAGAAAATGAAAAAAATAGAAGAATTTTACGGTTCTTTCAATATACTTCTTTGACATTGCAAACTGCTATCAGCCACTGATAATAGAAAGAACATCATAATAAATAAGTTTCCGTCAACATAGATACTTTATCTTATCTATTACAAGATATGTAAAACTTGATTTTTGCCAACAAGTATCCGACCATTACTATACACTCAATGACTCATCAATATATTTATTTTTGCAATCTTTTTTTTTTTTGCAGACCGAAGGCGAGTCATCAAACTGGACGGCAAACGCAGCAGCTGCCGGCGATGGTAGCAACGGTATGACGAGCGCAATGGAAGCTCTTAGCACAGATCCTCCACCCGTTTCGATGGAAGTAGATGAGAGTAAACCCAGCACGAGCACGGGGACGTCTACAACGACGACAGTCGCTTCTGGCACCGGTCGCACATCCCCCAACACTCACCAGCTCAAATATATTAAGCCGTTGCTCGGAGCTTCGTCACGACTTGGACGTGCATTAGCCGAACTTTTTGGACTTTTGGTGAAGTTATGCATGGGCTCTCCAGTTCGACAGCGTCGTGGTCAACCGATGCCCCTTATGCCTACATTACCTTCGCAAGCAGCAAGAGCCGTCGCAACTGCGCTCAACTGCCTTCTCATGAGAGGACTTTCACACGACAAACTGCCTCCCTCGCCTGTGCCCAAATTCAAGCTGACTTTCCTAATCTGCTCGGTCGGCTTCACATCGCCGATGCTTTTCGACGAGAAGAGGCATCCATATCATCTGATGCTACAAAAGTTTGTCAAGTTAGGAGGACAGAATGCGTTCTTCAGCACCTTCCGATGGGCGTTGTCGGGAGGCGGTCAGTTTGAGCTGGCAGAAGGTTTAGAGCATCCGAATTTGCCTGACGGTACGGGCGAGTTCTTGGACGTCTGGCTGATGCTCCTCGAAAAGATGGTTAATCCCAAAGCGATTTTAGACTCTCCCCACGTCGTTTCCTCCAAGTGCACCGGGCTCTACAAATTTGAGCCGTTCGATCCTGTCAAGTACCTCGTAGACATCCACAAGAAGGCCTTCGATGCTGTGATGTTGATGTGGGGTAAGAAGCCCCTCAAGAATTACGGGCCTCGCATGACAGAGTCCATTCTGTCGATTCTCCGTCACATTCTGCAAGGCGAAAAAATCATCAAAGAGCGTCTCGAAAAGGAAGAGAGTACCGAGACTAATGCTGCAACCGGTACTGCTAATCGCGCCGGAGCTACTGAACGTCGCGAGGAACCCGAAGCTGACGTCAATCCGGAACACCTGAGGCAGCTGATGGACATGGGATTCAGCAGAAATCACTGCATCGAAGCTCTGCTTCACACTTTGACTGTCGAGCAAGCTACGGATTATCTCCTCACCAATCCCGCGACATTGCGAGTTCCAAGAGCTGAATTAGCTGGTGCAGATGCCAACGGCCAAGACCTGATAATGGATCTCGAGATGGGCGACGATGACCAGATGATGCAAGCAATCGCGATGTCGCTTGATGACTCCGAGGCTACGACAAGCACCGAGGAGCCGGTCAAAGAAACGTCCAAGACCATTGACGACTTCACGCAGACAGCTCTGGACCAGTGTCTCAATCTATTGGATCTGATGCCAGACACTGTCTACAGAATATGTGACCTGCTGGTGACGATAACCAAACGCAACGGCACCGAATGGCGCGACAATATGCTCAAACACTTGATCAGGGAAATCGGTGATTTGGTTGACAAACTACGCGAGATTGCTGAGTCACAGGACGAAAATGCAGGCACACGGCTTGTCGAGTGCGAAGAAGCCAACAAGGTTGCCGGTCGCATCTACTTGTACACGCTATTCTTCGAGGGCACCTTCCAAGAGATGCGCGTACCATGCGCGGAAATGGTCGAGCAATGCGGTATCCTCGACAAACTGGTGGCTCTGCTCGTAGCCAGTGAAGCTCCGCTTACCGCGAGTAAGAATCGCGCACCTCCACCCAAAGACGAAAAGGAAGCTACGACTCCGGCGACAAAGACACCGAAGTGGCTCGCACCGCTGTTGTTGCTGATCGATCGACTGGAAAAAGTGGCTGTGCTTACGCAGCGCAAGCAGCTCATGCACAAAGTGACCAACCGCACGTGGAAATGGTTTGACTTGAGTTCCGGCAAGTGGATGCCTTACTCCTCGGCCAACAATAAGATCATCAACGAGGCTTATTGGGCCGGTGAACCAACCGTGCGCATCAACTGCAGCAGGCGCAAGTACCTTATTACTTTCTCCTGTATGACTCAAGTGAACGAAGAGAGCGAAAATCGTCGTCCAATCACCATGGGCTTCAAGACCATCACGCCACCTACTACTACTACTACAGAAGAAGCAGCAGCAGTAGCAACAACAACCCCTGCTCCAGCTGCAGTACCTCCAACACCGGCGCTGCCAGCAGCAAACAACGGAACCACGCAGATCGCCTGCTCCGACACCAACATGGACACCGAGGATGCTAGCACTACATCCGCTAACGAGGATAAGAGAAATACTCCCATACAGGGCCTCGATCCTAATGTCACGCCGAACATTGTTCGTGCTTGCGTAAAATTACTGGCCATCCCAGTCGATCGGGACGCTCTGCACGCGCTGATGAAAGTTTGCCTGCGTCTCACCCGCGACTACAAGAACGCCGAAGTGTTCGCCCGAGAAGGCGGAGTGAAATTGTTGCTCGACATGACCCAGGCGAGTAGCTTCATCGGCTGCTCTACGCTCAGCACTCTTCTCATCAGACACACGTTGGAGGAGCCACAGACTTTGGGTCTTGCGATGGAGAAAGTCGTGCGTTCGCGCACCCAAACCAACATTCCCCCGGCCTACAAGGAGATTCTGTTCATGACGCGCCAGATCAGCAGCGCCGTATGCCGTGATCCAGAAGCCTACAGCAAAGTTTGCGAAAACATCCTGCGAGTTGACATAAGCGTGCTGAAACGCGACGACGTCGACAATCGACTTGTCGTCAAAGCACTGCCACCAAGTCTGTCGCCTTCGCAACCGATGGCCGAGGAAGTGCCGATTAACGTTATTCACGAACTACTCAACGCCCTTATCAAGCCAGTCCCTGTTCTTCCTGAGGATTCTTCCAATACACCGCCCGCTGGCACGCCCGAGAAGAAAAACACCGCTGCGGCTACAAACACCACCACGGCTACTGTCGCCTCGACGTCGTCAACGTCGCGCAGAGATCCACTGCGCAGCACCACCGCCGCGGCAACCAGTGATCCCCTCGATGACGACGATCAAGTGTCGCAGATCATACCTCTCAAGATGTACACCGATGTCGGAGCCAATGGCAAAGTCGAGCCGGAGGAGGCGAAGAAACCTCTGCTTCCTAAATCAGCCATTCTGAAGATTCTCGCCGAGTCTGTGCGCTCGTACGGCGCTATCGCCAATCTCATTACCGAATACACTTATCGCGCTGGCCAAAGCGAAATGATCCAGGAAGACACCACGGCTCTTGCTTTCCTGCTCGACAAACTCTTACCGATCTTGCCCGAGAACTCCAGCGACAGACAGTGCACGGGAATGGCTCGCATGCTCATCGCGGCGATCGCCTCCTGCAATCATTCGCCCGACGCCCAGAGTACTCTCGTTGCTGAAGTGAAAGCTGCGCTGACGAGAACTCTAGCGCTGCCCGAAAGCTCGGAAAAGCACGCGCAATTGCAGCTGTTGATTGGCTTGATCTCGACGATGATCGACAACTGTCCACCGAGCTCGCATCAGCCGATTCGTGGCTCGGTCAAACCAAATCAATACACCAACGTCAACTATATCGTGCGTATCATGCTCAAGAAGGGCATCGTTACCGATCTCGCCAAGATACCGCACAGCCTCGATCTCTCGAGTCCCAACATCGCTGGTACCATCAACGCTGCGCTCAAACCTCTAGAGACGCTTTCGCGCATCATCAACCAGCCGATGCCTGGTGCCATCAGCAACAAATTACCCAGGCCAAAGAATCGCAATGCTCAAGAGGAGCCGATTGGCGAACAAACCGGTACCACCACTTCCGAGGCTACAAATGCTGTTGGCGAGGAGGTTAACGAGGATGCGGAAAATACCGAACACGACATCTCTGCGAATGCCGAGAGTCTTGAGCCTAACTCTGAAAGTCAGCAGCACGAGGATGATGGAGCTGCCCTCGAAGATATTATGGATCAACTGTTGGAAAGGTAAGGATTCACAACGCTGTGTAATTTTTCCCTTCATCTTTTACGAAATTGCATTAAAATTTTTCGAGATATCAGATTTATTTTTGCTGAATAAGTATTTACATTTTGAATATTTGAAAAAGACATTAATTTTTTGTCAGCCTAAATTATTTACAAGTCAATTGATGACAGTGTCTTTAAATTACAATTCTCTGTTCAAACAAACTTTTTGTAAAACAAATTGATTCCGAAATTAATATTAATTGTAAGAACCCGATAAAGTGACAAAGCAGCGTCTAAAATAAAGTAGTGTACTGTTTGCCAGGGATGGATCGGCCGTTGCGGAAGAGCCATCTTCTCGTCCACATCGGCCGATGGACATTGAAGACGAGAGCCTCGCTATGCGCGATGGAGAAGGTGATTTTGATCCAGCACGAGACACCACTGTAAGTAACATTTTAAAGCCGCATCATACATTGTTTTTTATTTAATTGATAACATTCAAACCCTTACTTCAATCGTTGCAGGAGGACTTGATGAGCTCAGACTCCGATTCGGACAGCAATCCGTCGGACGACAACGAGGATGATGTACAAGACGATGACGACGAAGAGGAAGAGGAGGAGGAAGACGATGGTGAAGAAAACGAGGAAGAGGAAGAAGAGGAGGAAGAATCTTCGAATTACGACGAGGACAGACTGAACTACTATGAGGATCGCGTGCCAAGTATGTCGCTGCATCTAGTCTCGCACTCAGCAGCAGACCGAGACGGCGGCAACGTCGTCATCATGCAGCACAACTTCGACAATCAAGACTTGAATGCCGTGGCACCGGCCTCTGGTCGGCAGAGTATGCCCTGGAATGCCAACTTCCCCTTTGCACTTGATCTCTTCAGCGAATCACCCTCCGTTGGCGAAGGCAATGGTTTGTCTTCCCATCCTCTTCTCATGGCTCAGGGTAGTCTGGATACAGCCAACAATCGCGCCCAGAGAATGCTCAGACAACGCAGATACCAATTCCAACTATCCAATCCGCGTCATGCTAATCCACCGGTGATTTTACAAAGGTAATTTGCATCTTTGATCCCTAGAAAATACTTTTTTTTTTATTTTAGCAAACTTATTTATTTACTTTACATTTGGTCATTATTGCAGGCTACTAGGGCCAGCAGCTCAAAACCTGCCTTTGGCCGCGAGTCAGATCTTGGCTACCTCGTTTAGAGATACACGAGTTGTAGTCATGGATAATGGGCTTGGCATCATGGCTAATCCCGATGACGAGCAGTACGACTTTGTAGATCAGTCGGGATATCTGTTTGGGCCTAGTCTTGCGGCTACCTTAAACAATGTCCCGACTGCTCTTCACTGGTGGATCGAAGAGAGCAGATTACTCGATGGCGATTCTCAACCGGACTGTTGTGTCGGTTAGTTACATGTTTTTTATTTACATTATTGTTTTCATAAAGTGTCGAGTAGAATTTTAATGCGTACTTTTTTACAGGCATTGTGTACAAGCTGATTCCTGGTTTGGAAAAGTACAGGAATGCTGAGCTAGCGGAAAGAAAAGAAAAGCACAAGAAGCAGCAGGCAGCCGAGAAAGAAGCGGAAAAGAACAAAGAAACTAAAGGAAGTACGAGTGCAAATGCGACTGAAAGTAAGTTACGATTTCTCAATCTAAGAGTCATGTTTGCTTTTACGAATTATACGATTTATTTTTCTATTGTTATCTACAGATGAAGTTCCAAATACACCACCTGTTGAAATGCCAAGAACATCTGCTTCATCCTCCGATAGAGATGAATCTAGACAGTTAATAGCAGCTGTGGAAGCGGTCGTGGAGGCTGTGCGACAAGAACTGCACACTGATGAAGAACCCATAGGTAATTATTTTTTTCCATGTGTTTAATTTCCAATTTCTTGCCTCGATTACTAATAAACTAAAAAAAAATGCATTTATTCAATTTATAGGTGAAATGGAAGTGACTGTACAAGACGAAGAGGAGCGACCACCGCCTCCACCACCGCAAGACGAACAGCAGACGACTGAAGAACGAGAGTCTCAAGCTGCAGCACTCAGTGCGGCTACTGAAATTGCCGCGCATCTTGTTGATTCAGTTCTCGGTGCTTCCGCTTCAGAAGCTTCCAGATTGCAACGTAAGTGAACGCAAATATCAGTATTCTAATGTGATACCGACAAAGTGGAATTCGCCATGCTCATGCAATTTTATATGAATAGGACAAAATGACAGACCAGCTGAAGGCTCGTCAACAACAGAAAACTCCGAAGTCTGGACGCCAGCTGAGCTCGTTGACTTTAGTCAAAGCTCAAGCAATGACTTGTCGCGAGAAAACAGTGTGCCAATAGATTGGATCAGAAGTTTGTTGACCGACGAAGAGGTCGAAGCTAACGGCGAAAGAAAGTAAGTCTCGGGATAGTTTTCAAGATATTTCTAATAAATGTCATAATTTATTTTTGCGTACTTAACATGCGAATTTTTAAAACAGCGCTAACGTCAATCAAGATGCCAACAATGCTAGACCCGATGCGACGAGTACACCCCAACCCGAAACTCAACAAGAGAATAATGCCCAAGCAGCTCCTCAAGAGGAAACCGCTCAAGCACAAGAATCCAACGACGCAACGGTGAATTCCGAGCAAGATCAAGCATCGTCTGTCTCGCAACAACCGTCAACACAAGAGGCAGCACAACAAGCCGGGCAATCGCAAGAACCTTTGCTCGACGGCGTTGATCCATCATTCCTTGCTGCCTTGCCTGAAGACATGCGCGACGAGGTGATAGCCGAGCAGCTTCGCCTCCAACGCATCAGGCAACGAGCTGCTGCTCAACAAAACGTCGTCCAGGAAGTCGCAGGTCCTGTCGAGGTCAACCCGGAGTTCTTGGCTGCTCTGCCGCCTGCTATTCAAGAAGAGGTGCTAGCGCAGCAGCGTCTTGAACAGCAGCGTCACGCAGCTGCTTCGGCTAATCCTGAGGATCCTGTCGACGCGGCAGCTTTCTTCCAAAATCTTCCACCTTCGCTACGTCAGGCGGTATGTTTTTTATTTGATATTTTAGTTACGTGTAACGATCTCGAGAAATAATTTATTGCAGCACTCACGCTAAATATTTATTACAGATCCTCACGGATATGGAAGAATCTCAAATCTCTGTGCTTCCACCCGACCTAGCACAAGAGGCTCAAAACTTGAGACGCGAGTGGGAAACCCGTAACCGAATGATGATGCAAGAGAGATTCCTGAATCATGTTGGCCAAGGTAATGCCACACTGTCGAGTATCCTGAGAAACTCGGGCAGAGGTTCGTAAATTTTTTTTTGTAGCTAGACATGATCGAGCAAGCACTTTACTATTTGAATTATCAATTATTTTTTTTACAGTTCGTGGACCTGGAGCACGTTACGCCATTCACGCGATGCCACAGCGAGCTCAGTGGAACTCGCGTTTAGCCGACGCGGGCATTGCTTATCAAGCAGCTGGTGGGGTGCGACTTCGCGGAAAACAGTTGCTCGACCACGAGTCGATGTCCTGTTTGTTAGTTTTGTTGTTCATCGACGAACCGAAGATCAATACTCTGAGACTTCACCGAGTGATCCGAAACTTGTGTTACCATGCGAGCACCAGAGAATGGGTGGTGAAAGCTCTGCTGAATATCATGGAAAGGAGCAACGATGAAAATCGTGACGCTTTCGCAGATTTCAGCGGCAAATTCAGAAGGAAAGTTACGCACTCGAGCATGGACTATTGTTCTCCAAAAGCCATGGATACGCGAAATAATGCACAGTCGTGGCTAAACATCAGCATAGACGCCGCGTTAGGCTGCCGAGCTAATGTATTCCACATCATCAGGCACGGAGGCAAGAAATCCGACAGGCAGGGCCACAATATCACAATCCATCCGCAAGCTTCTCCAACGGTCTGCAGGCATACGTTAGAACTGCTGATATCGTTAGCCAAAAGCTTCCCTGGTTACTTTGTTCCTATTAAGTCGAAAGAGGCAGAGGAGAAGGATAAAGAAAAGGAAAAGGAAAAGGAGAAGGAAAAGGAGACTAACAAAGAAGAGACTGGTACCAAACCAAAGACTGCAACGAAGCCTTACAAGAGCGACGCCCCGGATTTCTGGGACATGCTTCTTAGGCTTGACTCTTGTGCCTCGAAAAAAGGAAAATCTGTGGCACGTACACACTCGAATTCCAACTTGGGAAGTGAACCCGAACAATCAGTGTTGTCGTTCGAACTATCCTCTTTCGGTCAGCTGATCTCAATGCTGAACTGGTCGGTGATCAAACGCAGCAGTCAGTTGACCGACAAACTTCTTCGACTGTTGTCACTGATCTCGATAGGTCTCACTGAAGAGCCACAGCGAAGAGCCGAAGCTACAACGCCGAAGAATAAGAAAACACCTGATCCTGTTAAAGACTGGAGTATTGCCGCGCCTGAAGGTCACATCAAGTTAGCGGTGCAAGTACTGACGAGCAAGAGTTGCTCGGAAGAAGGCTTGGAAGACGCTACTGCGTTGCTGTTGAATTTGTCGCATTGTCCTGATCCTACGCGACAACTGGTAAGTCACCATGCGTTATTATAGATATGGAAAGTTTATTTATATCTGTGCGTTGGTCAATATAAAATGAATTTCTACTTTTAGATCCTCAAACTACTGCTGGAAGGTGCAATGGAATTAGCTAATATGGTTTGCGAGCACATAAACGACTTAATGATGGAACTGAAAGTACTGAATCGCGAATTGAACCGAAGGAATTCGATGGAAGAGCAACCGTCGACGAGCGGTAGCGTTAGTCGAGGTTTCCTTGTGGATAGATTTACAAGTGACAGTGTGATAATAACGGCACCAACAAAACTGAAAGCTGGAAGCGATTTGCAACTTCCATCAATGGGCACGCTCGTCAGTAAAACATCTAGTCAAGCCTTCTTTTTGCGCATACTCAAGGTGATCGTGCAAATACGCGAAGCCGTGCGCCACGCGAACAGTAAAAAAACGACCGAGACCAACGCAACCACTACCACAACCACTGCCGCTACAACCGACGAGGCTCAGCCCGCCGAGACCGGTATGGAGGTCGCTCGAAACGAGGGAGAAGAAGCTACGAGTAACGATAGCACCGCCGACGCTGATACCATAGCCATGGACACAACGCAGGCTGTAGCTCCACCGACCACAGCTACACCAGCTGCCGCGGAAGCTGCTGCTCCCGTGGAAGACGCATCGAAGTCATCGAGTTCGAGCTCGGAAGAAGACAGCAAGTCGGCGCTACCGTTGCTGAGCGAAAGCCTTGTGCTGGATCATCTGTGGGAGACGTTGAGCGCTTGTTTACTCGAGTTGGAACACACACCCGACCATCACGCAGTTCTTGTGCTCCAACCTGCCGTCGAAGCCTTCTTCCTTGTACACTCATCGTCGAGCACCACGAATCGCGATCGAAACAATGATAACAACACCGACAATCTCGACGTGGTGGCTGAGATTGCCCCAGTCTCACCAGTCTTCCCGGAGAATGCTGACCCTGCAGCTGCTCCTGCGGTTGCTGCTGCTGCTACTCCAGCTGCTGTTCCAGCTGCTACTCCAGCTACTGCTCCAGCTGCTACTCCAGCTGTTACTCCAGCTGTTGCTCCAGCTGCGGCCCCTGCTAATGCTGAAGGTGCTGCGGCGGCGGCTCCTGCTGGCACGGTGGCTGTCAATCCAGTCACACCACACTCCTGGGATGCCCATCCGACACCACAAAAAGTACTGCCTCCTGATCAGTTGAAGTTCCTCAAATTTGCTGGTAAGTTCCACGTTTCTCAAGTCTGTTGAGTGATACACGATTTAACGATATTCATGAAATAATTTTATTACAGAAACACACAGGACAGTCCTCAATCAAATCTTGAGACAGACGACAACACACTTGGCCGATGGACCGTTCTCTGTGTTGGTCGATCATACAAGAGTTTTGGACTTTGATGTCAAGCGAAGGTATTTCAGAACGGAATTAGAACGAATGGATGAAGGTATTCGCAGAGAAGAGCTAGCTGTGCACGTACGCCGTAGCCACGTTTTCGAGGACTCGTTCAGAGAGCTTCACCGAAGGAATGCCGACGAATGGAAGAATCGATTCTACATTGTGTTCGAGGGTAAGATGTTTGGTTTAAAAAAATTTTTTTTTATTTTAAATCGATAAACGAGTTTAATGTTGACACTATTTCCAATTTTTCTTTTATCAACAGGCGAAGAAGGTCAAGATGCAGGTGGTTTATTGCGAGAGTGGTATGTCATCATTTCGAGAGAGATTTTCAACCCGATGTACGCTTTGTTCACGGTCAGTCCAGGCGACCGTGTCACATATATGATCAACTCTTCCTCGCATTGCAATCCCAATCACTTGTGCTACTACAAGTTTGTCGGTCGAGTCATAGCTAAGGCCATCTACGACAATAAGCTGCTGGAGTGCTACTTCACACGTAGCTTTTACAAACACATTCTCGGCATTCTCGTCAAGCACACCGACATGGAAAGCGAGGATTACAGCTTCTACAAGGGTCTTGTTTACTTGACCGAAAACAATATTTCAGATCTGGGATATGAATTAACTTTCTCAGCAGAGGTGTGTACTGTTTATTGAAGTGTCGTGTAGCCATACCTTTCCATACATAAATCTCATTATTTTTTTTCTAACATAGGTTAATGAATTTGGTGTAAACGATGTACGAGACTTGATACCGAATGGACGGAACATCGTCGTCAGCGAAGAATCGAAACTCGAGTACATTCGATTGGTCTGCCAGATGAAGATGACAGGAGCTATCCGCAAGCAGTGAGTATTTATTATTTCATTGACAAAAAAGGTTTCAAAAACATTTGATTAAACTTGTGATGTACTCGCTTTGCAGACTTAATGCATTTTTGGAAGGATTTTACGACATCATTCCCAAACGTCTTATTTCCATCTTCAATGAGCAAGAACTCGAGTTGCTGATTAGCGGTTTACCGAACGTTGACATTGAAGACCTGAAATCCAACACGGAATACCACAAGTACAGTCCGACGTCATTGCAGGTTTGTAATTGATGAAACAATTTTTCAATTTTTAAATCGTATGATTCGAAGAAAGCATCAATCATGAATATTTATCATTTCAGATTCAATGGTTCTGGCGTGCTCTGCGCGGTTTCGATCAGGCAGACCGAGCCAAGTTCTTGCAATTTGTCACCGGAACTTCGAAGGTTCCACTCCAAGGCTTCGGTGCTCTTGAGGGTATGAATGGCGTACAAAAATTCCAAATTCATCGGGATGATCGGTCGACAGATCGCTTGCCTTCAGCCCACACATGGTATGTTTCAACATGATTCTTTCAATAAATTGTGCATTTAAATTTACTTACTTCATTTTTTTTAATTTGCTTACAGTTTTAACCAATTGGATTTACCCGTTTACGAGACCTACGATAAGCTGCGCAGTAACTTACTGAAGGCAATTCACGAATGCAGCGAAGGATTCGGATTTGCGTAAATTTTTGCTAACGACAAACAGGACATACTCTTACGTCGCAAATTTGTTTTCTGTAATGTGTTGCCTCTGCCTATTCGACAAAGTAAATTATATATCTGCGTGATGTAACAAATATGAAATGTGCTTGATCCTCAATCGAGTTTTTAAAGGGAAAAAAAGTAATGGAGTCAACGTACGTGAATATATTATAACACGCATGTGTATATACATATACTACAATGTACATATATATGTATATATACATATGTATACATATATACGATTATGGTGTAATTATTGAAAATAACTTTGAGAAAAAAACACTACACGATTTAGAGTTTATTTTGTTGAGAAAAAGCTCTGTGAAGTTAAAATGAGGTATGAATGTGAAATAATGAGAGGAACTTGACGATAATTCCCAACAAAACGGAACAGGAGAACTAAACTGTAAGGCTAACCACATATAAGACTCTACGATAAGGTTTCTATTTAAGGGAGCTGAATCAGGCACCCTAGAATAGCTTAAGAGATCCAAAACGATTAAGATTGTAATATACAGCACTCGAGAGAGAATCATTGGTGATAAATTGTAACAGCAGATATTTGATAGTTTGCATATAGTTACAGTATGTGTGAATGAGAACAGAATAATACAAAATGTTTTCCTGAAAGTTTTACACGAACGCGAGAGTTGTGAAAAAAAGTCGTTAATAATTATTTACGAGAGTGTGAGAGATTCATTCTTCTTTTTTTTTTCGTTCGTGAAAATTGAGAGCCTAACTTACCGATAAAGTCAAGGAGATTGCATCGTAAAATCTAAATAACAACCTTATTTTATTTCCTTTTCTCATGAGAGTTACGAATGATTGTATACTATTAGTATTAATAATTCTAATTTTTATTGATTAATATTAATAGCACTATAGTAATTTTTAATTGATATCATTTAACTATTAATAATTCGAAATGTGATGTTATTAAAGGAGAAAAAGTGTAATTTTCCCTAAAAGCTAAGAAAAATAAAAAAAAAAGTTTACAGTTGAAACGATACATACACACGGCTACGAATCCAAGCGGAGAAAGAGCGTCAATGATACATTACGGAGGAGTAAAAACGTTGTAATAGCATAAAGAAGAAAGAAACAAACGGCTCCTTTCGACATTGTTAGGGAATTATTGCTTAGGAATCGCTCAAACAAATTAAATGTTGTATTTCTTATAAAAAAAAATTAATAATAATATAGTCGCTTTCTTTTATTGTTCGCAAGACAAGTTTGTCCCAACCATACACCTTTTTAATCGAATTTTGTTTCGTCACGTTCATGTAAATTTCAGTAAATTTGTATTTAAGAATTACATTCTGGTTGGTTTACTTTATTTTAATCGCCGTCTATCATCATTTTTTTTTATATTACTGATATGAAATCAATGAGATCAAACCTATTTACATAAACACTCGCCATGTTTAGAAAATTACCTAGGCAACCGTTTACTGCATCGCGCATCCTGTGCACGCTTGTGTTTGTAAAACAATAGCATTGCGTAACAATCGTCACACCCTTTTTCCACGTTTTCCGTACGTATTTGCCCTACATTGACAAATTACTTTTATCTTTATTACGTAAAAACGAAATCGCATATAGAATCTTTAGAGATACATTACAAATATTTAGGATATTATTCACGAAGTTCAGTGCTATAATCAAGTTTACTCTCTTCAATTACAACCATGAAAATAATGAAACACTTAGACCTCTATCGCAACTCTAATTCTACTTTTGCCTATTGAAATTGGACGAATTAGAATAATCAATACTACTTGGAACACTTATAGTCTTCACATAACTTATAGGAGGGTAATAAAATCGTAAACGTCACGACTTTTCCTGATATCTATAGTATAGTAGGTAATTTATAAGGAAATCGCACCTTTTCAAATAGTGTATAGCTCTAATTTCGTTTCCAGCACATATTTCAACTTTTTTTTTAGTAAAGTATGCTACATTTCCGTCAACTATCGTCAAACATGAAGTAATAATAGCTCTTAGGCTTTTTAACACGATTATAGCGTGCTTTCAAAACTTCTCCAACAACTCTACTGCTATAATTTTCTGCAATTCCTCTTACTAGAAGCCTGACATAGCAATCAACGAGAATGAGGCTTACTATTTCACTCCGAAAAGGCCCAAAGTAAAATTACATAACTTAGTTTCACGTTTGAAAGGTATGCAAGCTTTCAACAATAATTTAGCGTAACTTTCGAAAACTGATTTGAATTTTGTCGAATGGAACGCGTCGATGATATGAAGTTGAATAGCGCTCACTTCATTCCATTGGAGATGTAAACATCCCGTCGTACACAATGTAAAATTTTCAATTTCGTTCGCAATGATTCTAAATTAACAAGTTTTGGAAATTCCATCAAAGAAATATGCCGTAAAAGTCATACAGTAATCTTTAAAAAATCATTAAAAAACCTTTAAAAAAAATAGTAAACCTGAAAAGAAAACCTACAAAAAAAAAACTTCAGAGTAATAAATCATCGGTTCTCGTCCCTGTGCAAGCATAGAAATCACGAAAGCACATTATCACAAGACCGAAAATAGAGCAAGAAGAAGAAGAAGAATGAATGAATGAAAAAAAAAATACATCGATACGAATAATTAGCGAGGTCGCACTGACGAACAAAGGCTCGAGTGACATTATACACCGCATAGAAAGTTAGAGCGGTGAGCGCAACTCCCGGTTGCACGCAATCACCTCTTTTCTCTTCTTCGGCCACGCACGCAAAGCTTCCTCCTTTAATAGCCCTTTGAAAAAAAAGTTTAGCTGTCTGTCTGACAAACAAAACGATAACTTACTTGTCCACAGGTAGGCAAAAAAAAAAGACAAAAAAAAATCATGCACGAGGCAAACGAGCAGCAGCAACAGCAGCAACAGAGCGAATCGGTAATGAGCATAATTTTGTCGAAGCGGTAGCAGCGAACAGCCGAGGACGACTAAAATTATACCACTTTTGACTTACATCCCTCCACAAAAAAAAAGACATGACAAATAGACGACCGCACGGTGCCTTGCGTGTCTCCTCCCTTCCTACGCGACTCTTTACTTTCTTTTTTTTTTACCTGATTAAGCTTTGAATCGAGTGACTACTCTCTCAGTTTTTCCTCGTCGTTTAAACCCTCTTGTCGCTCGGATTACGTATATACACTTTGATAAAGCACGATGCTGGCCAAGAAAAGGGTGATTTCCTTATGAATTCTTTTTTTTTTTATCCCATTATAAAATAGGTTTCTTTTTTTTTCTCCTTGATCGTTTCTTTCAATCGAATAAGCCAAAAATGTGGTTTGACTTCGTTACGATTTACATCGAATTGATTTTCAAAAGGGTGGCATACGCGACAAGTCGCGAAAGATGGCCAAGAAAAACGCACCTGCCGCGCTGCAAACCGACGTCACCAACGACGAGGATTGGGCCAAAATATTGGAACGCAAGGGATTAGTTCGTGAGCATTTTTTTTATGAATTGTCGCTATTTTTTTTTCTTCTTACCTTTCCGAATGCCAAAACGATTTATCAGTGGCTGACGTTTACTCGGACTGGAGTGGACCGTGCATCGGTATGGTAAGCATACTCAAGAAAATCAAGATGGAAATCGGTGGTGATAATTTGAGTTACGCTACGGTAAAATAATTCTTTTTTTTTTTAATCGTCGAAAATCATTTAGAGTAAGTTTTCTATAATATTTAAATAAATAAAGTATAGGCCAGGTGTGACAATATCGAATCTTTAGCTCGATTTCGAGGACAAAGCGAACCCACGTGGATGTTTATTCGCGTGAGTAATCGTTCGAGCTTTTCGCAGCTTTTGCATCGTTCGTTGAGAAGAATAATTTTTCGTTTTAGGATGGAAAAATGGTTAATCTATTGTTTGGTGCGAGTTGTCCGCGACTTACGGAAACACTCACCGAGGAACTGAAGAGACTCGAAACTGGTCAAGAACCAAAGTACGAACTTTTTTTTTTATTTCTTCGATGGCAATTTATTTATTCGTATTGGATTTAGATTTTCACTTCCGGTTTCGGAGATGTGCGAGGAAGAAATCACGAGGATGAAGGAGATCGAGCAGAAAAAAGTCGCGAAATACGCCGAAGAAAACGCGAAAAGAGGTGTTTCATTTCGTTGAATTATAAAATCTGTTACTTAAACACTCACTTAAAAATACATTTTTATCGAAAATAGACGCCGAAAGAAAAGAAAAATACGAGGCGGAACTGAATCACTACGTGGACTCATTGCACAAAGAGACAGTCCTCATCTTGCTCCCCTGGTTGTTCAAAGACGAAGAAGGTAATAAAAGAGACAAGAAGTCGACACCCGCGTACGTCGAACTCGTCGAGCAATTGTTACCCGAACATTTCACAATTGATCGCGAGGTCAGGATGCAGATCGAGGAACAACATTTGGAGGAGATGCAAAAGGAAGTGAGTTACAAATTGTCTTGAAAAAAATGATAACATGAAATATATTACATCGTATTTAACGAACGCAGACGAGATTCGAATTCAGCAACGAAACGAAACGGCTGTTCATGGATGGCAAATGTTTGTGCATGAGGCTCAAAGTTATCGACAAAGTGCCACAAACTGACATTGAAAATTGTCTGTTTGAATTGCTGTTCAGCGAGGCGAATGTACCACAAGTACCCGATGATCTCGTCGAGGGATGGTAATTATTTTAAAGAAAAACTCTTAAATGATTTATTTTAATTTAACTTTTTTTTCATACTAGTTTCGTCCAACGCAATTTACCATCGCTGAGAGAATTCATCAAAGACACGATGAGCATCGCGTCGGACCCAGAAAAACTTGACAAACTTCTGTGCATAACGACAGTATGGGTACCGTTAAATCCAAGAAACAAGGCCATTGCTTTCCGTGCACTCTTTCCAAAATACATCCAAGATACTTACCCGGTATTTTAAAATGACAACGCAATTTGTCAACTGATGCAACATTATCGCGATAATGAGAGTATTATTATTTTTACAGTACGAAGATAAAGACGCTAAGGTGCCCATCACGGTATTCAAATACGACAACACGAAAATAAGAGAGCTCCAAATGGTTCACGAGATGTACAAGCACGAAGTTGTCATGCACGGCATTTTCGAACGCGACAAATTACCCGATCCCAAGCTAGTTGCCAAAGATATAGAAGAGTTTGAAGAACTGCCAAAAGAGATTCACAGGTAAATTCATAATGGAACTTGAAAACAAACAAAAAAACTGAAATTTTCAATAATTTTGTATTATTCGTATTTTACAGCACTGCGGTGTTCGTATGGGTGGTGAAGAGAAGTGGTATCAACGTGTTCCTATCCTTCGCGGGAATAGGGCCGAACTACGTGAGCGAAACCCCGGAAAAGGCCATAGAAGACGCGGAGCAATACTTCCCTAGCAAATCTACAGTATCGGAAGAAGTGCAATCGGACGAGGAAGAAAAACCAGCCGACGAACAGCAGCAACAGGAGCAGCAGCAGCAACCACCAGCAGCTTCATAATTAAATGTATATACAACTCGATAGTAAGAAAAAAAAAATAAAGCAAAAACACAGATTTTGAGTTTTCTGTAAACACCTCCTTGCTTTATTTTCCACATGTCTCACTTACAACGCGCAAAAAAACGGTTTACTTCTTGTAGCCACAGCTGCGCCTGCGACCACGTGCCCTCTCGAACTTGCGTCCCTTCGAGCGCACCAATGGCTTGGTATGCGAGTGTGGCACACCAGGAGCCAGGCCGAAGTGTTTCACGGCCTCGCGCGATTTGCGTGGTCCTTGGATCAACACGGTCTTGCAACCGGTTGGCGAGCGCAGAGCCAGTTGGTCGAATGTGATTATCTCACCGCCAGCCTTCAGGATGCGACCACGTGCCTTCTCTGTGACGCGGAGTGCGCATACCTACGACAAACGAATCGTTGTAATCAATAACATTCAATCAAACATTTTTGTGTGAGAAAGGGACAGAATTTGGAGTAATTAATATGTACATGTATCAGCTGTAATAATGATCTCACTGCAATGACAGGAAGACTGAATAGGCAACTGAATTTACTCTAGCGAACGTTCAAATTGGATAAGAACATAAATAGCTCAGACACAGAGTGCGGTTCGCAAAAAAAAAAAACAAAGAAGAACTGATCTTTGCTAGACTTACAGTCAGTTTTGGGACCTCGAAGATCCTGGCATCATCAGTGATTGTGCCTACAACAACAGCAATGCAGTTCTCACGGCCAGGCTTCTTCATGAATCTGGTCACACGGGCCAGAGAGATTGGTGGGCGGTGGATTCTGCTCATAAACAGCCTCTTGAGGATGATTTTGTTGAATTTGGAGTTGGTCCTCCGGGCCAAAAATCTGTACAACTGTAAAACAAGCAATGAGTTACATATTGTTTTTGTTTTTTTTTACAGAACATTGATAAATTACAATGAAAGAAATATATCAATCGCTTGCCAGCCATTCATATCAAGCAGAAAGACTGAATAGGAGACTGACTTTATTCTGGCGAACAGTTGAATTGAATCAGAGTAAATCCCTGATCCAATGTGTGAGTTCGCACGTCAAACTTTCAATTAAACAAACGAAGTCTAACAGTATTTTGGCTGAGAGCTTTGGCCACATTAAAGAGTTGTCATTGTTATAAACAACTGTCATGTGGCTCGCGACAACATGTTTAAACTAACCTATAAGCGCAACAACAAAGAACGAAATGCGTCTATCACTTTACAAAACAATATACCGATTTGATAGATGATCTATAACGAAGAAACAAAATAGTTGTTTATAATTGTATGCAAAAAAACAACGTACCTTGACGAGAAGTCGCAGGTAGACATCCTGGGACTTGGGCTCTGTTCGTCGGACCTTTCGGTCGTGTTTGTGATTGATGTCTATACCCTGTAATAAAAATTAGATTGGTCATTGTTGAATCGACAATCGCTCTTGCGAAAAACATTATTGAAAGCCACGGATGGATTTTAAAACGAGCGATAAAATTAGATTCCGCGAGCAGATGCAAACATATCAAACCGCTCACCATTTTGACGATCGGGAAAAGAAACGACGGCCACGAACGCACGAACACGCAAGCGACTCGCGCAAGGCTGCAGCTCCGGAAAAAGGAAGACAGAGTGCGCTTCACGACACGACGGCTCGAATGGAAGCGCGCGAAAGTTCATAGGTAAATCCAGTACTGGGTAAATCTTTAGCTTCTTAATTAATCCTGCTGTCTATAATGCAATGTAACACATATTTTAGAATCTAATTAGAAATTGCTTTTTATTTATTCGCAGCCTGAAAAGTTTATTTTCTATTTCACGATTTTTTATTTTTATTTTTCAACATTAACATTATGGAACGTTCAAGGTAGCTTATAAAAATTCTATGATAAGCTCTGTTTCAAAAAAGCTTTTTCAGGCGTGACGAGTCAGTTCCTAAATAAGTTATAAGAGCGTGCATAAATAATTTACATATTTTTTTATTTATGAACGCACATGCTATTATTTTATAGCAATTAATAAAATGTTTTTATTTTCAAACCGCAATTTTGCAGTCACACATTTTACAGGAAGATGTCGCAGTGGTCGCACGTGAATCGCGCGTTAAGCCAAAGTTTCGCGGTTAGGTCGTTCTCGCCGGTTATCAAGTTTGTTAACGGATTTTATTTGTTAGTATGAATTAAACTGTCATCAACATTCGCATCAATAAACATGGGAGACTTTCATTCCTCAATGCGTTGCATTTCACCAAGTGCACGGTAAGTTGAACAATCATTACTGTGCATACAGTGAGTTTGCAGCTAATTGTTGCATTCTTGTTTCGTTTCAGTGTTTTAACTCCAAAACCACAAGTTCAGCAAACTTTGGAAGTTCGACAGACACAAAAGAAAGCTAAAAATGCCATCACACTGTTTTTAATCAACAGCGTTCTTTTGGCAGTTGTACTCTTTGACATGTAAGCTTTTTAAAAGATTTTTCCCCATTGATACTTGTAATGAATTTATGTAACATAGGTAATCTTTATCTTTTAGATTTTATGGTGGCATTGCATACAAACCATTCTCATGGATTGAATGGTGTTTGGCATCCATTCTTGGTCTTAATTCAGTTCATCATTTGATAAGATACACAGTGGCTACATTCAGTTTGCGGCCAGTCACTTTGACCGCAAAGCAAAGAAAACTTCTGGGGATATCGGAAGATGATCCACTATTCAAAAATGAAGTTCCAGTGCCGCAAGAGCTGCCAGAACCATCCACTCCGCTCAATTTTTCTTGTATAAACTTGAGTAGAAATTCTAGTGCTCTTGGTAGTTCTTCTTTGAATGAGACAAGTAAGTTTTGTATTTGTAAAATAAATTTATTTTTATCCGTATATTTAAGATTGTGTCATTCTTATGGAATTTTTTTTATTTGTTATTTTAGAAGACTACTCAGCTTCTAGTCCATTTTCAAAGTACAGCAGTCCACTGTCTCGTAAGTCAGCAGTAAGTCCAAATGTCACCATTAATAAATCATTCAACAGTTCAATGAGTGCTAGTTTCACTGGTGAAGACTTGATCCAAGATGAGCTTGAATTACAAAACTATTTGAAAGAAGTCACCAAGAAAGAGCGCAAATCCACCCCACATTCCACCAATGTTGATCAACCATCAAATCTACTAAGTTCTTTCTGGTCACATCCAGCAACTCGCAGTCCTGGGGAAGTGTCACCCTTTTTGAGACAGTGTGTTTATCAATTGGCATCAACTGTTGGTAAGCTCTAATATTAAATTTGTAAGTCTTGAGTTATTATAATATTCACCTAATGTTTATATTGCTTTTCAAGACAAGTCCAAATCTTCCAGTCCTGGTGCTGAAGAAGGAAGTTCACCAAGAGCCTATGGAACTCCTGATGTTTGGAGAAAGTATAGAATAGATCCAGCAAAAGTTAATCAATCGATTGCTAATTTGAGAATGGTAACTTTCTTAATTTAATTACAAATTCAAATATCGAAAAATCATTAAAAAAAAATTTGCTCAACAGTGGCTAAGCAAAACTGTTGTTGAGAGAGTAGCGTCGGAATTAGATAATGTGTGTGCCAGTTTAATCCGCCATGGCTTAAGTGACTCCCAACCAGGACATGTTGGCTTGGATAAACTCAGGAAACTTGCTCAATCATTCTCAGTAACTGTTATACCAACTTTGCCGGCTTTAGTTCCTTTCCTTGAATTATCAAGTAATCAGGAATATTTAGTAAAAAGAATTAAGATACTTGCCAAAGGTGGATCTATGAGTGAGTTCAAGTGGAATAGTGGAGGATCTCATAATGGAAAGGAATGGGATTCAAGTTTGCCAACAGACACAGCTGTTAGTATTTGCTTATATTTTTATTATTGCTTAGTTAAAAAAAAGTAATTTCAATTAATCATACTTTTTACAGATTATCATGCATCTTTTTTCAACATATATGGATACTCAACTGGAAGCTCCCTTGAATCAACCTGATGCCAGACCTTTCACATCGAGACACACAGCTAAATCAGGTTCAGAATTGCCGCGCAGCAAAGGTCCTATAATAGTCAATCAGTCTGCAAATCCACCCCATTACTTTCTGGCTCTCACGGGCGACTCACTAGAAAAAGACTTTGAAGATATTCCAAGGGTATGTTGAAGTAATTTCTGGCTACTTGAAAGCTCCACTTATGGATTACATAAATAATTTCTGTTTGTTTTTTTCGTTCTCACAGGGCAGGAACAATTTGTTTCACACGCTACTTTTATTCTTGTACATAGTAAAGACTCGCGATCATGGTATGCTCGGCCGCGTCAACCTTGGCATGTCCGGCGTAAACGTCCTATGGGTCATTGACTAAACTACCTGTACAATTTTTCTATTTTTCTATTGCGTAAAGCATGTGAGTAAGTGAAAAACACTATTTTTAACTCCGAGTGATTATTTATTTCGGTACGATCATGTAAAAAAAATAACTGAATATTGAATGTAGTTCTCGCGATTTAATTATACCGCTAAGTAGAAGAATTAAGTTATTGTGTGATGATTTTATGTCGGTATGTATGCGGTGTGGTAATGAAAATTTTGTACAAGTATGTAAGGAAATTTAAACAATAAGGTCGTGTCGCTCGTAAATCTTGAGTATACATAAAAAAAAACTGTGAAGCAACTTGTATATACATAAGTCTTCCGCGATGACATTTGCATATATTTTTAAAATGCAAATCATTGACTGTGCATTATAAATTAAATAAAGGACAATTGTATTTTTTGAGTGACTAAAAGAGTTTTCCATTACTAAAATCCATATATCAAGTTCCCTTAACTCAATCCGAAAATCATCCATTCGTACGATTGCAAATTCATCCAAGCATTCAGTACTGTAAAAAATAATGTGCCGCACAATTCGAATAAAATCATTTAAATTCCTAAATATTGAAAAAAACATACCGCAAATGCATTCGAACGATGCAGCAAAGATAGAGCTGCATTTAACGATCCTCGGCTTGCGCATGCGCGGCCGCTTACCATTGATAGCGTGTGGTGTATCTCGTGGTTTTTTTTCTTTTTTTTTTTTTTTTTGAACGAGCGAGTGCACACGCTGCTGACTCCCCTCTCGGGCTCTCGCGGTTCAATCCAGCGGCAGCCTGCTGAAATCGCGCGAACGAGCAGAGTCCAGTAGTAGTGCAGTATAAGCGTCGGTCGCGCGCGGACGAGCCGACTTGTATTATAAAAGTATATCTCGCGCTTCGCGTGCTCAGAGTGTATTAAAGAAAAAAAGAAGAAAAAAGAAGTTGTGCATATATACGAAGTGAGAGAGAGAGAAAAGATGGCTCATCGTTAGATATCTGCTTTGGCAAGGTGAGCGTCATAAACGAGGATTTAATTGGTTGTTTTGGGTATAAAGCGAGCTCAAGAGAGAGAGAGAGAGAGAGAGAGAGAGAGATGATCGTTCCGAACGCTATCCAGCTCTTTTGTGTGCGAGTGTGAGTGTATACTCTCTTGTATCGTACAATAGTGCCATGTGATGTGTCGGGTTTCTCGGGTGCACTCGTGTCGCCCTGTAACATTAGATTATCGCTCTCGAATTGTTTTCGTTTGCGCAACAAGTATATAACCAGACAACATATTCCAAGCTGCATATTAATGCGATTATACACACGCGGGCAAATTACATTTACACATCTTTTTTTCTTCTTATATTTGTCTTCGACAACGCGTTGACTTATCATCTGATAAAACTTCCGCGTTGCGAGTTAATCATAGAGTTTCTCTGAAAAAGAACAAAAAATAATTTTACCTTCGCCAGCACGTGTATCTGTGTAAATGTATGCGTACGTGTGTGTGTGCTCCAAAAGACCGTGACGCTTGATTTCATGTGTGGCATGTTATTTCCAATCGAAAACTATATCGCAACAACGCTCTCTCTCTCTCACTAGCACGAAACCCGGAAGAGCGTCAGAAAGGCCATAAATCCTAACGTATATAGCCGAAAAAATTACTGGGTTCATCAAGAGCGATTAATAATTCATCAACTCCGCCGCGATAGAACATCATTATCAAACGCGACGAAAGAGAGGAATGCTTTATCACACTCGCTTACGAAATTTGTTTTGCTTAAAATTCGTATGAGGCCATAGCATTGACGCGAGCGAAAAAAAAAATAATAAACTCAAAATATTCGTGTGCACCTCGCGTCGTCGCGACAACGTTGTCGACTAACAAGCGCATTGGAAATACATCGCTATCGCCTACCCGATGAGGGGCTAATCATCGAGCGTGTGTTACTTATTTTTTTTTTCTTCGTGCAGCACTCAGCCAAGCGAGAATAATGAGAAAAGACGCGGAAAAGATGTCACAGGCAATCGAGGAGCAGCGTAAAGACGCAATCCTCGAGGAAATATTCTACGTGTCGTCGAAGCGCAACACCGTCTACAGGGTGAGACTCAGCGAGAGAGGATTGACTCTGAAGAAGGAGAGTAATTGCGGCAATGCCCCGAGTAAAACCGAAACTATACGCGTCGATGACATCGTTGGATGCAGGTGAGATGTTGTTGTGTCTTATATATTTTAACGAGACGACATCTGTCATGTGTTGCGAGATTTTTTTTTTTTTTTTTTTTGACACTCGATTGAGACATATATTGTTCAAGGATTTTTCCTCGCGAGTTTGCTATTTGATTTCGAAAGTGACTATATTGAAGTGGATTTGGTATTATCGAGAGAAATATTGAAAAAAAGATAATATTTGTTCCGAGGTAATCTCGCGAGTGTGCAGCAGTTCAAAAGTAATCGTAAAGATAATAACAACTCTCTCTCTCTCTCTACCTCTCGCCGCGAGGCAATGTTTATAATTATAATATAACATAACCGTCCGTTTAACATTCCTCACATTCCTCTGCATTTAATTTGTTTAATTTTCAAGATAATTTAAGATTACGTCGAGTCGGTGAAAAGTAAGATCCAACACCTATAAGTAAGGAATGCCGTCAATGAGCAAAAAAAAACAAAAAGTTAATTCCCACTCAAGACACATGTAATCTTCCATTCAACACATCGTGCATGCGGCCGAATCGACGTTCACATGTATATAATAACTCAGATCCGCGAGTGAAGGTCCAATCCAGTTTTTATTATACACTTCCCGCGCGCAGAAAAGATATCACCCGGAAATGAGATTTTTCGACAAATAATAATCGATTTGTGTGTTTAAAAAACAGAATCGCGCGAAATGAAAATTCGAATTGATATTAAAGCGGAAAAGTATGGTCGATTGTGCAATCGTGTTGTAACGTTCTAGATATATACACACACAAGTCCCGCATTGTATATACATACGGATTACGTCTGCGTGTCTGTCTCTCTATTGCGATGAAAAGCTTTTGCACGCACACATACAAAAAAAAAGTCAAACAAACGACCGCGTAATTGCTTTTTGATAATGAACGTCTGAAATTTTGTTTTGTTTGTTGTGATTTTCAGGCTTGATTTTTTTTTCGTCGTTTCGAAAGTGTCTCTAGATTATTTCTCTATATCGAATCGCAGTCTGATGGCTGTATATCCATTATCGCGTATAAAAGTTGAAATCGTTAACAGAAAAATACTCGCTGTGGCGTGAAATTGATTTTTTTTAATTTACCGAATTTTCGGATTATGTCACGAATGAGTCACAATGTCGTTGATTTCCCTGTAATCATTATCCCTTCAATTATATATACTTGCTTAATTTTTGAAATAATAATACCTCCACAAATCTTATTATTACAGATGATTCACTGATTACACTATATTAGCGACGTGTCTTCGTATATATCTCGCGTAAACATTAAGGAAAACATGAGTACTCGTCTCCGCGAGGACGCAAAGTTTGCCGCGAGTCTCGGCAAAATATTGACGGAACGCGTGTAAAAATCATTGGTAATTAAGATTAATTCGAAAGAAAAAAAAATTGCATTTTCCACGACAGTCCAACAAATTATGCGCCGCGAGTAATATTCTTCAGCACGCGATGAAATAATCGAAAGATCTTGTGAATTTTCTTTTCATGTAAAAACACAATTTAAAAGCAAGCTTTGAATGAATGATAAACGATCGAGTGGTGACAGACAGACAGAGAGAGAGAGAGATAAAATTCTTGTTCACACACGCGGCAATTAACTCGTGTCTGCTGCTTCTGCCAAGAAATCAGCTCGCAAACAGTTCACAACCGACCAAATTTTACAAAAAACAAGAAGCCAAAAAAAAAAAAAAAAAAATTAATTCTCTTTTTCCACAGATGCATGCGTTCGAAACGTCGAAGCGCGGGCAGTTGCGCTTGCGGTCCAGGAGCATCTCGAGGTCAGCCACGTCTGGTCGAGTCGACCGAACCAGTCCAGCCGAACGACGAGTACGACAGTTCGGCCTATCTCTACGTGTACGCTTATACATTGAAACGTCGTCGTCGCGAACGTATGACCGTCACCTTGAGATTTCGCAGCTTCGATCGCTACGAGGACAATTTGCGCGAGGCAAGTCGCTGGCGACTCGCTATCAAGTGTCTCGTCACCGGCGAGCCCATACCTAAACCTTACATGAGTCCTGCTCACAGGAATTTACAATCGTTGCTGAGTGGTGAGTTTCGACAGTATCATTGGCTCTGCCACTTGGGTGTGTTTGTCGATATTGTTTGGCAGTCAAATTCTTTGATCGCTCGAGTGATTAGATCTCGAGCACTAAGGTGGAATGATATATAAAAATATCAAGTTGAATTGACTTGTCGAGGTTTCTTCATCGTGAGCTCTCTGATTAAAGCGTGTACACACGAACTTTATAGGATTTGCATGCGGGTAATAACTGGAATTACGAGGCACTGGATTAGAAATTTATTATGCAATATATACCTTAGACGCATAATTATCAAGTTGCTTTATATTCAGCGTCGAATAAACCAACTCGCTCGAAAAACAACTATCGTGCATGCGTTCGATCGATACTACAAAGTTTGCTCAAAATTAATTGTTATAATCGCGTGTTTGCACGACAATAATTCCCTAATAGTTTTTTTTCCACAGCTATTGTTTCGTGAAATTTTGACAGGTCGACCGAAAAAAAAAAGAAGAAGCGTGTGCACCTGCGCTCAAAGAGCCATTAGCTTATCTAATCTTTCAGGATAGGATATTTTATCGACAGTATAGCCGGGTTCTCGCGGCAACCGCCGCCGCCCGCCGTTGGCACAGTGACCGCGATTTTCCGGATGCATGAGAAGGAGAACGAGGAGGAAGTCGATCAACGCCGAGAGGCAGAGAGAAAGAGAGTCCTTGACTTGCATAACATACCTTATCCCGATTTCCATTTTTGTTATACAGGAATCGCCGTGCCGATCGATTGTTCGGGCTACTGTTCGCTAAAGGATTTATTTCGTTACTATCTCTTCGACTGCCTCGACTTTCAACGGCACGGAGTTTTATCGACGAGGTTCAACGAATTGTTTATCGTTAGTTTTTATTAAATGCAGACGACGTTTAGCTTTCAATTGACTCGTTATCTCGAGGTTTCATCGCGCCTCGATGCATCGTTGTTCTATATAAATCTTCTTTTTTTTTGTCTATTATAGTTTGTCGCGTCGGGAAAAATACTTGTACGAGTGAATTTTTTTTTTTAATCTCGCTTTTCCGAAACGCTCGAGTATTTCAAACAAAAAACGTAACGCACGTATCTCACGAACGTGCGTTTTCCTTTTAGAATGTGCGTCAGAGTTGATGATACAAAAATTATTCACGCGCGCACGTTGATGTTTTTCTTTTTAAAACCGCGCTCGGACCTAATTTAAACACAAAAAGAGGATCATTACCTCTTGTTAAAAATTCGACATGTAAATTATGCTTGTTTTTTTTTCTTTCTCTCTTTCAAGTTCGTCATGACACACGCGCACACGTCTTAAAAACTAGAAATTATGATTCAGCGTAAATGATTTTTTTTTATTGCCTACTTTGATGACCACTTGAAATGGCAAAAAAGTTGCTTATGCGAAATACTTTTAAACAACTCAAAGACTACGCTTACACGCACGAGCTAAAAATAAAAAATAAAAAAAATAAAACAAAGCAAAATGAACTATATACTTACGTTCGACAGTTAAAAGAAACACACATACAATTGCTAAAATTGTTTTCGCCGACATACGATGGTGAAAATATTCTCACGTTGCGTAACGCCAATTGAGCCTATCAATACTCATTTAGTGCGTGACCGCGGAAAAAAAAAGAGAGAGACATTCTCTTGCGGAGATGACCCTATATAATATATCTACGTCATAATATAATACGAGCTGAATTGCTTTAATTTTCAACATTTTTATACACGCGTGTGTAAATTCCTCGCGCGAATCAGTTTTTTTTTCGTGAACACAGGTGTAGTCTCTTACTCCAGTTTCCTCTTTTTTTTTTGTTTCGTCGAAAAAAAAAAGGTTGCTCGCGCGTGCGTCACGACTACATGCGACACGTCGAAGGGGAAAACTCGCTGGATGCTGCAGAGGATTTCCTTGTGAAAAGTGTATCCTCGTCGCGCGCGTGATGATGAATTATTGCTGTGTCGAAGAATCTTTTTATTTTTTTTAAAACGTCGACGGTTCGACATTGATCGTAAAATTTTTCCAATGTTTCTGTATCTTTTTTTCTCTTATTTGCCAATCAAAACTTTCGTCGTCATTGAAGGAAACGCGTAATGTTTTTTTTTTGCTGGCAACTTCTTTAAATCAATTTTTTGCATGACTAATACTTGCAGATGTAGGCAAATCATTTTCCTCGGTAAATGCTAATAATTTATCTGAAACGAGAGAAAAAAACTACTGCTTCAACGCGGTCAATTGAATACAGAAATAAGGTTAAAAAAAAACAATTTATCTTTAATACCATATATACGAAAAAATGTTACCGTGATCTAAATAAAACTCATTGCTTCGCTCAACCCCACTTACACTTAATCGAATCTCCTCAATTATTAATCCGGCGATTATCCGTAAACGTCAATGACAGGAAAAAAAAATTCGATTTCATTTTGATCGTCCGTTTAATTTTCGCATTTTTTTCGCGTGGTCCATAAAAGCAGAAGAAGAAGAAGAAAAAATCCAATTATGACATTTCCTCGTATAGGGTAATTTCATCCTTTTGAAATTGAGCTGCAATAAAAAAGCGCAATATAGCAACAGCCTTTAACAATCGCCGCGCGCTTCGCTTCGCTGAAAACTGCCTCTTCGAATAATATAGAGCTGCGGCTATGTAATAAACGCTTTTGCGCGCCGAGGCTATTATACAGTTTTACGTAAAGTTTCGGCTCTGGCTTTTCGTGACGCAGGATGAGCGAATCGATGATACGTATATGCGTTTTTTAAGATGTTTTTTTTATACAATGACGTGATTCTGCCAAAGATCAAAAAAAGTCTTTTTGTTCTTATCGACGTTTAAGTATGACGCTATGTAATTATTTAATGGCTGTTGATTAGAAAATCATTGACAGAGCTGTTATTGTAGGTAATTATGAATTTACGGTGGTAACAAAAAAAAAAGTCATACACTAACTGACGTGAACGTGAAAGAAAAAAAGTTCTACGCTATATTTTTTGTATACTCTAACTCGAGTGTTTTTGCGTAACGAATGATCACATGGAAGTAGAAAAAACTAAATCTCATGCATTATTCTCGTATGAACATTAGCAACGCTGCAAATTATACATTTACAATAAAGTTATGAATAAAATAAAAAATTAATATCTATTCGCGTCGTCGTCTCGCTGCGAAATTATCTCAATATTATTCTAGACAAGGTGTAAATATAGTAACAACCGCTTGCGATAAGAGAAAAAAATAAGTATAAGAAGCATTTATCACGTTATACACAATATATCGATCGATATCGATGTTCCGTCGTCGCAAATATACATCGGCGGCACAGGCTCGCTTAAATTGTTGATCGACGACTGTGCACACACACAGCAGAAATTCTATTTATAAATCCAGCTAAACAATTTAAATGTTGCAGCATGTCCAACCGAGCCAAAGAATCTTCTAGTGATCCTGAATCCAAAATCGGGCCCAGGCCGAGGTCGCGAGACATTCCAGCGTCGCGTGCATCCAATCCTGTCGGAAGGCGAATTGACCTACGACCTGTACATCACACGCCACTGCAATTACGCGCGTGACTTCGTGCGAACTCGCGATCTAAGCCAATGGTCTGGTTTAGTGTTGGTCGGTGGCGATGGTATTGTCTTCGAGGCGGTCAATGGATTATTACAGAGGCCCGATTGGGACACTTGCATCAAACAATTGCCCATTGGCGTTATACCTTGTGGCTCTGGTAATGGACTTGCAAAGTCTATTGCTTACTCGAGAGGGTGAATATACTTTCTTTCGTTTTCATTCAAAACAACGAATCAAATGATTGTATACATACGTGTTTTGATAATTAATTATCATCGTCAATGACGAAGCGTTAATCGCAAACAATTTCCGTGAAAAAAAAAAATAATACAGCTTTTGTCATCGTCGGTGTCGACGAAACGTTTGACGTACAAACAATTACACGATAATTTCCGAATATTATCAATTTCGCAACTTATGTCTATCCATCTTTCACGTGTTTCAAACAATTACCTCGATACAAATTGCCGCCGCGATACAAACTCTTTTGTAACACGCGTATGTGTATGTCTGTCTTTAACAGCGAGCCATTCGACCAGAACCCAATGCTGATAAGCGCGCTGTCGGTGGTGCGTCGAAGACTCAATCAGATGGATTTGGTGCGCGTGGAGACGCGCCAACAGACTCTGTTCTCCTTCCTGTCGGTCGGCTGGGGTTTCCTCGCCGACATCGACATCGAGAGCGAGAGGCTGCGCGCCATCGGCGGACAACGTTTCACCGTTTGGAGCCTCGCTCGACTTATTAGTTTGAGGACTTACAAGGGCGTCGTCTCTTATCTACCCTGCGAGGCGCAGACAAATGGTGTGGCAAAGAGCAACGGTGACGCGAGGATCAGTCATTCAAAAAGCTGTGGAGATGATCTCGATCGGTTGGTTTTTGTTTTACGATTTTGTATCTATATATTTTTACCAACGAAAATGCAACAACGTCGCATACAGGTTCACCACGGAAATACACGAGTCACGAAGTTTCGACGGTATGTTCGACGCCGCGGACGACAACGTGTTCGAGGGCAAGGACGAGTGCGACTACACCGAGGAGGTGGACAAAGGTCGCGGAGTGATCACGGAAACATTGACGCTGGAAACGAGCGCGAACGAGACCCTAATGACTGGTTTGAGACGTCGAACCGACAGCTTCTACTCGGCGAGATCGCGCAAGTCCGCCTACTTTAGCACTGGCTCAGGGTCCATCTCGAGCACTTACCACAGTGTCGAGGACCTCAATGGCACCAGTGAGTATATATGCACTGGGTTTTTTTTTCCTTGAACAAAGTTAACAAGTTCGCTCATTAGTCACCTCTTCGTTCTTTTTTTTTTTCTTCGGTTTCAAACACGCGCCGACACTTGCCTAATGAAGTTCTATATATAGTCGGTGTTTCATTTTTGTTTCTGCTGTTTTTTCTTTTTCTCAGACTTAGAGAGTAGCAACATTACTTATGGCCCTCCGTCGTCACTGCCTGCACTCACGACCAAAGTGCCGAGCTCGTGGACCAGAATTGAAGGTAGTATAGCGAGAAAAAAAAATTTTTTTTTTCTTTTTTCAATTGTCTCGGAATTTTCTGACCAGTGGGTTGATTTCAGGCGAATTTATTATGGTCGAAGCCGCATATCAGTCTCATCTGGGACAAGACTGTTTCTTTGCTCCACAAGCGAAGCTCAACGACGGCATCATTTGGCTGCTGATCATCAAAGCGGGAATCAGTCGAACAAATTTACTACAGGTATGCTCGCGATTTTGCAATTGATTACAAGAGATTTTTAACTAAAGAGATGCCGAATTTTTTTCTTTTCGCAACAGTTCCTACTGGGATTGAGCACAGGCTCGCACCTAAGCTGTCCAGGCGTGGAAATGATACCCGTCCGAGCATTCAGAATCGAGCCAGCCGAGGACTCGACTGGTCTGCTCACAGTCGATGGTGAACGAGTCGACTACGGACCTCTTCAAGGGGAAATCTTCTCGTCGCTTGCCACCGTCATGTGTCCTTGATAAATAATGAAATTACGCGCGTCTGTCGAAAGTAAAACAACAACAATAACAAACCTACAAAAGTATATCCCACGCAGCCGAGCCAAATAACAAAGAAACAAAAGAAGAAGAAGCCGTTTGCGATTAAGATGTTATACATATAATATACATTCCTATGTCTGTTGATTAGTGAGTAAGTAGCCGAGAGAAATGCGAGAGAAGGCTGACAAAATGTCCGTCGATTTTTTTATACCAACATTCCCAGTTTCAATCCGTAGATCATCGTGCCAGCGATTTCATAAACATAGACGTAGACGATTTCAATAACTCTCTGCTCGTATCGTAAATGCCAATCCTTACCAGTCTCTTCCGCCGGAGATGCATTTAGCTTGTAGTTTTTTTTTCTTTTTATGATTCCGCACCGGAGATTGTTTTTCTTTTTTATATTTTTCAAAGCTATATAGTGGTCTTCTAGCCAGCAGGCGCAAATCATAACATTCTGTGATGTCATAATGTCAAAATTAAGGTTTAGACAATATATATATATCTTTTTTTGTGCGCGAACGATAGCAAAAGGCTTAATTTAACTTTTTAGTCACTTTTTTAATGGGTACGTTATTTGTTTAGATAATTCTCTGTTAATCGTTTTTCGGTTGTTTGATAATTTTTTTTTGTAGTGTGGTTTATAATGTAAATGTGCTTTTTGTACGATTGAAAATTCCACGCGACCGTCGGAAAAAAATTGTGGCATGCAAATTTTTACACTGCTGAAAAACGACGCGTATCATATTGTAAATGGAAAATAACGAATAATTTTATTTTGTAAATCTTGCGTATATTTCGTCCAAAAATGAGTTATTGTACCGTTTATTACACAATAGTACCATTATATACTATAGAGATTGAAAATGATATGACAGAAAAAAATTCTATGCTTTGTAACTACGAAAGAACAGTTAAAATAAAGAAAATCATTTACATTGTTTATGCACTTACTCTCTAATGTGTGTATATGTAACAAAAAAAACCATTATATACAGCGGTTTCACATACAAAAGATGACATATTGTCTCGATGCATAAACAAACAGTAAACTGTTTTATTTTTAGTATGAAGTGTTGAACTGAAAAGTTAAAAGCGATTTTATATAAAATTCTCTCAAGGCATGTAAGTTTTTTTTAGTTATGTTTTGACATATGTCACAGCTTGTAGAGCTCGAAGTTGCGTTAAGAATTGACAAGCAAAAATTTAGTTACATTTCTTTTTTCTATTTTTTCTTTTTCATTGTTTTATTTGATAATTTAATCTCGTAAAAAGTTAAACTTACGTCGATAAACTTTAGGATCGAAAGTTAGTTGGTCAACTTGAGCGAATTGATATTAGCCAACAAGTCTCTAACGTCGTCTTGAACCTGATCAGACGTGTTGGAAAGAGAAAGTCGCGAGCAAAAAGAGCTCAACGCCTCGACTTGTTCCTGAGTATCTTTCTGTTTTTGCAAATAGGCCAACAGCATGCTGATGACATTTCGTACCTCCTCTTTGATTTGATTCATATCGGAGTCATCGCGGCTGCAGTTTTGGAGCACTCGGAGTTTCGTTTGTGCAAGTTGCAGGGGATTATGGCCATGGCTGTCTAGAGATAAGACATCAGTTCCGGCCATCAATAAAAGAGTCACGACGGATATTTTGCTTGTTACTGCTGCAAGGTGCAGGGGCGTGTTTCCAATAGAATCCTTTCGATTGGGGTCCGCTCCATATCGCAGAAGGAGACTCACCATCTCAGTGTACCCTCTAAAAAATAAACATGAAATTTTCAGTATGATCAGTCTATCTAGATTGTATATATTCTTTTTGGAGTACAATGAAAAGTACCTGCAGGAAGCCAAGTGTAAAGGAGATCGCCCTTGTTCGTCAGAATTATTTGGTGAGATTCCTGACTCTAATAATCGCTGCATAACTTCAATATTATTGGTAGCAGCAGCCAAGCGCATTCTACGTTCATCTTTGAAGTTGGTCATATTCATCTCAATGCAGCGTAACCTGCAGCGTTGCCAGCGAGCACTTTTGGATTTGTTTGATTTGCAAATGGTCTGTTGAACAAAGTCCCTTGGTGAAGGAAAATCGCCACCACTCGGCCAAAATCTTGCTGGTATTTTGATGTCCCATATCTACAATTGCAAAATAGAAAACATCAACATATTGAAATTATTAATTGATAAAAATAAGTATACTAACCTTTGCCCTATCGGTCAGTGGAAAAACTAGACCAGAATTGAAAGTACTAACACTGACTAAACTATTGTTTGGTGTACTTTGAAGGTTCTGATTGATTGGTGGTTTGTCATCCACTGATTCATTATTTACAGTTTCAGTGGACATGGCTTTGTCAGTTTGAGAGTCAGTCGACGTATTTTCATTTGCAAGAGAAGCAGAACTCGAAGCGCTATTAACTCTTATTGGTTTATTGTTACATGTTCCAATGAAGTTCATCGAGATGATGTTTTCATGCTGATTCGCTGAACTGTCATTAGAATCATTGCCTGTCTCCACTCCAGAGTCTGTGGAATTCATTACAAATAAAAGAAATCACAGATTCAAGTGAAAGCTTGAGATACTTTTCTATGCCTCAGCAGAGTATATATAATATTGTACTTGGAGAACTCAAAATGCTGCTAAAACGTATTGAACACAGCATTTAACAGATCAAACATTTCGCAATCGCGATCAATCGTCGTTATTAGTTATTATTTTCCGATGAAGGCCGGTTAAATGGAATATGCGTATTCACAATGTTAGTGCCAATTTAACGGATTTCATCACAAAAATACACGATTTTTTTCATCGCAGCACGTATTATATGTACTCAAACAGCACCCTTGAAATAAGTATAACAGTAGTGGTCAAAATACTTAGTTCAACGATCTTGCTATTAAAAATAAACCTGTGTGTGCTTTATACCCATTTCAACGGATTGCAAACGCTCTCAATTCACTTGGTTTCGTTGATTTTCGATGCACTATTTGTCATCATAAACAGTCGTTCGGAAAAAAACAAAACACTCTCATGTTCCAATACTTTTCTTTGTGTGTTTGCTCCTCCTTTATGGCATTTAAAGGTCCATTTCTTCAATGGGCACAAAATCAGCTGGACAGCTCTGGGCGCTGCTTGAAATGTCGCGCATCGCATGAACACTATTCGCGACAATCGCGACTGAGCAATTGAGAATACACCTTTAGTCGGAAAATGTGTGTCCCCATGTGTTAGGCTAGAAAACATACTGGTAATAATGTTATTAATTATCGAGGTGGCGACTTTTTTATAAACGAAAGCATTGTAATTTTCTAGCAGACCGTCCAAAAATGACGCTTTTCAGAAGTGAGTCGAGACAATTTATTTACTAGAAAAATTGTGAATGTCAATAAGTGTAAAATACTTTTTTCAGAGCTTCCAGTTAGAATAATAAAATTATCTAATTTGAGAAATTTGAGCACTGCACCTCAAGCAGCTCAATTTCAAGAAGATTTACCACAAACATTTCGTACTATCGAAAACAATCCACTTAATCATAATGAACAGCACTTGGGCAAGTTTTATACAATACCACCGGCTCAAATTGAAACTGTATTGAGTCATGGTTTGACAAATGAATACAAGAAAGTAATAAAAACTTTCACCGAAGCATGCCTTTTGATAAGGAAACCAGCACTTGACATATTTGATTGTCTAGCGCAAACTAATTACAACAAACCTGTAAATAAATATATCATATGTATCCTTTACATCAAATTTATAAAAGATTTCTAAGTTTCAATGTACAATAATCTCATAATGTTAGAGATTTTTGATGTAATTTAATTGTGTATGTAAACTCCTTAACTAATTGATTAGACGGAGGACATGGATGTGGCAAATCATCAACTCTGGTCCATGTTATACATTATGGTTACTGCTCGAATAAAATAATAGTTCATATACCTTGGGGTAAGTTTTACAACTTATAAGTTTATTTCTGAGAAATTTGCTTAAAAACTTCATTACGTAACAACTTTCTATTTAGCAACTCGTTGGTTCAGAGAACCGAAAGAAGTTGCAATTTCGACAACCAAAGAGGGTTTTGTAGATTTACCTATAGATGCAGCAGCGTGGCTTGTTAATTTTAGAAAACAAAATGCTAACATCCTTGCTCAAACAGATGTAAGTTCAAAATTTTCATCTAATTCTGCAATTTGAGGATATAATTGTTGTAATAACTTTTTTAATTTTTAGTTGAAATTATCAAAATCATATGAATGGAGCCCTGAAGACACTTCTCTGAAAGATTCACGCTTGATAGACATGGTTGCACTTGGAGTTGAAAGAATCAAGTATGCCTGTGATATTGTTGATGCTCTGATCACTGAACTCAAGGAAGCTTGCATCGCAGGAAAATGCAAAGTCTTGGTGGCAATTGATGGTTTTAATGCTTTCTTTGCGGATAGCACAAGAGTAAAAGATGAACAAAAACAAATGGTTATGCCATCTAAGGTAACTTTGACTCAATCATTTCTTAAAATCACAAAGTCTGATTGGTGCAACGGTGAAGTTGTGGTTGTAGTTGATGAAAAAGCTACCAAGGTTTGAAAATTATGATTTAGTATGAAATTATTTTGATGTAAAGTTTTAAATAGTATCAAACTTTTATACTTCTTTGTTACACAGGAAAGGCGTGATTCTCATTTGCCTCGGTATTTATTGTCAGAAAAAGGCTTTGAACACATGGATCCATTCCTACCAATTTCAGTTGAAAACTATACTCAAGATGAATTTGATACAGTCATTGAATATTACAAAAATAGAAAGTGGATTAGAGAACTCACAGCTGATGGGCATAAAGAACTTAAATTGATTTCTGGTGGCAATCCTCTGAAACTTTCGAATTATTGTAAACATTTATAAGTAACTGTCTGTGTAAATTAAGCATAATGTAAAATAGTTTTATGTAGCCCCACATTCTTTTTAATTACCAAGTTCATTTATTAACGCAAAGCTATCATATAGTAGATATTTATACCTGCGACTTTTTATAAATAAAAAAAATCTAGTGAGCTTTAAAACATTTTATTTAATCCTCTTTGATAGATACATAAATCACATACTAATTTTAATGAATATAAGCAATTACATATTATTATACAGTTTCATATAGATTTTCCACTTGTAATCCAAGTGAAAAATCTACATCAAACTAAAAATTGGAATTCTAGTAATCAAATGCTATAGATAAAACTTTGAATTATAGGATATAATCCGTCACCTATAAATTTTATTTGGATAACATTCTATAGATAAATTGTATGAATGTGTCTCATTTGTTCTTGGGATTAACAGGCTGCAAGATATCCAATACTTTACTGATATCTCCATTTTTCAAAACCAGAAGTTGAGTGAGCCAGCCACCTTCATTGGTGAATCCCATTTGAATCATTGCATCTACAGCACGCTGTATTTTGGGGTCTGAATGCCACACGTTGTCAGAAATTTTGGGCAAAGATGGATACATGGCTTGTCCATTGGAAACTTTGGATACTTCTGGAACTGTCTTTTGCTGAAATTGAAAATAATTTCAATTACCTTATGTTTAATTTGTTCATCAATCACAAAGAAAAAGATAATTTACCACATTCAAAGTAGTATTAATAGCTGTTGCATTGGAAGCATTGGAGGCAACATCACTGTTGTCAAGCAAGGTCCAGTCATCTTTGGGACTCGCAGAAGTAGAGGAGCATTCAGAAGCAGTAGATGTCATGGGGCTCTCTTGGGTTTGATTTTGCTGGATGCTGGTAACAGTTTTTTCTTGAAGAGGAGCTGTTGGCTTTGGATCAGCAACAACATTGACATTTTGTTGTACAGTTTCTTGTTTTGAAGTTGAAGCATTAACATTGTCTGGTTGGCTACTGGCTGATGCTGTTTCAGTTGCTGCAGGTTTTTCCTCTGGCTTTGGCTGAACATTTACTCTCACCTCAGCAGGTTTCTCTTCTGCTGGAGGTGATGAGTTGCGAGAAGTGCTTGGATATGGTGGATAACCATTTGATTTATTGTTCTTCTGCCTCTTGAACTCTTCAGCAGCAGGGCATTCCTCTGGCAAATATGCCCAGTCATTGAGATAAGTGGTCAAAGTATTCAGCCATGATGGCACCTGGTTGTGATGATAGTTTTGTCCACCACTGTGTCTCCTGTGCTTGTGTGAGTGTTTCTTGGACTCTTCCTCTGTAGAGCCAGTCACAACCTTGACATCGATGGGGCGAAACAGACATTTACCCTTGTGCAACTTTCTCTGCTGAGGTGTAGGGAATCGGATCATGCAGTGCTCTGGATGGGAGCCTTTTGCCTCGCACTCAGTGCAAAGATCGTAGTCTACGCATCTCAGACATTTGTAGCCAAAGCCAAAAATATCTTTGTCACAGCCATCACAAACTATACCAACGTGCTTCTCTTTATTGGCAGGTCCTGCAAATGCTCTAGCACTTTCTGCTTGGAATGCCGGTTTAGCGTCTTCATACTCGGAATGTAAAGTAACGTACAGCTTGCGAATCGGATCGTTTTGCATTTCCGTCAATGCAATTTGCAATTCTTCGCAACTCGATATCATGATGTCGTCATCTTCAGAATCTAGAGGAAGAAAAAAGAAAAATCAACGATGAATTGCGTTTGTGTTTATCTCTCTGGCAACGTGGAAAATTCGCGTCGCCATCATTATTTTGCTTACCTTTCCATGTGATGGAAAATCGTCGTCCCCGGAGCTCCGGGAAAACTGTTTGCAACTTCTCGCATAAGTAGGTGTAATTAGTGACAACGTCGAAATCAATTCCAAAACGTCGAATTTCGGGCTTTCTCTCCCTGTTAACATTTTCACGCGTCAAGAAAACTTTGAAACCTACAACTTCGGCCATTGCGAACGCCTGGAACAGAAAGCAACAGAAAGGTTTCCTGGAAGAGAAAAACTATAGTTAGAGGTGAAAAATTTCCAGAGTCACTCCAATATAAATGTCGGCTGTAATGTACGCACTGATAGATATCCTGCAACTGGTCAAACTCAAATGTTAACGCTTCCACGGGCCGCCTTCTTTATATAAGGCAGACGTACTGACGCATCGATATTTGAAAAATGAGCAAAAGTGCAGCTTATTGCTTATATTTACGCGTCATTTAATGACAAACACATATGGGAGCGCACTAGCGACCTCTGACGGACTCTCACCGCGCAATGCTGTCTGTATACCTATAGTTTGCGTAGATATAGATATAGTCAATATTGATATACTGTATGTATAGGTATACTGTATTGCACAATCGCTGCAGTGTGTGAATTTTTTATGCGGCAAAAAAAAAAGATAAATATTTAAACAGTGCGATCCGGCTTGGACTGTCCCTTTAAAATGGAGTACTTTACTCTTTTTTTAATTTGTGCAATAATCGTCGTTATTGGCTGATCCGCCTCTATCTACAGCTGATTCATCCGATTCATCATGTTCTGTTCGAACTTTACAGTACAATCTAGATTTTTCCACATGAAAATGAATAGTGCGGAAAAGTTTGTAGAATATTAAATGGATGTACGCACTTTTGTTGGTGCAATTTGAGGATTATTTCGTAAGTATATACCGTCATAATGAAGTTGAGGGTAGGAAAGAAATTTTTCAAGAGTTTCATTATTGACAAGTGTCAAACAACAAGCTTAACCTCAAGACCGCTAAAACTTTCTGCCGCACATGTCAGACGTTTCAACAATAAGGCAATATGTTAAACAATCGCACATCAATTTTCTAATCGCGCTAAATTCGAATGTGCTGCAGATTAAAGCTTTGAGTATTAAATTGATAATCGATAATTGATTGACTTCGTCATAAAATGAGGGAGTTGATTAAATTGAAGGAGAAAAGTAAATAAAGTTTTTGACTATGACTAGTCCCATGTGCCAGGATAGTGGACCATTTCGAGAATGGGCTCCACTAACAGCTCTGATGCAAAAGATGCCTACAAAAATACAAGTAGGCCTCTTTGGTCAAGATGTAAATTTTACTTGCCTGGATGCTGTAGATGAGTTTCTTGCCATTGGCACAAATCATGGCTTTGTTTATTGGTATAACAGAAAAACTGAAGAACTAGAAACTTTGGGATGTGAAGTAAGAATAAAAAATATGGAGACATGTTTCAAATGTTTATTTGGAGTTTTGGAATTTACTTTGTATTTTTTTGTTTCAGAATCCCAACAGTAATATAACATGTATTAAAGTTGTATCTACAGTGGACTTTATGTTAGCTGCAGGTACTGATCAGGGTGATGTTGTTATTTTTCAAGTTCCAAAGCAAGTACCTAGCATAATACCTGAAGCATTAAAGCCCAAAAAGAAGAAACAGGTTATTAGTTTTTCTATTTAACATAGTCATCATGATGCAATAAGCGGACTAAATGTATTGATTGAAATTTTGTAGGTAGAAAGGTTTAATATTAAGGGACTGCACAAAAATCATGTGATGGCTTTAGAGTGGTCTAAAAATGGTATGAAGCTTTTCAGCGGTGATAAAAGTGGCTTGGTTGTGATAACTGAAATAGATTTTTATTTGGTTAGTATGACTAGACATTATATCAATTTCTGCAAGCTGTTACTAATGATGCAATTTGTAGTTCATTTATCTCTTGTTTTGTTGTAGCATTTGTCCAAGTCAACTGAACTTCTGAATGAACAGTATTCTGTGGTGCAATTGAGTTATCAGAGTGGATTGTTATTAGTATCTACATTATTTCGTACTATTATTGTTGATACGCATCAGAACAATCAGGTGAAACAAGTTGGTCAAACAGAAAGAAAAATGTATGTGGCTTACACATGATTATAAAACTCGAAAAATTCAACATAAAATAGTATTATAAAAAAATTTAATGTTTAGGCTTGGTAAATTTGGAGCTGTCTTTACAAAGAAAAGTATGTTGACTCAAGAACCAGTAATTTATGCTAGTAGACCGGGATTACGAATTTGGCAAGCGGACAAAAATGGAAATGTATTAAAAACGTTGATATTGAAGGTGAATAAAAATGAGATAGAATAATTAATCGCCTTGGCAACGTTTTTACACAATTATTTTTACTCTTATAGGATGCTGCAAAAAACGTTCACAATATAGTTCAGTTATTAAACCCAGCGCACGGCAATACTAAGATAAGGACTCATAAAGACACATCTTTTAATATTATAATGCCTTTGTCCGACGATTTATTAGTGTCATACAATGAAAACGTAATATATATTGTAAATCCTAATATGATTATGATAACGTCGGTGGTATCGGATCTTCGTAGAGTAACGGACGTTGCATGTACAGAAGACGAAATATTTATTCTTGAAAACGAAAGAAATATTTTGCGGGTAGCGTGTTACCCGGATACTAATTTTGATAATGGTGAGATATTATTGATTATTTATCGTAAATACAATTGAAGTTCAATTTTATTGTATAAATTTTCTTTTTCAGAAGAAAACGAATTTAGAGACTACGTTACGCCACTAGCGGATTTGAGTAAGCCAATAACTCAGGGACTTTTGGAATTGACATCGAAGCTGAAAATAAGTCCAATTATCCCTGCTATTCCATTTGATAAATTAATGCCCACCGAATTGCTACAGTCAACGAGGTATATGGCTCTAAAATTTATTTTTCAACTACTTGTCAATGTTTGTAGAATTAATAACAAAATTATTTGCAGTATTTTGCCGTCGGTTATCGTTGGTACCGATAACACTTCCATTATCAATGCTGAGGAGGCCTTAGAAATTCCGCCCGTAGTTCCGTTGCAGTTAGATACGAACCTAACGACGTCGATTGATTTAATAAAAAAGCGAGAAAACAACGCATTTGACAAAAAGAAGTTGGACGAGCGCAAGAAAATTTTTCAAAAAATTGCCGAGCAAGATTTTGAGGATATCGTATTTGTGCCACAAAATAATGACCGAAAAACTCCGAAAAAAGTGGCAAAGCCGAATTACTTGCCATTGAACGAAAATACTCATGAAGATCCATCGAATTCGACAATGAATCATCGTGAAAACGGTGATGTTATGTCCGAATCAAATCAATCCCTCGACTGTGATCACAACATTCCTGACGATTCACTTTCGCAATCTCAACAAGACATGGAAACTATCCAAAAAGCCGTTCAAGATAAAGAACAACGTTTATCGACTTACTTACAGTTGGACTTGTCCGAGTACATGGACAAAAGTATTACTATGAGTAATTATTTACTCGAAAGTCAAAGTGATATGATGTTCTCATCTACTTCATTCGAAAATTCCAAAGAGCACAAGCATTCTCAATATTGTCAAAAAACTGAGGAGTGCATAACGACAGTCTCGGAAAAAATAGAAATAAGTAATGAGCCGAGTGAAAATTCAAGGCAAGATGAAGGATCTGATTCAGATGATAAAAAACTACTCGAAAGTAATTTTAATGGTATGCTATTCTTATAAAAAAAATTTTCAAGTATTTTTTTTTAAATTTCTGTAACAGGCGTAATTCGTTTTTATTTCAGCTTTATCCAAAGAATTTATAAAATCAACGATAAGTCAAGAAACCGACGACTGGATATTACTAGGTTGAAGAATGTTATTTAAAAATTTGCAAATAAAACTGAAAAAAGAATAAAAATCCTCGAGCTTGTTCAAATCGATTTTCCCGCGAAAACTTGGAAAAACATTCCCGAATATTCCTCGCCATCTTCGATGTATATTCCTTTCTAACTTCCCTAATGAAATTCACGTGAAAAAGAAAGCTACGCCCCGAGATTTTCCGAATCAAAGCCGCTAAAAAAAAGTACAAGCGGCGCCACCATCCGGCGTTCTTTTTCCCCTTTGAAAGACGACGGTGGCGGCGCCGCGTTGTCAGCGCGCATCGTCGTAGACACAAACACACATACAAATAGACTTACGCACACAGTCAAACATACAACCACGTCACAGTTCACACACTGCACGAGCTTGTTGAGTCTGTATCGGTGTGTATACGTGTAGGTGAGTGAGCTCAAGGGGGCGCGTGTGCGTCAACTCTTTGGGTCGCTAGCACATAAAAATTCACCAGTGTACAGCGAGCAAACGACTCGGAGCGAAGTGTGTGCAGAAAAGGTAGGTGCCGTGTTAAAAAACCTACCAAGGTAGTTGAGTGTCTCGCCCTGGCAAATAGTGCGTACAAGATAAACAAACGTCGTTGTGGCAGAGAATAGAGAGAAATGGACGTTGTGGTAATAAGCGCGCGCGAGAGAGAGAGCGAGCAAAGCGAGTAGTGTGTGCGAGAGAGATAGAAGGAGCGTCGTCGCGCCTGATGAGTGTTGGTCATTGGTGCGGGCGCGATTACGCTGGCCGAAATTAAGGTTAAAACACTAGGCAGCTCTCTCGATTGTACGCCATCTCTCTCACTCTTGTTCGCGGGCTAGTAGCTCATTCTTTCTCTCTCACTCTTCTGTGAATTGTGTGTCCGTGTGTATAAGTGCGCGCGCGGGGATATTATTATATGTGTCCGCGATACGTTTTTCCGCCTCCGCGAGTGCATACGCTCGACGTCCTTAGTAGTGTGTGTGTGCGTAAATGAGCGAAAGAGAGAGAGAGATCATACGCTTACATTCCGCGAGAGAGTATAGAGTAAGTATCTCGCGAGACGCTCTCTCTCTCTCTCTCTCTCTCTCGCTCTCTGTCCCAAGAAAAAGCGCGAGTGTATATGTGTGGCTGTGTATACGTGTAGTATTTTTCTCTCGGTCCCTCTTCCTCTTTCTCAAAGCGCATAGTCTTTGTCCCTCTCTTGCGGGAGGGCGAATTCACGTGAAAGGTTGCGCTCTGACACAAAGGTGGCCGTGTGTAAGTGTGAGTCACACAGGCACGCCGCGCGCTAGCGTGTGAGAGTAAGAAAAAAATCAGGATTTCCCGTGTGTGCGTGTGCCAGTGCGCCGTGCCTGTGCTGTGCGTCGTCTCTCTCTCTCTCTCTCTCTTTCTCTCTCGCTCTTGCTCACTCTACCGAGCCGAGCTGCTGCTGCTGCTGCTGCTAGAGCTGCGATTATTGCGGGAATTCCATCGCTCGTTAGGCGCATTCTATCTGTGTATATGTGTATGTGCAGTACGTATGTGTTAGTGTACCGAGTCGCGCCTCTGACGTCTACGACGAGAGGAGCATAAACAGCTGTTTCGAGAGTCCTCCGGTTGTACGTCGTCCTTTGTTCAAGTTGCAACTCTTTGACAGCTTTGCCGAGGAGCTTTCGTTTTATTTACGTTTGGTGCTCTCTCTTTTGCTCGCTCTCGCGTTCTCTTTCTTGACTATACTGCACACAGGCTCGGTAGGCCATTTCATTTTCGCTCGTCTGCGGGATTTATCGCGCTGTGTGCTGCTGCTGCTGCTGCTCACTGCTGCTGTATGGCTGTTTACAAACAACAAACCGAGAGCTGGGTCTTGAGCAAAACGGAGTTGCTGCTGCTGCACCTACGAGAATTTTCGCGCTAATGCATAATTGCGCAGCTATCAGTACTTTTCTCTTTCTTTATAAGTACGGTTTTTTGTTTGTAAACAGTCGTGTGTAGCCATTGAGTCACACTGGCTAGTTTCGTGAATCGCCCGACTCCGAAATAAGTAATCGGTGATTCATTAAATATCGTCTTCCTTCGCGTAATATTCGCGCGACTACTAGGAGTTTCCTGCTGTCCCAATCCTCCCCCAGTGGTGGCCCCGATTTTTCGCTAATGTGCAAAACCAACTTTCTTGTGTTTTAGATTGGCTGACAGAACAGCAAGGAGGAATTTGGTCACGATTTCTTTACCGCCACAAAGGAATTTGTACATAAATAATTTGAAGTGAGTATCAAGTGAATGAGAAAAAAAAACGAAAGAAAAGGTGCCTCTGTTTGTCACACATCCCAGATAGGCGCCTGTCAGACAAGTTCACAGTGAACAGAAATGTGGTTATGTGTTATGAAAAAAAAAAGTTACTCTTGCTCCATTTCTATCTGGGATATATAATTGTCAAAGCTGTGCTCCAAACCAAGTGAAACAGTTGTTACGTATGCTCTATTCTCTTTTATTTTTGTTGTGCATCCAGGAATTTAGATCTGTAAAGGTGAAGCTTGTTTGTCTTTCTTAATTGAGAAGAGCCAACAAACAACGAGTAGAGAATGTCAGTATTGAATCAGAGTGGAGATGAACTGGTGGAGTGTCCGCTGTGTATGGAACCACTGGAGGTGGATGACCTGAACTTTTTTCCCTGTACCTGTGGCTACCAAATTTGCCGTTTTTGCTGGCATAGGATTCGAACCGATGAGAATGGCTTGTGCCCAGCTTGCCGCAAGGCCTACTCTGAAAATCCTGCTGACTTCAAGCCTCTTTCCAAGGAAGAGATCTCCAGGTAACGTATTTTTCGACTCAAGATCTGTGAAACATACTTTGCACATCAGAGTTGATATAATGATGTGTTTGTGACAATTAAGGCTGAAGGCAGAAAAGAGATTGAAAGATCAGCAGAGAAAGCAGCGTGTTACTGAAAATCGTAAACACCTGGCAAATGTCAGAGTAGTGCAGAAGAACCTTGTTTTCGTTGTTGGATTGCCTATGAGACTGGCAGATGCTGATGTGAGTGCTCTAAAATTATCGTAATTTTATGTGACTTTCAACGCAGCACAGTGTTTACTAATGGTGTTAATGTGTCAATTGATAGGTTCTAAAGAAGCACGAGTATTTTGGGAAATTTGGAAAGATACACAAAGTGGTGATAAATCAGAGTACTTCTTATGCAGGTTCTCAGGGTCCTAGTGCATCGGCTTATGTGACATACCAGGTAGACTTTCAGACAGCTGATACTTGCAAATGTTGAAATAGTGAGAAAACGACGTACTTAAATGCATTTTCCTTTTTGAAATAGCGTTCTGAGGATGCATTACGGGCAATAGAAGCAGTGAATAATATAGTTGTGGATGGTCGGACGGTAAAAACATCTCTAGGTACCACAAAGTATTGCTCGCATTTCATGCGAAATCAGAGCTGTCCAAAGCCCGACTGTATGTATTTACACGATCTTGGGGACCAAGAGGCGTCGTTCACTAAGGAGGAAATGCACCAGGGTAAACATCAGGATTACGAAAGGAAACTCGTGCAATCTTTACACATCAACACTACGCAACGGTGAGCAATATTTTTCAAGCTTTTATTGCTAATAAAAGTGCGTGCAATTTGGTTTCTTCATTGACGTTCGTTGTGTTTTTTTTTAGGAAACCAACACCGTCGCCACCGGTCACCGGAGGTGGTACGCGGGAAAATGGGTCAAATTCACAAGCCAAAGAAGCTTGGCCGTCGTTACAACCAGGTCAAACGAAAGGTCAGCGCAATAATCTTTTTTTCCAAACGATTATCAACGCTGTAACGTCATTCGTAGATTGGAAAAACCGTAAAATTTTACGTTGCAGATACGCAATCGAATTGTAAAGAATCCTCGCCACCGACGTCGCTACCCAACAACCAAGTGACGAACGAGCAGGAGAAGGTGACGAATAATACCGCGACAGCAGCGTCGACGAAGCAGCAGAACAACAACAACAAGGGCGAGGGTTCGCGACGGGGGAAAAGTAATAGCGAGAGCAAGGCGCAGGCGGCGAGGAACAAGCACAAGAATTCGCAGAACAAGGAGAAACACGGCAGCAGTACGCGGACAACATCGCGATCGGAATCGAATGGTAACATCAAGGAGGACGCGGACAAGTCGGCAAGATTGAAGAGCGAGAAAGCGGCGGCGAAGTTGGCTCAACAAGTGCAAGAGATGAAGATGAACGGGATAGCCCACCAGAACGGCGAGTCGCAATCGGAGAGTAGCGAGTCGGAGATGCAGAGGGAGGGAAGCACGCCGGCGAGTACGATTTCGAGCTCGGAGGAGTCAACCTCGATGTCGTCGCACCAGTCGGATCGATTGTTGGCTGAATCCGGCGAAGAGAGCGCTATCCTAGGTGAGTTTAGCCTCGACATCATTGTTGCCTTCTTGCTACTGGCTGTCGCTCTTTACCTTTTCAAGGAGATGGAATAATTAATAACTTTTGTCTCTCCTACACGAAGGTGCTTCTTTCTCACACGCGCTCTTCACACACGCACTCTCTTTTTAGCTTTAGTTTAGTTTTCTTTTTTTTTTCTCACATCGAGGTTGATAACGATACAAATGATTTTTTTCTTTCTCTTGGCCATTTCACCTCGATGTGCGTACTACTCACGCACGCTTTAATTAGTAACTAGTCCTTTTTTTCGTTTGTTTTTTATTATTTCTTTTTATTATTATCGAGAGAGAGTTACCAATAGAGATTTTTTCTTTTGTTTTCGAGCGATTGTACGACTTGTAGAACACTTTTGTGATATACTTTGAAGTTACCAAATAAAGAGATTTTTTTGCAAGTAACTAGTGTTGTGTATTTTTTTTAACTTTTTTGCTTGCGCAAAGATTCTTTCGCTTTCCGTAGAAATCACTCACGAATAAAAAAAAAAAACAAAGAACGCGAGCAATATGCTTTTGTCAATTTAAAGGTACGTCGCCGTCGAGTACGAATTCGTCGATGAGTCAGCATCTGCAGCATCAACCACCCCCAGGCTTACATTCCACGAGTAATATCAACGGGCCGTCGACGACGACGCAGCAACCGCCACCACCGCCAACAATCAATCATCGCTCGATCTTCGGACAGTCGGATAACAACAGTTTCTTCAGCTCCAACACCTTTCAGAAAATTCCTACGAGTGCAAGTGTGTCCAGTCCACCGAGTACGCAGCCAGGCAAGTTTTCTTTTTTATCATCATCATCGTCGTCTCAATTCCTTATCTGCGACGAGGACGACGATGACGCCGACGACGACGGCGACCAGGAACTGATCATCGTTTCAGCGGACGACCGGTGAAAATAAAAGAGAAAGTTGTTTGTTTGATCGATTATGCGACTTGCTTTTTCTCGCGCACTCTGCGAGTCGGTTTTGCAATTCTAAAAACGCGCGTTTCAACGACGAGCGAGAGAAAAAAAAATAGAGAATCGCCAATGAAAGTTTCGACGAGTGCGTAAGGTCAGACAATTGCCATTCACCGCGGAATGGCACCTTTTTGTGCGTGACTATCTCGCCAGAGCATTGATTTAGCAGATAAACTCATTGTGTGTGTGTATATATACGCTGTGTGTATGTGTGTGTGCTACTTTCGATTTTTTACCCGGCGGCGCTACAACAGCGGCTATTTAAATACAACCGCGTTGTGTGTGTATATGTATGTGCGATCCGTTAGCGAGAGCGATGATGATACTGTGGATTATAATACATGCCGGGAAATTGATGTACGATTACGATCTCTCTCGCTGCAAGCGTCATTCAGCTGACTCTTTGTTTACACCTTTTTCTGCTTTTATCAGCCATCCAACTCGTTTCTAACTTTACCAGTTTTTATCTCAATTTTCTACTGCTGTTTTTTTTTATTCTCTCGTGCGTACCAATGCTAAATAATGTCTTTGCAGATGATTAACATTCTTCTAACAATGCTTTGGCGAAACATCAGTCCGATTGTCGAGCTGCTGCTGCTGCAGCCTTATCTTTTACGACCGGTTCTCTATCCTTTGTTTGTATTTGAGCCTTGCTTTTGCTGAAAGTAATTAATTTTCGCTCTCGCTTCTGTATTCGCGAATGAATTTTTTGCGCGTGTACAACTTTCCAGAACCCATCCGCCGGTCATTGAAACCACTTTCCTCCTTCTCAAAATGTATTCGAGACTAGTTTCAAGGCGAGCAAAAAAAAATTAAGACTTTTTCCTGCTACGATAAATTGTGTATCCTTGAGCGAGAAACGTTGCATTTTTTTCTTTTTATTTCACGATTCTCTCGAACAATCGTTCTGATGGAACTTGTATTATTGAATTTGCAGCGAGTACAGGGGTAGACTGGACGAATACAGGAATAGCGCCGTTGTCGGACTCGATGCCTACGGTGCACTCGAGCGAAGACTGGCAGGCAGCATTTGGCTTCCATCAAACGAGTAACAGCAGCAGCAATAACCTGTCGTCGCCGAAATCATCGCCATCGCCGACGCCACGGATATCGTTCAGCAACGAGGATTTCCTCGACATCGACGATGTGCCGGGTTTCGGGGAAAACGGCAGCAGCAACAGCATCGCCAGCAGTCTACTGCAAAACGCGCCCACCTCCAAATTCATGGCCGACTTCCAACAGAATTCCCTACAGCAGAGGCTATCCATGCAGGTATACCTACCTCTTTTTTTTTCTTTCGTTACGTTCCTCGCGCATTTGCCTGTCAACGATCGGCCGCTCGCGACGAGAGCGGAATCTTCGCTCGTCTTTGATTCGGAATTTTACCGTGATAGATGAGCCGTTTACAGCGTTTGGAAAATGTTTGCGGGGAAACTCTTTGTGAAGAATTTTCTTTTTTTTTCTCAAACGATTGGATAATAGACTGACTGATCGTAAAACTACAGTATTAACTCGCAGCTCGTAAAAGTATTTATCGACGATTAGATTATCACGTTGTGGTTTTGCAGAATTCTATAATACTGGCTTCAACGGTTATTTATCGGGTTTACTTGGAAATGAAAAAAAACATGTATGAAACTTTTAACCGTGTTACCTTTTTTTTATTCAATTCGCAATTGCCGAGGTGTCATCTGACCAGAGTAATTACCGTAATTATCGGTAATAGTTTATTAAGAAATCTTTGGAATCTTGGTACACCCGGTGGACTGATCTACAGTGGAAAAAATTGTTATGTCATGATTTCCTATAGCACCTTTCTCAATCAGAGTGAAGATAATTACTGTGATAAAAATAAAAGAATTTGTTTTAAATTGATTATGCGTTACGAAATAAGAAAGCAACGGATCAAAAATTCATTCTGCTCATATGAAAGTTAACGGTTTACTTTAAAATACCATGTGAAATTGTTGCAGACGACACAAAGCGCGGATGGTAGCGAGTACCTAAAGCAGAACGGACACGCGACACTAAGCGAGTTGCAGAAACAGCAGGAGCATCAGCAAGGTAACGCGGAAACGTTGAAAGCGGACGACGACCTGGGCTTCGATCCCTTCCACGAAACGCAAAAAGCACTGGCAGAGTTGATGGAGAACGAGGTGCAAATACAGCAGCAAAGGCTCTTCCAATACCAACAACAACAACAACAACAACAGCAGCAGCAGCGCGAGAGGGAAGAACAGACGAGGGTGCAACAGCAGCAACAACAACAGCAGCAGCAACAGCAGCAGCAACAAAATTCCGTCGGGCTTGGAACTCACCACTTCACGCAGGTACGCGATATTTTTTTTTATTTCGGCCTTTGTTTTTTGCGAAACAACAACGGTGTTTGGAAAGTTTCTCGCGCATTTTTTTTTATAATGACAGTTTTGTTGCGCACAAAGCTGGCTTGCAATTAGCTCGATATAATTGAATGGAATTTAATCGTCTCTGCAGTTCTTTTTTTAAATTGACGCGATAACGGTCACTACAATCTAGTTTAATGTCAGCTGATATTGTTCGTAACAATTCCGGATAATTTATCTCCGAGTACCGTAACGTAAGCGTTGATCTGGTTTCTTTCCAATAATGTCATAACGACTTTAGATAAAATATGATAATTGAATTATAAATTATGGGAAGAATGCTGATAAATAAAATGTTCCAATCGATATGTCAAAAACTGACGAATATAACGATTAGTTAATAGGTATTATTAGTCATTTTCAATAAGTTATAAATCAATTATAGAATTCTCATAGCCCGTGGCCATCAAACTAAAATCGAAAATCAACATTTCTTTGCCCATCCAGGTCCCACACTTGGCGCACTTGCAGCAGCAAGCGCAGCACCTGCAAAACCTGCAGGTCCTCCAACAGCAGCAGCAGCAACAACAACAACAACAACAACAATCGCATTCGCTTCTGTCGAGGTTACCGCAAACGTTACTCCAGCAAAACGGTGGTGCTCAGAGTCCGGTGAATGTGGCAGGTCTGGGGCAGAGGAGCAGAGGATTACCACCACCCGGTTTTCCCAGTTCCACGCCCAACCACATGAACTCCTTCGGACTTGGTATACCACGACCTGCACCCAATGCCACCAACACCCTCACAGGTGAGTTCGTCTTGTCGATTGTAAAATCGTCGATGTTTACGGCGAGAAGTGTGTTAATAGCCATTTAAATCATTTTTTTAATTTATCGTAATTTAATTGGCTGTTTAAAGAAAGGATTTGCACCTACGCACAATGTAGGTAGTTTCAAGGTTTCGCATTATACGTCGGCTAAACGAAACCAAACGATTAATTAATTAACTATTCGAAAGATATTGCAATGCTTAACGTATCAAGTGTCTGGGTGTCAAATTCAATTATCAGTGATGTCGGTTGCGCGATATAAATGTAAACAATTTCATAAATTAGGCGTAATACTTTAGTTAAATAAATAAAAATCGCGTTGAAAATTCGAGAGGCAAACACGCATTCGAAGAAGCTTAAATTTAGTGGTTTATGTACATATTGATAGCTGCGTAGTTCACGTTTGTTTTCTTTTTCCACGAATGAAGTCACTCGCTCACGAATTTTATATTCTGGAAAAACCAAGAGAGTGACCGTGAGATTTAGCAATTGCTATCGGACGAATAGAGTTTATTTATCGTCGCTTGCCAGAGAAAAACTAACGCCCAGTTAAATTTGCTCCAAAATACGGAATGTTGTTGTTTTTTTTTCCCGAGCAAACAGCTGTTGTGAATTTTTCTCGTATGAATGAACGTGCGCCAACGTAGAGTACATGACGCAACGGTTAATTGACCTCACAAGCTGAAATAAATCGAAAGAAATTGTCGTTTCGCGCGAGAGCGCTCGCTTGGTTTCAAGTGTACGCCGCTGCCAATTGAGCATCCTTGAGTGAATATACGAAAATAATAAGAGGTCGTACACGATTAAAATATGTTGACTGTGTGTATTTTTCTGTTGCAGATTTACTTACTGGTAGTAAAATACTGCCGTTCGTGACTCACTCGTCCGGGGTCTTGTTCACTGGAGGCCAGCAGACTTCGCAACAGACATCGTTTCTCCAGAACCAAAACCCCCTCCTCAACTCTCAAGGTTATTATTATTTCTCTTTTGTCCTCTCTTTCTTTCTCTCGCTCTTCGAAGCGCAACTTTTCTTCTTTTTTTATTGTCGCTTTGCAATTACTTGAAACAAATGACTGATTAATTCAGCAAGTTGTTGAATTAGCCGTGCACTTATGATTTACATTTTGTAGCTTTGCCTTTGACGTTTTCCATTGCTCTTTGCATCTTTTATCAAATGCAAGTAGAACGAGACTTCCAGATCGATGCTTTTGCATTTATGAATTTCAATTGTTCGCGTATATTGATTGAAACATTCCACACTTTAGTACAACAAACTTTCAACTGATAATTATTTATACAGGAGTTGGCAAGTGTGCTAGCGATGCAATTTATGCATTGAAAGATTGGTGCGACATGAGTTCCCAGCAGCAGCAACAGCAGCAGCAGCAACAACAATTCCATCATCAAGCGCTGTATCAGAAAGGCGGCTGGAACAACTTCGGCTCGATCTCGGACTTGAACCCGGTTGATCCTGCCATTGTGAGTTCCCGGCTACTTCCATTCCAGAGCACCACGAGCACATGGCAATTCCCTCACGCGCACCCTTCACACACCCAGCAGGTACTGCCTAATTTATTGAAATTTCACGCTCTATCTGTCTACTTTTGTTTTTCGCGGAGCCGAGAGCAGTGTTGTCTAAGGTCAATCGTTTTCAGGAGCAGAGTGCACCAGCGGCGCAACACTGGGCAATGCAACCACCACCGGGCTTTGCTGCCCCAACACCCAGTGTCCCTCTCAACGTCCAACAGTCCAGCACAGCTGTTCCAACGCACACTAAGTTCATTGCGGCGGGATCGGAAATCGAAAGTGAGTGTTTACGCGTGCTTTATCTATCGTGGTATTGTGGTGAAAAGCGCTGTTTTTATTTTTTTTGTGGGTTTAAGATAAGCTCTTTAAAGTTTTCAGTTTCTTGCCCTTTCATCGTTGTTCAATTTAGTTTTGATAAAATTTTAAAATCGTGGAATGTCTTGAATGAGCTCATCCTACGTTGACCTCAGACGCATGGATTGTATAATTTTGATAGCTGCTTTTGCTTTGGCTACTGTTTATCAGTAAATTTTTTTTATCTCATTCGTCTTCGAGCCATTCTCGAAATGCCACAGTAAAGAAGCGCATTACATTTCTAGAATGTTACAGTGTTAATGTTTGTTTGAAGTTTAATTTTTTTTTGCTACGCTATCTCCGTGTTTTTGTTGAATCCTAATGTGCTATTTATTTCTTTACAGATATATAGATGTGTCGAATATAGATGGGAAAAAGTACTAGCACGGCGAAGAGTGCAGCTTTTTGATATAAGAAAATGAAAAATATATAAATATGACGATAAAAAAGTCTGGAAAGCAGCAAAAAGAAGTATAACTCAATAGCGTACGTTTTCCCTGACTTATGTCTACGTCTGTCCCCCCCATTCCGTAATATTTTATTCGCATTCAATGAATATTTAATATTTACTGAAAAAAGAGAATATATGAGTTAATCGATAAAATAGCTTTTTACTTTTACTTATTGTTTTTTCACATCTACATTAACCGCAATTATCATTCATACTCTCGCCATTCTTTCAACTTTTTTTCATAGCAAATTTCTAGGAGTAGATTTCAACGCTCAGTGTCAAATTTATTAGTCAATGTATACTATTACTACTCATACTTTAAACAATGTGCTATTAGTTATTATTTCTTGTGAAGATTGTTTATAATTCAGTTCGTCGTTTCTATCTCCATAAAAAAAGTTGGTGATTTCAAAGGGGACCGCAAATGTGTTATATGTTACTCGGATCGTACTAGTACTTGTCTAATCAGATCGCCTGTAACGCCAAACAAAGAGAGCATACAGATTAGTATAATTCATAAATTGATTCACACTCGGGACGATGTACCAGCGTGTACGTCGCACATAAACGCCCAAGCTTTACCAAGCTGGCCGTTGTAACGCATATATTTTTTTTTATTATTATTCGTATTACTATTGTTTGTAAAGAAGAAAATTCGTACTGAAAAATTGTTTCAACACTTTTTTTCGATAATTTGTTGTTACGTGAATTTCTTTAATTGTAAAAATTGTAAAATTTCTGAATATTTGCTGAAATGTCATGTCACTGTAATAATTGAAAATGTTTGTGAATGTGTATATATATTATGTCACGAACCAAAAAATGAAAGAAATATCAATCTGAAAAATTCGACTTGATTTAATTTTACAAAACAAAAAAATACACGAAATCTGATGTTGTCTTTGGAAAGATTTTGATACGAGTGCAAGAGAAATGACTTAGCAAATTTGTTGTATATCACCTATCTTATATTTTATTGGGTAATGGTTATACTTATGCATACTGGAATATACATAATAATGAAAACGACCCGATCACCACATGAATGTGCAACGTGTGAGAAAACGATTTTACACAGATGATGATACCAAACATGTAACAGCTGCTGACTTACCAGACGCTCATTCTATCTAAAGCTCTATACGAGTTTTTCTAAGTTGTCTATATTTTCAACAAACAAACAAATAAATACATTTTCTGATCATAGATTTTGCACGAAAGACCAAACACCGCGCCAGAAGCTAATGAAGGAATACCCCGAGGATGTATTTGAGACGATGACCTTTTGAGATTTATATTTGCTATATAAAACACTTGGCACTCGACTGTATACACACCGTAACATCTCCAAATCAATGAGAGTTTCGAATGTCTTGCGACTACATTTTATAAATAACAAAGAAATGAAACGCTGATGATAAAACGTACTCGATAATAAAAGCTGAACGCAGACGTATATAAAGATTGGCACAAGTGCCGTTGATCGTACTGTGAAAATTAAAGTTATGTTGCACTTGTTGACGCGTACGAAGAAAAAATAAACAAATGATAAAGAATAATGAGAAATGAAAAAAAAAACAACCACCGAGGACGACTGTCATGGACTTGAGAACGTTGGAATTAGCGATGAATTTATTACTTGCAACTCCTCCGTGTGAAAGTTGTAATTGAATGGGTTGCATCGGCGACTTACGTCGCGAAGGTTCGATGTGCTGCGAACAATGAAGTAAATTGATTACTTTCACGAGAACCGACTATTTATTTGTGCATCGGGCACGAGAAGTTGGTTGTCGTGAGCCCGATTAAGAAAGTATGATACATACGTGAAAGAAGGAAAAATAAAGCGAAAAAGATTGAGGTACATAATGAACATATGATTATATTATAGATAAAATTGATTTAAGGTAATCGAAATATATATAATATGCGAAATGAAATATGAAAAATCCGAGTAATTTTTGTACCTTGTACATATCCCATTTTATTTAAGATTTTTATGATAGAATATATAATTTTTACTTTTATATTTTACTTATTCAATTTTTTTCATAATTTAAATTCTCGAATATTTTCTTTGTCTTACATTATTTTATTATCAACTTTAGACTCTTGGTTAACAAATACAGAAAAACGATAAATATATGAAAGTGTCACGCTTTATTCAGTCTCTAAATATATATATATATAGTATTAGTATACTTATACGAAACACAAAAATCAACAGTATAATATAGTTCAGTAGTTGGCAAAGCTTTAACTGTCCATTTAATTTTTTTGGCGATATTATATATCTAGTTTATAAGTACCAAATGTTTTCTAATTAAATTTTTGCAATGATTTAAGTTTGTCATTTTTTTTTCTTTATTATTGCTTTTTTTCTTTATTCAAAAGTATAAAAATTTTACTCCAGTATACCAAATCTATTATAGATGCTTATTATTTAAATGCATTATCAAAGTTACAAATCTATTGCATTTTCAGAAAAATTCCATATAAATGTTTTCATAATTATAAACTATATATAATACAATCTCTTTAAATATTTTCAAGATTCTTAAAATTTAGCTAAAGTATCTCTTAAAGCCAGTAAAAAAAATTCAAATTCTTAAAAGATATAATCACTAATGATGATTTATAAAGTATTTGCTTTTCTTAAAATTAACAAACTTCCTAATATATATTATCTGTTAAATTATGAATATTGGTCACAAGCCAATAATAAATCCTATGGATTTTTCAACCTGAAAGACAGAAAATAATTAGCATTACGTATTTTTTTTAGTTGATTGAAAAACTATCTTCATTCTCTTCATCATCCGAGTCTGTTTGATTATTTTCTTCACTTGAAATGCTGGATTGTTTGTTTTTCTTTGATAATTTCTTGGATTTTAAATGACTCCTTGTCAAACCCCAGAAAGATGAAGGTCTCAAAGTTTTATCTTCATCTGCTGTGAACAACCAACCCATGTGTATTTTGCAGCCTTTACATGAAGCTATGGTCCATGCATATCTAAAATTGAAAATCATTTAATGATACAGATTTGAATCACGTATATAATATTTGTTTTTAGAAATATAATTACCCAGGGAACCAGCTGTAATGAGTTGAAGGAGCATCTGAATTCAGTTTCAAATTTTCAGCTTGATATAGAGTAACTGTATCGTGAATAAACCCTCCTGAATTGCAAAATGTATTTTGCGGGCCTTCTTTGCTCATTGGGAATATATTAGATTGTTTCCCAATTCGCCTATCACATCTAATACATGCAAGAATTCGATCCTAGAAGCAAGAATTGCATAAAGTAATTACATTACATTTCTTTTTTTGTGAAACCATTTGATTAATCGCAAACCTCAACTAAATATTTCAATTCCCACTGTAATCTAGATATAGCACAGTCGTATTTCAATAACATAAGCCTGTCACTGTTACTCAATGGTAAGTTTTGAGCTACCCAGAAAGATAAATCTACAGGATCAGTAGGTATACAACTAACTTCTATAAATTAATAAAAGAAAATGAGTTATAACAAAACAGTTATATATAGTAACATAGGGCTGCAATATTTTACTTGTTTCAATAAACTGTAGTTGTTCGCGAATTTTTCTAGATAATCTATGAGGATCATATTGTCTGTAAACCCAAGAAGGCCAGTGAGTTACTATTGATTCCAGCATTTCTAATCTATTTTGTTTTTTCTGTTCCTGTTCATTTGTTGGCTTTACTCTGTGGTTATCTAAGCATGCTAGTCTGTGATCTGAAAATGGATGTGGCAGGTTGATTTCTGGTACTATTTTTACATTCGCTGACATTTCGTTGTATCCCTTAATGAAAGTAAGTTTATTTAAATAAATATTTATTTGATACATTTGTTTAGAAAACTTATATTTTTACCTTCATTACTTTGAGGATTCGAAACCTCTGTCTTCCTTTGGCCTTTATGCGGAAACCTTCTCTTGAACTTCCAGGCATATACTCATAAATTTCTGCTGTTGTACCAATGCTTTCCAACTTATCCTCTTGTGCACAGACTACACCAAATGTGCGATCTTTCTGTATACATTTATCCAGCATGTCAATCACATAAGACTCAAATACTGCCATGGGTAGAGTTTGACCAGGAAACAGAACAATTGATTGCTCTACTAGCAAAGGAAGCTTCATGTATATTCCTTCATCTAAAAATGTTCGTCCTCTCAATTCTTCCAAGTTTGTACCCAAGTACTATAATCAAAATTTATCAACATGAACATGTCATTTTAATTTGTTCATTTCATTTGCAAAAAAAAAAATGCCATGACAACTTACAGAATGAGATGCAGGCAGAGTCAAGTCAAAATCATGAGCTTGTGAAGTAGATGACAGCTGATCATCATCATTGGTAATCAAATTATCACTGGGATCTGTCCTGTCACTAGTACTGACATTATGTTCAGCAGCTGTTTCTATAGATAAAATATCATTATTTTAGTAAAGCTCATCCACTTGTGTGTGAACTTTGTCAAATTGTCACCAAACTATTTCGTATTAAAAAGTATTCATTTCCGGTAAAAAAAAAATTTTCTATAGTCTGTAAACTAATCTAACTTGATCTAAATTTTCTATTCAAAAGAAAAAAAAAGAAAAAAACGAATTTGTTGTAATTGATTGAAAAAAACTAACCTAAAAGGTTCATAACGTAGCGCGTTAAATGCATGATAGTTTCAAAGAAAGTCAATGCACCTGAATCATTAGCGTCATTAGAACCTGTCGATTCGGCGTCATTGTCATTAGCAGCATTCGCCTCTTCTTCATCCATGTTTTATTTACGTATTTGTTGTTGTTGTTGCTGTACCCTATCGATCAACGATCCGTCGCAATTAAGTTTTCACAACACAAAAGCACGCATCCACCCTCTCACACTCCACAACGTAAATATAAAAATACAGTTGTTGTTGTTGTTCGATCGAAACGCTGATATGCAAGTATTCAATAATCGCGATGATTTTGTTCAAAGCTCTCTCCAAAGACCTAAATGCGTATTCTTGAGTTTACAAAAATAAAGCGTCTCTCTCTTTCTCTTTCTCTCTCCCCTCCAAAGAAAGAAAAACTTTCGCTACTGTCGTCATGCGGATTCTCAACCAATCGGCCGGTGAGACGCAATTTTGAGCGCGAAAGTCAAGGGTGAATAATCCGATTGAAAAAATCGCCAGTATAATCTAATTTTCGTATCGATTCTAAAACGAATCGATCATACGACACATTGATATTAAAGCACAACGTGACGCCGATAGTGACGTAACAAATGAGAAGATTCGGAAAAAAAAATCCCTTATCAACAATGTCATTCAAAATGAAAAGAAAAATCCATTAAAAAAATAATGCTCATGAAGCGACCGACAGATTTTAATTGTCAATTTGATTGATTTTTCTCAATTCGCATTGAAATTTCGAGATTATTTTCTATCTGTTGCATTCGCGGACTTTTTGCGTCTTTTCACGTTCCATTGCACTCAAACCCCCCGAGATTACGCACCTTACATTGAATTTCCCCGAACGCGCGCTCGCGAACAGCTAAAGAAAGTGACGAATGTTCGATTCATCAATCAACCACCCCTTTCTCTTCTTTATACATCTCCTACAAGGTTAAAGAGACGCTTTATATCTCGCTCGAAACGATGAGCAATCTGTATATGCAAAAACACAGCGAGTAAGATTTTTTCGTTTTCGAAGGTGATTAATCTAATCGTTGCAATTGTCAGAGAAAATTTTCCCTTGCGAGAGATGAAGAGCGAGTTGTTTCTGTAATTTTCACGAGGTGGGATTTATTTATGATGCAAGCTAAATCGTGAGAATGTTTTATTTTTAAAAGTTTTGGCTTTTAATGGTTAATTGTAATTGTTAAAAAGAGATAAACGAATGTTATATCAGCAAGTCTCCCGATATCAAACATTACGCTGATAAATTTGTGCCGAAAAAAAAAGGAATCTATCTAAAAATAGAACATCGACTTTCTTTATATAACACGTCGCATATAAAAAGATATCCAACAGACACCACAAACCACGTTTTTTTTTTTTTTATCGACGTATCATCCACTTACGTGCCAACAAAATTATACCTTATAACGCAATAAGTATCGTCATCATTTATTTTTTTTATTTTTCACCTGTCTAAGTAGTACGAGTCAAGCATAAGTGAGACGCAAGTCACTCCACATTTCTAATCGCGCGGGTCTTTCACTTTCAGCTGGAAAAACATTCCTTCGAAATGGGCCAAAGCTTATCGGCACGGCCGAATTCAATAATCCGTAATATAACGCGAGCAAAAAGTAAAAGTTTTGTCTCAGAGGAAAAAAAGAAGAAGAAGAATAACAGAAAAAAAAAATGTCTGCGACAACGTGTGACGCAAGACGCGAGCTAACTCGTAATTCGTTATCTCGCGCGAGAGAAGGGAACAAAAAAATATTTGAACTTGCATTGTCTCGTAATACATTAAATGCTGGGATCATATACTTTCACAGCGTGAGTTTGGATAATCTCTACGACTGACCTCAAAAAAGTGTATGATACTCTTTGAGGTCATTTATCAGAGAAAACCGGAGCCGATCGCAATTGATTTTTACAACGATTGAGAGCTTTCACATTATTGACAAGAAGAGTTGGCATTATTATGCAGTAATTTCGCGTATCTTTTGGAGCGCGTGGGGTAAACAAGCGTTTTATATATATACTTTCTTGTTTTCACGTTTATTATAATATATTGCTCAGCAATCTCTTTTGTCGGCATTATTTATTGATTATATGACAATATCCTTAAAAAAACACATTTTTCTGGGGTCTAGAATGGCAAAAATTTTTTTTGATGCTAAGGCTACCGGACCTTTTTCCTCTTCTTTTTGAAGGTATATAGTGTCGGAAAATGCTCGTGAACATTGAAAAAGTCTGCAGGAACTACTTTTTCGGCATTTTTCCATTATAATCAAATGGGCTTTTCTCACAGAAAATAGGCGAAAAACGGCATTTGTTCAAATATTGATTTCTCGGCTTCTAAGACCGCTAGAAACATTTTTGACCAATCAAAATCATAGCAAAAAAGAAGACCTTTACGTAGAAAAAAGTTTCATTCAAAAATAATTATCCGGTGGAAAGGTATCAAGAAAATTGCAAAATATTTACATTTTTAGTTTGTTATTAATATCAGGAAAATACTGAAATAATATAGTTCCCGAGGACTTTTCCAATGTTCACGAGCATTTTCCGACACTACATATCTTCAAAAAGAAGAGGAAAAAGGTCCGGAAGTCTTAGCATTAAAAAAAAAAAATTTTCCATTCTAGACCCCAGAAAAGTGTTTTTTTTTAAGGATTTCGTCATATACGGACTGATTAGTTCAATTCACGTAGTATTTGTTTCTTATATTCCGCGCAGCTTTCTTAGCTTAAAAAAAAATTAAATACATATATAAATTCCCCAATTTCATTTACATTCGAATATTAGATGAAATTTCGCTTATCGCACGTCAAGCGGCAAGATTTGTCAACTTATTTTACCAAACAAGTCAACGAAATAATGAGAAATTGGCGATTAGTTTAATCAACCAGCACACAATGATGAAACAATGCTTGGTTATTACTCGCGTAACGCGATCTTTGCTTTTACATGTATATAGTTATATATCGACAACTGAATTTTGAGATAAAACAAGCGCACGATCCCCATTGGTATATATAAAATTGCAAATATATAGAGATGTCTCAAGACGTTAAAATTAGAAATAGCCTGATTTATAATGCTTGTCCATAATTTTCACCCTTCTCACCGCACGATATTATAGACGTGCTCTTACATGATTAATTGTCGCGCGATTAGTCGGCATAACTTTTTCGAAAAAATCTTTTACGACCATCGAGATGAGTTATAGTCCGTATAGGAAAATTTACCACGTTCGATCCGCGTATATATATATACAAAAAGAAATATATAATTCATGTAATCTATTTATTTTGACGATCGCCGCGAATGATGAAACTTTTACGTTTCTACGATCATACTCTCGCGCGCAATTGAAGATTTAACGATATTTTTAGCTTCGAGTTGTGCAACTATAATATTATGTTCTTCATTTCGATAATGTCGATTTGATCCAAATGAAAAATCATTTTTTTTTCAAGACAACTCTGGCAAATCTTAATTAACATATATTGACGTACGTATCGTCACGTGAGTTATGCTACTATAGTGACGTTTCGAAAGTTAAACAGAAGAGAAAAGAAACACGATATTACAGTGAAAAAAGAAAAAACATTATCGGCTTTATATAAGTATATGTACATATAAACTGGAAGTGTGCATATTTATCAATTAGGGAGATACGCTTGCGTCCGCGGTAATCTTCGCTTCCGCGTTTTGACGCGAGTAAACGTGTTTTCTCGAGAAGCTCTTCTTCTTCTTCTTCTTTTCTATCTAAACTGTATTAAATTGATGATTTTCATTCTGCTACTTTTTTTTCACATTCAATTAAATTTCTTGTCAATAAAAACAAAGTTTAAAAAAAAAAAGAAAGAGAGAAATGTCTAATATCCCCCTTCTCCAACAAATAATGACACACACATACACATACGAAGAGTAAGTGCTCTTGCGATAAGCAGCAGCTCGGAAACTGGCGTCAAGATCACAGAGAGCGAGAGTCTCTCTCTTAACCGCGGGGCGCGGGGTAAATAATCACAATGGTCAAGGATGCGAATACACAGTCGAGCAGAGCTTTTAAAGTGCCACTCGTCAGTCCTACAGTCGCTACTCAGAGCGCAGAAACATGAGCGGCGTCGTCGTCGTGTGCTTTTGAGTAATAAGATGGACAAGTATCGCAGCAAGAGACTTCACTCGTTCTTACGCAAATCACTCACGGCATCTCAAACTCAACGAGACAGTGGCTCCGAGAGTGCTCCGTTACTTTCTTCGGGATGCTCAACTCAAGCGAGTCAGGATCATCAGCACTCCATCATTATGTTTCACGATTCGGAAACCAGCGATTTAGATTCCAGTCCTGCCGGAAGTTCTACCAGGTGGGTTTTTTTTTTCTTTTCGTAAACTTTCGATCTATCGCTAACTTTCCGTCTGCAGAGTCAGCAGTCCGAATTATAATAATCGCCGAGTGAACAATTACAACACGATCTCGTCGACTTTACCAAAACGACTGCCACCTTTCGTCAATGATAGTATGGTCAGCGGAGCTTCTTTGCCTCTGCATCTCGAGCGTGGAAATGTCGACAAGTGCTACGAGCTTCGCAATGCTGATCTGGTATTTTTTACTTTCTTCTCTTTCGTATGCGAAAGCTCGCGTATTTATAGGAAGTGATAATTTAAAAAAGAAAAATAACAAGTGTGTGATTCGATTACTTTTATCTTTTCTTTCTTTCTTTCTTGCTTACTCAATGTATATATATCATTAAAGTTTGCGCTGGTAAACTCAGAATAACGTTTCTGCGAAAAGCTTTTAGCAACAGACGACACTGCGTTGCGAATGGAAAAATCCAGTTTCCTCGATGTTTTCTTCAGCGACTCGATACCATCGGCGGCGCCGAGTGTCGTCGAGGACGTCAAACCCAAGCAAAGCTCTCTAGTCACAATGTAAGTTTTTTTTTTTTTTCGAAAAAAAAAAATGTATTTATACACACGGACAATGTATGCGTATACGTGACGCACGGGACGTTGAGCCTCTTTTTATCTTCTCGCGCGGGAAGCGCGTAAAAATTCTGCTGACCTTCTTGATAATATCATCTCTCTTTCTTTCATCTGCCTGCTTGTGAGATTTTGTTTTCTATATAGAGGAAAATCATCGTCTTTGATATATAGAGGGAAAACAAGGCACCTTATCTCGTACACGTGGAAAAAATGTTGCCGTAAACGACTGTGTAACGTTTTGCCATCCCTCTATCATGTGTAATATTAGCGTTTGACTTTATATGTTGGAAGTTCGCTTTTTCAATGGGATTTACTTCAATGTCAATTCATTTTCATCCCAAATCATCTCGAGTTTCAATGTGGAAAGTTTCTTATCGGATTATTCAGCAACTTTGCCTTTTTTAGGCTCGTAAAATTATAGTAATTGATTTATTAATTTTTGAAGAAAAAAAAAATCTAATTGCAGTTTCTCGGTGTGGAACACAATTCTCGGCTCGTCGATGTTGACAATGCCGTGGGGTATCTACATGGCGGGTTTCGTGCCCGCAGTAATGCTCATTCTGGCGATGAGTGGACTCTGCCTCTTCACCGCTTACAAGCTCCTCCAAGTGCACAAGTATCACGGTAAGTGGCACCACTAACCCACATAGATTATACGACGCTGGTGTCGACAAACTCTCTCTCTCTCTTTTTCTCTCGGAGGAAAATAAAATATAAATTTTTTTGCGCGCGATTAGAGAGCTGATGTCGGTCGCCGAAAACGTGCATATTTTTCATCTTTGTATGTTTGGCAGGGGGTGGCGAGAGGATCGAAGTGATGGAATTGAGTCGATATTTTCTCGGCTCTTGGGCTGAGCATTTGGCCAAGATTTTTAGCATCAGTGTTCTCATGGGTGCTAACATTGCTTACTGGATTCTCATGTCGAATTTCCTTTACAATTCGGTGAATTTTGTTTATGGTAATACATTTTTTGCCTTCAAAGTTATGCAGTTGACGATTGTTTTTTGTTTGACGAAGAAATTATACTTTTTCCAGATACATTCGCCCACATTCCTGTGATACAAATGCCCTACAATATAAGCGTTGGAGAAGGTAAGTTTTCAAAGTTGAAATAAAAAAATTTAATTGAATCGCTTACAATTATTACCTTCTCCGTTTCAGTGCTTTGCCCGAAAGAAGAGACGGCGAACGGTACGATCAACTTCGACAACTCGTACGACACTTTGGGACCAGCTTGGGATCTCTACCGAACAGTTCCTATTTTCTTAGCTTTTCTAGTCTTCCCAATTCTCAATTTCAATACCACTACATTCTTCACCAAATTCAACTCTCTTGGTAATTAAAAAAAAGATACATGCCCAGAAAAGGGTGGCAAAGAGTAATATCAACTGAGCGATCAAACATATCCAGCCCTGAAAAGGGTGGCAAAAAGTAATTTCAACTGAGGTTTTTGTTATGATTTAGGTACGGTTTGCATAGTGTACCTGGTGATATTCGTAGTGGTGAAGTCCTCGTCGTGGGGTATCAACATGGACAAAGCAGCGTGGGAAGACAGCTGGATTTTACGCCCGACTTTTCCAGCTCTCACCGGAATGTTATCTCTGTCGTTCTTCATTCACAACATCATCATAACAATCATGCAGAGCAATCGCAATCAAAAGAAAAATGTAACTATCCAGTCTGAATGTCCGCATTTGTTGGAGAGGGAAAAATCGAAAGAATACTACTAACGACAATTATTTTTCTTCAATGCAGGGTCGTGATCTGACAATAGCGTACATTCTGGTGACGATCACTTACATCATCGTAGGCATCGTGTTCTACGTTTGCTTTCCACTGGCCAAAAAATGCATCGAAGACGTAAGTTACAGCAAAACACATAAATGTAGTTTAATCAATTTAAAAAAAAAAATTTGTTATTTGCAGAATTTGTTAAACAACTTCCAAAAAAACGATGGCCTAACAGTAGGAGCTCGAGTGGTCCTGCTCTTCCAGTTGTTCACCGTATATCCCCTGATAGCTTTCATGCTGAGAAAGCAACTGCTCGCTTCGTTCGTCAAATCGCATAACGAGTGTCGTCAGAGCACCGTGTTGATCGTCAATCTTCTGATTGTGATGATTTGCGTGCTATTCGCGGTGTTCCTTCCGCACGTGGGTACAATCGTCAGATATACCGGTGCCATCAGTGGACTTGTCTACGTTTTCATGCTACCGAGTCTCTTGCATCTCATGGTATCGCGTAGACAAGGCACCATCACCGTTTACCAAGTGTTTTGGCACACTTGCGTACCTATCGTTGGCATAATCAATCTCATTAGCCAGTTTTTCGTACAGGCTAATTAATACATGTACTAATGCTTATTGTATACACGCGCATGATTTTCGACGGTTTTTGAGCGAGAAAAACTGTCAAGTGATATTTCATTGTTCTCTCTACTGCCAAGATTTACTTTTCTTACGATGTTGAATAAGTAGGATAATTGTTTTGTTCATAAAAGTATTATTTATAATGTAAATTTATTTTTCTTTATGAGCGATTCCATTTCGATTCTGTTTTAGAAATTATGTTATTTATTATTAATTATGTACATATATATCTAAGAGTATCAACAATAATAAATTTGTACAATAAGGAACCTTTACTAGTCACATTCTTCTTCATCTTCTACCTCTGCAAAAGGAGTTTCATAGTACCAAACTGTATCCACTCCTTCACCAATGGTTCTAATAGGCTTGCAGTATGGAAGTGGAAACCTACATGCCACCACTGCAGTGTTTGGTTTGAGTTCTGCTCTGAATTTCTCTTCAAGCTCATACATCTACATACAAATGAAATTATTACACTTTGATGACTGAGGAAAAAATTATTTAAAAAAATAAAATTACCATTTCTTCAACTCCAAATATCACAACATTGTCATACTTATTCAAGTTGAACTTCCACAGATCTTTTTTGAAAAATGATGTTTCTGATGAAACACCATTTCTAAATGCTGAGAATTTGGAGTATCTCACAAGCCATGGGTTAAGCTCCACTCCATCAGCTTGGAAACCAGCTTTAGCAGCAGCTATGACCTAAAAGTATAGTTTTGTTATTAAATATCTAAAATTATACCATTGAGTTTTGATCAAAATGCCATCTTACTATCCGTCCATCACCACTTCCAATGTCAAGCAGTGATCCTGACCGCCCTTTTAAGGCCTGTAAAATATTTTTCACTTGGTCTGTTGTTGCAGGGACATACGGTAAACATATTCTTCTGAATCCTGGACTGACAAATGGTAGGCAAGCTATACTTATTGCTACTCCAATTCCACCTATCAAAAAAATTAAATAATAAGTATTAAACAAATAAATACCGGTTAGTTTGCAATTTGAAAATTAATTATCATATAAAACGATCAATAAAATTGAAAAGACTGTTGATATATTTTTAACAATTATATCACAAAAAAAAAGGAAAAATTTTGCATGTTAACCTGTAATGGAAGCAAGAACAAAGCCAAGTTTGGAGGACTTTCTCGGAGTTCCAGCATTAACAACCGACAGCACATCAGTCTCCATTTCAACAACAGTACACTAGCATCGTTCATTCACTAGAAAGCCATGATCCCCTTCTTTCACGAAAAAGCACGTGCGAGTATAACAATACAGTACTCGTCCATTATTTACGCTCTCTTCATTCGCATTCTCATTTCTCACACTACTATAGACGAGAGCTAGTTGTGGTGGTGGCGAGTGTGTGGCGCGCTGCGGCGCTTGCGCACTCGCCTTCGGGGTATTTAGATTCTCGGACGTCAACGGCGTATTGACAATTGTCAGTGTGTCGCGAGCGGGTGGTAAGGGTGGTTCAGCTTCCACTTGATTATAACGGCATCTCCCCCTCCCTCGAACGCAAGAGAGAGAGAGCGAGAAAGAAAGACATCAAAACTCGTCGTGCCAATTATTATTATTATTAAATGAGAAGAAACAAGTGTTGATATATAAGCTCGTGTACGTGTGTGTGTGTGTTTCGTGATCCGTGGGAAAATGCGAATTTTCGCTCAGTGGCGCAACGAAACGAGCTGCTCCAATTTGATCGACGACATGTACCTGAAGATCCTTTAGCCGCCAATGTGACGCGCGCGCGGCCGAACAACAGCTCTCTTTCCTTCTGTGTCTCTTTCTATCCGTGTCAATCTCACTCGCTCGCTCTCTCTCTCTCTCTCTCTCTCTCCCTTATAACTCGCTTTCCGACTCGCCTCTTTCTCCTCTCTCTGTATAGAGCTTTTTATATGTGTATATATACAAAACGTACGTCTTTCAACTTGCGCTATGGACTGCTGCTATAAACTTTGACGACGCGTTTTATTCTTATTTTTTTTTTGTGTGTGTGCTACTCTTCTGCGACATTGTCTTCCAACAAAGAGTTTTATATTTCTCTCTGACGCATTGTTTACTCTACCGTTCGCGTTGTTTACTCTATCGTGCGTGTTCGATGTTAATGTTTAACTTTTGAAATAAATAAAAAATAAAAAAAAGGAAAAGAGAGCAAATTCGCGTGGCGCCATGGATAACATTAGCGAGTTCGACATCAAGCTCGAGAAAGAGGTCTATTACGCTGGCGAGACTATTCGGGGTCATGTGATTTTACACACCACCGAGAACTTCAAGCTGAGATGTACGTAAATTAAGTGATCTTATTCCACGAATTACTTTTTTTTCAATTTTATAGCATGCCGTTTTTTTTTATACCTTCTGCGATTAAGTTTACGTTATTTTTATTTCTGTATAATTTATTTGAGCAAATAAATGCGATTAATTTCATTTTGATTTACAATTGGTGTTGTTTATTTCTTTATCCACCTTGTTAATCTACCTCGAAAAAAAAAAATTTTATTATCTCAACGAATGTATGCCACTGAAAATTGCGTATGCGTCTGTCCATCCGTCTAACAGCAATGAGATTATCCGTGCGTGGTCAAGCGCACGCCGAGTGGAAAATCCTCGTCAGTGGCGACCGGAGAAACGTCAAGGATGACCAATATTTCGTTGACGAGCGCATTGTCGTTTGGGGTCACGGTAAATATAATTACGCGTAATAACACGAAATTAAATTTAAAAAAAAATTTATTTTTTCGCAAATGAATTTTTTTAGACTCTTCAGAAGGGCCAATACCAATATTACCACGAGGCAAGCATCAATTTCCATTCACATTTAATTTGCCGGAGAGTGCTTTGCCGTGTAGTTTCGAGTCGCGCACCGGCTACATACGTTATTACGTGAAAGCGACCGTCGATCGACCTTATGCAAGTCCACCGCAGGGTTTGAAGTACTTTACCCTCATTGGACCTCACATCGACTGCATGGACGAGCAGTACTTGGTAAAATTACACCCTTTTTTGAGAGATAGACAATAAATAAATTAATTGAATTTAATTTGTTCGTCGTGTTGCAGAAACCAATGATTGGAACGGAAGTGCGAACGTCGTGCTGTTTCTGCTGCCGGAGAAATCCAGTGGAGCTGAGCGCGCAATTGGAGAGAAGCGCGTACGTCTGCGGCGAGAGTATCAAGCTACGTGCCACCATCGACAACAAGGGCATCGAGAAAGCTTGGCTGCACGTCAAATTGACTCAGGTGCGCATTTATACGTCGATAGTGTAGTTTATATTATATACAAAATTTTTTAATATATTACGTATTTTAGAGTGTCAATTATTCTCAAATTGCTTGAAACCTTGTTTTCAATCCTTAAATCGTTTTATTATCACTAAAACCTAAGGAAACATTCTACATAGGCCGTTAAAAGCTGATTTAACCGTTTCAATTTGCGATAAACGGTGTTTTTTTTCCTTCCAGCTCTTTTTTTATGTATATAAAAATAATCAAGATTACAATTTTTCACAGATATTTGTTATTATATTTGTTTTGTGTTATAGTACGTGGAGTTTTTCATCGACCGTGGTGTCCTCGGCACAAGTCGGGAGATTCAGAAAGTCGTTATGGAGTACAAAGGGGAGCCGGTACCACCCGGTACAGCGGTCAAGTGGGACTCATCCAAGAAAATGATACTACCATGCTGTCCGCCAACTCTCGTCGGTGTATGCCGTCTCATACAAATTTATTATGTTCTCAAGGTATGCGCAAACTTATTTTTTTTTTAAAAATGGATTGTAAAATCTTATCGGTTGCACTCGGAGCTTACGATATATTGAGAAGCTTTAATCGAATGAGTTGAATAATTTCGTCGCTTTAACAATTGACTGGAGATGCATATTTAAATAAACAAACAGTATTCGACACGATCGAACATTATTGCAAGATTAATCGCAGCAGAATGAATCATCGCGCGCATTGTATATTATTGAAAAAGCTCGCTGAAGACGGATGAATTATTGTCGACATCGATCGCGCGTTGCATCTCTTATTCACTTTCGCGACGAAATTATCAATCATCAACCCTCGTTACAAGTTGAAAATTTTACAAAAAAAAAAAAATAGGTGAGCGTTCAATTGGAAAAGTCTGGCGAGGATATGCAGATGCACTTTCCAATAACAGTGGCGACAGTGCCGTTCCGGATACCGAATCTCACGCATCAGCCTCAGATAAAATACGGTGAGCTATATAAAAGACCGTGATATTACCTTTATTTCCGTCTCGTGTGCCGGCAGTCAGAGAGAGAAAGAGCAGACGACAGGTTTTTAAAATTAATTGCTGCAATATATTGTATCTCTCTGCGCGCAGAAACGGCAATGGAGCACATTGAAGGTGGCTGCTACGTGGGTCCGGAATTTCTCTTGGGACAGGTATACGACGGCAGCGAAGTGGTCACGTCTCAGCCACCCCTCATCCTCTACAGGCCGGTCTACGCGTGCATTGCACCCGAGAAGAAGCAGCAGCAAAATCCTGGGGTTACTGGTCAAACGCAAAATCGTTAAAAATTATACGATAAATGCCGTACTGTTCGTTGTTGATATTCCGTTGCATGCGACATATACATACAAAACACACTAACGTTTTTCTACGATACCTATATAGCGATTAACATCATTGTTTTATTCAACGAATAAGCTGGCCAACAAAAATAAAACACAGCAGCTATATAAGAAGACACCTTTCATAGATGGACCAATTTATTGAATGTTCAAATTCGTAAATAATGTTTATAAACGGCCTGTGCTTTTCCACTTGCAAAAGGTGAGATCCTTCAATATAATATATATTTATGTTATGTTCTTGCGCGATGCTTCAATATAACATTATTTGTTTTTTTATCGACAGATGACTTATAGATTATTGATATGATGCGGGCATCGATCGGAATAAATAGCAGTGGACTGCGTGCGAGAGTTGCTCTACCTGCGGCCTAAAAGAACATGAAAAATCAATGCTCAACGAGAGACTCTAGGCTTTTTCCAGCGATATATATATACTGTGCGTCTTCTGTTTACGACAACAATATATATACATATACGTTAATGCTGTTGTAATTCCACATGAGAAAGAAAACAAAATAATACACTTGCTAAAACACTTTTACGACTGACTATCCGCGGCTAAGAGCTTACAACTATCGACTATATTTTGTGCTTTTTCGAAAAAAAAAGTATATTTACAATCTTTGTCCGAATTTTTCTAATCTGTACTCTCTGTCTTTGAATCCGATACTCGAAGTACACGCACATCTATAACACACACGATACACGGACACTCGTTGGCTGTAGTTTTCGACGACAATACGCGCATATATTATATATATTCACGCACACCTGTACCATTCCCTTTCAATTGTCGATTATTCTAAACTGTCTGCTTTCTATGAAACAAAAACATAAAAAAAAAATGAGAAATCTATCTTCCACCGGTCACAGCAAAGCCTTAGATGACGATGACGATGAGCGCGCGTTTGTATTTTTTCTACGAAGACCGTTTTACATTGTAGCTGAAAAAAAAAAATAATAAAACTTATAGTCTGATAGCGAGAACAAAAGAAGAAAATAAATAAAAAGGTCTTCCCATTTAGAAAAGCAGATGGCTATTTTTTCGTTTTCGATTTTTTTTTTCGTTGACAACGTAGAGAAGTGCCTCTAGTTGCGACAGACGTTTCACGAAGAAAGTTTTTTCCTGTAAATATAAAAATATAATACACACAAGTGCAGAGAGGCAGCTAAAAAGAAAATTTCAGCAATAAAGAAAAAAAAAAGGTCATTAATTTTTACAAATTCTCCAGTGTCAAACAAAAAATACTATGAATAAATAGGTGCCCATCCCTTATACCCACCCTAGTCAATTACTCATGCGTTTACATTGTCGAGTAATTAAAGAGTAATAGTAATAAACAGTCCGGATAATGTGGTACAGGTGTCAAAGGATCCCAAAGCACAAAAGATAAAAAAAAAATTGAAGCATCTTAGTCAAATCAGAAAAGGCATTGAACTAGAAATTTAAGAAAGTTAACTGCATGTTCATGCAGATTTTTAGACTTGTATAGACTGTAGAAGTGCTTGAATTTTATTATATAAATATATTTAAAAAGAAGAAAAAGACAAGTTGTTGAGCTTTCAGAGCGAGTTAGCCGATAATTTTTTGTATTTCGTTTTTTTCTTGTGTAATATGGAGCAGCGAAACGAAACGTTTTACTTGGTGTTTTAATGTATAAGAACTTTTTCTATTGTAATTGATATAAACGAAAGAAACGTTGATTGACTCTTCAAGGTGGAACATCATACAGCAGATGTATCAATTTCCAATTGGAGACTAATGTAATTTATTACTAAAAAATATTGAAACTTGATTGCCAAATTAATCAATTAAGAATTAAACAAAATTATTGCTACGAATTTACATTTGAAAAACTAAACGATCGAATTCTTTGTAGGCCAAATTTATGGAACGCATGATTTTTAGTTTAAGCACGACGTGACGTGCGCAAAAGAAAAGTTTACCACTAAGCAGGGTCAAAAATCGTATAACAGTATGTGTTATATAAAATATTTCATAAAAAAAATACAAAATCGTTAGATTCTAAGCACACTGTATAAAAGATAATATCTATAAAAATAGTTATCGAGATTTGAAGTAGCTATTCAAGTTGGAACTGTGTACTTAATTGCATAAATGTATGAATTTATGTACGTATGCATATTGGGCATACATTTATGAATATAGCTGGAGAGTTTCAGACAGTGCAAGTTTTATCTGTTAATCAAGAACAAAAAACCGTTGAAATGTTGTTACCGCCGTTGCTACCTGTATGCCTTTCGTTACCTTTGTATTATTAAAACATGCGTGTATAATAAATAAATGTTTATACATGAGTTATTAGCTTAATCATTCCTAAATTTTAATCCAGTCTTTGCGAATTCTTCCTGGAATCTCAAGGTTAATTAGATAAATACTTTGGGTGGAGAGATAAAATTGAGTAGCCGCTATTTACAGGAGTAGAAAACAATTTGTTATATTCATATGTATATATATACATGGACCATTACAGCGTAACTCCAGCTTATTTTCTAGACAATAATGATAAAACCTAATGAAAAGTGAGTATAGAAATTTTTAGCTGTCTGCTTTTTGCATAAATTTAAAAAAATGATATAACTTTAATTACTTTTATACATGTTTGCTTAAATTTTTTTCACAGGATTGCGTTTCAACTTGCTAATCTAATTTTGTAAAAGATATTAATACGCTGGACAGCACTGAGTTTATAAAAACGTGTAAAACAGGCTTCTTATTTGCATTATTGAAACTTTAATCAAAGTATTTTTACTATAAAGTCAAAAAAAAATTATGATGATTGTTGAACACACTGAGCTTAACATTAATCTTTAAACTGAAAAGTAAATAGTTTAATGATGATAATTAATTTAAAAAGTTAATCAGCAGTTGTTTCAAATGTGAAACCTATTTAACTCAGTCCTGATTTATTTACTACTAAATATATTGTGTCATTTGTACACATGGAATTCATAAATTAATTAAATGTGAAATGAGGATGACACAGTCAGAAAATCAGATATAATATAACATACATAACATTAACTTTGAATCAAGGCCATTTTCATCATCAATTGTGTTTCTCTTTGAATATTCGCAAATAGTAACACAAGATTAGCCAGTATCAATTTGTAACTATTTTAAAGTAAAAATGAAAAATCTAGAGGTTTACAAATATTTTACATCACTTCCATGCTGCTCTGTGTGTTTTCAGTGAAAGCAATTGAAGTTGAAGGAACACCTTGCGTGGTCTCTTCCACAGTCGTTTGTGCATCCATACCCTCAGGAATTGTGTTTGCTGGTGAACTTGAGCTGTCATCCCAATTAATCTTAAATCTAGTCACACGAGGCTTGTCAGCCAAAATGTTTCTCTGCACTTTGTCGAACTGTGGTTGTGGAGGAGGATTTTCCCTCAACTCTGGATCTGTGTACTCGTTGTTTATGAAGTACCCAACTCTGACAAACTCTTGGTTGCGGTAAGAACAAGTCAACAACACAACGGTCACACCCAAAGCATCGTTTACAGGAATTCTGCTTGTATCTGGTGGTTCAGCCTAATGACAGTAAACAATATGATTACTTCCTGAATCAAATTAAGTTAGTTGAAACAATACTCTTATTTGATTTCAAATATTACCTGGAACACAAACATGTGTCTTCCTTCTGGGATTGGGCCTACGTAGATTGTATCAAGGATTTGATCAAATTCCTCTGATTCAGCACAGCCAACATAGATCATTTTCCATTCTAAATCTGTAACATAAAATGTGAAGGTGAGAGTCGTAATTGGATTGAAAAATCTTTAGGTTAGACGGAAAAAATACTTTTATGAAGGTCACGCAAAAGCGACAATTATTTCAACAATGAAGATTCGACAGACAAAAGAAAGGTTAGGCAAATACGAGCCGACTGATGCGAGCGTTGGAATTTCACGAAAAACCGTTGAAAGAGATAAGCCACGATGACGACGATGTACTAACCTTCCTTGAGTTCCTCGATGCACTCGAAAGTGATTTCGAACTGGATAGGATTGAGAAAGGGCGAAGGATTGTCGAGAACGGTAACGTTTGCCACTTGCACCTTGGCCATGGCTGCTGCACTCACAGTCCGTTAACGTTAATCTCCAGTGACAAGCCACAACACGTCTGCGTGGTTTTTTCGCTGTCTTCGCAGCCGCGTTGACGACCAAAAAAAACAATGCACTGCACAGCTGGTGCAAAATTCGTTCTCGAAGCCGTTAGAATCCTCGACCAACGTCCGTCCGTTGAAACTCGCAGCGAAAAACTGATCAGAAAAAGCGCGCGAGAATGAGTACCGCCGCGAGGAGGCGAGGAGCTTTGGCGGCAAGCGAAGCTTCCGGGTGACGCGACTTCTCTTCTCACGTTCGCACTCGTTTGGTCCGGTACTCACGGGAGATCAAGCGGCAATGCCCTCGCTTGGCCAATCGTCATCCTTCATCCTTGAGCTTCTTAAAGTTTTACCGCGCTTTTCCAATCAGATTGCATTACCTACTGTTGGTCTCAAAATTTCTTTTCTTCTAGTTGTTACTGTCCCCGGGAGGACCGCCAATGTCCATGTTTACAATTTTTGTTTATTATTGTTGTTTTGAATTTGTTTTTATACAAGTGGAAAAAATGCTAGGAATTTTACAAAATTAAGCATAGTGCGAGCAACCGAAGTACAGCGGCATTAGTTGTAGGTATATATTGACTATATTTTTTAATTTTTTTTTAACTTTTGTCAAAAAAACATTAACATTTATGTAAATAACCATATGGTTCATTACTTTTTCGATTAAATACAATCACACGCTTTACACGAAATCAGAACTCAAATTTAAAGAAAAACTGCAAACTCAGTATACGTAACTCAAAATTGAACCGCGGTTATTTAAAGAAAACGAAATATACCCCCTTGAAAAATGAAAAACAAAGAGAGGGTAAAAAAAATCAAGTCTCGCGCGAAGTATTATCGACCAGCCTGGTTGCGCAAGCGTGTGCGAGCGAGCGAGACAGAGCTAGAAATAGACGTTGTATGGTCGTTAATAGTGTAGCCGCCGTCGCCGCCGCCACCGCACAGTGGTCACACATACGCATACCGCATACATTTATCCGCTGTGATCCGCTGCTCTGCTGCCGAAATGTGGCCGCGGCTCTGAAAAAAAAACTCATCGTCCCCGCGCGAAATAGAATAAAAACAACAATAGAGCATAATCATCACAATGACGGAGAAGAAAGCCAAAAGACTGTCGACCGAGTTCGATGGCAAACAATCATCCGACGACGAAAGCAGCCAGCGGAGTAACTACGGTGACTGGGTTTGCACCGACACCGAGTACGTTCGATTTTTTTTCTGCTTGCTCTTCTCTTTCTATCGTGACTGCATACATATCTACTTTGCATTTCTGAATAACTTCTCCGTGCGTGAGTATGCCTTATTCTCAAGGGGGCTGCGTGACTCCCCCAAACTCAAGGGAGTGATTCCGGTTTTCCGCATTGCAGTTCTCTCGCGACTTTATTGATAGGTTAATTGCCTTCAAGACAACTGCGCGAGTGAGAGACAGCAAAAGAGAGTGCACTGTTTTGGTTGTTGATTTTTTGACTCGTCGGGAATACCATATTTTTTTATTTCATCGTGTTACTGTTTCTACATCGGTACTAAGAGCTTTTATTTATTCACTTTCAGTTGCGCAAATGTGAACTTTGCTAAGCGTAGTTCCTGCAATCGTTGTGGTAAAGGTAAAGATGCATATTTATTAAATATTTATGCTGATATCTCCTTTGGCAATCAGAGAGAATCATTTGTTTTACTCATGATTGTCTTTACTCATTCTCAGAACGAGGAGAATGTCCTAAAAAGAAAAAACTTGGCCAGGAAATTGGCAAAGCTGCTGCTGAAAAGAGCCGGGGCTTGTTCAGGTGAGCTTCACATTGTCAAATTATAAATAAACATCACTGTACAATTTACTTGAAATATTAAGTTACAATTAGATTATTCCATATTCATTAATTCATAGGCATAAATGTAATGAAAATCAATGTAGTGCAGTGATAAATATGAATACATTGAAATACATTAGTTTCAATCTTATTCCATATGTAAAAATAACAGCAACAAAGATATGCAATAATTTATTACTTGAAATGTTATTTATAGTGCCGATGACTGGCAGTGTAGTAAATGTGGTAATGTCAACTGGGCACGCAGACAGCAATGTAACATGTGCAATGCGCCCAAGTTTGGAGAAGTCGAAGAAAGGACAGGATATGGAGGTGGATATAATGACAGAGGAGTGGTTGAATACAAAGAGCGCAAAGATGACGACGACGATGACTTTGACGAGTTTGGTAGACGCAAAAAGAAGCGAAGAGTAGAGAGCCGATCAGACGATGATTCCAAAGATTCTTCAAAATACAGCAGTCCACCGCGTAGCCGGTCTAAAAAGGACGAATCTGAAAAAGAAGATGAAGCAGAGGAGGAAGAGGAACAAGAAAAAGAAGAATCCGAGAAAGAGGTAATTTATAAAAATTTGTTTTTATTAATCTCGTACGAATTTAACATGAGTTTTTTTACAATAGAGAGAAGATGAGGAGGACGAAGATGAAGACGAAGATGGCGATCTATCAAAGTATGATCTGAGTGAGTGGGATGACTTAACACCAGCCAAAAAAGAGTAAGCACCTATGTATAACTTGTTACAGTAACATAATAAAAACAGTTTTTTTTACATAATATTAACATAATCTCTTATATCTTTAGCTCAAATGGCGATGCTGGTTCTTCGGAAGAACGTCAGTCTAGGTAATAAATTTGTTTTGATGGATTTTGATGTGTGACAATTCTCGCAAATAAAAAGATATAAAAAACTAATTTACAATTTTTTTTCAGATGAGAGTAATGCTGGGAACTTTATCAGCCTGTCGTGAAAGATTGCCGAGAGGAGTCATTCTTCTAGTGACCAATCGCCCAATCGCACACATTATTATATTCCCGCAAGCAATGCCAGTTCCAAGTCTTTTTGTAGATCGACTATTTCGCCGTAAAAATATTTAAATGAATTGTTCAATTAATTGATATATTTACTAAGTCGAAATGAACAAGTAGGCGTAACGTTAATTCAATTAATTAAAAGTAATTCGAGACTATTTTACAAATGCCGATTTGTATGTTACTGCAATCACTATCTTCGTTGTACGCGTCGCACTTCGTGATGAAATGCTACCAAAAACAAAACAAAAAAATCTCGTTTTTCATGTTTAAATTTATAATGATAGAAATAACTAGGTAATCGACGTACTACTTGTCTCGTAAAAAAGGTTTTTTCAAACTTGATAATTGATAAAATGTTGTAAATAGAATTGTAACGTTCGGCACTTATTGCTGTTCGATTGATTTGATAACTGCGTAAAGAGTAAACAATCAAAGAAATTTGAGAAAAAAATGAAATAATAAAAAAAAAATAAGTAGGCAATTATAAAATGTAATAAAATGGATAGAGGCAGGTAACAGTGCAAAGCGCCTGTTAATTCTTTCGCTCGCTATTCTCATAACTGACTCGTCTTTCTTGTAAATATCTTTATTTTATTTTTCATTTATAATAAAAATCATTCGTCAACAACGTAATTGTCCTTAGTCAATTATATCTTCTTATATATATAATGTTTACACACTACAATGAATGAGGTTTGTCTGCATGTATATGTGTTGCGTCGATTCGTGAACTATATGTACGTGTTTGTGTATGTATTCGTGTCATCGAATGAAAAAAAAAAAAGGAAGGGTTAAACTTTAACGGTTTTTTTCGTTTCATGATTATGCACAGAGTTGGTCATGAATGTAGTAGACTTCTTTGTATCTCAATGGGTTTATGGAGGCGGACGATATCGTAGGACTTAATGTCGTTTGGATACACATGTGTATGTATATATAATATGTATATATCGTATATATGTACATTCGTGGTTTTGAGCTTTTTTTTTATCTCTCATTTAAGTATTTCAGCATCAAAGGAAGGACTCGATGGAGGCTCGTCGTGGGTTCTTTCTTTTCTTCTCTTTCCTTCGCAATACGCGGAACTTTGTCGTCCACAATGTTCCGTATTCTCATAACGCGTTTGCGCTATGTATATATCACGAAAAAAATAGAGAAACAAGGAAGTAATCGGAATCACCGTAAGTCGAGGGCTCTCCCGTGTGTACGTGTGCTTGAACTCGTTTGGATCTGAGTATTAACTATCGTGAACCTGTGACGGAGCCTTTTTTTTTTTTAATTTGCAGTAAAAAATAAGGGAACAAAGAAACACATTCCGTTGTTTGACGAGCATGTATGAGCTTGTGCGTCAATTGCGAAAGCCCAAATTTTGTCTTAAACTCTATAATATATATGTACAGGCGCGCCGTGTCGTCGATCTATCTCGCGATACAGTTAACTCTGAATTTACAAATTTGTTTTTTCTTATTTAATCTCTCACTCATTCGTACAACCTCATTCTCGCGTCAAACGCAGCACAATTAAAACGAACTTTTACACAAGACTTATTCTCTGTGCTAGAACTCGACTTTTTCTTGTAGTTGTTATTGTTGTTGTTGTTGTTGTTATTTTTTTTGACTAACACATACTCGACCGAAGCACCTCAGTGTTTTTGTTTGTTTAAAAACGTTTTAAAAAGAATGTCAGCTCTCCGCTCGAGCTCGATAAAGTACAAACAGTTGCGTGTCGCGTAGTTACCGCTAAAAAAAAATAAAACGAACAAAAAAAAAGTATAATAAGAAAGGGGATAATCAACGCGGGAGAGAATATATATTTTTTGCTTGCCCCCTCGACTCGTGATTGCTTTGTTTGCTTTTGCGCGAGTACAAAAAAATTCAGTAGACGAATCTATAACGATACGGAGCAATTCCGTCTTACTTATTAGGCATGAAGAACTGTTGATGAGCGTTGGGCTGCATACCGGGATGGCCTTGAGGTGGGCCGCTGCCCCTGCTGTTCGTGGCGTAGAGCTGCTGCTGGAAGTGGTGAAACTGCTGGGCGTAGTTGGGATCCGACATGTTCGGGCCCGAGCCAACGAAATGCCCGCTCTTGAAGCCAGGCCCCGCGCCGCCTCCCATGCTCGGCGGCAGTGGCTGCGTCGCGTCGGGAGGATGCGGACCCAGCTGGCCCATGGCGTTCGGTTGCTTCTGGCCGGGCGGTGGAGGCCCGTAGGCGTTTTGCGGTGGACCGAGCGCGCCTTGCGGCACCACCATGTCGGGTGGGAACACTTTGTCCGGGTCCATGGGACTGCCGGGGAACATGCCGCCGCCGCCCATGTGCTGCATGCGGATGTTGGGCTGCTGCCTGCCGCCCACCGGTCCGGGTGGCCTCATGTTCGGGTGCATCGGCTGTCCTCCCATTCCCGGCTGCCCGGGCGGCCCGTTGCCCTGCATTCCCGGTGGCATGCCCGGCCCCATGTTGCCGTGCTGCGGTGGACCCTGGGGCCCCATGTTGTTGGGCATGCAGCCGTTGGGGAAGTACTGCAGATTGACCGAGGGCGAGTTGATCTTGGGATCCGGCATGCCGGGGCTGGCGAATCGCTGCAGGAACTCGAGACTCGGAGGGCCACGGGGCGCGTGGCCGACGTTCGGCCTGGCCGGTAAGTACTGTATGGTGTTGGGCGCGTTGGGCTTGACTTGCACGTTGGCTCCGTTGTACGGGCTGGGCCCGGGGTGCATGTGCTGCGGTGGCATGCCGAGACGCGACTGAGGTCCGCCGCCGCCGTCGGGTCCTCCCATCATCCCAGGACCGGGCCCCGAGGGGTAGCCACCCGACTGCGAGACGTTGATGTTCGGATTGCCGGGACCCTGCGGCCCTGGACCCCCCGGTCCGCCCATCATGCCGCCGTGCTGCATCATCGGATGGTGCTGCTGCGGGCCCATCTTTCCCGGCATGCCTGGACTGCCCGTGTGCGGCGTCGGGCTGTAACTGGTCGCCGGGCCACCGAGGCCCATGCACATGCCCGACACGTCGCCGGGCTCGTTCGTCGGGCCGCCAGGTCCAGGCATGTGGCAACCGCCGTTCATCTCGTTGACTTGCTGCTGTTGCTGCTGCTGCTGCATCTGCATCATGTGCATGTTGTGGGGATTGTTGAAAGGCATCATGCCCGGTGGATTGCCCGCGTGCATCGGCGAGTTGTCGTTGCCCAGCGCGTTGCTCGACGCCGTGTTCGTCAGCTGCTGACTCATTTGCGCGAGCGACGTGATGGGATCGAAGCTGTTGCTCGACATTGGTCCAAGCCCGCCCATCCTGTTGTTCATGTTGTTGGGATTCAGGGGGATGTTGTCGTTTGGCTGACTCGTCGTCGGTCTCCCACAGCCAAAGGGATTGCCATTGCCACCGGGACCGACCATTGGAGACATCATACCACCGGGTCCAACTCCGGGATTCAACGGTTGCTGCTGATGCTGTTGCTGCTGCTGTTGTTGTTGGTGTTGTTGGTGTTGCTGTTGTTGCTGTTGTTGTTGCTGCTGCTGTTGTTGTTGCTGCTGCTGTTGCTGGTCTTTTGACGTTGGCGATGTTTCGGATTTGGTGTTCGGCGTGCGAGGTGGTCCCATGTTAATGTCCGTGAGCGAAGTATTATGCGAGGCAGGACTGCTCTGTGCGCTGGTGGTTTTGTTGGGCTGCTTTGCCGGGTCGACTGGCGTGTGTGGCGCCACGCTTCCCGGCGTGTGCGGCGTGTGTGGTGTATGCGGACTGTGTAACGGTCCGCCAAACCCTCGATTCGAGCTGTCCATCGATGGACTCGCGCCTTCCGATCGCGGACCGTACTGGTTATTATTCGTGCTGTCGTTACCACCGCCGCTGTTGCTCATCGCGCCCGGCAACATGCGATTCGCCATCTCCGGATTGTTATTGCCTTGATTATTCCTGTGAACGACGAGGAAACGATGTTATTAAATCAGAAATGTAGTTCTGACGCGTCGCTTCGTTTAGATAAAATAACGTGATACGTACGCTGGTAAGCTGCCGTCTTTTAAACTCGTGTTCGGCTGCTTCTGTATTGTAAGCTCTTGCCCGTCGAATGTATTGAGGTACGATATTTGTTGCGGACTCGGGACAGGCATGAGCTCTTTGACTTGACCACCAGGACCCATTTGCTGCTTCTGTTGCGCCATCGATGGCAACGATCGGCAAAACATTGCATCAACTGGAAAATAATATTTTGCTATAGTAATAAATTGACTACTAGATAGCTCGTGATACGCCACACTGGAAAACAGTAGAACACACTGTTACAATAGTAATCATTTTAAATAAACTTTAAAGATTTGATTTATTAGCGCGAGTCTGCACGGCCATTTTTCAAAAAGACCGATAAGATAAGCCGACTCTCCTTCGTGCTTAAGCATTTGAGAAGACAAACCAGCTTTTATCTCGAAAAACTTGTGTGTTGGTTTAAAGCTTACGAGCTTTTTAAGCAACGAAATTTTACTTAATTCCAAATATGGTTGAGTAAATATTAACAAAAGTAAAGACGTACCATTAGGTGGCTGACTGTTTGGGAAATCGAGCGACGCCAAATCCTTCTGCGGCGTGCCACTAGGACTCATCGCGCCGAGATGACTTTGCGACATTGGAGTGCCAGGATTGCTGTGATTCAGTCTGTTGGCGTTGGCCGCCGCCGCGGCCGCAGCCGGCGAGTCCTGGCTTGTTGGACTCTGTCCGGGCAATTGACCTCTCTGAGTGGCGCCCAGTTGAAATTGACGATTGCAATCAGCCGGCGAGTTGAGGGCAGAGCTTGCTCTCGGGGACGGTAGCGACAAATTGCTCGTCGGATTATTTGGCGACGATGGATTCGGCGACTGGATAGCGATCGGCACCGATGCCGACCTTGTCGTTTGATGATATGGAGGTGGAGGACCTTGACTTCGCGGTGGTGGTCCATTGCTTCCAGGACCTGGAGGTAGCGCACCCGGTCCACCGGGTAATTGACCACCTGGGCCGCGGACTGGCACACCTGGACTGTTCACACCGACCTGCAAATCACATTTGTTTTGTTAATTTCTCTTTGACAATCCGAATTTATGTGTAAGCTGTAAGCAAAGCAGAATAGCGAAGCGTACCTTATTCTTTCCATCGAATAGCGTGTGCTGCATTTTGTGCCAGTCCATCGGCCCGCACTGATTTGGAGCGCTTACTGGTGGAAGACTACTCGTAGGACCAAGTTGTCCTTGGGCACCCATTTGCGTCGGATCCATAGGGCCAACCGCGCTAGGATCCGTCTGTTCGCGGAAGAGCATCTGGCGCATTTTCGCAATTGTCGCCAGTTGTTCGTTCCGATGCTGCTGTTGCTGCGGGGTAAGATTTTCATCGGGTATCTTAACACCCTGCAACGACGGCTGCACCCCTCCAGAGCCCGGACTGGTCGGATTGCCCATCATATTTGGACTATGACCTATCGCTGGGCCACCAATCGCTTGGGGGTTCGCTAAAAACAAAAAAACAATGTATTCCTTTCTTAATTACTACTGTTATTTGGAAAAATTCAGAAGAGCTCTGCGACGGCTTAATTTTTGTGCTCTGCACCGAAAAATTACCTGCATTGTTAGGTGAGGTGGGCACGAGGCAAGGCACATTAATATTTGTATCATCTAATGACGAGTCGGGGTTTCCCAGCGGATTACTGCCGTTCAAGTTTCGCATGTTTGGCTGTTCGTTCCAGAAAGGATCATTGGGATCTAGCGGAGGAATATCGGGAGGCTGTTCACCGGGAAATCCCATGTTCGGACTGTGTTGAAGACCTTTCTGTTTCATTGCACCAATATTATTCAGCCACTGCGGTGGATTTTGTCGGAAGTGCATCAGTTTGTTTGGAATTTTCTGCAATTAATTATGTACATCAGTCAAATTTTCCAAAAGCTGAGTACTTACATGATTGTATCGATGATCTAAGTAATATTTCCATACCTCTAGAAACTTTTTTGTACTTGGTTGAGCCATGTGGTAAGCAATGATGGTCGGATACTGGCCTTGCATGACAGCTTCTGCTCCTTTATTAGCCATTTGTGTCGTAAAAACAAATATTTGGCTCTGTTGCTGCATATATTGAGCTTCTCCCGTGTTCGCAGCAGCTCCCATTTGTTTTGCCAGTACATTGCCAACCATTGGTTGCATTCCATCACCGGGCATTCCAACATTTGCTCCACAATCTAGAAAAACAAATGAATAGTTATTGAACGGTATTGACTTTTTATTAACCTCACCCCTGAGTCTGAATATTCAAATGTGATTGTAGAGTGCACATTTGTTTTGGTTATTTGTGTTTACTTGATACTCATAAGGATTACTCTTGAATAGATGCCAAAAATATGAAGAAAACATTTGTCTAGTCGATAGACTTTTAATGAATATTATATTTTGGAGCAGTTAATCAAGCAAAAATGAGTGAGTGAATGAAACATGAAGAAATAATTGAGCTTTAAAACCTCAAAATTGTCCTACTGATTGAAACTGAGAAGTAGTGAAAAGTACGCAATCCAAATGAGTCCTAAGATCACAAAACTAGCCTTGCAATGATCAAATGTAAACAACTCACCAGAAGGCATCTCTTCCACATTACCGCCAATGGGATCTTGTTCTTGTTTGACAGAATTGAGGAGAGCTTGATTACCAGACTGGCCATTCTGATTATCAGGAGGTACCGTGGGATCAGCAGCGTTCACAGCCACCTCAAGCGCAGCATCCTTGAGCGCAGCCTCAGCTGGATCATCGTTGGCAGGCTCATCCTTAGAATTGGTATTACCAGTTGTTGGTGTCTCTTCCTTGATCTTAACCCTTGCCTCAGCATTATCAGCCTCCTCCTTGACTGACGCGGGAGGCACGCAGCTTGGCTCGTTGGACTTCTTCTCGGTCTTCATGCTGGCTTATTACGCTGCTGCTGCTGGCTTTTGAGGTTTTGAATGAAAGGGGGGCTAGGTCGTGGGCAGACCCTGATCACCACGCCGAGGCCTCATGAGCAGCAGCGCTAATGCCGCCGCCCGGCGACGACGACGACGACGGCGACGATGATGACGACGACGACGAAGGTAAAGCGCGTTCAGGACGCCTGCCTAGCTACAAAATCTTCACCGTCTATCTCACTCACTCACTCTTGGCTCTGTCTCTCTCTTTCACCGTCTATCTCTGTCTGTCTGTCTCACTCTCACTCGTGCGTGGAGCTGCTGCTGCTGCTGCTCTTTCGCCGCGCCAAAATAAAAAGAAAAACACAGCAACAGAGACGAGAGCGCGCGGCGGATGTTGCGAGCTCTCGGCACTCTCGCACAGTCTCTCTCTCTCGGCGTCTTCGTGAGCCTCGTAGGATGTGTTTTTTTTATCGTCGAACTTACGATCACAGCACGTATCCTCGTGTTCTCTGGCGCGACTGCTGCTATGCACGATTATCGCTCTCGTCTTCGTCGCTCTCTCGAGCAGCAGTTTTCTCTCGCACTTACGCGCGGTGATGGTGTGTGTTGGTGCGTGCACCAGGTCGCCTCGGAGAGCGCGCACACATATACTCGCGCCTGCCGCGGCAGCTTCGCGAAACTCACGACTTTTGCGTGTGTGTATGTGTGAACGTCTCCTGTCCCCAGCCGTGGGAACACTCTCTCTCTCTCTCTCTCTCTCTCTCTCTCTCTCTCTCTTGCGCGCGCTCTGGCGCGAGAAAAAGACGAGGCACTCACACATACGCGCCGCGTAGCACGTAGCACACAGTGTGTGTGTGCTTGCTTTTGCACGGCGCCGTTGTCTCTCTCTCTCTCTCTCTCTCTCTCTCTCTCTCTCTCTCTCGCAGCTCTCTGTGTTTGGAATGCCGAGAGACCGTCAGTAAACCGCCGCCGCACCGGTCAACAATCTTCACAGCTAACACACAGGCACAGCCTGAACTGCTACTGCTTTTATTGCTCCTTTTTCATTTCGGCCATATATATAAGCGATCTTTCTCGCCTAGCGCCCCTTCGCCTGCTTTTGCCACTCTCTCTCTCTCTCTCTCTCCGTCTCACTCTCTCCATCATACTCTTGCTCATTCGAATTCGCAAACGCATATATAAGAAATTCGGATTATTATTGTTATAAGCGCGCGTGTGGCTAATTCGCGATGATTCTGCGTGCAAGTATATTGTAAGTATCAGAAATATCGCGAAAGCGGCTCATTCATCGCCACCACGGCTGCGTGAACGAACGAAGTTGTTAATGTTTGAAGAATGATAATTTTAGAATCGACCGCGCGCGAGCGCACGTACATACACACATGTTATAGTACACGCGTATGTATATATATGATGTTTATGATACGATATCGGCGACTATTTGGGAGCCGCAGAGTCGCGTGTAATTATGTAATTACCGCAGACGTGTATGTACCAAAAAAAAAAAAAAGAAAAAAAAACTTGCCGAACGAGAGAGAAAGAGAAGACTACGCGTAACGAATGTAAATTCGGGTATTATCTCGTTAATATTCGTGGCTCGAACGCGCACTGATGAGTGTAATTGAATTAGGCGACAACTTTTATGACAGCTGATTAGTCCGAATTGTATTTTTCGAGAGTAATTGCTCTGTTGAGTCAAGTGGTGTGCTTCTGCCTTGAAAAAAATCATCGTATATTATTTTGATCGATCTTGAAATGAAAAAAGATTTAATTTGCTCCAATTTTGGTATTTCGGAGCAATGCCTTTTTTGTTGTTCTTGTTGCATTCTCGCGGTGGTAATTTTTGAAAATAGTCCGTGGTTATAGAACCCCCCCCCCCCCCCCCCCGCCCAGATATACCTTTTCGTTAAAGTTATTAAAATGTATTTCTTGGCTGGCCGACACAAGAGAACGGAGAGAGGCCGCATTGGCTACATTATTACGCTTCTGAATAACGTATTAGAAATTGGAACTGCACCTAAATATACCGTGTTTAAGCTGATATTCGAGACTTACGCATTTTATTTTTAGTGCTCTATAATAGAACGTTGATATATCGCCGAAAATGACGCGCTGGGATTGAACGGCGATTTCAAAATGTAAACACGAACTTTACCGTATTGTTTTTGAAACTTATAATTCATTTCCAACAAATTTTTTTTTTAATTTCTCCAATTAAACTCGAACGATAATTTTTTTTTCTTTCAACAAAGAAAACGTGTGAATGTCAAGCGGACTCGTCGCGCGATCGCTATAGCAATGTATAATCTTCGAATCGAAAGATTTAAAAAGAAAACGCGATAAAAATTAAAAAAAAGAAAAAAAAAGAAAAAAAAAAGAGTGTTGTCGAAAGCTCGTGTGCAAATGAAGGAGCATTCGTCGGATTCAGCAACAAAGTTTTCAATTTTCGAAGCAATAACGTTCAATTGAAGAGTATCTCTCTCGTATATAGTGGGTGCTGTATACACGTATATATGTATATATATAAAGGAAACGTTTTACCGACGAGGAATTTCAATTTAATTCTTTTTGTAACAAAATGGGGACTCATCTCTCTTTCTCTCTACCCACACACGAGGAAGAGAGAGAGAGAAAGAGAAAGAGCAGGTATTTCGGAGAGTGAGCACCTGCTATACGTTCTGTGTACGTATACACACATTCTCGTTTGCGCGCGCGTGTTGATAGAAAGGGACACGACAGCCAGCGATTCGATACAAAGACCGATTTTTTTTTTTTTTACCTTGGCACGGCAAAAGGTCTCCGAGAACTGCAGGAAAGGTTACTCGAATTTGGAGTTCGAGTTGCGGTAAAAACTCTGCTTGTAAATTATGCGTCTTTGTGCGAAGCTAAAAGTTGCATAAATTGAGCGATGATAAAAATAATATGTGCTGCCGGACAAACTCGTTTTCGAAGTTGTAAAACAATATTTATTCGGGCGCGCTGAGCGTTATTTAGCTTCTTATATTTTTAACGTTTTATTGTAGGCAAAACTTGGGGGCAGTATGGAACTTTTCTTTGAAGTTGTCGACAAAGCCGCTTTTTTTTGGTATAAGCAACGTATTTTGGTCTAATGCGAAGGTGACTGTTATTTTAAATTATTGTCGCGTCGCGTTTTACAATTGACACTCAACTTCTGTAGATGTCACTTATATTATTCATTTATAATCGATCGTCTTTCCTACAGTATTTATTATTCATTATATTCCTTGATTAAAAGGAGCTTTAAATCTTCTATCACCTCTGGCTTGGGATTCATTGCAAGATAGTGTAGTGATAGGTATCCCTTTCATCATTATCTGTCGCATAGTAAAGTTTAAGTTTCACTGCAACCCAATATGTAATATTGCTTCTCTTTATAGTCAAAGTGAAACATTTTGTTTGGACAACACATTATGTAAAGAAAATTTTGCAATATTTCTATAGTTATTCAAAATTATACTATATATTACATTGGCGTAAACAGATGAAATATAGAAAAATCAACATTCAATGCTTTGATATTCGGATCTTATTTTGCGGGTTGTAAAATTTTCTTTAAAATTATTTAAATTGGCTGCTTAATTGTTAATAAATGAATTTTTTCAACGTCATTGAAAATATTGCGTTCAATTATAAAATAAGCAATTGGTTTTTATAAATACATATGTATAGGTTGTCAATTTATTAGCGAATATTTTTTTTTGTCTACGACTGCTATTTTTTTTCGTCTCTACAGGGTGGTCCATCGCCCTATGCTAATAGCTATAGTAATACCAATATATGTTGCGCATGTGGAAGAATTGGTTGACTCATCATATGAGACACCATGAGAGATGCTGCCGCCACCCACTCAACTTTTGAAATTCGAACAAAAATGGCGAGCACTCTCTGAGAGAACATAACCTCTCTCGACGTTCCTGCGGCTATAACTGGCTTGTCACCGTTTATGCGAAAAATTATTAGTAATAACGCGTTTTTATGCGAGAATTTTTTTATGGTTTGACAGACAAGTCCAAGATTCATACAACGAGAGATTTAAATGTCTGAAAAATCCATTATTTGACTGTATTTTCGTCTTTGTCTGTAAGTACTTGCCACACTTACTCAGTATTTTGTAACAAATTCAAAATATATTGCTAATAATTATTCAAGTTTTCGTTTATAAGTTTTATCTTTTCCTAAAAAAACATTAAATACTGTTCAAATATGTGCAGGGTTTCACTACTTAAAAATGACAGCACTCGATTTGGACCCTCAATTCGTTCAAGCTATTCGACTGCTTCACTCTTCAAATAAAGAATCTGTTGAACAACTGCGTAATTTGCTTGATGAAGCCATCAGACAAAAGTATGGAGCTTCGAAAATGTTGTCTAATACACTGCATAAAAAGGTATTTGTATGAGATAATTCTATATAGAATTTGTAAATTTGCAATTTGTTCTAACGTTACCTTTTTTCCTTTGCAGTACATAATGGAGGAGCAAGTACTGAGTGACCAAAGCAGCACCAGCAGCAAAAAAAGTAAAAGTTCTAGTTCATCTAGACACTCAAGGTCTAGTAAAAACAATTCTCCTGTGACAATTCAAAGGGAGTTGACACCGGATCCATTACAAACTGATGATTTGGCTGATCTTTTGGGTGACGTTGCTTGTGTTATATGCAAAGGGATGGATGTTGGAGCAAAGAATAGATTGGTTGAATGTGAAAATTGTCACAATTTATACCATCAAGAATGTCATACTCCACATATTCTTGATTCGCAGGTGGACAGCAATGTAGAGTGGTCTTGTTGCAATTGTGTGAAAACTCAACCAGTAAGTATTTAACATCGGCTCTTGAAAACAATATTGTAACAATGTAGATTATTAATTAAATTGTATTTCAATTTTTTTTAGGCAAAGGATAGAAATTCTCCTAAAACTGTGACTGAAAGTAAAACTAGGGAATCTAAAAAGTCATCATCAAGTAAGCTAAATAATACGTTCTAAATCATTGAGAAAAGACTACATTATACAAATTACACAAAAACATGATTTTTATCATAATACTCATAAAATCTTTTCAGATTCAAAACATTCAGATAAATACAAATCATCAAGTTCATCAAGTCAGTCGCAAAGTACCAATGGTAGTAGTTCTAATCCTAAATTAGTGCCAAATATTCATATAGTCAGTGCAGATAGAAGACTAAAAGATATGATAAAGAAAGCTAAGCAGGATAAGAGGGGTCGAAGTGGTACTTCTGGAGCCAACAAACATTCCTCTAGTTCATCCAAAAGCTCACATGATAAAAATTACAGAAATAAGTCGGATTAAAATAGCTCTGACAAACAGCTTTTGTTAGAAAAGTTTTATATTTTTGAGTATAATATTTATAAATAGGTTTTTTTTATAAAATGTAATTTGTAGACTTATTTGTAAAGATCGATTTCTGTGTAAATATTAGTATGCAAGAGCTAGATAATTTTTTTGAATTGAAAGAAAAAATGTAAATAAAGTTTTATATTTAAATTGACGAGTAACACTTGCATATCTTTTTATTCAATGATAAATTAAAAAAAACGTTCAGTCAGACCATCGATTATCAAGTAAAAAATGAATTTATTACTGTTCACTTAGTCATATTTAATCTGATACTTAAATTGACGAATATCACTTGCAAAACTTTTTCTTCAATTTCTTGAAAAAAAAAAAATGTTCAGTGAAACTACCCATTATCAAGTAAAAAGTATGAATTTATTACATTTTAATTTGTCGATTTTAATCCGATTCCGCATTAAAAAATCATTGTAGGTCGGATTACAAGTGCTTGAAATAGCTTCCTCACGTATTATTCACTCACCTTTGTCCAGTCGACCTTTTCATTGTAATGAATTCATGTCATTTCAAAGCAGCCGACCAAAAGTGCTGTAAAAGCCAATTATCGCTGGAAAGTCCTTGTCGCTCGATTCCGAAATAATTAAATGTCATCGAGTTGGCGAATCGCATTCATAAAATTTTCAGCGATATGCTCTCGAAATAAATCCGTAGCGAGCAAAACCGTTGATCCCTCAATAATTCGCGCAGTAATTCTCTCGCATTATCGTACCGACAAATCCTTTCTTTTTTTTCCCCCTCGACAACTAATCCCCCATAGAGTTTCCCTCTCGTCAAGTCTTGCACTTTTTTCCCACTCTTAATTAACAAAAAAAAAATCAGCCCTCTCGCTCGCTCGTTCGTTAAAGCGGATCGAGATATCAAAAAAAAAAAGCTCAGCGAATACGAGCGATTTAATTAACGGGCGCACGCTCTCTCTCGCACTATTTACATGCGTCATTTAAAACCTCGGTAATTCACGCAATCTGCATTCCCGGGAAAATCTGCATAACGAACCGCAACCTTACCGTTTCATTTTTAATTAATAAAAAAAAAAGAAGAAAGAAAAAGCTCGGCACGAAGAGAAGTATAAGAACCTCGCTCTCTCACTCGGTTGTTGAAAGAGAGATCAACGTTCGTTATTTTTCACTGTTCCTTTTTTCGCGCGAGGCAAAAGTAAAAAAAAAAATTTCATTAACAATGCCAAACGCGAGCGCGCGCAATTACAATTGCGAATTAATCCTCGGTCGGATAGAGCCACAATGTTTCGCGTTATTGTTTAAACACAATGGAAAGCTAGAGAGTATAGGGTAGGTAAGAGGGGAGGGTTGAGGTCTTGGCTTTTGCGGAGAGAGGGAGAGTTGGAAACGGCATTAATTATCGATTTTTCTCGAGCGAGCGGAAGTAATCCCCGGCTTGACAGTCTCAAGCTTGCGCGCACCGAGCTTAGCGTAATTTATCAGGGAGATGAATTAACGCTCTCTATCTTGCCTCTCTCTCTCTCTCTCTCTCAGTGTGTACAATGAGTTGCAAGATATTCCACGACGACGAAAACCAACCCCGTAGACGACGCCGACGAGGAGACGGCTTATTTTTTATGACGACGTCTGAGCTTGGATATAAAGAAAACCTTTTCTTTTTTTTTTTCTTTGCCTTAATGTTAATCCTCGTGGCAATTTGTACACAATTTTTTCTCTCCTTTCTCTGTCATTAAACAAAACACACCACCCTTGACTGGCTACTCTCGTTGAAAGCTTTTCATTATATAGATCCGCGGGTATATATGATGGTTAAACAAAAACACGCAGGCTTGTATTTTTGATTAAAATAATATAGGCGCGGTAATTATAACGCAAGATTATATTCCAAACAGAATGCAAATTCGTTGTATTATGCCGCGGAGATAAACATTGTTACTACTTATGTACGAGGGTTTACGGTAAACAAGTGCGAGAAAGAAAAAAAAACAATCGTTCGTTAATAGACAAAAAGTAAGTTTTTGCTCGCGTAACGCCGAAGAAAATAAATAATAAAAAAAAGAGAGAGAAGACTTAAACTCGTAAAAAAAGAAGAAGAAAAACTCAAGTCACACGACAAAAACATTTCTCGTAACGCAGCAGCTGCAAAGAGAGCACAGTGGGTATGGTATAGCAAGGCAACGAAAACTTTCCAACAAGATATTCACGCACGTGAATCATAAAAACCCATTGAAAAGTTGCGCGAGAGAGCTCTTTTGTCGTGATGGGTGTGTATATGTGCAACCCTTTTTCGCACGACTTCAAAAAAAAAATGCACGAAAAAAAGTGAACTTGCAAGCTCTCTCTCCTCTTCGACAGCAGAATGAACGAATATATATTCTTTTTTTTTTTGTTCGTTCTCATCCAGATTCGATATATATCCTCTCGCCACAATAACAGACACTCACTTTTGTCGCGCAATAACCTGGAATAAAAAATGGAAGGAGAGATGACGAAGGGGGGGTCGGGAAAAAAAAAGCCATCATCGCGGAGTGCTGCACATTTTTCAAATAATTGGCTGTTCCAAGAGGACACACTCGTGGGATCGAGGACTATCGTCATCAAGCGATATACGCGAGAGAGACGGGGGAGTATAGTCATAGAGGGGTCGTCGTTGCATATATATATATGCGCTACATACACAAAGGAAAAGGGGTACATATATGTGTGTGTGTGGGTTACGGAGGGGTTGAAAACAAAAAAGAAAGAAGGAGAGAGAAGGAAAAAAAAACACGCTCGCGCGCTTGGAAGGGGAGGGAGGGTTACAATGACATGAGAAATGAAGAAGTCAAGAAAAGTCCAAAAGCCTCGTTTATAATACCAATATATTTGTCGCAATTCTCCAGAATGAACAAAAAAAAAAACAACGAAGAAAATAAGAAAAAAGGAGTCCAGGAAAATTCTCGCTCGATCGCTCCCCAATTTGGCAAGAGTCACTCTCGATGTGGGTGTGCGGCGCTAGCGTTATACATTATACCCGCACACACACACACACACACTCACTCGCATACACATACGTACACATACACAGACAGATAGTTGGGACATGCCCCTGTGCAGAAAAGAGAGGACGACGAGAAGAGAGAGAGACGAAGTAGAGACACAATCGAAGGAGGGGGCGCGTCGTTCTTATCGCGTTCTCGATTTCCTTGCAGCGTATTTCTCTCTCTCTCTCTCTCTCGAGCAAAGTGCGTCGACCCCTCGTTTCTCTCTTCATTCTGCTTTTCTTTTTGTTTCTCTCGCTCCTCTCTTGAGGTCCCCTCCTTTTGCAAGTTGCACGTTGCACGCGCTCCCTACTAATTATACGGGGGGAAAAAAAGAAGAAGAAAAGATTCCTTGCGACCAAATCGCCACGCTGCTGACGCTTACAAAACTAGGCGACACGCCGAATTAACGCGAGCACACACCTCACGCGCTTCACAATTGACAAGCTTATTTTGTGGGTTTTTTTTTTCTTTTCCTTCTCTCAACTACACACTTCATCGTGATTCTTTACTTCGTCGTTTTCTTCCTTTTTTTTTTGTCTTCCTCACTCGGTCTCTTGAGTGTCTACCGGCTTTCCAAACTTTCTCGTGCTTCATATTATTCACAAACGCTCGGTTCGCGCGCGCTTTGGTGTAATATTCATTCTTATCCTCTACAACGCGGTGAGTGCGCGTTACGTGTGTGTAAAATCGCGAGAATGAGAAAAGTGTGCATCAAGGGAATGTGCATTTATAATTGAGTATTTCGTAGCCAGTCTTTCAGTTTCTTTCTCCTTCGGGTTTTTTTTTTCTTTTTATCAAAGTCTTTGTGTGTGACTCTCTCTCTCTCTCTCTCCCTCTCTCGAGAGCGAGCTTTTTTTTTTCTCTCGTAAGTTCACTGCCGGTAGACACTCGCTGCTGCTGCTTTTTCGAACGACGATGCGTCAATCGAGCACTCGAGCCCTGCGGCTAGTTATACTTTCTCGAGCGAAAAAAAAAACGAGAGGGAGAAAGAGAGAGAATCAACCGAACGAATATATATAAAAAAAAAATCGACGACACTTTCGTCTTATCTTTTCGACTGAAACAAGTGGATTATCTTTTTTGTTTTATTCGTGGGCTCGATTGACGCATTGCATCTTTTTTTTGAAATCCATTTTTTTTTGTTTGCTCGTAGCGCACAATTTTCGTTTTTTTTACTTTTTCTCCTCTTTTCTTTTTTTTCATTATTTTTTTTTGTAAAATCTCCGCCCGCCCGCGCGCATATTGTTTTTTTTTTCTTCTCTTTTTATATCACTCGTGAGGCTCGCTACAATATACGTTTAAAAATGTATATATATATTTATATATATAATATATTCAATATATGTATATATCACCTGGGTTTCACAAAATAATTTATTATAGCAAATATCCATTCCGATACAAATTCGAGTATCAATAAATCGCACGTACATACAACACACACACATACACATATATCTCCCGTGGCGGCGGCGGCGGCCGATAATATATATCGTTGCTCTGCGTGTGTGTATGTATGTATCATGTGTGATGTTCGCCGCACGCTCGCTTTTGTATGTGTGTGTATATATATCAATGTATAATCGATAATCGCGTACAAAAGAAAATCTATCACTTGTCTAAATTTTCCCGATATAATATAATATATAATAATAACATACATCATACTCATTCATTCTCACACTCTCTCTCGTTCGCAGTTATAACGCTCTCGCTACATTTCATCTGCGCGAAGCCTAATCACTCACTCGTCGCTCGCTCACCCTTCGTCGTCGTCGTCGTCGGTCGTCGGTATATAGTCGTCGTCGTCGTCGTCGTCGTCGGTGAGGCGGCGACGGCGCACTTGGGCGGTATAATATCGTTAAGAGCCGCGTACGCGAGCGCTCGCGCGCGGACAAATGTACCACGCGGGACAGATATACACAATGGGGGGTGGGCTTTCAACGCGATGGAATTTTCAGTCTCTCTCTTTTCAACGTGTCTCTATATATATATTATATAGCGAGAATTGCACATCAATCGTTGACGAGCTTATATTCTTACTCCGTCTTTCTAGTTTTTTTTTCCTCTTTAAATCGCTCAAGGGAAGACGCTCGGGCGTATACGATTCACACACAGACACATGGCCTTTCTTTATTTTTATTTATTTTTTTCATATCGCGTGCACCACAATTGATTTCTCGATTCGGCCGCGCGCTACAGTCTTTAGATATATATATAAATA